>CM057459.1:426232500-426832500 GCA_016271365.2 Neoceratodus forsteri | reverse complement strand
CTTCTCTGTTTACTTTCATTCAGCATGGACATAAGGGGACAACTTATCTCAACACACACAGGAAGATTCACAGGCTCATAGGAAGTACATTTCTTAAAGCTGCACTACACATAACAATCCCTCCTGACTTAGCTAGAAAGTACGCAAGTCAATAATTCAGAAGTAATGTGAAACTATTAAAGTTATTACTGCAATGTCCCTTTTAGTTTATCTATGTCATTAGACTATACCTCTACAAGTCCATTCTCTTTGATGGTCGTCTTGTATGTCCTGTCTGATATAATGGGACTGGAGGCTGTTGCTCTGTAATCTGATTAACATCAGCCACATCTTGTCTCAGTTGCTGTGGTTCCACTATCTCTTCCTGTTCTTGTTCTGGAAGAAATAATGCTGGATAACTATCCCGACTCTGGGTATCCCTTTTTTGTCCTGTCTCAATGCTAGTACATAATTGGTCCGCATGTTTTTTTTTTTACTCTCCTCTGGTTAGTCAGTCAAACAATACAGACAACATTTCCAGACTTTTTTTCTACCATGCCTTCTATCAATCTCTTCAGGCCTGCATACATCCTGACCCACACAAGATCATTGGGTTTGAAGGATCTGGTCTTAGGAAGCATTTCAGTTACTGGTTTATAGCCTAGAGGGTGCAGAAGGTCCAACTGAGTTCAAATCTGATGTCCAAACAACAATTCTGCAGGGGATATTCCCATGACACAATGTGGTGTTGTTTGATACATCGCAAGAAAGTCCAAAAGAGCTATTTGTATTGCCATCGGTGTAGTAGGATTAGCTTTGTCTATACTCTTTTTAAAAGTCTGAACTAGGCATTCCGCTTCTCCATTTAAACTTGGATGGTAGAGAGGTGAGAAAATATGGTGGATACCACGTTGCTGGAAAAATGTCTGGAATTCAACAAACGTGAACTGTGGTCCGTTATCCGAGACATTCACTTGCAGAAAACCATGGGTAGCAAAGATAGATTTCAACACTTTGATGGTACTCTCAGTAGTTGTCGAGACATTTGATGAATTTCTGGCCATTTACTATAAGCATCAGTTAAGAGTAACCACGTGGAATTCGAATAAGGTCCTGCAAAATCAATATACAACATTTCCCATGGTTTTTCAGGTCGTTCCCAATGGTGAACTGGATCTCTCGTCAGATTTCCCATCGATACAGCACAACATTAGCATCTTTGCACAACCTGGTATATGTCTGTGTCAATGGAATGCCACCATACATGAAGTCTGGCTAGGGATTTTATTTTAGCAATGTCTGGATGGCCCGCATGCAAGAGAGTCAGCACATTTGAGTGATAACTTTGGGGTACTATGACACGCAATCCCCATAGAAGATAACCCCTCAGCAATGGACAACTGCTGTCTCTGTATAGTAGGGCTATAGTTCAGTCAAACAAGCAGTGCCTTGTGGCCAACCCTCAAGCATGTATTGATACACTTGTTTCAAAATTACATCTTGACTAGTTGCTTTTGCAATGTCCTTGACTAGTACTGGAAGTAGATCCAACTGTTGTAGCTCCATTGCACACACAACAGTAGAGTCCTCCATATCTTTGAATTGCACTGAAAAACCATTTGGCACCACCTGGCAGACTAATGACTCCTCTTTAAGTTCCATATCGAACTCCATTTTTCTGGATACTGGTAACCTCAACAAGGCATCCGCATTTCCATGCTGGTCCGTTGGTTGGTATGTAACCTTGAAATTATAGGCAGATAAAATTAATGCCCATCATTGAAGTCGGCTAGCAGCTGTCTCTGGAATTCCTTTGTCCGGACTTGAAAATTGTCACTAGTGGCTTGTGATCTGTCTTCAGGTGAAACTTGCGACCTAGAAAGTATTGGCAGAATGTCTGGACTCCAAACACAATTGCTAATGCCTGTCTTTGAATCTGGGCATAATTCCTTTCAGCTACAGTGAGTTTGCACGAAGTATGGGCTATCGGCTTCTCCACTCCTTCTGGATCTGTATGGAAAAAGACAGCTCCTATACCCACAGGACTAGCATCACAGGCCAATGTGATAGGTAGGTTTGGGTCATGATGAGTTAAATTATTCACATCGGCTAGAGAGAGCTTGATGGCTTGAACTGCCTTACTGTGACCCTTGGTCCACTTCCACGAAGTACCTTTATGTAACAGTTCATTTAGGACAGCACATTTAGTGGCTAAGCCAGGTATGAAACAGTCATAGTAGCACGTCATTCCCAAGAATGAGCACAACTCTGAAACATTCTGCGGTTCAGGCATGTGCACAATGGCTTCCACCTTTTCATCAGTCAGACGATTTCCATCTTTGTCAATAGCGTGACCTAAGTACGTGACACTTGGTTGACAAAACTGGCATTTTTCTCTCCTGAGTCTGAAACCACTCTGTTGCAATCTCTCTAAAGTCTTTTGTAAGTTAAGTAAATGTTCTGCTTCTGTCTTGCCCGTGACAATGATGTCATCCAAATAACAAGTAACACCTGGTACATCACCCATTTACTCAATCACTTTTTGAAAAACAGCAGGTGCAGAACTAAGGCCAAACCATAACTGTTTGTACTTGTACAGTCCTTGGTGTGTATTAGTCACTACCAATTTCTGAGAGTCTGTATCCAGCTCCACTTGAAGGTATGCATTGGCGAGGTCCCATTTAGAGAACCCCACAGCACCATTCAGTCTGTGAAAAAGTTCCTCTGGTAAGGGTAAAGGAAATACATCTGTGCTACTGTAAGTACTGAAATAAGTGTCACTTTAAAATCTCCATATATGCAAACCTTACCACCTGGGTTAGATACCACCATAATTGGAGTGGCCCAATCTGAACTTAAACCTTTTCCAGCACACCTGCTTTTTCCAGTCTGTCCAATTCTGCCCCAACCACCAGTTTCAAGGCAAAAGGAAGTTTCAGTGGTTTACAAAACTTAGGGACTGCATTAGGCTTTGTAACTAGCTTGGCTTTAGCTGTTGTGCAACATCCCAGGCTGTTCTACAACTCTGGATACATGTCTAAAATCTCCCCAAGCTTGGGCGGGTTACTGCTTTGTGGTACCTGGACAGCAGCAAGTAGACCAAAATCTACTGGGTCAATATGAATGTTTAGAAGAACCTGAGCATCTCTGCCCAAAATGTTGGCACCTTTTTTTGAAACCAGAAAAGTTAAAGGTGTACTAAGAGAATCAGTCCTGTGTACTAAAGTGGTAAACAAGCCCAGGGGCTGAATTGATTGCCCTTCAAAGGCACGCAGCAACTTATTATAAGGAGACAATGGTGGCTTATCCAGATCAGACCATGTTTGATGGTTAATGAAAGTAACTGGGGAAGCAGAATCTACCATTAAACACAACTGACGCCTCAGTTGTGGCAATTGAAGTAACATATAAAGGAGGAACATCTTAAGCCTGCATTTGTGGTGCAATAGGAAACCTTGGCAATATGCCCTTGAAGTTTACATGTATGACACTGATATTCTCTGAATTTGCACTGGTCCCTGCTATGCCGAAAAGACCCACATGATGCACATTTGTACTGGGCATGCAGTTTGGGTGGAGTGGTTGAATTTTTCTTTGAAAACAGTGGTTTAGACTTAGGTTTGAGTTGTTTTAATTTGGGGTTTACTGCAGTTACGTGTACCTCATTATTAGTGTTCATCTTGGTATGTGCTTCATTTTCTGCAGCCTCATACATTTGTGCCAACTGTAAAAGTTCATCAGCAGATTTCTTGACACTTACAGAAAGTAATTGCTGAATACAATGTTAATTATTTAACCCCATAACAAACTTATCAGTTAAATTAGATTCAAGGTGCTCCCTGCTCCACTCACTTGTGAAAGCTAAGTTTTGATCTCAACCAAATAAGATTGCAATGACTGACGTGGTTTCTGACAGTAACTGTAGAATTTCTAATGTTCAGCCATTTGGAAAGTTGTTAAACTGTATTGTGCATTCAGTTAGCCTTCAGCTCTTGATATGACAAATCATCTGTCCGGTCCGGTGCACACACACTGCATAAAAGTTTGAAGGTTTCACTTCCCAAAAAAGTACAAAAAAGCAGATCGAATAAGCTCACCCTGTAGCTGATCATTTGCTGATAGTATGGCAGGATTAAGTAATAATCACTGATCAAACCATCTGGACCATGAATCCCAGTCCATTCCTGTAAAAATCTCAAAGCTGGCTGAAGTTTCCATAATAATGTACAGTTCCAAATTGCTTACTTGCTTCCAATGCAGAAAGTCACAAAATTGTGTAATTCAGTAAGCCGCAGCTATTAAAATGTCCACCATCCTTGTCACCAGTTTGTTGTATTTGGTGGTTGAAAATAAGTATCTTAAACACATCAGGGTCTTGGTAAAAAGAAAAACATGCCACACAGAAATCTAGGACTTTTCTGTTTACTTCCATTCAGCACAGACATAAGGGGACAACTTATCTCAACACACACAGGAAGATTCACAGGCTCACAGGAAGTACACTTCTTAAAGCTGTACTGTCTAACATTTCTTAAAGCTGCACTACAGATGACAAGCGGTGAAGCCCAATATTCCAGTCTACTGACGTAAGGTGTGGTGTGGGGTGTGAAATGGCTGCACGCCATTGTGTGTGGGTCTATTATCCTCATGTGCCAGGTTGTACAGAAGAAATTGTGCCAAACAGGAATACACCACCCATTTACAGCCCAACTACCTGCAACACAGTGCAATTAGTATATGTACCTGACCATGGCACAATGCCATCCCACATCATTTTGCGGGACCTCTGGAGCCAGTCCCAGTCCAGCCACACAAGGTCCCCATATCTGTGGCAGCACTGTTCTCCTGTCGGATTCACTACCATGCAGCCCAAGTGGTGTTGCCCTACTGATGCCCAAACTTCTCTCTAGGGTCGCACAAGGTTTTCAACTCTGAAGAGCTGGCCCTCCCTGGTGATCTCCAGGTTCACCAGGTTGGCCAGCTCAACCTTTGTCCACCTCTAGTCCCAGAGCATATGTGCTTTCATCCTCCTTGATCTGGACATGTTACAACTATGGCTGCTCTCACATCATTGATGGCATTTGCAACAATCTGATAAATTGTGCATTTAGTGCAATAAAAAAAAACAATGGTTTGTGCAGCCCTATGACAGGTTGCACTGCACATTATGTGCACCAGAATAGTGATGTCAAGACATGGCGCATGCACACTAGTCACTGATCGTGCATTACTGCGCAACATCATTATGCAGTGCTGTACCGTGCATTCACAGCACAAATCATGAGCCAACTTGGGAAAGTTCTAGAAAGGTCACAAAGTGCAGTAAATGTGCTGCACAATTCTCTTTTATTTGCATGGCATATTAGCGTTGTGTAAGAACAAACTGTTAGCACAGCATACAGAACTGCTATTCTCAAAGGAAGCACGTAAATGAGCTGCTTAGGCAGTCAGTGAGTAAAGCTGTCAATTTGAATCTCATTCCAGAGAATGCTACATGCATTTGCATACAGCTTTGCTCCCACACTATTTAAGGGGACAAATGCACCACCTTGAGATAGCTGTGGAATTACAAGCAATGCAGACAGCAAGCACTGCGTCTAGAGCCAGCCAAGTGGAAACATCCGGGCAGCCAGGTATGTACAGTCCAGAATTGCAGACTTCAAGGGCTTCCAGCCAGCACTTCAAAACATAGTGACTGTTCAGATTAGCTTGGCACATAATAGTCATCCCTTCTGTGTGCCGTTTCTTTGACTACTGTGTCATGCTATGCCTCTGCCAATGTCTATAGCTTCAGACCTATACAGTAGCACACCTTATGGTGGCAACACATCTGCAAGGCCCCCACTTCTACAGGGATTTCTGTATTTTACAGAGGATTAGAACCATCTACAGGGAACTTGTGTCCATAGACTTGCATAGCTTATGTGGGAGGGCAAACCAATCTGTCTCCCATGACATGTATTGTACTATACAGCGACACACTGGAAAACTGCTGTGGACTTAAAGGGACACTGTCACCCACTGTGGAAGTACTGCACATGTGTTGGGTGCACTTGGAACAGAAACCAAAAGATTAAGGTGCACAATGTGGCACCAAGCCCTCCCACCTGCTGGCAAAGTGTCAAATGTCTGTAAGGATATACTTGCCTGTCAGGGGGACCCACATCTTGCACCACTGCCTGTATCAGGCATTCTGCCCTGCAGTACTGCTTGGCAACTAAC
The DNA here is from genome assembly GCA_016271365.2 of Neoceratodus forsteri. Classification (NCBI taxonomy): domain Eukaryota; kingdom Metazoa; phylum Chordata; order Ceratodontiformes; family Ceratodontidae; genus Neoceratodus; species Neoceratodus forsteri. Next base: position 426,826,299 of record CM057459.1, on the reverse strand, counting down.
ACGTCCCTGTCCACAGTGCAACATGGCTACCTAGCACATGACAGCGACAGCAACATAGCACTATGTGGTTACTGCTCCCTGACACTGAACACCATGCTGTTCGCACACCGTGGCATGGATTTCCATCACCATGCCACTGGACTGTGTGCACCACATAAAGGATTGTCTATGGGGAGTCATTCACAACAAGGATATTCTCAATCAAGAGGTATCCTTGACAATGTTCAACCTCGAGAGCGAAGCTCGAGAGGTTGTCCGTTGCTAAGGATACCTCGAGATCCGAGAAGATCCTTGTTTGTGAATGACTCCCCATAGACAATCTTTTATAGTGTATGGGGAGCCTATTCATTTCAAAATAGCGAATGGAAGCAGCATTTTTTAAAATAATGCTTTTCTTGGCTTCCGTGTTCAGACTCGCTCCAGTGCTACTAGCTCCCTCGCCGACGCGGCTTTTAAATCGCGCATGCGCGAATGTGTTCGATCTTGTTGTGCTGCACTGGTGACATACCCAGTGCAGCACAACAAGATCATGACGCATTGAGGCGAGCACAACAACGCTGTTGGGAGCATGGATTTCCATGCTCAACAGCGTTCCACCATACACTATAGATGTGTGTACCCCAGCTCTGGTAGGCCCTGTACATGCTTCATGCACGGGGTCATGCCTGTGACGCTGCTGTCATGCTGGCCACAACAGTCCCCAGACAGCGTGTGGTGTACCTCCTCCCAGCAGCATGTCAATTCAATTCAATTCACTTTATTTACCCGGTAAGATAACTGGGCCAAGGTCCTTTTTCAGTATCGACCTGGTGCTTCAATATCAAAGACGCAAACTGATGTACAAATATATAGCACAATAAGTTACTTCAGTGGTAAACAAGACAAATCAATTAAAATTCCTAAAAACAATTACATACAGCAAGTGACTGTAGATGACAATACAAAACTCTTTTTAAACTTTCTTGCTTAGAGACAATAATACAATATTCAGGCAGTGTATTCCATAAAATGGGGCATTGCAAGGAAAAGGCTCTCTCACCCATACGGGTAACAATTCGAGGAGTTAATAACCGTTGCACATTAGTTGAATGTAATGACCTTATCTCTTCCTTCAAATTAATCAGGCTATGCAAAGGAGATTTAATATCCTGCACAAGTATATTTTTAATCAAGCAACCTAGTTTGTAAGAATAAGACAATTTAGGAGGCAACCAATTAAGTTAATTATATAAGTCACAATGATGCGTATTATAAGGTTTGGCCAAAACAAATCTACAAATGGAATGAAAAGATTTATTAACCAAATCCAAATCCTTCAATGCTAGCATGTGCAATCGTTACAGCCATGGGAGTGCTCCCCTTGCACCATGACTGCTGTCATCACCTGCGCTATACAGTGTGCATTGACACAACACCTGGGGGAGGAGCCACCTGTGCAGCGTCTGCTGTGCACACCTCTCCGATGGACATGCTTCCATCACAAGTGCTGCAGGTTGTCATAATGTACCATTAACATGCAGTATCATGGTTGCTTTTGGATGGAGAACGAGACATGCAACTGCATGTTGTAGTCCAACGAAGTATCACCTTTGGCCCTGTGGGGGAGGATGGGAGTTTCCACTCAGTCTACTGTTCCACACCTATGCTGTGTGTACACTGTGGCCATGGTCCTATACCATGCTCTGGTATGAGATCAGCCACACACTGCACACATGGGGAGCACGTGCCACTGACCTGTCACATTCACCTCTCCCCAGCAGGTAATGTGCCTGAGAAGGAGAGAATCAGGGCTCATCGATTCAGCAAAGATTAGCTGAATGCCCTCACGCAGGCATACAGGGCCCTTGAGTTTACCATCACAGGCTACCGCAACGCCAATGCCACTGTACGTTAGACCTGGGATGAGATAACAGATGATGTCAATGTTGTGGGTGGTCAGAACAGGACAGCCGAGGCAGTGAGGAAATTATATGGCAATCTCTGTCATCGGGCCAAGAAATCTGAGGCCCTGCAATGGAGGGAAATGCGCACCACTGGGGGTTGATGTCCTGTGCCTACAGTGACGCACCCCCTGGACCCATCAGAGGAGACAGTGGTGTTAGTGCTGCATGCAGTGGAGTCCCTGGCGAGGGTTATGAGTCCCAAGTACCAGCAGCAGTCCCATGTAAGTACTACTCAGATACCTCTGTTGTGCTTGCTTGTGACACACCCCTGGGTGCACATACATGGGTACCACAAGGTGCAGTCACAGGCCACAGATAGTGCAGAACTCCAGCCCTACATGGTACCTGCCTTGAGCAGACACAAAGACTGACATGTGCACATCCCTCACTGTCACCCTGGGTTCACTTGCCCATGTGGTGGAGGGACCTCCTGCATACATGCTTGCATACAGCTTCAGCAGCACACTGCATACTATCGCAACACTGTGTAGCTGTGACTACATGCTGTGTCCTCCATCATCGTCACCCATTACTGTACTTGCTGTGCTACACGCGTTTTTGTGACCTGGGTTGTTGCACCTCTGTTGTGCCGTATGGATGTGATCAGTTTGCTCGTGCATGTCTGGACACAAACATATCATGATCTGTGTGATTCTGTAGCAGTTTTAGTCTTTCACCTACACCACTAGCATGCTAACACTGTGTCCCTGTACACCTCACCATCAGGCTCACAGTACACCAACATCCTGTCGCCTGTCCCTGCCATGCATCACTGGCATACCCTTACCTACTTGTTTCTCTCCCTGCAGCTCAGGTTCCAGTCCAGCCTACAACAGTGGGAGTGTTACCAGGGCCATCAAGTGGCAAGAGACATCCCCATCATATGTCCAGACCTGCTCAAGGACAGCAGTGGAGAGTCCACTGAGGGAAGTGATGAGGATACCGTTGATGCCAGCCAGGAACTAGTCACATATGTTTCCCAGCTGGAGCAGGCCTTTTTGACAACCACCACCACCACCACCACCATGAACGAGGCAGCAGAGACCTGATCAGCAGCCACCACTACCACCACCTCACATGCACTAGCACTGGACCCAACCTTTGCATCCCACACCTCCACACCTATTACGTCCTCCTCTGCCACACAGCCATCCCTATCCACAGTCCTCCACAGTAGTTGTCCCTCACACTCATCAGAGGCCAGGGTGTCTACCCTGCTTGGGGACATCACAGTCCAGGGTATGCAGGGTGGTGCACATCTACCACCTCCCCCGCAACTGTCTATGATGGCTGTTGGTGTCCCAGACACCCAAGGAGGTCCACAGCCCGTATGTCTGCCAACACCTCCTCTGGAACCTCTGCCATTGTGCCACAGCAAAATGAGCAGACTGCCTGTCAGATGATGTTCACTGCTGTGGACACCCAGGCCTCCTCCCTCAGGGTCCTTGAACAAATCCCTGACATGCTGCACCAGGACCTCACCCACTTCTAGCAACAGCTGTGCCAGGACATGCAGCATGCCAAAGAGTGTGAGGACTTCCTCCTGGATGCCATTGGCCAGATGTTTGGGAGCCTTACGAGGGTAGTGGAGAACCTGGGCAGTGCACTGCTTGCCAGATGGCACCATGGTCACAGCCCTGCTGCACACATTGGTCACTGTCCCATGTATTGAAGGAGGCAGAGGTGCATGTCCACATCATCAGACAGTGGCGGTATCCGTGTGTCACCCACATACCCTGGCAGACTGTGCACCCCTGGCCGAGGCATGTCTGTGTGAGCATCCAGTACCCCACATGGCCGTGCGAGATCCCGGCCGATGCCTCTGGTCTGTGTGCCCTCTCAATCAGTGACACAATCCTCTGGGGCCACTATACTATCTCCCTGGGGTGTACATCACCTCTATGTCCAAACCCGTGGTGGCCACAGGTGGATATAGCTGTGACACTCCCCCTCAGGTCCTGTGCATGGGTGCCTCCATCTGTGTCCGATACAATACATATGTTTCTGTGTTGGACATCTCCCTCCTGCAAGGGTGTAGGCAGGCACACTCACCGTACACATCTGTGTTCATTGTTGTTTTTACCTGTCCCATGCCTTATGGTTTTAGGTTACTATTTTCAGTCCTATCTGGGAATTTGTGTTAGTGTAGACCACTGGGTAGTTTTTCATTCTGTTTAGCTGTCTACTGGTTTTAACATAGATATATATATATAAAACCTAGGTTAGATGAGACATTTGACAACATTCAGTTTTGTTTTGCGTTTCGGAGCAGCAGTTGGAGGGAGTGTGTACATTTTTTTTACATAGGGGCAGCGATAGGATTGAGTGAATATGTCATGGACATTTCTGACTATACCACTGCCCTCCTGCATAGGTCCCCTAACACATGCACAGTCTCCCTTGTACCCCTTGTTTAAACTGTTTCATTGGTCAGTCTCATCGCAAGCCTGCCTTGTGATTTTTTTCTGGTTCTGTTCAGATTGTACATATTTTCATATCATGTTTGTACTTTACATTTTCAGAAATAAGATTTTCATTTCCTTGTGTACTCGCATGTATTTTCACTAAACTTTGACTGGTTGATGACAGAATGCGTGTGATTGCTACTCACCATCTGCTTGAAGTTAGCTGTTGTATGATGTTGCTTCTGTACTACTGGGCCCACAGTGCCATGCTCGGATCTCTGTGCTGTAGCATCTGTGCTATCTCCTGCTCTCTGGCTCCATGCCAGTTGAAGTCTGGTCCCCTTGGACTGGTAGCCCTATTCCATGGGTGTGTACCATGTTGTGTAGCATACAATAGGCAAGGAATATGCCACAGGTCTTCTGAGGTGTGTACTGTAGGGCACTACCAGAGCCGTCCAAGCAATGGAAACGCATTTTAAGCATGCCAAAGACATGCTCAAGGATGTTACCTGTGGTGGTGTGTGCTGCATTGCATCTCTCGTCCACCTCAGACGTGGGATAGAGTAGGAGTGAGGAGCCATTGTAGCAGGGGATGGGCATTGTCACCTGTAACAGATACATACATATTTGAGCCTTGCAATGATCTTGGTAGTTAACTTCAGCCCACATTCCAGAAACTCTCTGGGGTTTCCATACCCCCCCCACCCTGGGACAAACTCATGTGCACCCCACAGGGGATTGCTGTACTGTCCTGCAGAGCGTACTCACCTACACCAGTCACTTGTGAAGGACACATACATATTGAAGCCATGCCAGGGTCTTGGTAGTTAACTTCTGCCCACATTCCAGACACCATCTTGGGTTTCCAATCCCTTCCCCCCACACTGGGACACAACCTTGCGTATCCCACGGGGGATTGCTATACTGTCCCGCAGAGCATACTCACCCACAAAGAGTCCACTGGGTATATCGCCACCTTCAATTCTCTGGCACAGGATGGAATTGTACCAGATGAAGGCATTGTGGATGCTTCCAGTGTAATGTACCAACATGTTGGTGATGCACTATGTGGCATCGCACACCACCTGGCAATTTATGGAGTAGTATCCTTTCCTGTTCAGCTAGGTATCTGATCCGGGTCAGGTGGTGCGCAGATGGCCACATGGGTGCAGTCAATTGCATCAAGCACTCATGGCTGGTGCACTACCCAGTAAAACTGCTGCATTGTTGCTGTTCACTCTGCTGCTGTGCTAGGGAATACTATGACTTCACTAGCGTGTGGCAGCAAAGCATCTAAAAATTGAGCCATCAGGAGTGAGGTGGATGGCTGTGACACTTTGGTGGTATCCCTGACAGGGTCTAGAAGGTGCCTGCTGCCAGGAGGCACATGGCAGCAGTCACCTTCACCTCCACCCTCAGGGCATGGCTGCACTGGGTGGTACTGAGCAAGTCTTCATCCAGGAGTTTGCACAACTGCCTGAGCATGGCCTAGTTGAGGCGATACCAGCTGACTAGCTAGTCATTGATCAATGTCTCAAACGTGACTCGTGGCTGGTACCATCTGTACACAGCAGGGTGCCTCTGCCAGTGATGGATGGGCCCAGGATGTCCCTGCTGCCGCTGCTTATCCTGAAGGGCCTCCCCCACCATGTATAGAAGCTGTGGTGTAAATGTCCACTATTATGCTTCTGCCTGCACTTCCTAGCGCTGCCTCTGGGCTTTGCTCGGATTAAGAGGATCTTTTTATAGGTGGTATTCAGCGCTGCGCCAAGTGTAGCACAGAGGCACTTTGTGCAGTGCTAACACTATGAGAATAGCATTACATCTGTATGCATGGCTCTCCTCTCCCTTTGCATCACGCATAGATTTTTTTTGCGCACACACTAAGCACTATGACGCACACTAAGTGGCTTTTTGTAAACTGCATTTCCACACAAATCATGAGAAAACACTTTGCAGGCTGCACAAAGTTTTGAGAATCTGTCCCCTGATGTTTGTCTTCAAAGTCTGATGATGTCTGCTAGCTGGCTAATGGGTAGAAAATCATTGTGACTGGTGGGATTTTTCTCCTTTGAACTACAAGAAATTTACACCCATCAGCAAGGTGAACACTGTCACTGTCAGCCTTCTCAGCATTAGCTTTTGAGAGAAAAGCTTCCTGCATTTCTACATCCATTGGCTTATGCAATATACACTTACACAGCCCCTACACTACAGTAACAATATGTTTACTTTGCTCATGTGCACAAGCAAACATAAAAACAGAAGATTGCTATTATAGACTGAATGGTTTGAAACAGTTGTGTTGCCCATGTACCAGTTTTTATTATTTTTTTAAATGCATGTATGGAGGCACAGGGTCAAAACCCTGCAAACAAAAACAGCGCAGCAAACAATGCCGCAAGCAAAATGCTGTGTTCCCAAAAAGGGTTGGTAATAACACTGACCGTTACTACAATAGCACACACCAGAGAAACAAAGTATAAGTTTTTGTTTTTCCGGGGGGCTCCGCACCCCCCGACATGGGGGCCTTTGTCCCCGCACCCCCTGACTTATTATAATCAACTCCAAGGGGGTGTGGACCACGGTGATGGGGAGAAACTTGGGAGGGGGGAAATTTCTTTAAAAAAAAAATAATAGACCGGCCCGATGGCACTGAGGGTTGAGGCGCTGGATGCCACACATCGCGTCGTGCCGGCGACCTGGGTTCGGGAGTGAGCCCGGGCTGACTGGGGTTGGCAGGGGAAAGAGAGGATTGAGCATCTGGAGGACAGCTCTCCTCTCTCTCTGGAGGGAGGAAGGGGGGCATGGTTAGGCATTTGACTGGCCTCTGGCGGAAGCAGGGGGCACAGCAAGCACTAAACGTACATTGAGGGATGGGGAGTGGCGATGTCGGCAGGGTGCATGCCACTCCTCCACAAACAGTGGAAAATGCCCTGCAGGCTCTGGGGAGATGGAACATTGAGGTAGTCCCCTCATTGCCCCCACCTGCCTGGCTCTGCAGTCCTTGATGCAGCAGAATGTACAGGGTGTAATCCGCCCCACCTCATCTCTGCCCGGGGGGGTAGAACTGAGGCTCCATGGGGGTCGACCGAGAAGTCAGGTAAGGTGGCAGAAGTGGGGGACAGACCTCAATGATGTTCCTGAGGATGCAGTGCCTACGGGGGTGGGGGAGTATAAATAATAATTTCAAAAAATAAAATAAAATAAAACTTCCACTACCAAACCCCGGTCCCCTGGTCTCCTCCACTCCAGGTGCTAGCACCTTAGCCACTGCACCATGGGAGTGGCTTGACCAGGCACCACACCTGCAGCTTCTTTAGCCCTTTATCATCTAAGCATACAGTGGCAGGGGTAGCGGTAATTCCTGAATGCTTTAATATCCTTATCACTGTACATGGTTTAGTGATTTCTGCAGTGCGGTTTTTGCCACGCTGTTATAGAAGTGTCATATTGACCTGGTGCCGTGTGTGGGTGCTTGGTGGGGGGTGGTGGATGGTGATGGTGTTATGGCAGGAAGGAGGAACATTTCTTGAGGCACTTGGATGGATTCTTGTTATAGAGGTGATATTAAAACTTGATTCTTGTTATACAGGTGATATTAAAACCTTCCGCTCATATCACCTTCACTGTATGGCAATGTCATGGAGGGGATGAGTACAGTTGCAGTAGCGTAGTAATTCTGAATGCTTATGTGAAATACATCTGGACATCGACCATTTGGAGATGGCGCAAAGAAAAGCCACCAAAATGGTACAAGGTCTACATCACGAGACATAGGAGGCATGACTCAGGGAGTTGAATTTATACTCTCTCGAGCACAGAAGAGACAGAGGAAACATGATCAAAACATTTAAGTAAGTGAAGGGTCTAAACACAGCTTAGTCAGGACATCTCTTTCAGCAGAACCTGACAGCACGTACAAGGGGCCATAATCAAAGATTGGTGGGGGGCAGGTTCAAAAGCAATCTCAGAAAGTACTTCTTCACACAGAGAGTGGTAGACCCATGGAACAGCCTGCCCCAAGAGGTAGTAGTGTCAAAGACGATTAGGGAATTCACACTAGAATGGAACAAGCATAGGGGACAGGTTAGGATTCAGGCTACTTGGGGGGTAGTAGTATTGAGCAGACTAGATGGACCATGCGACACCATTCTTATGTTCTTATTTGCATTATGCTCTCTGTGTCCCTGCTACAAGTAGAGTTTCACCCCTAGAGGTGCTACAAGGACAAAGGCAATGTAGACCAAAGGTACAGAACCTTTAGGAAGAAAGTCGAAAAGATCAAATTAATATAATACAAAGGAACACATTCCATAAGATGAGAAGAGGTGCAGCCTGGCTGGTGAAATTGTTGAAGAGATACCATAGTCAGTGTATGAAAAAATGCAATCCAGGCTCAACATTGAGTGGGATTAGGAATTATTTTGTTTTTTAATACTGTGACAACTTACAATGTATTTTTGTTTCTGTGTGTGTGTGTGTGTGTGTGTGTGTGTGTGTGCGCATGTGTGGTTTATCATCTATGCCTCCATAAAGTAGTTCAACTAAGGGAGTAGGTATGGTGGAAACTGAACATTATATTTCTCTGTAGCCCATGCATGAGGCACTCAGCTAAGAGAGGTCTTTATGTAAGCAATCCTTTTCTTGCACTGAAAAAAGTCTTTTGTTTTAGTAAAACTTCAAAGGGCTGAATCCCTTTCATAAACAGGGCCAAGGTAGAGTGAGGTGGCACCCTAATTATTTAGTCAACCAGGATAACAAAAGGACCAGGCCTCAATCAACAAAACGAGTCTGGACCCATTCTGAAAAAGGGTGGTCCCCCAGAGATAAAAGAAATGGTCCAAGGTGTGATGTCAGAGCAGCATGCATGATGATATGATTGTAGTGGGCCAGTCAGTAGAAGACAGCAACAGCACATGTTCGGGTCTCCCATAATTCACCAAGTTCCCAGCTGAGAGTAAGTTTCTTTTACTCAGAATTTAGATAGTTTTGAGTTAGGTTTCACCTGTGTAATTTCTACCTTTCCAAATGTTTATTTTTCATCTGTGTAGAATACTGTATTCCCTGTAGTCATTAGTGTGTATTATCGCGTATGATGTGTTAATGTTGTGGAGTATTAAATTAAACTTTTATATACATCATGCTCTCTGTGACTGAGTCATTTCAGGTATAGATAACCAAGGGTAAGTTGGCAAGTTCAATGATCCATTTCCGAAGGGACAGGCTACAGTTACCATATGTTTGGCAAAGTGTTTTCAGCTGTGACAGAATGGGTTGTTTGCCCTTTGGTATGGAGCCCTGTACTGTGTGAAAAGTGGCTCTGCTGGGATTTGCACCTAGAGGTACTCAGAGTGAGGTTGTGGCTGAGTGGTGACAGCTTACCAAGGTAACCCTTTCAGGCTTCTGAAGGGTTGTGAAAACTGGCAGCAGTGCAGACTGAGTTCTGTGAAAGAAACAGTTTGTATCAAATACCAATAAAATTATGGCCTTTGGTATGCAGAATAAAAAATTACCCAAGGAGTAATCTTCAAGGGAACCAAGGACTAGTTCACAACCCTGCAGGCGTAAGACTTTTTTTTAATATTAAAACTGGAGTAAGGACCTCAAACTTGTTGCTTGGATTATAGGAGCATATGGAGGGGTCCTTATAAGAAGCACAGGAGAGGAGACATTTTCCTGTCAAGTTCCACACAAGCTGTGTGTAATTAAAATGTATTGTTTACCAGAAATGGTACTAAATGAGATCCTAATTAAAGAGATTTGTTCATGGAATAGTGACGGAAGAATTCCTGACAGGCTCAACATCTTGACAAGTGAGAGCAGTTGAAGACAGGTGTCATGGAGCGACTGGAGGCCCAGCCTGACCCCGTCTTGGATGGGATGATGGCAATGCTTGTCCATTCAGTTCCTACCCATGTGCTTGTGACTCTTATCCTGAAGTTGGATATACTGTCAGAACAAATTGTGACCCTGACCAAGCAGGATGTGGAACATACCACCTGACATGTAGCAGCAGAGCAGGGCATTTATTTTATACTTTTTTTTTTATTCTTTTCTTAAAGACAATTTCATTTAAATTCATAAATACAAAAGAAAAACATTTAGAAGTAGGATAATCCTTTAGAATTATAACTCAAATAAAGCATCCACTTTTTTTTGGGGGGGGGGGTAATAACAAAAATCTATAATATGAAATTAATCCTGAGCCTTTAACAAATAAAAAGAAAAATATCATGTGAGCTCCAAGCATTAACATCCCAATGATAAACCAAGAAAAAAGAAACAATTTAATCCAAAGCACTCAAAATACTATTTTTTTTAAATCCCATCACTTCAGCCCTCAGCCAAATCATAATAAGTCTCAAACCAGGTGATAGTCTGTGACATCCATCTCCTGCTGCTCGAAATCTGATCCAAGATCTTCCGGCAACTTTATATTGCTTTTGAGAAATAATCTTGCAGTATCCTGATCCTCAAAAAATACGACTTTCCCCTGGAATTGTATTCGTAAGCAAGCTGGCGCTAATAGTGCAGCTGGCACTCCAGCCTCTTTAAATTCAGACAAAATAGGTAGAAACCTCTTCTGTCTTCACTGCATCTGCAAACAAAAATCCGGTTAGAGATGTATCCGAGTGCCCTCATAAAGAATTGACTTCTTCTGCCTGGCCAATTGTAGAATCTTGTTTTTCTCCGGGAGAGATGAAAAAGTAATAATAATATACCTCGCCCCAGATTCTCTTTCCTCGTGAACTTTCAAATTGCGTGAAGGGCGAAATATTGACTCAAGGGAAAAGGTAGACTCCAATGAAAAAACTGCTCTGAGTGCAACTTCCACTGCCTCCTTCAGTTCAGGATTCGGCACATTTCCAGGGAAGCCAATAAGCCTCAGATTACATTTCAATCTATTATTCTCTAGACGTTCCATCCTGGCTGCTTGGGCTAATTGTTTGTGTAATGCTGCGTTAACTGCACCTTCCAGGGTAAGAACTCTTGCAGCTACAGTCTTTATTTCTTTTTCGTTCAGCTGAACTGCCTTTTCTGTGCCCTCTAATCTCTTCTCAATGACTATACAACGAGAAGAAATTTCACTCAAACTAACTTCAATACGCAAGTTAGACTGACGGACTTCAGATTGAAAGTCTGAAAGTAGGGTCTGTATAGAAGCCAAAGTTGGTTTAGATGCTTTGGATTTAGTGCCCATTTCTGGACGAACCACTGTTATAGGAGAGCTCCCTGCCCCATCCACTCCAAACTGACCCATAGGCCCTCAAACCAGGACAGCTCTCCCAACTAATTTCGGGGAAACAAACTTATCCATTTTTGACTGGAAAGCCACTGAAAACAGAATAAAAAATGAGAAAAGAATCACGCTAACTATTTAACGTGTTTAAAGTGTTTTTAAAGCGGATTTTCAGTTTCCAACTTGCGGAGCTCAACACGAACGCGTGTCTCTCTCAAGTAGCTCAAAGTAGCTCAACAGCACCCCCCCCCAGAGCAGGGCATTTCTGATGTGAAGGATGGCAGGAAATGGGTCCTGGAGAAAATTGCAAAGCTGGAGCAAGAAGTGGCTGACCTCTGAGAAGCGATAGACCACCAACAGAACATCAACAGGTGGAACAGACTACTACTGTGAGGTCAAAGAAGGCAAAGAACCAGTTTCCTTCTTTGAAAGCTGCTGATTTGGACTGCAAAGGTGGCCAGATTAAAGTCAGTCATGCCCATTAGGCTTTGACACCAGAACCACTAGGGTGGGGCAGTGCACCAAGCTGTAATGAGGATCCACAATTTTATGGGCAAGCAGCCTCTCTTAAGGGCTTATACTGGCTGAAACAGAAAGTGGAACTGGAGGGAGTCCCGCTATTCATGTATCAAGGCTATTGAGAGTACAGAAAAAATGCAGGCATTTGGCCAGGTAATGGATGATCTCAGAACATAGAAGATAATATTCTCACTTGTCTTTCCTGCAGTCTTTCTTGTCCAGCATGAAGGTGCACTGTACAGTTTTCTGGACCTGGCTGCTGCCTGACGCTTTATTCATCAGCATTTATCCAAAGACTGAGGTCTGATATGAGTGTTTTAATTATGCTGGTTGGGCTCACCCCCGAGCCCATGTTTATAGATTGTGCATCAAAGCCATTGTTTCTCAGATGAGGCCACTGCAGCCACATGTGGCCACCAACACAATTTTCTGTGACCACAGAGCTCTTTAGATTTCCAATTAAAATGGTAATGGAATGGAGAATTTCTCACGTTCAAAAAACATGGGGGAATGCATTTCAAGTCAAAATATATCAGGTATTTGATTGCGTACTATGCAAAATGAAATTCATTATGACAGGGGTTTGGATCAATAAAATAAGGAGTGAGGCCACAAGTCAGTTCTAGTGTTTGCACTTTGAGGCCACCAGGATTTGTGGCTTGAGAATGACTGATCGAGGCTCCCCAATCCTTACCTCATTGTCACTGAAACTGCTTTTGTGGGGTTCAGTGCTCATTTTGAGACAGTACATAAACTGAGTGCGAGACTTTCCTTCACCCCTTACAAGACCAGATGCAAGTTAGCTTAAGATCCCTGATGGGTAGATTCTTTCTGAGGCATGGACCGGGGGAGGGGAGCTGGGGCTCAGGATGCACAAAATCAAATGGCAGTTCCTATCTACTCACTCTGGTTGATGCCTTCTTCATGGGTACAGAGCAGCCTTGTTGAGTGAAACTGTTTCCAGTGTTCTGTGGGATCTCTGGCTCCTGTGGGCTACTGTACCTTGGTGGCCACTATGGGCATGGTGATGACACTTGAGTTAGTGTGGAGGATGGAACAATACCTGCAGCCTGGACTACATGATCTGTATTCGTTTCACTGCAAAATTTGTTTTAATTATTCATGGACTTACATACGTTTCTTTTTTTTCCCGTAGGTAATTTGTGTTTTTTTTAGTTTTTCTCCCCAGTCCCTGAGCCCTCACGTCCCTGATGTGATGCACGCATGTGGAGGCATGCACACGTCACACACTACAGCATACCCCACTCTACTTTTCGCTCCATTGCCACCAGTGCCTGTCACCGGACCTCTATCCGGTGATGGCGGGACTACGGGTGGGTGACTCACCCACTGGGAGAGAAGAGCCAACGCTCAATACTGCTCCCACCTTCCCCCCCATGGGCTGGCACCCCGACGACCCAAGGTCATCCCCGAAACCAGGTCACCAGCATAGCATGAGGTAAGACGTCCACTGCCTCAGACCTCAGCGGCACCGGGCCAGCCTGACTTACATACATTTCAACAGGTCTCATGTTTATTTTGTTTTTAACAAGTGCCATCATGGGGGCACTACGATTGGGTATCAGTGTGGCTGAATGTGCAGTGGGGAAGGGAAGTGTCTGATAAAAGAGAAATGCTGATAAAGATTACTTACATTTTGTGCAGGAGGATGACAGGTGTGCGGGTTGTCAGGGTGGGGTGGGGCTGGGAGAACATTGTCAAATACATAGCAGGGACAGTACTGTTCAGTTAACCCCATTCTGAACAGCTTATAGGAAATGGCTTTGGTACCTACAGAGTATACAATGCTCCGTTGTCCTGTATCTTTTCAGATGTTACAGGAGTTAAATCAGGCATATCCATCTTGGGCTGCTGTTTTCTGGTTACTGTTTCTACATATGTATTCCATTCTAACAGCAGTTAATCATTCACCACTTCTATGCTTACACTGATGGGATGGAGGGGGTATCATGACACCCCTTATTCCCGGATTCTGAACTGGGAAGCATGGCTCCTAACCTGGAATAACACTACAGGCATATGGCTAATAAACTTAATTTGGTAACATGCAACATTCAGGTTTTCTCCACGCTTATCAAGCGGGAGAAAACGTAAACTGCTCTGAAAATGCAGGTTGCCCAGATTATATTTTTACAGGAGACACAGCTGGCAACACTAGTTCAGCACCATAAGTTGGTCAGGTAGTGAGTTGGACAATGGTTGGTGGCGTCTTATAATTACCATATGAGACTGGTTGCCATATTGGAACACAAGGCAATTCCTCTACAGGTGGAGTGGGTGATGGTGAACCTCTAAGGCAGGTAATATATGTTAGTTGTAGGCTCGCTATATGGGGCAACAGCCACCTTGGGGAATATATAATTTGATCTACAATTTTTTAGTACTTGCTGGGAATCCTCCAAGTGGAACAGTCTGAAAATCTTCTCCTGGGAGGACATTTTAATTGTGCACTGGAACCCAGATGGGACAGAGAAACTGGGGAGGCATGTGCCAGGAGTAAAGACATGGGGCTGAATTTTCAAAGGTCCACGAGTGATACAAGGGCCTTGCATCAAAAGAAAGTGACGCAAGGGACACCTTGCATTAAACTTTGCGGCAGTCAGGATTTTGCAAGAAAGCTTGCAGCAGCCCCAGGGCCCCCTGCACCAGACTGTCCTGTGCCATCCTTACATCAGCCGCATGGCTACATCATTGCAGCAAGGAGCTTATGCCATTGCGGGGCTGCCATATCCCCTCATTTGGGATTTTGTAAGCCCCCTCATGGGCACACAGACCCTGCTGTTAGACCAGCCCAGAGCTGGTCTAACTGGCCCTGCCCCAATGCTGGAGCCCACGCTGGGTGGTGGGCAACCCTGTGCCCCCCTGAGAAGGGCACCCTACAGCTGCTCACACCTGCCAGACCACTGCTAGAGTGTCAGGTGGTTCATGGCAGGTCAGAGTCCTCAATCCCCCCCCCCGGTGGCACTGGTGCATCAACTCCTCACATGGACCCGACCCACACTGTCCCTACAGTTGTCCAGTTGGGGGCAATTGTCATCCCATCCCCCCAGCCTGACCTGTCCCACCCCCCTGCGAGCCAGGGCATGCCCTGGATCACCCGGCAGCCACCAGGGAGACCAGCCAGTGGGTTGCTGGCTGCTGCTGCCATAGACTCATCCAGCAGCTTGCAGCATTCCCCTCCAGTGTGCCATTTCATCAGTGCAGCCATCAGCTTGTGACAAATGTGGGAAGTTTGGTGCTGAGACCTCGAGTTTTCTAAAGTCAGGCACAGGTACCTGGTGTGCCAGGGTTTGCTGCAGGTGGTGGTTCAGCGCAGCATGTGACGATCTAACTGCACCTTCTAAAATCGAGCCCATGGCATAAGAAGCTACTATTAGATATCTGGTGGGTGGCAGACCCAGAGACAAAAATGTTTACATTCTACTCTAACCTGAATGGGACATGGTACTGCTTTGATTATCTGTTTATTCACTGATGTTGGTATGCTGTATGAGCTTGGCTTACCTGAAGAGGAGTACTGGCAGACCCAGGGACAAAAATGTTTACATTCTACTCTAACCTAAATGGGACATGGTACTGCATTGATTATCTGTTTACTCAGAGACATTGGTATGCTGTATGGGCTTGGCTTACCTGAAGAGAAGTACTTCATGGGTGGTGGCTAAAATACAGAGTTTCGCAGTTACTATCTAGTGGCCCAGTCTCACATTATTCAAGACTGGGTGGCCAAGATGGAAAGTTCTAATTGGCTATACCTGCAGGGGGCCCTTTACCATTTCAGCTACAGATGTACTTGAGCCTGGAAGGGAAAAAGGCATTGGGGTTGGTGGGCACACACAACCCCGTAGGAGCAACGTTAGACCCTTGATAGGGTCTGCATAAGGAGTGGCATGCTGCCTCATAGGCTATGCTACTATCCTCATTGCATAAAATCCTGAGTTTGTTCCAGGGCTCACAGATGTGGACCCTGATCTTGGAATGACTTACCTATGAATTATGGGGACGAGTGAATACTTTCAAGAAAACTGGGACTCCTTTTCTCTTTTTTTGTCTATATAGGTTTTTATGCTCCTGGCAGGTATGGGCGGCTGGCTCAGCACCCTCTCCTATCATCCACGGCCATCCAGTGTCTCCTCCAGTCTCAGGGGACTTGTATCCCCCATGGATCACCCCCCACAGCAGGGACAGGAAGGAAGGGCCATCCTCCCCCACCCAGAACACAAATCCAGATGTCCCTAGAGCTAGAGAGACCGAGCGGGCCATCTCCACGAGTGGGCAGGGCTTCATTATGCTCATCCTCCATTTTCCTTCTAAGTTTTCTCCCCTGGGCTGTGCAGACATGCAGTGAGCACAGCATGTGTGCTCCAACTCTGTGGTGGCGCCCCAGTGCTCTGAATATGCACCCCTCCTACTCACTGTGTCTGACACGCACTACCATCTGGATTCCTCCAGATGGCAGTCAACTGGTGAGGCACAGGATTCCCCCCTCCCCAAGGGAGGAGAGCAGTTCTGTGGACACTCGATCTCCCCCCCAGCCAACTCCTGAGTGACCCGAGTCCATTCCCGAACCCAGGTTGCCAGTGTGGGGAGAGGTAAGGTGCTCATGGCGCTTCAACTCTCTGCACCACTGGGCCACCTTGGAGCTCCATTTCTTGATTCAGTACCAGTGTGTGAGGCCTGGTTAGTCTGTAGAGGGATCTCTAGATTGGCCTGAATACAGTGAGAAGAGCAGGTTGTGGAGACAGAGGACTGCACTAGGCAGGAGGTTATTGCATTGCACAATGTATGTCTGACCACATCCTCAGAGCATTATGATTCACATGAAACTACGTTATATGACAGAATGGAATCATTAAATATTTTTTATAGCTATCTGTCTATGCCTAGTGGTTGTTCCAGATTTACTCATTCTCAGCTACTGTAGCTTGGGATAAGTATACATATCTGTACTATGTCATTGATGAATTGGCATTTTCCAATCTTGTATTTTTTTTTAACTTGCAAATTTAAGAAAGAAATATAAAAAAAAAGGATGATTTGGTCTTCGTCTTCTGTCCTGATTGAGACTTCACCCTCTGAAGGTGTTCCAGTGTGGTCATACATCCCAAGGAATCCCCAAGTGGAAGGCCGCCATGACAGGAGAGGTGCTTGGAGGCAGGAGCTGAGTGTCACCAGGGCTGCTGAAAGAACCCCAAGAAGAAGGGGAAACATACTTATAGCTGCTTCAGACCTGTCTGCCCTGCTACTCTCCTCCAAATACAAGGCCCATGAGGCAACATTGGAGCCAAGCCCATAATAGGCAAAGAACAATGTAGAGCAGGCCCTTGAAGGGTGTAGGAGAGAGAGCCCTTGAGGGGCACATAAGAATATGGGCATGAGTCCAGCAGTCACTGGGGAAAATGCCTAGAGCTGGTAGGGTCATTGCCTGGTTGTCACTGGGGCAAGTGCTCAAATGTAGTTGGGGAGAATGCTCAAATGTGTCAATGAATGGTAGTATTATGAAAGGGGGAAGCCCTGTATGAATATTAGTATGTCTTGAGCCCCAAGGAGAGGAACAGGATGCCCGCTGGAGTGGGCCTGTGGACATGTTAGGAAGGGCAAGCAGCAGTTCCAGGTGAAATCCTGGATTTTAAAGCCTTAAGTTCCAAGAAGCTGAAGCACTACTTCAGCTGTAGCAGCCAGGGAGGCATGGAGATGTTGAGGCAAGCCAGAACTGCAGCGCATGAGAGCCAGGGAGTACAGATGGACAGCAGATGGTGCAGCAAGCAAGCAATGGAGGGGAGGAGGAGAGGGAACCTGGAAGCAGGCTACAGCAGATGGGAAAGCACAACAGAAATCCAAAAAAACTCCCCACAGAACAGAAACAGTAGGAGCTGATACCAAATTCTTCCAGGGAGGCGCATAGAGAGCTGAAAGACAGCCAGACTACAAGGCTGCACTACAAGGCATGAGCAGGCCAGATGCCAAATGAAACAACAACCAGCAGGGAGCAGAAAAATGCCTAGTGGGGGCCAGAGAACAATGGCAGCAAGGTAGGAGGAGGATGATGATCAGGTGAGGGAGGAAAGAAACTACTGCAGTGTAAACCAGTCTGCAAAGGACACTTGAGCATGCATAGTGCTTGTACTGCTAGGTGGGGGTCCATGAGACTCATCACCTATTTCCACACTAAACCCTGAGCATAGCTTTATAGTTTAAAATCTCCTCCATACCTCTGGCAAAGGTTTCAATAGTGGATGTATATAGCCCAAGGTAATATTCCCTAACAATCTGTGGAATGCTGCTGGATTGTCTTGCGACCCCGTCCCTTTCTGTTCCCAGATCAGGAATGTAATATAAAGCATCCAACTGTACAAGTCTATGAGCGAGTACTCACCTCCCTTTTCATAAAAATACTGTTTTGTTTCAAATATGGCCCATTTAGTGGATCCTGTAGTAACATTAATATATTTCATTTTTCTGTAAACACCAGCTTTTCTTTCTCTTCCTACCTGTGCACATTCCTCCTCTCATCTAGGCAACCACCTGACTGACTCCACCACTAACATGACTCTATCATTGGCATGGCTTCACAGTTGTGGTGGGATCTGGTAGAGGAACGAAGAGCTCCATGGCCCCTTGAAGATCAGGATTCAGTGGATGTCAGGCCCATGGCCCCTACAAATATCAGGATTCAGTGGATGACAGGCTCCATGGCCCCCTCAAAGATCAGAATTCAATGGATGTCAGGCCAATGGCCCCCTCAAAGATCAGGATTCAGTGGATGCCAACCTCCATGGCCCTCTCAAAGATCAGGATTCAGTGGATGTCAGGCCAATGGCCCCCTCAAAGATCAGGATTCAGTGGATGTCAGCCTCCATGGCCCTCTCAAAGATCACGATTCAGTGGACATCAGGCTCTATGGACACCTCAAAGATCAGGATTCAGTGGATGACAAGCTTCATGGCCCTCTCAAAGATCAGGATTTGGTGGATGCTGGGCTCCATGACCCCCTGGAATATCAGGATTTGATGGATGTTGGGCTCCATGGCCCACTTGAAGATTAGGATTTGGTGGATGTTGGACTCTGTGGACTCCTCAAAGATCAGGATTTGATAGATGATGGGCTCCATGGCCCCCTCAGTGATCAGGATTTAGTGGATGTCAGACTCCATGGCCCACTCGAAGATCGAGAGCTAGTGGATGACAGGCTCCATGGCCCTCTCAAAGATCAGGATTTAGTGGATGTCAGGCTCCATGGCCCTCTCAAAGATCAGGATTTAGTGGATGTCAGGATCCATGGTCCTCTCAAAGATTAGGATTTGGTGGATGATGGGCTCCAATGCCCCCCTCAGTGATCAGGATTCAGTCAATGTCAGGCTCCATGGCCCACTCGAAGATCAAGATCTGGTGGATGTCGGGCTCCATGGCCCTCTCAAAGATCAGGATTCAATGGATGTCAGGTTCTATGGCCCCCTCAAAGATCAGGATTCAATGGATGTCAGGTTCTATGGCCCCCTCAAAGATCAGGATTCAGTGGATATCAGCTTCATGGCCCACTCAAAGATCAGGAATGAGTGGATGACAGGCTTCATGGTGTGGGGCCTTAGTGTACATGGACTTGACATTCTGATGGCAGTTTGGGTTTTTCCTGTTTTTTTCCTCCTTCCTCCACTCACACAATGGCACCACCAGCCTTATAGTTGCCTTGCATGCTGCAGCTTCAACCAGGGAGGCCCGCTCACTGGCCTGCCACAGAGGTTACTATCTGCTCCCTAGGCTGATAAAAACTGCCATAGCAACACTATCTACCAGACTGGTCACTCACATTGAGTTTGCTCTTTGCTCCCAAACCTGGGGTCACCAGTACAGCAGTGCTCCAACAAGTGGCTCTAGGTAATTATATTTCTTATAGAAACTGACAAGATTTTGCTGGAGTCACTTATTGAAGGACTCCTGTTTATCAGCCTGCTCTGCTTCCTAATGTCAGACTCAAATTTGGCAACACATTTTTATTTATTTAATTTTTGTTGACAGAAAAAGGAAGACTAAAAAATACTTCATTTTCAGCAGTGTTCTGAGGAGGGATACACATGCAGACTGATTAATTTTGCTGATCATGTCTCCATGGGGTGTGGTGCTGATGTCTGCAGGACCCGCACTATCCTTGTTTTAATGGCTTTCTTATGGTTGGTCAGCCCAGGTTCATAGTTCTTCTTATGGGGGTTAAATGTTACTAATGGTTTTGGGACATCATACTGTCATCGAGACATAGGTCAGGAAGCATAGAAAACTAGGAGCAGTTATAAAATTCTCAAGTAGTATTTTATTATTATCAATAATAATAGAATTAAAATGTAAAATAAATTGTTCAGGATAGCAAAATACAGGGATCACGTGATGAGCCGAGTCTGAATGGACATTTTCTGTGCTGCTCCTAGGCCCCGAAACAAGTAAATGGTAACAAATTCTCAGGTACCGGTAAGCGCTGAGTAAAAATACCAGTTTCTAGTTGGTGAAGAGCTGCGGGCTTGATCTCGAGTGGAATCGTTGAGGATTGTGAAAAAAGGAAGCAGCGGCGATTCTCTGGCCAGTGTGCTAGTGGCAGCAGTAACAGGCTATTTCGCAGCATCGGGATGGAAGTGGAGGCTATGGAGCCTCTTGCGGCGAGAACCCTGGCATCTAAGAGACCAAAGCCCCTATCCCCTATCCCAAATGAGCAGGAGGGTGAGCTAGATAAGGAAGGGGGTGCTGGCAAGACTACTGATGACATACAAGAAATAAAACAAATGCTGCAGGGGCTGGTGCTTGATTTTGCAGAAGTTAAGCTGGCACTGCACTTGCTAGCACAGCAAATGGGGAATGCAGAAGCAAGGATCTCTTCCCAGGAAAGGAAGGTATCCACAATGGATCAGGAGTTAGTGGTTGTTCGAAACAAGTTAAAAACTTGAAGAGAGGATGGATGATCAGGAGTCTAGAAGCGGAGGAATAATTTGATATTAGCAGGGCTCCCAGAGAGGGCTAAAGGGTCGGACTGTGTTTCTTTCCTGCAAGACCTATTGCTTAAATTGTTGGGCCCTACTCCGTTCGGGGAGGCTTATAACTTGGAGAGAGCTCATAGAGCTTTAAGAGAGATGCCCCCTCCGGGTGCAAGACCACGGGTGATGATTATGCGATTTCTGAACTACAAGGAAAAGTCTCACGTGCTGGTTACAGCAAGATAAAATAAGACATTACAATGGAATGGTGCGTCTCTCTGGATGTTTCAAGATCAAACACCAACGGTTAGGGAGAAGCAGAAGGAATACTCGGAGATCAAGAAAAAGCAGTACCTCACAGGAATTAAATTTCATTTGCAACACCCTGCAACTCTGATGGGGCGACTTCAGGCTGGGGAGAAGAGATACTTGACTGCAAGGGATGCCTTGGAGGGCCTGTGGTTGGAACTCCCAGAGTTATTTAAGTCACCAACCTGAGTCTTTGCAGTCAAGAAGGGGGCTGGTTTGATCTAAACAACTGGGACTGTGGAGAATGAAGGGATATGGCAAGCTTATATTGATGCTTAGGTTTTCCCTGTAAATGTTATATAGGTTTGGTTGAAATGTTTAAAATCTGCATGTTTGGTTAATGCGGGTCAATTTGGGGGTGAAGGGAGATTGATTCTAGTTCAGAGCTTTAATGTTTGAAGGAGGCAGGAGCAAGATAGTTGGGAGGAGGGTTGGTGGGGGTTAGAAGATAGCATAGTGTGTGGTTGGATGTTGAGGGGTTCTGGTAGGTACAGCTTATAGCTTAGAGTTCTAAGGGGACCCTCCCCTGAGGGGTTAAGTTTAGGAGGAAGGAGAGGGACTGGTGGAGGGATAGGCAATCAATGGAGGAAGGGGGGGTAGGCTCCTCATCTTGGGATGGGGGGTGAGAGTGGCATTGGGGTAGAAACTAATGCTTAGGGATTTATTGTTAGCTCATAATTCATAGAAAGGATACTCCACTTAGTTGGGAAATAGTGATTGAGGAGTAGGTTTGTTTGGTTAATTCACTGCCAGGCTGAAGCCCAAGCGAGAATAGTTAAATATATCTATCTAGGTGGTATACGGGCAGATTTTGTATCCGGAGGAGGAGGTGTGGAGAGGGGGAGGGGAATGTTGGAGTAAGGAGGAGGAGTGCGGGATATAGGGGAAGAGATGTAAATATGTTCTAGATGCTCTTTGGTTATGGGCTGGGTACTTGGAGATGTTCATTTAATTGGAGGGGCAGAGGGGGAGCGCAGAAAGGGGTTCATCCATCAATCGATATCTGAAAGGAGGGCGATCTCAGGACCGGAGGCAGGGGGGCTTGGGGGGTTAAGGGGATCTGGAAGGAGAGAGAGTCCAATATAGAGAGAGATGGGGAAGCAGACCATGAAAGGGCACAGAATGAAGGCTTAATCAAAACAACTTTTATACCTAATAATGTCAGGGGTTAAACTTATTTCATGGAATACCAAAGGACTCGGGGTAGATGTAAAAGAATGGTAATTTTGAGACATATTGAGCAGATGGGGGCTCATATTGCTGCTCTGCTAGAGACCCACTTATTGACAGAGGAGGTGAGTTGTCTTAAGCGAATGCGGGTAGGTCAAGTTTTTGGGGTGGGTAAAGAAAGGGCATCAGGGGTGTGGTGATCCTAATAAAGAAAACATGTCTGTATAAGGTGGAGCATGTGATTGTAAGGGAGGACAGCAGAGGGATTTATCTCTCTGGTACCTTGTCCGGGAAGGCAATCTCAGTTGCTTCTATTTATGGCCCAACTCCCCCAATCGTGATTTCTTTGCTTCACTAGAGAGGGATATTGCTGTCTTGTCCTCACATTCCCTTATTTTGGCAGGGGACTGGAACATCTGTTTTAATAATTTGGAGGATAGGATACCACCGTCCAGAGGGCCTTTGTCTAGGACTCAGATAGCCCTGAACAGATTAATGGAGGTTACAGCTTTGGTAGATCCGATCAGGACCTACTCTACGGGGGGGGGAAACAATATGACAATTTACTCTGCGGCCCATAAGAGTCAATCCCGCATTTTTTTTTTTTGGTAAATAGGGAGGCACTCAGGGAGGTTAAGGAAGTGACAACCGGGGGTAGAATTTTCTCGGATCACTCCCCTATTCATTTGAGATGGCAACCAAACCCTACCCCTCCTAGACCATATAGGTGGAGGCTGAATGATTCTTTATTGATGGAGGCTCCAGTTCGGGAAAAACTAGAGGAAGCCCTTCTGGAGATTATCCAGCAACAGTTACCTACGCTACAAAATAAAAACTTGGCGTGGCCAACTTGTAAGGTGTTGTATGCGGGGGTAGCGCAGGGTTTGGCAGTGCAAAGAAATAGAATGAGAAGGGCAAAAGAGGAATTTATTATGGGGGCAATAGAATCGCTGACTCCATTGGAAGGGTCCTCAATGGAAATTGACGCAGAACTTAAAAGCCTAAGAGTGGAAGTGGCGGATATCCTGTATAGTAAAGTGGAATTTTGGTTGGAAAAGATTAAAGCTAAATATTTAATGCAGGGAGACCTGGGCACCTTCTAGCAGCTAGAGTTAAGGAATGGGAAGCTTACAGAACAGTTACTTCTATACAGTATGCCGGAAAACATTTAACTGACCCCCAGGAAATGGCGGACGCCTTTGCATCCTATTTCAAAGAAATATATCAAGCAAGAAACCTTGCTGGTGAGGAGGAAATCAGAACATTTTTGGAGGGAGTTCCGCTCCCAGTCTTAGACTTAGTACAGGCTAGTGAGTTAGCAGCTCCCATAAGGGCATCGGAGATAATTGAAGTGGTGCAATCTTTGCCCCATGGTAAAACTCCGGGGCCGGATGGTCTTACGGCTAAGTTTTATCAGGCACATATTCATACGATACTTCCTATACTCCAAGAATTTTTAGCACTATAATGCGAGAGGGGGCGTGTCATTCTCCATTGTATCAGGCATATATCACACTTGTTCCTAAACCAGATAAGCCGAGGGATATACCGGGTTATTACAGACCTATAGCTTTGATGAATCAAGATATTAAAATTCTTACTAGAATTCTGGCTAATAGATTATTGAGTATTGCCCCAGCTTTAATTAGTCATGAACAAGTGGGCTTTATGCCAGGGAGGGGAGCACATGATGTCCTTAGGAAATTACACCATATACTTAGTTATGCGCCGGACTCTCAATTACCCTTGCTTTGATATCTTTAGATGCGGAAATTGCCTTTGACAGGGTCTCCCACCCTTTTGTTTTTGCTACAATGGAGAAGATGGGTTTTCCAGAGGGCCTGCTTAGAGGTATAAAAAATCTATACACAGTTCCAATGGCCAGAGTATTGTGCAATGGCTATGTTTCCCAAGAGATTCAGCTAGAAAATGGGACCCGACAAGGATGCCCTCTCTCGCCGATATTGTTTAACATATATTTGGAACCTCTGTTGAAAGCTATTAATATGGACGCACATATAAAGGGGATTAAAATAGTGGGGAGGGAGTTAAAATTTTCATTTTTTGCTGATGACATACTTCTCCACTTACAAGATCTGGCACTAAGTTTTGGAAGAACAATAGATTTAATAGGGAGATACTCTAAAGTTTCGAATTACAAACTAAATTTGACTAAGACTCAGATTCTTCCTTTGACACCATATGTATGTAGGGCAGATTTTGCACCACTGCAGGTACAATGGAGGACGGACAAGATTAAATATTTGGGCATTTGGATTACATCTAGTATGGAGGAGGGTGCTGCATCAAATATGGAGGGGGTCCTGTCTGCGATTAGGGGGGACATACTAAGATGGAATAAGCTTCCTTTGAATTTTGTGGCTAGACTGGGTCTCATTAAGATGAATTTATTGCCCAGGTTGCTATATCCAGTATATTTAGTTCCATATAGCATTTCCAAAACCTGGTTTACTATAAGTAGGAAGCTCCTTTCGGAATTTCTATGGAACGTTAAACCTCCTATGAAAAAGCATAGTATTTTGTGTTTGCCACATGTGATGGGTGGGATTAAATTGCCTGATCTCCATGTATACTACGTGGTGGGACAGTTGGGTCTCATGATTCGATGGCTTAGAAATTTAGAAGGGGAGACCTATGTACCAATTTGGTTACAAATTGAGAGGCAAATGTTAAAGGACTCCAGCCTTTCTCCAGAGGCATTCCTGTTTGTGAATGTAGAAAAAGGCCCTAAAACAATATCCTGGAATCCAATTGTGAAATTGGCAGGGGCCTGGTGGTCATTTCTTACTCCGGTCCAGAGAAAGGACCAAATGAAGGCCAGAGACCAACCTGTGATAGGTAATCCTAACTTAATAATTGGGGATCAGGTAATTAGCAAAAGTTGGGCTGATCAGTTGTTGGGTCTGAAGATAAGGGATGTTATCCAGGGTAATAGAGTGGTCCTCCCAGCTGGGTGTGAAGGAATGTCTTTTTTTAGAAGGTTGCAACTCACACGAATGTTAGAGGGGGTGGGGAAAAGGCTTTCGGATTCTATGGATAACTCTTTCACTTGGGACAAATTAAAGGATGTTGATCCTATATCTAAATCACTTTCACAAGTATACAAGGTGCTTCTGGATTATCTTAGTCCGAACTCTCCTATAAAAGTTGTATATTGGGTCAGGATGATGGCCCCAGAAGCTTGGATTGCGATGATATCTGGAAGAGTAACAAGTATATATCTATACCCAAATATAAGAGTATGCAATTTTTTATTGTCTCTAATATGTATTTTACCCCTGTGAAACTATGTGATAGACATCTCAAACAGACAGACGTGTTTTAGATGTGAGACGGGAATAGGGGACCTCCTACATGTGTTGTGGGAATGTAGTAAAATAGCACCTCTTTGGGTTGAAATCAAACAGCATGTGGACCCATTGCTGGATTATTCCGAATTTATAATACTGGAGATTTGGATTTTTGGTGATTTATCGCAAATCTCAGGTACTACACCCAAATATCATCTTTCTTTGATGACAGCGATCGTCAAATCTTATTTGCTACAGCATTGGAAAGATGACCAGGTATATGCATATGATCAGTGGGTGAGAGATCTTATTGGGGCTTTGGGTAGAATAAAGAGGCATCTCTGCTCGGAGGGTAAAAAAGGGCATTATGCTAAAAGATGGTCGACATTGGAAGAGATTTATTCGCTGCAAGGTAAAAATACCCAAACACAGACCTGTTTGTCGGGTTGTGATTAGCAGGAGAAGGTTATGCTGGAGCAAGATACAGATATGTTTGGAATGATGTTGGTCTGAATGGTCAAAGCATAAGGGTGTTAGATCGATGGTGTTGGTCTGCTAGGATAGGTGAGGGGTTGGGGACTCTCTCTCTTTCCAGGGGGGGCACAGCAGGGAGCCACCACTTGGAGGGATTGCTTCTAGGAAGGAGCTTATGGTTTGATGCCTTCTTTAGAGAAACAGGAGTTGGGTTATAGGGGTTATTTTCATCTTGATTAAATTTATTTATTGATCCTGTTACTCTATGATAAAGATGCTATAAGAGTATATAAACACTTTGGAGGGTGGTCTCCTGTGCTGTGTATGTATACAGGTGTTTTGTACATAGTTCTCACAGTCAGTTTGGGATTGTGTACCCTGGCTGGGCCAGGTATATGTATGTCTGTCTAAAGTTTGGAAAATCAATAAAGAAGTTTAAAAAAAAAAGGACAGCGAAATACAAAGGTGGTACAACAGAGAAAACAAAAGTCCTTTATCTAAGGGTTTCTTTCCAGTTTCCAAGAAGTCTCTCTAGCAAACATATTGCTGTTCTTTTTGTAACAAGTCTTTACCTGACAACTAACTTCTTTATCCTGTGCTCGTTAAGGAGACATCCTGATTCTCACAAAATGTATCAGAGTTCTTGTCAGTTTCTTTGCAGAGCAGGCTTGCAAATAGAATAGTGTCCCAAGCTGGCCTCCTGCTGACAGCTCTGCAAAAGAGTTTGCAAACAAGCCTGCGATGAGCTCAAACTGTATCTTAGGTTAACTCCCTAAATTCCAAATAGCAGTTTGCAATCTTTTCAACAATATAACTATATGCCTTTCTGACCAAGAGATCCCAGTTTCACATAAAGATTCACATACATTTTTATAACCGCAAACGTGCAAGGGGGAAGAAAAGACAGAAACAGCAAGTGACGGCAGAGAGATAGTGAGAGGCAGAGAATCACAAGACCGTGAGAGTGATCAGTTCCTTGGTCTCACAAGAATATTTGGTTGCACAACCAGACAGACAAGAGACAGAAAAGGACAGGAGAGGATAGAATAGATTATTGCATTTAACTCTTTCTGCATAACAAATGGGACAGGGTCTTATTCAACCCTGTCACATACCCCTCTTTAAGAGGGAACCTGTTTTAAAAAAAACTAATTTCCCAAACCTTTCTTTTAATTCTCTTCTAAGATTACATTATAACATTTACAGTTAAGCACATATGCAGTATCCTTTTTCCCATAACAACCAGTAAAGCAAACAATGAAGTTCAAACTCTCACTTTTTTTTCAACCTTCAAAATTCTCAATTCCTGATCCATATCTTGACAGAAAATCAGCACTGACATTCTGTTGCCCAGATTTGTGCATCACTTTAAATTTAAATGGCTGTAGTGCCAGGTAACACCATGTAATTCTGAAATCTTTATCCTTCATTTGGTTAAGCCAACAGAGAGGATTGTGATCTGTTATAAGTACAAAGTCAACTCCTAGCAAACAAAACTTGAGGGATTCCAAGGCCCACTTCACTGCAAGGCACTCCTTTTCAATGGTGGAGTACCTTTTCTCTCTGTCTTGCAACTTCCTACTGATATATGGAATGGAATGTTCCTTCCCATCTATATGCTGACTCAAGACTGCACCTAGGCCTACCTCTGATGCATCTGTCTGTAACTAAAATGGTTTCTCAAAGTCTGGGCTTCTTAAAGCACAGGCTGAACTTTTTTTTTTTTTTTTTGTATTTCGGATGACACCTTTGAGCCAAGGGCTCTTTTCCAAAGGTTCCACATCAAGGCAATAAGGACAATAAGGTACAAAACATAATATGATCATTACAATGGAATATAATACTGCCTTGATGGCCCAAAAAGCTTCATCACACTCTGGGGTCTATTTCGCATTATTCAGGAACCATTTCTTAATGAGTTCAGCAAGGGGAGTAACTAGCTGGGCAAAGCTGGAAACAAATCTCCGATAATAACCAGCCAGCTCTAAAAATGACCTGACATATTTCTTTGTTTTAGGGATAGGACTGTTAGCTACAGCTTCAATCATAGAAATCTATGACTTGACTTCTCCATTTCCTAAAATATAGTTCAAATATTTGATTTCCTGCATGCCCAATGCACATTTGGTAGGATTAATTGTCAGACCTGCCTTTTTGATAGACTGGTTAACTGTTCATAGGTGTTCCAGGTGGCTTTTCCAGTCTGGACTGTACACCACAGCATCATCTAGGTAAACAGCACAATAACCAGTGTGAGTAGCTAAAATTACGTCCATGTACAGCTGGCATGCAGTGGGTGCTCCATGTAAACCGAACGGCATAGTGATGAAGTGACAGAATCCAACAGGAGTGGCAAACGCAGTTTTGCCTCTGGATTCTTTCGCTAGGGGAATTTGCCAGTAACCCTTGGTGAGATCAAGGGGACTGATATATTTTGCACTCCCCAGTCTGTCCACCAAATCATCTATCCTGGACATAGGATAACTGTCAGATTAGGACACTTGATTAAGTTTCCTAAAATCAAGTCAGATTCTAACACCCCCTTCTTTTTTATTTACAGTCACCATTGGTGATGATCAAGCACTTCTTGACTCTTCTATGATGCCCAGTTCTTTCATTTTTTGTATTTCCTTAACAACGTCTGCTTTTAACCACTCTGGTAATCTGTATGTATTTTGTCTGAGAGGGCGAGCATTCCCTGTCGCTATTACATGCTCAACCCCTTTTGCTTAGCACTGTGGTAAAACTAAAGTACTGTTAAATGTCTTTACCAAGTTACAAATTTCTGTGGTTTGTTCGGTGGTTAAGGAAATATTCACCTTTACAGTTACATATGAACATACGAATTTGCCAGCAGAAATAGGCCACCTGGTCTATCAAGTCTGCTCGAGTGTGCAGCTAGCACCCTCACCTTGCAGCTGCCCTGACCCCCCTTCCCAGTTACACCCCTCTCACCTTGTCCCATCCCCTTTTGAAACTACCCACTGTTTTACAGGCTACCACCTCCTCCAGTAGAGCATTTCATTCTGCCATGACCCTCTCCATGAAAAAGTTTCTCCTCATTTCTGTCCTAAATCTCCCTCCCCTCCAAACAAAGGCCATGCCCTCATGTATCCCTCACCCTCCTCAGCCTGAGTATCCCCTCAGTGCCCACCTTGTTTTTCCCCCTTTACATACTTAAAGGTCTCAATCATATCCCCTGGTCCCTTTTCTCCTCCAAGGAGTACATGTTCAGCTCTCTCAGCCTCTCCTTGTATGGTCTGTCTTCCAATCCCTGAATCATCCTTGTTGCCCTGCAATGTACCCCTTCCAGTAATTTCACATCCTTCTTCAGCAATGAGCACCAGAATTACACACAGTACTCCAGGTGCAGCCTGACCAGTGCCCTGTAGAGAGGCAGGATCACTTCCCTGCTCCTGGAGGAGATCCCTCTCACGATACAACCCAGCATCCTGTTGGCTTTCACTGCCGCCCTTCTACACTGCTCTGTATTGTTCACCTTCCCTATTACAACCACCCCTAGATCCTTGTCCTCCTCAGTGGAACCTAGCTGCACCCCTCTCAGCTGGTAACCTCTCTCTCTGGTCCTTTGCTCCAAAGTGCAGGACTTTGCACTTTTTCACATTGAACCCCAGCTGCCATGCTTCCGACCACTCCACCAGTTTGGTCAGGTCATCCTGCAGCCTCTGCCAACCTGCTATATCATCCCCTACCACCCCCCAATTTGGTATAGTCATCGAATAAACTGATCTTATTCCTGACACCATGCAATATGTCCACTATGAATATTCCAAAGAGCACTGCCCCAGTACTAATTCTTGCGGCACCCCGCTCATCACAACCCTTGGAGACGAGAGTTCCCCCACCACCACCACCACTACCTTTTGCTGTCTCCCCTGCAGCCAATTCTTAATCCATTTAACCAGCCACTGAACTACTTACAGATCTGAAAGCAAGGGACCTCCTCTGGCTTCTGGCATGGGCCACTGGCAAGCAAGCCGATATTCAGAACTACAAACTGGCATGAAACGACTGCACTAAATCAATCCGCCAGAAGAAAAATGCATACTACAGAGATACCCTCATGAACACCTGGGGAAAAGTGAAATCCTTCTGGGAAAATCTTGAAGAAGTAACTGGGAAGCAGCCAAAAACCTCACCTACTATGCTGGTCATTGATGGTGGCATAACTCTCGACACTACCACAACTGCAAATACTTTCAATACTGCGTTCTCTGAGCTCAATAGTGTTATCCGTTCGGACTTCTTCAGTGATGACCACCCTCCCTCCCTCCCTCCAACTGTCCACCGTTCTACTTTATGGAAGTCAGGGCACATGAGGTTCATAAATACGTCTCTAATGCAATCGCCAAATCCAGAACTAGTGGAGACTCACTCGACCTCAACCTGGTGTCCCACATCTTTGATGAAGTGCTGTTTCCACTAACAAAAATTTTCAACCTCTCCCTCACCCTCAGCCAGTTCCCTGACAGATGGAAATCAGCCACGGTAACCCTGGTCCACAAAAGTGGGGACAAGGACCTGCATGTGAACTACCGGCCTATCTCCATACTCCCCCCCCCCCCCGAGGACATTGAATGTATGGTATCTGTCCAGCTAATGGAATACCTGCATAAACACAACATCCTCTGCCCCCAACATGGCTTCCATACAGGTCACAGTATTACATCGGCCCTCCTTGAATTCACCGGTGCTATCCATAGCTTGTTGGACAACAGCCTCCTAACGGGTCAGTCTTCACAGACCTGACCAAGGCTTTTGACACTGTATATCATAAACTATTAATCACACAGCTACATTCTGCTGGGCTCTCATCTGAGTCCACTACCTGGTTCATGAGCTACTTGGAGAATCACTCCCAAAGAGTGAAAATAGCTGATGTTCTCTCAGATGCATGTCCTGTTCACTCAGGAGTTCCTCAAGGCTCCATTCTTGGGCCACTTCTTTTTAGCCTCTTTCTGAATGATCTTTCACAATCGTGTCCTGCACAAATCCTCCTGTAGGCTGATGACACCGTCATCCTCTCCGCTCAGAAGGATCCTGGCCACCTTCAAAAGAATCTACAGTTTGCCTTCACCTCGATTGAAACTTGGTTTAGTACCCATAAACTGGTTCTCAACTATAAAAAAAACAAGTCCATGCTATTCTGCAGCCCACACAACAAACACAGACTCAACCCCATCATGATCAAAAACTGCCTTGGTGCAACCCTTGAACAGGTTCAATCCTTTAAATATCTAGGAGTTACCATCGAATGTAACCTATCATAAGCTACGCACATTGACAATATTGCCAAGGCTGCCAACACTTGCATTGGCCTACTCTTCAGGTACAGGTATTGCCTTATCTCAGATGCCTTAAGGATTTCAGTACAGAGCTCAGTTATCTCAACAATCTACTATGGCCTGATCATCTATGGCTCTGCCTCTGCCACCACCCTCAGGCACATTTCCATTGCACTAAACAAAGCTTGCTGTCTCATAACTGGTGCCCATCGCCTCACCCACATGTGTAATCTCTACGCACAGACTGGGTGACTTCAACTTTCAAACCAGATCAAGTACCAAATCCGCCTTTTGGCAAAGAAAGTAACACTAAGCCTTGCTCCCCCAGGTGTCCAAGCTCTCCTCTGCCCAGCGCGAACTACTCGCATCACCAGGGGGTCTGAATCCCAACTACTGCATAACCCGCATTTCCGCACCACACAAGGGCAAAGATCCTTTGCACACAGAGCTCCCAGCTGGTTCAATGGTCTCAACATTGACATCGCCTCAATGCCAAAGTTTGGTCCATTCAAATCCAGTCTCCATCACATACTATCTGCTTCTAGCTCCTGTGACTGTCCTTCCTAATTGTTCTCCCCTCTCCTCTTTGCTCTTTCCACCTAGCACTTAACCCTCTCCCCCTCAACTCCCTCTTCCATACACCCTCACCCTCCCTCCCCCACCCACCTTCCCAACCCCTTGTAGCACTTTTAATTGATATTTGACAAGTGCCTATGGTCAGCACCCCACTAGTGCATCTCTCTTCCATACCGCATTCATGCTCTTACCAGACCTCCTTCTGGCATTTTTGCCACTGTATTGAATGTATAAAACTGTATGTAACTGCCTGTAACCCACTGTTATTCAATGTCTTGTTTGAATTGTACCTCATCCAACGTGGAACTTTTGTAAAAGAGCCTTGGCTCAAAGGTACTTGTAATCCTAGATTCAAATAAATAAATAAATCTTAGTCCTCACCCCACGTATCTCAACTTCCCTTCCAACCTCACATGCGGCACTGAATCGAAGGTCTTACTGAAGTCCAAGTATATGACATCTATTGCATGATCCTTGTCCAATTCCCTTGTGACCAAGTCGTACTACTCAACTAGGTTCATCTGGCAGGATTTTCCAGAGACAAACCCATGCTGGTGACTGTCCTGGAGCCCATTGTCTTCCATAAAGTTCACCAGCCTTTCCTTAAGTATTGTCTCCATCAGCTTTCCCATGATGGGACTTAAGCTTACTGGCCTGTAATTACCCGGCTTATCCTTTGGTTCACTTTTATGGATGGGTACCATGTGGGCCATCATCCAGTCATGCAGTACACAGCCTGTGTCCAGGGAGGTATTAAACAGTTCCACCAGTGGTCCAGCCAGGATCTCTGCCATTTCTCTCAACACCCTGGGGTGTATGCCATCTAGTCCTGGTGCCATATCCACCCTCAGAGCCCTTAACCCCTCCAATACCCTACCCTCAGTGATCACCCCATCCGTTACCCCCTCTCCCCCCTGCTCA
Organism: Neoceratodus forsteri; assembly: GCA_016271365.2. Taxonomy (NCBI): domain Eukaryota; kingdom Metazoa; phylum Chordata; order Ceratodontiformes; family Ceratodontidae; genus Neoceratodus; species Neoceratodus forsteri. The sequence continues at coordinate 426,793,144 of CM057459.1, read as the reverse complement.
CCATGCTCACCCTCTGTGGTAGCTCCCCTCCTTTCTCCCTCGTGAATACAGAACAGAAGTACTCATTCAGTGTTTCTGCTTGATCCACCCCTTTCTCTGCCCACCCCATCCTTCCTGATCCAAACTATCTTGTCCTTGCAGCTCATTCTCTCCCATATGTATCTGAAGAAGCCCTTTTCCCCATCCCTGATGCCCTGCACTAGCCTCAATTCCCTGGAGGCCTTAGCTGCTCTGATTCCCCTGGTAACTTCCTTAGACCTCTTCACATACTCCTCCCTATCCCCCCCCCGGGTTTTTTTGCATTTCTTGAATGATTCTTTTTCAGCCCTCACCATTTCTAAGACCCCTCTACTTAACCAGCTCAGTTTTTTAACCCTTTCCTTTTTGCTCAGCAATCTGGTACGTGTCTCAGTAGCCTCCAATGTCCTCAATTTGATGTTTTCCCATTTCTGATTTGAATCCTAATGTGGCTGTATTCCTTCCAAATGCCCCATTAAGATTTCACCCATCCTACCAAAATCAGCCTGTCTGAAGTCTGCCATCCTGGTCCCAGTACCCACTGCTTCTCTGCTCATAGTAAGTATAAACCACACCAAGTGGTGGTCACTCCCAGCCAGCGGGTCCTCCACCCCCACCTCCCTTACAGCCTCCCCATTGGCCAGAACTAGATCCAGTTTATTCCCCAACCTAGTTGGCTCAGTGACCATCTCTGCCAGGAAGCCATCCTGGAAGGCATCTAGGAGTATTTGCTCCCTAGCACTTGAGGTGGCTGGGGTACCCCAATCCACTCCTGGTAGATTGAAATCCCTCACAGTCACTGTGATATCTTTCCCACACACCTTCCTAATTTGCTCTGCCAGCTCCCTGTCCAGGTCTTCCCCTTGAGTCAGTGGCCTGTATACCATCCCCATCCTGAGAATCCTATTCCTCATGTCCTGGAATTGCATCCACAAGGCCTCTGTCCTACCCTCCTCCCCCTCTTCCCTTGCACACTTTATCCCTTCCCTTACATACATTGCTGTCCCTCTTCCTTTTTCTTTGCCCTTATCCTTCCTGTAAATCCTATACCCTGGGATCATCAAGTCCCAGTCCTGGTATTGGTTGGTCCATGTTTCTGTGATGGCAGCTATATCCACCATCTCCTCTGCCAACAGAGCCTGTAGTTCTGCTGTTTTGTTCCATAGACTCATCGCATTCAAGGAGACAACTCTCCAGGATGTTCCCTTATAGTCCTTACTCAATTTCCCACCCTTATCAGCCCCACCCATTGATCCCTCCCTGCTTCTAACACAGTTTACATGGGGGGTGTAGGCTCATTTGTCTCCCCTCTCTGGAGAACCTTCTCTTCAGCAACCCACTCGCCACTCCCGCCTAGTTTAAATTAACGTTTCTATGTATTCTTCTAACCTCTGTTTTAGCACCCCTTCCCCTCCTTGCTCAAATGTAATCTGTCCCCTGCATACAGATCCCTATTGTACCAGACCCTGCCCCAGCCTCCCACTAACCTGCACCATTTGGATAAACACCGATTTCCCAGCCAACTGTTGAATTCATCTCTCCTACCCTTCCTTGCCGTACTTGTTCTGGGCACTGGGAGTACCTCAGAGAAGGCCACTAAGCTCCCTAACACCTCATTCTACTTACCCAGTTCCATGAACCTCTCCCTAACCACCTCTACCATTTCCCCTGCCAAGTTGTTTGTACCCATGTGCACCACTGCATGTGGTTCATGCCTTCCCCTCTTGGCACACTTGAGAATAGCCTGTCCTGCTTTATCTGCTATCAACCCAGGTACAGACTCTACCCATATGCGACTATGTCTTTCCCCTTGACACCCTCATCTGACCAGTTTTAGTATGGAATCACCCAGCACTATCACATTCCTCCCTTGTTTCTCATTCCTCCCCAAACTCTCTTTCCCAGTGCCTACCCCAAGAGTCCACACTACCTTGCACATTTGCATCCCTATCTGTACCCTCAACTCCACCCCCAGCTGCCTCCCCAGTCCTGCCCCTTCCCCTAACACTCTCTATACCTGACTTGTCCCCCTTCCCACCTGGAGCTTCCTTATCCTCAATGCCATCCCTACCCTTTGCCTAGAACCCCCCCTTTCATCCCCTCATACTGTAACCTCCACATCCACCCCCACAGCCAGACACTTTTTTCCCTTAACTGGGATCCTCTCCCCCTCCCTCAGAGCTGTACCTCCTGGGAGACACATAACCTCCCTCTCCCTCCTGATGCCTGATCCTATCTCCTTACCCCCAAACTATTGAGTCCCCCCACTAGGAGAAGCTTCTTTCTCCCCTGGGATTCTCTGGCCCTGTCCCATGTGCCTTCCCCTCCTGCTGGGTCTGCCTTTCACCCCTGGTCACAACATTTGGTTCCCTTTCAGGGCTCTCCCTCTCCTTGAGAAGATCATATTTGTTCTTTAGTTGTACCAGGTGCAGGGGTGCTTGAGCACCACCTTCCTCAATCTCCCTGAGCCCACCATAGTCCATTTAGGCCTCTGACTGAGTATCCTCTGTGGCAGTGACTGGTGATATGGCGGTCCCTGGGTGGGGGCAAAGGTCCCCGGTACTCCTGCCAACTGTGCTTGAAGCCTGGCAACCTCCTCCCTCAGCCCAGAGAGGTGTCTGCAAATGGGGCAGCACTTCAGTTCCCAGAAAGTTCTTCTGAACACTGCTGCTCCACACCCGCTGCACTCCACCACTCCTTGTGCCATCCTATGTACTCCTTAAGTATGCCTCTCTCCTCATTCAGTGTTTTTTTACAGTCTCTCTTTCTTTTAGTTTCTTAGTTGATGACTCTATATTTCTGTAGCCCTTGTCCATTTCTGCTCTGTACCCCTGTCAAACCTATCCTTTCCCTAACAGAATGAAATTAACAAGATCATGCAATTTAAATGTACAACTGTCCACTTACATGATATAATCAGCAGCTCCTCCTCCTTTTGCTTTTATTTGTTCTTTAGCTATCAGCCTGCCCCTGGGAAGAGCCTATGTGCTCCTCCCAACTAACTAAGCATTTAATAATGTGTGGAGGTGGGGGTGGAAGGGAGGGAAAAAAAATCTTAGAGACAAAATGCCTCCTGGACAGATTCAAAATTACACTCTTACTCTCCCAACAGCAAGCAGAATGAACAGTTAAAGAGAGATTCAAACTAGCAAAAAATCCCAGAGACAAAATGCCTCCTGGACAGATTCAAAGTTACACTCTTTCATCTCCCAGCAGCAAGCAGAATGAACAGTTAAAGAGAGATTCAAACTAGAAACTCCTGCTTGATTGGTTCCTCTGTTTCTGGGCAAAGAAACCCCTCCCCCAGCAGCCAACAAGAGTTAAAGAGAGAATTAAGCTAATCCTCCTGTGGGCAATCCCTTTCACCAGCAGCCAGCAACAGTTAAACAGTTAAAGATCCATCTCAGGTAAATATCAGAGATAAAATGACAAAAGGTAAATCTCAGAGATAAAATGCCTCCTGGACAGATTCAGATACACTCTGACCTCTCCCAAAAGCAAGCAGAATCATTCAAGTTTGTTCCAGTCTGTCATAAGCTATATGCAAAAATTACTCAGTGTAGTAATACTGCTTCTTCCAAGGTGTCCTTTAATATGCTTGACAAGTGCAGAATGCCAGCTGGGTTCACCTGCCCCAGAGGTGGAGTCAATGGTAATGAGTTTTAGGAAGTAGCCAATGAGGAGACAGCAAGAGGCTGTGCTGTCTGTAGTCAGCCTACAGGGCACCAGAATCATTTGAAAGCTGCAAGGGGCAAAACATGGCCTCTAAGTATGAACTGTCACAACAGGAATACAAATTATTTAAAAATAAACAACACCCACAACTGTGAAAAACTTTGCTTCAAGACAAAAACAGTAAAAAAGTTTGGCAAAGGAAGGGGAATGCAGAGCCATCCTCAGTCAGGTTATGTAGAGGAGGATGGGTAGGAGGTCAAGCATGCTAAAAGACACCTTGGAAGAAACAAAATTACTACAGTGAGTATTTTTTTTCTTCTCACCCCAGGGGTCCTTTAGTATGCTTGACAAGTGCAGACTACAAAGCAGTGCAGTTGGTAAGTAGGTACAGAACCAATTCAGGAAAGAGGCTCTGCAGGACCGTTATGCCAAATCTAGCTTTTGATCTGGACTGTACATCTAGGCAGTAATGCTTCATTAAGGTATGTGTAGTTTTCCAGGTGGCTGCATTGCAAACATTAAGCAAGGGAATATCCCTTGAAACTGCCACTGTGGCAGCAATGCCCCTAGTGGAATGGGCCAGGAGGCATGAGGAGGCTGTTTGTCAGCTTTGCTGTAACAGAACTGAAAGCAAGAGACTATCCAGCATAAAATATTCCTCTTGGTGGCTGGTCTTCCCCTGCCTACCTCATCATAGGTGAGAAAGAGGCAAGTATGAGAATCTCTGAACTGCTTAGTATGCTCTAGGTAGTAAGTCAGGGCTCTTTTTACATCCAAGTTGTGAAGCTTGCTTTCACCTGGTGTGGATTTTTCTGTGAAAAAGACTGGGAGAGTGATGGACTGGTTCAGGTGAAACTCAGAGATCATATTAGGCAGGAACTTCCTGTTCATTCTAAGTACTACCTTGTCCCTGTGGACAACAATGTAGTTAGGGTCAATACACAAGGTCTGCAGCTCTGAAATTCTTCTGGCAGTGGTAATGGCAACTAGAAACATGATTTTCCAGGTGACATACTTCAAGTGAGCAGTAGCTATGGACTCAAAAGGGGGTTCCATGAGCTTAACTAGGCAAAGTTCAAGTCCCAGGAAGGGACAGGCTCCCTGATTGGGGGGTTGAAGGTACAGCAGGCTTTGAAAATGGAATGGGAGATCACAGATTTTTCTTTCCTAGCAGAGAGGAGGGCCAATATGACTGCTAGAGGCACCTTCAGGGATGAGGCCCTAAGGTCTGATGGCTGCAGGTGAACTTAGTCCAGTAGAGTAGATGGAGTAGCCCTGAGAGGGTCTATCTGCTTACCTCTACACCATGAGCAGAACTTTTTCCACTTGGAAGCATAGATCTTCTTAGTGCTCATTTTTTTAGCCATACGAAGAATCTCTAGTACTTGCTCAAAGTATTGAGAATCAGGGTACTCTAACTCATCAAGAACCAGGCCTTGTGGTGAAGATACTCTATGCTGGGATAAGCTACTCCTGTCCGAGGCAGAGCCAGGAGACTGTGGCTCAGTGGCAGGCATATGGGCTTCCTGGCTGAGAGGGCAAGGAGTAGGGATTACCAAGATTGCCTTCCCCAGCCTGGAGCCACCAAAATCATGGTGGCTGACTGATCCCTGAGTTTCAGGAGAGTTCTGTGTATCAGTAGAAAAGGAGGGAAGGCATAAAGGAACTTCCCTCTCCAGTCCAGAGTCAGAGTATCTACTGGCAGTGTAGCCAGAGCTGGGGGTCTGCAACAGTAAAGTGGAAGCTGATGGCTGAGGTTGGAGGTGAAGAGGTCTACCTCTGGGGTGCCCCACCACCTGAACACTGTGCCCAGTATTTGTCTGTTTAGGGTCCAATCATGGTGGCCCTGACTGATGTGACTCAGAGAGTCTGCCAATATATTGTCTTTGCCTGGGAGGTGAATGGCAGACAGGTGCATGTCCAGAGAGAAGGCCAGGGACCAAATTTTCAAGGCCTCCATACAGAGTTTGATGGACCTTGTGCCACCCTGTTTGTTGATATAGAACACTGCAGTGGTGTTGTCTATTCTAATCTGAACAGAGTGACCCTTTAGCTGTGGGGTGAAGACCTTGATGGCCAGGTACACAGCTCTGAGTTTGAGAAGGTTGATATGGAAACTGGACTCCTTTGGGAACCAGATCCAACTTATGGACTGGTTCACCAGATGAGCTCCCCATCCTAGGAGGGAGGTATCTGTGATAAGGACCCTGGAGGGCTGTCTTTGCTGAAAGGAGACCCCTTCCTTTAGGTTGCCCCTTTCTTTCCACCAGTCCAGGGTCTGAAGCAAAGTTCTTGAGACTGGAATTAGCTTTGACAGAGAATCCCCTTTTCAGGACCAGTGAGCCCTCAGGTGATACTGGATGTCCCTCATCTGGAATCTGGCACCTGGGACCACAGCTGTCATGGAAGCCATGTGGCCTAGTAGTTTGAGGAAATGTCTGGATAGCCTTGGCTGGCTGAAGACAAAGGAATTTGCCAAGTCAAGGAAGTTTTGGACCCTGTCCACAGGAAGCATAGCCTTTCCTTGGATGGTATCCAGCTCTGCTCCAATAAAGTCCAGTGCCTGAACTGGGTCAAACTTGGACATAGTGAGCCACTGGTGGTAGCCTTCTGCTACAGGCCCCCTAGTTTAAGTCACACTAATAATAATGAATTATTAGTAATATTACAAAATATGGAAACTGTCCATAATTATATACTTATGGGAGATTTTGATTTCCCTAAAATCAGATGGTTAAAATTAGAAGGCCACGGCCAAGTTGAATCTGCCTTCATTGAACTTTTTATAAACCAAAACTTAACCTTTACACCGACTGATACCCTGTTAAAAGACATGACAAATGAACAGAATATACAACTTTCACTTATTACTATAGTAGAAGTGGAAAACGTATTAAATAATCTCAGACCCCACCTATCCCCAGGACCTGATGATATCCACACCAGATTCCTTAAGGAAACATCTAGTGTTATATGCGGCCCACTGGCGGTTTTGTTTAATGCCTCGCTAAGTCAAGGTGAAACAATTCATTCCTGGACTGAGGCCCTTGTTACCTCAATTTATAAATCAGGCAATAAAAAAATTGTATCTAGCTATAGACCCATTAGTCTACCATCAGCTATCAGTAAACTATTGGAAAGATTGTTGCTTACTAGGATCAAATTTCATATCTCAAGTAATAATCTACAGGATTTAACACATCACGGCTTCTCTAAAGGGAAATCCTGCCTAACTAACCTGCTGAGTTTCTTTGAGAATGTTAGTGCATCTTTTCATCTAGGGCTCCCAGTGGATGTCATTTTTCTCGACTTTTCCAAAGCTTTCAACAGGGTATCCCACCAGGTCTTAATTAATCATATGTATAAGTTTGGTTTTCATGCAAAAATAATAAATTAGGTTATATCTTGCCTACAAAATAGACATCAACGTGTAGTCATCAGAGGCCACCACTCACAATGGGGAAAAGTTAGCAGTGGGTTCCTCAAGGTTCTGTCTTGGGACCTGTCCTCTTTAATCTGTTGATTTCAACAATGCAACCATCAAGTAGAATCTAGATGTCCAAGTATGCAGATGATTGTAAACTTGGATGTATAGTTAACAATGTGCAAGCTGCAAATTATCTTCAAAATGAACTAAACAAGCTGGGGGCATGGGCTATTGAAAACAAGATGACATTTAATGAACAGAAGTGTAAAGTTATGCACCTGGGTCATAATAATCATAAATTTATCTATAAATTAAATAATGTGCAACTCTCAGAGACAACTAATGAAAAAGACTTAGGAGTTACAGTGGACAATAAATTATCTTTCGATACTCATACTTTAGTCAAGGTCAAAAAATGCCAGAGAATTGTTGGCTGCATATTTTAACATATAAAAAGCAGGGAATCCAGGGTTATTCTACCATTGTACATGAGCCTACTCAGACCACACCTAGACTATTGCTCTCCTTTTTGTACACCAGCTACAAAAAAAGGGAAAAAATTAGTGGAGGGGGTACAAAGAAAGGTGACCAAATGAATTAGGGATAGGAATCACCTTGAATATGAGGCAAGGCTTCAAGCTCTGGGCCTCTACTCCATGGAGTACAGACAACTACGCAGAGATCTCTGCTTGACATATAGGGCAATTCAAGATCCAATTCTTTTTGAAACGCTGGGTTTAATGAAGAACAATTCTTGCACTACTACCAGAACACATTGCCTTAAACTTTGAGGACATAATGTTAAAACTCACAAAAGAAGCCACTGGTTCACCCAACGGGTGGTGTCGCAGTGGAATGTCCTGCCTAGAGGAATAGTTGAGAGTGTCACCATGAACTTATTTAAAAGACAACTAGACACTTACATGGGCAAAAAAAATCTTATTTAAAACAGAACTCCAATTCACCATTGGTGGCAAGCTCTACATGGGCAATTTTGCCTTCCGAGCCCATTATAGACTATGAACCTTTTCTTTGTTGATGATGAATCCCAGGGACTCCAGAGTACTCATTGTTTACCTGAGAGCTTTCCTCACCTTGTCTGGTGACTTGTCTACTATCAGCCAGTCATCCAGGTATGGAAAGACTAACACCTGTTGTCTCCTTAAGTGAGCTGCTACTATTGCCAGGCACTTTGTAAAGACCCTGGGAGCTGATGGCAGCCTGAATCTGAGAAACTTTCTGTGGTACAGCCTTATGGGGATATGAAAATAGGCTTCCTTGACATCTAGGGAGGCTAACCAATCTCCCGGCTATAAGAAATGGATCACCAGGGTCAGGGTGACTATTTTGAACTTGGGTTTCAGAAAATGCTTGTTCAGGTACCTTAAGTCCAGAATGGCTCGCCATTCCCCATTTCTCTTCTGTGTGAGAAAGTATCTGGAATAGAGGCCTTTTTCCCCACTGGGGAAAGGGAACTCTATCCACTGCTTTTGCGGTCAGAAGTGCTGTCATCTCTAGCTCTAACAACAGCTTCTTTCTTGGGGTTAGGGGTTTGCAGAGTTAGGAGCCCTGCAGGGAGGGAAACTTTTTGAACTGCAAGGTAAGCCCCTGACCCACCACCTCTAGTACCCATTTTTCTGTAGTTATGAGGTGCCATTGGTGGAGGTAGGGGGTCAGTCTGCCACCTACAGGGAGGGGGAAGGTGACCTGGACGTAGCATTCAGGAGGTTTGCTTTGACTGGATGCTGTGAGAAGGAGAGGAGTTGATCCTTCTCTGGCCTCTCCTTCCTCTCCCTCTGGAAATAGCCTCTCATCTGAGAGTAATCTTGGGGCATAGGCATAGGGTAGAAGGCCCTAGAATAATAGCCCCTGCCTCTGTTTCACTTATTCTGAAATTTCTGGGAAGTAGAGGCCTTCTCTTTAGCAACATTGCTTTGATAGGTGGTTTTATATTCCTCCACCTTTTTCAAGTATGCTTCAGTCTTATCCCTGAAAAAAGAACTGTTCTCACAGGGGAAATCTGTGACTTTGGTCCGAGTGTCCTGTGAAAGATTAGGGGTTCTCAGCCAAGTATAATGCCTCAGGGAGATGGCCTGTGCCATAGCCCTGGAGGCAATGTCATTAGTGTCCACTGCCATGTGGAACTGGTATTTGGTAGCCTCTAAAGCTGTCTTTACAGTTTCTGCCAGGCCTAGGACCAGATCTCCTACCAGCAATCACTCAAAAAAGGCTCCCTCCAACAATTCAAAAATTACCTTCTAAACTGGGACTGGTTCTTGATAGACACTGCCACTAATATTGATGATGCCCTGGCCTTCTTTATTGCCTCTTTCACCTCTGCGTGTGACATCTTTGCTCCTTATGTTAAGAAGGTTATAAAAGGTCACAAAAACTCCATGGATCACCCAGGCATTCCTGAACCTCCTGTCCAACCATGACAATCTCTGGCACAAGGCCCTAACTACAGGTCTCCCTGCTGATAGACAATGTTACAAGGCAGCCAAAAATCTCTGTATCAGGGAAATTCACAGGGCAAAAGCTGCCCACTACCAAACCAACCTCACATCCTCATGGGTGGAATTTCTGGGACAACATGAAGGAACTAAATGGCAAAACCAAGTCCCCCCCCCGCTCAACATCAATGGTATCCTCTCCCAGGACCCCCAGCTCACAGCCAACACATTCAATAATGTGTTTACTGATCATATTCTTCTTTTTATGTAGCCCCTTCTCACTTTTCTCCATTTTCTTGAATAGGATATGTACCTACTTAGAAATAGTGTACCTTGTACTTGTGTACTACACCATTAATTTTTAATGCTACCTTGCTTGTTTTTTTATGTATATACTTGTTTGTTTTCTTGCCTGTACATAAATGCAATGTTCCTGACCTTGTGTGATGCAGGTCCACCCTGTAAATGAGCTTGCTCAGTGGTGTTCACCTGGATAAATAAAGATTGATTGACTGATCTTAGCTCAGTACTCCCCCCTCCTGATTTATTTTACAACAGCTCCAACTTCACTCCACCCCACCTCCACGGATATCCCCCCATTTCAACTCAAGATTATCTCAGAGCGAGAAGCTAAATTCTACCTATCTAGGGTCTTTGGGAAGTCCCAATTTAGTGGGGACTCCCTGGATCTAAAGCTCCTGCATCTTGTTCTCGACACTGTCCTGTCCCTTCTAACCAAAATACTCGATCTCTCCCTGTGTCTCAGCCAATTCCCCTCCCAGTGGAAATTGGCTGTGGTCACTCCCATCCCTAAGAGTGGTGACAGAATCTCTCATGGAAACTACCGCCCGATTTCTATCCTTACCCCATCTCCAAAGCCCTTGAAAAAATTGTCTCAGATCAACTCGCAAAACGTCTGATGAACCATAATTTACAATGTCCCCAGCAACATAGATTTTGGAAGGGCCATAGCACCTCCACGGCCCTTCTGGAATTCACAGACAACATCCAGAAAGCACTTGACTGAGGTCACTTAGTCGGGTCTGTTTACACAGACCTGACTAAAGCGTTTGACACGGTCAAGCACGCCCTTCTCGTGGAGTCCCTCCCCTCCATGGGCTTATCGTCTGAAGCCACCTCATGAGTCACCAACTACTTTAATGGGAGGTCTCAACAAGTTAAAATCGACAATACCCTCTCTACCTGTCTTCCTGTCAGGTCAGGGGTTCCACAGGGCACAATCCTTGGCCCACTCCTCTTCAGTCTGCTTCTGAACACTCTCCCTTCTGCCTGCTCCGAAATGATGCTTTTATATGCTGATGATGCGGTAATTTTCTGCAGCCACCTGGATCCCGATCGCCTACAAAAAGACCTCCAAAGGTTTTTTACAGAGTCCGGTTCTCCAGACATAAACTCATCCTCAACTATCAAAAAACAAAAGTAATGTTTGCTCAACCCCAGAACAAACAAAAAGACTCCCCCTTAATATATTTAACTGTCAGCTTACCCCCCTGGAACAAGTCCACAAGTTTAAATATCCTGGCGTCACTCTTGACACTTCCCTATCCCTTCACGATCACTCAAACATAGTTTACACCACTGTCAATAAGAGGACTGGCCTACTCTATAGGCACAGATCTTGCCTGCCCCCTTTTTCCCCTCCACCAAGCTGTAACATCTTCGGTCCTCTCTTTAGTTGATTATGGCATTATTATCTATGGGTCTACAGGTAACACTACTCTAAACGTGATAAAGGTCACACTAAACAAGGCCTGTCAGCTTGTGACTGGGTGTGGTAGGCTTACACACACTTGTGATCTCTACTCACTGACAAATTTGCTGAACTTCGAGGGACGGCTCAAATATCAGACATGCCTTTTTGCCAAGAAGACTGCCTTGGGTCTCTGCCCCCCTTCCCTCAATCATCTCATCTCACAGGCACCCCCAACTAGGGCCACCAGAAGTGCTGCTAAGTCTCCCTTGCTAGTACCCCATTGTAGAACTTCTCTTGGCCAGAGAGCATTCATGTACAGGGCCCCCCAATGGTTGAATGCCCTGCCTGGAGAGATCTCTGCCTTAGCAAAATTGGGGCAATTTAAACATAGTCTCCATCAGCTTCTCCTGGCCTCAGGATGCTGCAACTGTCTCTAACCCACTTTCACCTCCGGGTCTCATGTCCACTACCCCCTTCTTGCTGATATGACAAAGTCTATCTCTGACTGCTCTTTAAGCTCCTTCGCTATTGAATGATTTCTCTTTGCCTACTATAATACCTAGTGAACATGCCTGTAATTTACAAACTGTGTTTTTTACTCAATTTATGTTTTTATGTTATGTTATTATGTATTGAAATCTATCTAATTTGTTGTATCTCAACCTGTCTGTAACCATTTATTTTCTAACGTGGAGCCTTTGTAAAGGAGTCTCTGACTCAAAGGTTTGTAAGTCCAAGAATTCAATAAGTAAACAAATAAATAAAACTCTGGATCCTGTTGACTTACGGCTAAAAAACAGAGTTCCAGAGAGCCTTTTGATATTGAGCTGCATAGACCATGTAAGTAGAGAGGCGAAGCAGCAAGGGGGCTGTGGTATAAGATTTCTTGCTCATTGCACCCAATTTTCTAGACTCCTTTTCAGGAGGTTCAGAGGAAAGTGGCACTTAGGCTTTGTCACAAGCTGCAGCCTGTACCACCCCCTCATGGTCTGGATGTACATAAAGGAATTCTGCATTAGATTTCTCTAACTGATATTCCTTTTGTCTACTCCAGGCACAGATGCGGGGGTTCTGGAGAAGTTTAAAGGTTGCCCTGCAAAGGGATTTATGAATGGGCAAAAGTAGCTTTTAAGTAGGAGGGAGACCCATCATCTCCAGATAGTCTGCATCCTCCTTCTCTTTATCAGTGGTCTCCTGGGTAGTAATGTCCAGGGTGTCCACCATATGCTGCACAAAAGTGAAATGAGAAGAAAAATCCTCCTGGCCATTAGAGGAATTGCCAAACTCTTGGTCAGCAGATACGTCTGGTTCTATAGGTTCACCATTTGGTTCATCATCATCATCCCCCTCAATGTAATAAAAGCCCTGGGCAGACCAGCCTGGTGGTGCTGAGGGTTGAGGTGCTGGATGTCACACCTCACTCCACGCTGGCGAATCAGGTTCAGGAATGAGCCTAGGGCGTTGGGGGTCAGCAGGGGAGGGAGGGAGAGGATTGAGCATCTGAGGACAGCTCTCCTCTCTCGGAAAGGAGGGGGGCACCCGCTCGGTGCCTGACTGGCCTTTGGCAGAAGCTGGAGGCATAGCAGGCACCTGAATGTATAGAGAGGGTTGAGAGTGGTGGACGTCAGTGGATATGAGTTGACATCGGGGCAGAGGATACTCCTCTAAGAACATCAGAAAAAGATCCTGCAGTGCTCCCGGTAGATGGAGCACCAGGCCCTGATCTCCAATGTCCCTACCTGACCTGGCACCAGCATCCCAATGAGACCAAGAAGGTCTTCAGGGGACACCTCCACCCTGTGCCTGCCTGGGGGATATAGCCATGGCTACATGGGGGATCGACTGCACCAGGCTCCAGGTAACAGGGTGAAGACTACAAGGCCCTAGGTGTCTCCCAAAGAGTTGAAGCACTGCTAGGTAGGGGGGAAGTATAAAAAATAAGTAGAAAAAAGCCCTGGGCAAGCCCAGGTTCTGAAATATATGGGGCAGTAGGGTCAGAAGGGGCATTAAAGAAATTGGCCATAGTTTGTGATGCCTGTGTATATAAATGTATAAATATATATATATATATGTATTAGAGGCAAAAAACTCCGTTTAATGCATTAGTTAGGGTTGTTCCACAGCGACAAAAGTGAGGAATTTCGCTGTTAGGGTTGAAAACCGTAACTCTGAATTCACCCCCCCAGCACCACACACACACAGACACACACACACATTCAAGTATGGGGGAGGACCAAGTCAACACAACCAATGATAGACATCCAGCAGCAGGTGACAGAAATAACAAACAACTGTCTAAATGTACTACGAGACATCCCCACCCACCTGACCAGGTATTGCATGCTCAGTGGAGATCAACAGCAAAACTGAGGCCATGTACACCAAACGTACACATCCCTGATTGCAGCTGCACACAATGTACCACACTTAGTAGTTGCATGGCCTTACCTACCGATGCCCCACACCACACCACAACTGGTACTGTGCCGTTATTCAATATAAATGCTGAAGGCGCATGATGACAGTTGTAGAAAGGTTTTAACACTAGTGAGTATACATTAATTAAGAGAAGCACATAAATTAACTACAAGACACTAGCATGCTCAAGATAAAAGTAGTGATACATTTAGTAGGTGATTTACATAGTAGTACATTTACTGCAATGGTTTACTCAACATAGAGAGGCTGATGTAAATGTATAGAAAAGCATTGCCTGTTCAACGCTGTGAAATTCATACTGCCAGCATCACATGCATTCTTACTGATGAAGGTGTACTGCTGATGTACGTACATAGAAATTCAGTGTGTTTCAATACTAAAGATGCAGTAAGTATTCTTTGTAAGAAACATTGTAATTGCATGGATCAGGCCAAGCAACTTCTAAATATCATAGCACTACTGAGCCAACAATGATGTACCTGTATCGGAGATGTATATAGGATAGATTTTCCCGAAGGGCCCCGCGCTCCCACCACATGATGTCTTGTGGCATCCTAACAGGGACAGCAACGCAAATAGAAGTGCTAACAGTGGCTCACATGGTAACACAAGCGCGAATGAGAACAGAAAGGGGAACGCACATGGTGGCATAGATGGGAATGGTCTGCCACGTGATGTCTTGTCACATAGTAACATGGTGCCTGCAAACAGAAATGTCAATGAGCATGGTGACGTAAAGTGAAACAGAAAGATAAACAGTACTGTAGACAGAAATGGCAAAAAATAACAGAAACACAAGCGCAAATGAAAACGCAAAGGATAACGCACATGGTGGCGCAGACGTCAACGGTAAGTGAAACGGGTACAGAACCGCAAGCGGAAAGGGCAACAGTAACAGTAATGTAAGCGCACAGGCTGGTTTTCCCCAAAACCTGCATAGAGAAAGACAGTGAGTACAAATAATGTATGCATAATAATGAGTATCAACGCAGAAAATGAGATCTTGGAATACTAAATACATTATATCTCAGGAACCGTACGACGTAGAAAAACAATTTAAAAGTCATATTATTTACAACTGTCCTGGCTAATTTGAATCTTAGCCCCATTAGGGGGCTAAGAAATTTTCCGATGAAATATCCGTATCTCGCACCATTTCCGAGATACGGGCCCTGAAAGGCGCGGCGAACGCCATAATGTTATCCTATGGGAAAAAAAGAAAAGTTCGGAGCACCATAACTTTACCTCCCTGTAATGTTTTTTCACCAAACCACTGAAAGGCACATCTGTGGGCTGTTGGCTGTCTTCCCTCCAAATTTCAGGAAAAAAGACCAAACCGTTATTTTGCAGCAGGGATCCAAAGGATTTCTGTAATGTCGTCGGCGCCGAATGTTATCCTACGGAAAACCATCAACTTTGGAGTGCCGTAACTTGCCGCCGGTGATATTTTTTCACCAAACTACTGAAAGGCACATCTGTGGGCTGTTGGCTGTCTTCCTCCAAATTTCAGAAAAAGACCAAACCGTTATTTTGCAGCAGGGTGCCAAATGATTTCTGTAATGCATCGGGCGCCATAATGTTATCCTAAGGGAAAAACTGTCAACTTTGGAGTGCCGTAACTTTGCCGCTGTGTAATATTTTTTCAATACAACACTGAAAGGCACATCTGTGAGATGTCGGCTCCGTTCCCTCCAAATTTCAGCCCAAAACTCCCAACGGTACTTTTGCAGCGCAGTGCCAAAGAATCGCAGTCACTGTCCCACAGATGGAAAATTACTGTCGCAATTTGTGAAAGCTTGCGCAAACAAGTTCGACACTTTCGTGAGCACGAAAGTAATTTGCGAAAGTACTTTTTCCAGAAATTTGAAAAACATATTTCTGGGGTGTTTTACCACAAAATAAAGACATGGCAAGCATCCTCGGGTCCGACTAGGTGAATACAAAAAGAATTAGGTTGCTAGAGGGTCCCAAATTTAAATGCCAACCATTTTTCTGATCACCAACTGAAAACAAAATGGCCGATTTGTGAAAGTAACAGGCCCATTTGCGAAAGTAAAAATGCATTTGCGAAAGTGTTGAACTTTTTATTAACTTTTCCCATTGACTTATAATGGGAAACTGTTTTTTGAATAACTTTTGAACCGTTTAGTATTTTTTCATGAAATCTTCAAAAGGCACATTGGGGACCCTGGCTGCACATTTCCTGAAGGTTTTGGACCGGTCACGCAAACCGTACGACCTGCAGAGGCCGACCGAGAATTCAGGAAAAAGCGTAACGCTGCGCAGAGATCATGCTTAATAACTCCACAGTCGATATCCGACCACTACAAAACTTGGCAGATCCTGAGGCCTATGGTTCTTGATCAGGTATTACAAATTTCAGCCAAATCTGTTATACAGTTGCAAAGTTATTAAGGTGCAAAGTTTTGGGGTTTAACATAGAAATGGCTCCTCAACCTAACTATGGTAGCACTACGTGCTGCCATAATATATATATATATATATATATATATATATATATATTTATACAATGTATGTTTAGGGATAAATGTCAGGATAAAATGTAATATTTCAGCCAGGTCATGGAGATATCAATGATATCTTCACATGTGAAGATATCATTGATATCTCCACGTTCTACGTCATCACTGTCATCACTGTGAAACTGAAAGTGTTTCACTTTCTATCCTGTGGCACTTTTTTTTAAGAATAGGACCCCCAGTAGCTTTCTCTTTAGAAGGAAGACCTCCCTCCATGCTTGCACACATCTGCTTGTATGCTTATCATAATCATGTCTTTAAAACATATCTGTTGATCCTGCGACTTTCT
Source organism: Neoceratodus forsteri (assembly GCA_016271365.2). Lineage (NCBI taxonomy): Eukaryota > Metazoa > Chordata > Ceratodontiformes > Ceratodontidae > Neoceratodus > Neoceratodus forsteri. The sequence goes on along the minus strand of CM057459.1, from coordinate 426,776,589 downwards.
TTTTTCCACCTCGACTGTCAATGTAGCATTACCGAGCGCTATTCCCTGAATGTAGTGTCACTGAGCTCTACGAAGATTTAGATGTGAGGCACTGTCAGACAGTTCTAATTATGGCACTTTTGCTGTAAAACATGGAAAAATGTGCCATTTTCTTAATAGTGCCTATATTTTGTCAAAAGAAGCTGCCGACAATACTGAGAGAAGAGTGAGACTGTCGGCAGCTTCAGAACACCGGAATGGGCGCGAGCGTCCTGCTGCCATAGCAACACATGCTCGCGCCTCGCCTAGAGTTCTGAAGCCGCCGACTCACCGCCATCTCTCAGTACTGTCGGCAGCTTCTTTTGACAAACTATAAGCATCTATTAAGAAAATGGCACATTTTTATATGTTTTACAGCAAAAGCGCCTATAATTAAAACTGTCTGACAGTGCCTCACATCTGAATCTTCCTAGCACTCGCTCACGCTCATTCAGGGCATAGCGCCGTACCACATGACAGTTGGAGGGGAAAAAGAAAGTCGCAGGATCAACCAGATAGCGATGTTTTTAAATAAGTACCTGTCCCAGGCATTTGTTTAATGATGCAGGCAGGATCAGCCAGATATCTATTATTAAATATCGTAAGAGGCAAGATCAGACATTTTTTTCATCTGCTGTTTTGGGCAGAGGGGTATGGAGAATTATATTGGGGTCATGGCTCTGTCAACCAGAATCCAGACAAGTTTTTTACAATTTAAAGAGGGGTCAGCCACATATATTTTTAAAATAACATATGGCATCTGTTGTGTTGCTAGAGATACAGCAGATGTGTGTTTAAACAGCCATCACCTCAATGTAGGGGACTGTAGTAAGGGAACATTTCAAGCTTTTGTTGAGTGCAGCCCACAACATACATTGTATAAACCGAATATGACATGGCCTGACTGAAGATATCATATTTATCTTCACTCGAGGCCAATGACATCAAGATATCTCACTCGTGGCTTCGCCACTCGTGAGATATCATGATATCATTGGCCTCTCGTGAAGATAAATATGATATCTTCAGTCAGGCCATGTCATATCCCTATATATATATATGTGTGTGTGTGTGTGTGTGTGTGTGTGTGTGTGTGTGTGTGTGTGTGTGTGTGTGTATGTGTGTGTATATATGTATGTGATGTATGTGTGTATATGTATATATGTGTATATATATATATATATATATGTGTGTGTGTGTGTGTGTATATATGTGTATGTATGTATATCTGTGTGTGTGTGTGTATATATATATTAGAGGCAAAAAACTCTGTTTAATGCATTAGTTAGGGTTGTTCCACAGCGACAAAAGTGAGGAAATTCGCTGTTAGGGTTGGAAAACCCTAACTCGAACACCCCCCAGCACCACACACACACAGAGACACACACACACATTCAAGTATGGGAGGACCAAGTCAACACAACCAATGACAGACATCCAGCAGCAGGTGACAGAAATAACAAACAATTGTCTAAATGTACTACGAGACATCCCCACCCACCTGACTAGGTACTGCATGCTCAGTGGAGATCAACAGCAAAACTGAGGCCATTACACCAAATGTACACATCCCTGATTGCAGCTGCACAGACATACCACACTTAGTAGTTGCATGGCCTTACATACCGATGCCCCACCAGACAACACCACTTGTGGTGGGCCACCTGAGCAATAGAGTTCAGCAAAACCAAGGAGTTGTACAGGTATAATATCTCTGATTATAACAAGGGTTTGAGAAATGCAGCTTTCTAATTGACTGTAAACATTGTAACAGCCTTATATTTAGTTTTATTAACATACATGAGAGCCTAACCATATGATGAACATGGTTTAATGTTGTTTAAAAAACAGTTTGATTATGCTAGCAATAAAACCACTCCAGGTATTATGTTAATGGTCAGTTTATCACTGTCTAGTGACATGTGGCACTCGGCTATGCCTCATTCAACATTAAACCCTACAGGATGATTAACAGACCATTTAACATAACTGTTGTCATGCCTTATTGTAATTGTCTTTATGAGTAGATACTCTCCCTCTGCTAGGCACTGCAGCAGCTTTGCAACACAGTGTCCCACCCAGTTACACCATACACTGTCTAGTTACTGGAGAATGGCTGTGAATATGAACTCATGAAGTGAACAGTGTAACTTGATCATTACAGTCATCGAAACCCTAGTGTGATTATAACTGACAGAGTCAGTGATAGAGGATAACCCCTGCTGTCCTAGTACACTTACCCCATTGTGAGTTAAATCAATACTAAAAGACAGTCTGTTTATATCTACACCATACCTACTTGATTCCTGTTGTAGCACAATTAACATAGTTATCACTTTGACAGCATCAGTGACAGAAGTGTGGCAAACCCTAACAGTAGGCATACAGCCTGAGTATGAAACAACTGTTAAAAAAAATCACACTGTGTCCATAAGTGGCATAGATCACTCATTGCAACAATTGTGAATGTATTACTATTTGAATAAGTTAGTCATCACAGATGCAATGAGATTGTCTTTATCAGGTACAACATACTCAGTAAGTGCCTACAGGAAAATCTATCCTATATACATCTCCGATACAGGTACATCATTGTTGGCTCAGTAGTGCTATGATATTTAGAAGTTGCTTGGCCTGATCCATGCAATTACAATGTTTCTTACAAAGAATACTTACTGCATCTTTAGTATTGAAACACACTGAATTTCTATGTATGTACATCAGCAGTACACCTTCATCAGTAAGAATGCATGTGATACTGGCAGTACGAATTTCACAGCGTTGAACAGGCAATGCTTTTCCATACGTTTACATCAGCCTCTCTATGTTGAGTAAACCATTGCCGTAAATGTACTACTATGTAAATCACCTACTAAATGTATCACTACTATTATCTTGAGCATGCTAGTGTCTTGTAGTTAATTTATGTGCTTCTCTTAATTAATGTATACTCACTAGTGTTAAAACCTTTCTACAACTGTCATCATGCACCTTCAGCATTTATATTGAATAACGGCACAGTACCAGTTGTGGTGTGGCGTGGGGCATTGGTAGGTAAGGCCATGCAACAACTAAGTGTGGTACATTGTGTGCAGCTGCAATCAGGGATGTGTACGTTTGGTGTACATGGCCTCAGTTTTGCTGTTGATCTCCACTGAGCATGCAGTACCTGGTCAGGTGGGTGGGGATGTCTCATAGTACATTTAGACAATTGTTTGTTATTTCTGCCACCTGCTGCTGGATGTCTGTCATTGGTTGTGTTGACTTGGTCCTCCCCCATACTTGAATGTGTGTGTGTGTCTGTGTGTGTGTGGTGCTGGGGTGAATTGGAGTTGGGTTTTCAACCCTAACAGCTTAATTCCTCACTTTTGTCGCTGTGGAACAACCTAACTAATGCATTAAACGGTGTTTTTGCCTCTAATTTCCTTCTTTTAAGAATGATAATGAGAAATAGTGGTATAATGCTGCAGCGCAGGGCCCAAAGAGACCCAAGGCCCCAGCGTTACGATGTCTTGTGGCATAGTAACAGGAGCAGCAACGCAAAACAGAAATGCTAACAGTGGCACACATGGTAACACAAGCGCCGAATGAGAACAGAAAGGGTAACGCGACACGTCATGCATCGGAACGGTGTACGTGATGTCTTGTCACATAGCAACATCGGTGCCTGTAAATGGAAATGTCAATAGGCATGGTGACGCAAGTGAAACAGAAAGAGAAACAGTCGTACAATTACACAAATGGCAAAAAAGTAACAGAAACAGCAAGTGCAAAATGAAAACGCAGCGATAACGCGCGACATAGGGGCCCCCGCGCCCCTCGCACGCACGGGCAGAAGGAGCGTAGTCCAAAGGCCCCACACTCCCACCACATGATGTCTTGTGGCATAGTAACAGGAAGAGCAACACAAACAGAAGCACTCAACAGTGGCACAAAGTAGCAAGTAACCTAATGAGAACAGAAGATGTGAACCGAACACGTGAGGACGAGAGACGATGTGCCACGTGGATGTCTTGTCACATAGTAACATGGTGCCTGTAAATGGAAATGTCAATGGCATGGTGACGCAAAGTGAAACAGAAAAGAGAAACAATACGGATACACAAATGGCAAAAAGTAACAGAACACGAAGTGCAAATGAAGCACAAAGGATAACATACATAGGGCCCGCGCCTCCCGGCACGTACGCAGCAAGGTGAGCGAGACCAAAGGGCCCCACACCCCCACCACATGATGTCTTGTGGCATAGTAACAGGAAGAGCAACACAAACAGAAGCACTAACAGTGGCGCACAAGGTAACGCAAGCACCTAATGAGAACAGAAAGGGTAACGAATATCGTATGAGACGGAACGTGTGCCACGGATGTCTTGTCACATAGTAACATGGTGCTGTAAGTGAAATGTTAATGGGCATGGTGACGCATAAGTGAAACAGAAAGAGAAACAGTACAGTAGACACAAATGGCAAAAAAAAGTAACAGAAACGCAAGCGCAAAATGAAAACAAAAGGATGACGCGACGGTGGCATTAAAGTGCATTGGGATTGCTGGCCCTAACTATCACCCCATGACATGTGCAAAGCAGCAGAAGTAGGAGAATGGGTGAGAGTTGGGACCCATGATCCAATGCACACCCCCAATGCTGGTTGGGGGTGGTGAGGGGTCAAGGGGTTTTCAACCCTAACAGCGAATTTCCTCACTTTTGTCGCTCTGGAACAACCAACTAAAGCATTAAATGGAGTTTTTTGTCTCTAATTCCCTTCTTTTTGGGAACGATAACGAGAAATAGTGAATGTAATGCAGCGGAGCCTTGAGGCCCATCTTGTAGCATACTAACAGGGACAGCAATAGAAACAGAAATGCTAACAGTGGCGCACATGGTAACACTAGCGTGAATGGGAACAGAAAGGGAACGCTACATGGTGGCGTAGCAGGAACGGTCACCACGTCGATGTGTTGTCACATAGTAACATGGTGCCTGCAAACAGAAATGTCAATGGGCATGGTGACATAAAGTGAAACAGAAAGATAAACAGTACTGTGAGACAGAAATGGCAAAAATAACAGAAACACAAGCACAAAAGAAAATGCAAAGGATAACGCACATGGTGGCTTAGGACGCCAACGCGTAAGTTAAATCGAAAATGGAACTGCGAAGCGAAAGGGCAACAGTAACAGTAATGTAAGCCACTGGCTGGTTTTCCCCAAAACCTGCATAGAGAAAGACAGTGAGTACAAATAATGTATGCATAATAATGAGTATCGGCGCAGAAAATGAGATCTTGGAATACTAAATACTTTATATGTCAGGAACCGTACGATGTAGAAAAAAATTTTAAAAGTCATATTATTTACAACTGTCCTGGCTAATTTGAATCTTAGCCCCATTAGGTGGCTAAGACATATTTCCGACGAAAAGTCCGTATCTCGCACCATTTCCGAGATACGGGCCCTGAAAGGCGCGGCGAACGCCGTAATGTTATCCTATGGGAAAAAAAGAAAAGTTCGGAGTGCCATAACTTTGCCTCCCTATAATGTTTTTTCACCAAACCACTGAAAGGCACATCTGTGGGCTGTTGGCTGTCTTCCCACCAAATTTCAGGAAAAAAGACCAAACCATTATTTTTCAGCAGGGATCCAAAAGATTTCTGTAATGCGTCGGGCGCCGTAATGTTATCCTACGGGAAAAACCATCAACTTTGGAGTGCCGTAACTTTGCCGCCGTGTGATATTTTTTCACCAAACTACTGAAAGGCACATCTGTGGGCTGTTGGCTGTCTTCCCTCCAAATTTCAGGAAAAAAGACCAAACTGTTATTTTGCAGCAGGGTGCCAAAGGATTTCTGTAATGCGTCAGGTGCCGTAATGTTATCCTATGGGAAAACCGTCAAGTTTGGAGTGCTGTAACTTTGCTGCCATGTAATATTTTTTCAATACAACACTGAAAGGCATATCTGTGAGATGTCAGCTCCGTTCCCTCCAAATTTCAGCCCAAACTTCCAACGGTACTTTTGCAGCGCCAGTGTAAAAGAATCGCAGTCACTGTCCCATAGATGGAAAATTACTGTCGCACTTCAGAAAGCTCGCAAAACGACACTTTCGTGAGCACGTAAAGTAATTTATGAAGTACTTTTTCCAGAAATTTGAAAAACATTTCTGGGTGTTTTACCACAAAATAAGACATGGCAAGCATCCTCAGGGTCGACTAGGTGAATACAAAAAGAATTATGAGTTGCTAGAGAGTCCCAAACCCAAATACCAACCATTTTCTGATCACCAACTAGAAAACAAAATGGCCGATTTCGCGAAAGTAACAAGGCCCATTTGCGAAAAGTAAAATGCATTTGCGAAAGTGTTGAACTTGCATTAACTTTTTCCATTGACATATATAAGGGAAACTGTTTTCGAATAACTTTGAACCGTTCAATATTTTTCACATGAAATCTTTGAAAAGGCACATCAGGGACCCTGGCTGCACATTCCCTGAAGATTTCAGACCGATCACGCATAAACTGTATGCGACCTGGGCGCGACCATAGAATTCCAGAAAAAGCGTAAACGCGCGCACAGATCATGCTTAATAACTCTGCAGCCGTATGTCCAACCACTACAAAACTTGGCAGATTCCAAGGCCTATGGTTCTTGATTGTGTATTCCAAATTTCAGCTAAATCTGTCATACGGTTGCAAAGTTATTAAGGTGCAAAGTTTGGGGGTTTAACATAGAAATGGCTCCTCAACCCTAACTATAGTGGCACGGTATAATATATATATATACTGTATATTAGAGGCAAAAAACTCTGTTTAATGCATTAGTTAGGGTTAAGGTTCCACAGCGACAAAGTGAGGAGACTCCGCTTGTTGAGGGTTGAAAAACCCTAACTCACGACTCACCCCCCCAGCACCACACACACACACACACACACATTTCAAGTATGGGGGAGGGACCAAGTCAACACAACCAATGACAGACATCCAGCAGCAGGTGACAGAAATAACAAACAATTGTCGAAATGTACTGAGACATCCCCACCCACCTGACCCAGGTACTGCATGCTCAGTGGAGATCGCTGAACAGCAAAACTGAGGCCATGTACACCAAACGCGACACATCCCCTGATTGCAGCTGCACACAACGCACCACACTTAGTAGTTGCATGGTCTTCACCTACCGATGCCCCACACCAGACAACACCACTTGTGGTGGGCCACCTGAGCAACAGGAGTTCAAGCAAAACCAAGGAGTTGTACAGGTATAATATCTTGATTATAGCAAGGGTTTGAGAAATGCAGCTTTCTAATTGACTGTAAACATTGTAACAGCCTTTATGTTTAGTTTTTTAACATACATGTAGAGCCTAACCATATGATGAACATAGTTTAATGTTGTTTAAAAAACAGTTTTATTATGATAGCAATGGCCACTCCCAGGTATTATGTTAATGAATCAGTTTATCTCTTGTCTAGTGACATGTGTACTCGGCTATGCCTCATTCAACATTAAACCTACAGGGTGATTAACAGACCATTTAACACAACCGTTGGTCATGCCTTATTGCTAATTGTCTTTATGAGTAGATACTCTCCTCTCCTAAGCACTGCAACGGCTTTGCAACCTGATGTCCCAGTTACACCATACACTGTCTAGTTACTGGAGATAAACTGTGAATATGAACTCATGAAGATGAACGGTGTAACTTGATCATTACAGTCATTGAAACCTAGTGTGATTATTACTGACTGAGTCAGTGATGAAGATAACCTCTGCTGTCCTAGTACACATACCCCATTGTGGATAATCAATGCTAAAGACATTCTGTTTATATCTACAACATACCTACTTGATTCCGTTGTAGCACAATTAACATAGTTATCACTTTGATAGATCAGTGACAGAAGTGATGAACAAACAGTAGATACAACCTGAGTATGAAACAACTGTTAAAAAACTACTGTGTCCATAAGTGGCATAGATCACTCATTGCAACAATAGTAAATGTATTACTATTTGAATAAGTTAGTCATCACAGATGCAATGAGATTGTCTTTATCAGGTACAACATACTCAGTAAGTGCCTACAGGAAAATCTATCCTATATACATCTCCGACACAGGTACATCATTGTTAGCATTAAACCCCTACAGGGTGATTAACAGACCATTTAACATAACTGTTGGTCATGCCTTATGTGCTATGATATTTAGAAGTTGCTTGGCCTGATCCATGCAATTACAAAGTTTCTTACAAAGAATACTTACTGCATCTTTAGTATTGAAACACACTGAAGGTCTATGTATGTACATCAGCAGTACACCTTCATCAGTAAGAATGCATGTGATACTGGCAGTACGAATTTCACAGCGTTGAACAGGCAATGCTTTTCCATACGATTCATCAGCCTCTATGTTGAGTAAACCATTGCAGTAATGTACTACTATGTAAATCACCTACAAATGTATCCTACTTTATCTTGAGCATGCTAGTGTCTTATAGTTAATTTAGAGTGCTCTTAATTATTATTCTCACCAGTATTAAAACCTTTCACAAATCATCATGCCTTCAACATTTATATTGAATAACGCACAGTACCAGTTGTGGTGTGGTGTGGGCATCGCAGAAAAGGCCATGCAATACTAAGTGCACACTGGTGCAACTGCAATCAGATGTATGCGCTTATGTACATGGCCTCAGTTTGATCTCCTGAGCATGCAATACCTGGTCAGGTGGGTGGGGATGTCTCGAAGTACATTTAGATTGTTTGTTATTTCTGTCACCTGCTACTGGATGTCTGTCATTGGTTGTGTTGGTCCTCCCCATACTTGAATGTGTGTGTGTGTCTGTGTGTGGGGAAAGGGGGGGGTGACGGAAGTTAGGTTTTCAACCCTAACAGCGAATTTCTCACTTTGTCGCTGTGGGAACAACCCTAATCCACGCATTAAACAGAGTTTTTGCCCTAATTTCTTTCTTTTGAGATGACAATGAGAAATAGTGAATGTAATGCGGTGCGGGGTCCCAGCCCCGCCACATGATGTCTTGTGGCATAGTAACAAACAGCAATGCAAAACAGAATGCTAACAGTGGCACACATGGTAACACAAGCACAACGAGAACAGAAAGAACGCATGCGGCGTGAGCGAAACGTACCACGCGGATGTCTGTCACATAGTAACATGGTGCTAAATGAAATGCCAATGGCATGGTGACAAAGTGAAACAGAAAGAGAACAGCAGTACACAAAAATGGCAAAAATAACAGAAATGAACGAAAATAAACGCAGGATGACACATGGTGGCATTAATGTGCATTGGGATCATCAGCCCTAACTCTCACCCCATGACATGTAAAGCAGCAGAAGCATAGGAGAATGGGGCGACAGTTGAACCCACAATCCCAATACACCCAATGCGGTTGGGGGTGTGGGGGTGCAAGGGGTTTTCAACCTAACAGCAAAGTTCCACCTTTTGTGGAACAACCTAACTAATGTATTAAATAGAGTTCTTGCCTCTATTCCTTCTTTTGAGAATGATAACAAGAAATAGTGATGTAATGCGGCGGGGAGCCGCGACCTCGGCCCTCCGACCCCAACCCCACCACATGATGTCTTATGGCATACTAACGACAGCAATGCAAACAGAAATGCTAACAGTGGCCATTACGGTAACACGTTTAATGAGAACAGAAAGGGTAACGAATGGTATGTAGACGGACCCACCAATACTCCAGATGTGTTGTCACATAGTAAGATGGTGCCTGCAAACAGAAATGTCAATGGGCATGGTGACGTAAGTGAAACAGAAAGATAAACAGTACAGCAGACAGAAATGGCAAAAATAACAGAAACTCAGAAGCAAATGAAAATGCAAAGGATAACGAACATGGTGGCTGAGCGCCAACGGTAAGTGAAGAATGGCTCCAATCCACATTTGGCAGTTGAAGTACCCAACATGCAGTACCTGTCTTGTCGTACCATCCTGATGATGACTTTCTCAACTCCTTCCCCTGTGCTGGTGGTCTGTATACAACCGCTGAACTGATAGCAGTCCCAATACCTGTCTCCAGGATGACCCCCAACGCCTCCAGCCCTTCCTTTTCCTCTGGGTTCCCCTATATTTCCATGGCCTTTTTCCTTCCCTCACTTACACAGTAGTACAACCCTTCCTCCTCTCCTCCCTTCTCTATCTCTTCTGAACAGAGTGTAGGCCAAGACAGCAACTCTGTTATGGCCACCTATAAGACCTTTCCTGGCACATAGCTCTCCATACCTTGCTCCTCCCTCCCTTCCTGCTTAATTCTCCCTCTGCACTGTTTCCAGAAACAATGTAGAAAAGAAAATGTAGTACCTCTGGTCAACAGTTCTATTTTTAAAGTCAAAAGTACCTTATTTCAGTAACAAATAGTCTGTCTGCATTTGGTTGGAATCTATCAGCCCCCACCCACACACACACACACACTACTGAACCTCAGTCTGAGTTCCTAGTATGTCACTTTGGAGTTTCAGGCTTTTCAGCTGGATTGTGTGGGAATGGCAGTCGCACAATGTAGCAAAAATGTAGATAATTTTTTTTCATTTTCGGTGCCACCTGTTTATTTTCTGTCAGCCCTTTGTTTCTAGCACCAATCTGCAATTTAAGCAGGTAGGAAGTAAGCAGCATTGTCTTTTTTCGCTGACCAGTGCCATGAAGCCCAAGAATCACCTAGGTCAGTTTCAGAAAGAACTCGGGTTTTCACAGCTGTCAATATCTGCCCCCTTGATAGTGGCATTAACGCCAGCTCAAGATCTCCTGTCAGCTGTTCTATCTGTTTGCATCACCCTAATCACAGTACTGTCGTTATGTTCAGCAGGAAGCAGAGTTGGCCACAAACAGCTGACAGGAGTTCAGAGTTTAACTGCTGATCTGCATTTTCTTGTGAGCAGCCACATTGTTACTAACCAGGAGCTGATCAGCTGTTTTCATGATTGACAGGAGCTCAGATCACATTCACCACTTGTGAAAATTGCCGTTGCCTTGTTGCCTGTGTCACTTGATGTGTGCTGCAGTGGCATTTTACATCAGATATTTCTTTGTGTTTACATTTATGCAGTAAAACAATCATTTCATATAAACTAAACGAAATGAGCCATAAAAAGGGAAGAAGGGAGGTTACAGCTGTTGGGAGCTTTCCGGTACTGAAACCCTTTTTTGTTTGTTTGTTTGTTTGTTTATTTGTTTGTTTAAAAATTACACAGACTGAGCCACAAAATGGGTAGAAGGGAGAGCAATAGTGCGGTGATATGAGTAAGTGGGAGTAGTCATGGCGGTGGGCTAAAACTGTCATGGAATTCTGGTGTTAAATCAACATCACAGTTCCAGCATTTCATGATGGACTTGATTTAGTATATCACTGTGATACTAAAGGGCTCTACTAGTATGTTAATCAAAGATTAATGCAATGCAGATTTCATTGACTTGACCAATAAAATCACTTCAATGAAATCTACATTGCTGTAGGATCTGTTAAAGTCTAGTGACTAGAGAAGTTCTCCTTTACTGTTTAATTGTTTTACATTTCCTAGTTTGGGTTATCTCTTTTGTATTTTACTGTATATTCTGTAATTTAGTAGTGTAAATATAAAATATTTCTATATTTAATATTCTCTGTGACTGTGCAGTGTTTTATGGGATGGATAACAATCTATTTTTATTGTCCAAAATGGTGTTCCACTACCAAAGGGTATGACTACTAAGTATAAAGTAACCTAGTCTGATGCAGAGAGGGTGAGGGGTCCTGGAAGTGACTAAAGGCAGTTTCTGTGTCAAATACTAAGCCTTTGCACTGCATGAGCAGTGACTGGTGGTGGGAGTAGGACTAGACTGAAATACTAAAGCAGTCGGCCAGATGGTGGGCGCATTGAAATGCAAGCAGCCATCAGGGAGATTGAGTGTACTTGTGTGTGTGAGACAGACAGACTTGTTCCACCAGGGTAGAAGTTTTCCACAAACTGTTACCGTGACAGTGGAATAATTGTTAATAAGCAATCAGAAAAGATTTCTGTGCAGTATGCTTTTTCTGAAGTAGCAAGTAGCTGGCAGCAGTGAACTCTGAGAGAGGGGTAAACATTTACCAAGCATAAAGAGAAATGAACACAAATAGAACAGTTACCTTTCTAATCATAGACATAATATACAGGGGAGATGGCTTACCTATGATGAGGCCTAGAAGAAGGAAGAAGTCATAGAGGCCCTTGAGAGAAGTGCCCAGGAGAATTGTACAGGAGAGGTCATGGAGGCAATTGCCCAGCTAGGGGACAGAGAAGGTGAACAAAACCCTATAACTCAGGCAGCTGCACAATTAGACCAGTTCAAAAGGCTGCATTTAGAGCTGGCCCTGGTAAAGGAAATGGCCGAGCCTGGACTGCAGAAAGCAGAGTTGGAAGCAGAGGAGCAGAAGGCCAAGCTCAAGACAGAGGAGTGAGAAAAGGAATGCCAAAAGTGAGAGATGGGGCACCAAGAGTGAGAGAAGCAGCGCCAGAATGGGAGCAGTGAAAGAAAGAATATGAACATGGGAGAGACGTGAACACAAGATTCTGCTCCAGAAAGCACTGCAACAAATTGTAAATGAAACCTAATTTAATGCTAAAATGTTTCCTCAGTATTGGGATGGGGACCCAGATTTATTTCTGAAATCTTTGAGAGATTGTATACATAGTTTAAATTGGTCAGAGCTTCTTGGGTGGTGCTACATAGTCTGCCAGTCCACCTGCTGTGATAGGAGTAAGCAATAAGACACAACAGGGTGTGGTTTATGTGATAACTGCATGCCGAGGTGTGTTTTTGAAGCACAAGGCATTTATGCTATGTGCTTTAATCATCTGAAAGTGTGGTATCACATAACCCATAGCCTGGAATATCTTATTGTGACTTTAAATGGGTAGGCTGAGAATAATTAAAAAACAAAATATAAACAACTTTTCTTTTATTATAAACAGTTTTTTTGTTTAGTATTCCTTCCCGACCTGTGAATCATCTGTCTTTATGCACATTCAATGCTGGAATATGTGTTTACTTTGGAATACAAGAGTTTAAAATTTTGTAGGATTTGGCTGACAGAATTCCTCCTTCCTCCAAACATACACACAACAGAAGACCTCATATGGAGCCAGGTCCTCAATTTTATATGTGTCAGTATAAGCAGTAGGGATTTCTCTGGCAAGTAGGTAAGGAAAGATGGAAAATATTTCCTGGTCAGCAAAGGTACACTAGAAGTTGAAACTATAAGACAAGGTAAGTCAGTAGGCCCGTGGGTGGACCCAAATTGGTGTAAGAGTGTCCACTGTCATTGAAATAGGTTGGTTATAGCAATCCAAGGCAGCTTCCGGACCACATCTGTACACTGATGCTATACCCGAAATATGCAGCAGTGCAGTGAGCTTATTAGGCATCAGATTTCATTTTGGTGATGCTGGATCATCTGTAGGGGGGGATTTATGTGGGAGACCCCTGCCAAAAACTATACGTGAAGTGGTGATCTGACCACCCCACTAGATCCACCCTACATAGAGGGAGAGTGGGGTCCTCCCGCAGGACTTCTTCTCTGACACGGACTCGCCAAAGCCAACATCTCCTACTGCCTCACCTGACCAACAGCTTTTCCACTTCAAAATAGTTAAGGCACATGAAGTCTACAAATATATAAAAAAGGCTATCTCTAAATCCAGAGCAAGCAGTGATACTATTGATCTTAAAATTCTGTCCCTTACCCTGGAAGAGGTGGAACACCCACTCACCAAAATTTTCAATCTCTCCCTCTGCCTGAGTCAATTTCCCAGCAAATGGAAGTCTGCTATAATCACACCAGTGTTCAAAAGTGGCGACAAGTCCCTACCAGGAAACTATCAGCCTATATCTATACTTCCACCCCTCTCCAAGGCCCTCGAATGCATTGTGGCTGGACCAACTCTCAGACTACCTGCATGAGTATAACAGACTTGCGCAGCACATGGATTTAGGAAAGGACACAGTACGTTGACTGCCCTACTGGAATTCTCAGGAGAAATTCACACTGCCTTGGACAAAGGATATCAAACCTGAGCTGTTTTCATTGACCTAACAAAGGTGTTTGATACTGTTCACCATGGCTTACTTATCACACAACTATACAGTCTTGGGCTCTCAGAAGGACCAGGTGCCTGGGTTAAAGTTACCTGGCCCAATGCTCTCGATCAGTAAAAATCTCAGAAGTTCTCTCAGACTCAAAACTGGTCCTCTCAGGTGTTCCACAGGGGTCAATCCTAGGCCCCCTCCTTTTCAGCCTTTTCCTAAACTCTCTCCCCAAATCCTGCCCAGAACAAATAATCCTTTATGCTGATGATGCTGTGATTCTCTCCTCTTATAAGGACCCGAAATCCTTACTCCAAAGCCTGCAACTTGCTTTCTCCAATGTTGAAAAGTGGTTCCTAGATCACAAGCTGGTCCTAAATCACACAAAAAAAACAAAATCCATGCTTTTCTCCAGTCCACAAAACAGAAAAAGACAAATTCCACTTACTATCAAAACATACCCAGGAAATACCCTTGAACAAGTGTCAACATTTAAATACCTTGGAACCACCTTTGATAAAGGTCTTACCTTTGTGACCCACATTGACAACACAGCGAAAACAGTGAACCAGCGCATTGGTATCCTGTTCCCGAAACTGGCAATTCCTTACCCAATCTGCGCTGAGGATTGCTATCCAAAGCTCTGTCATCTCAATCATAGACTATGGCTTAATTATCTATGGCTCTGCCACTACCACCTCACGAAGGCGCATCACAACCACCCTAAACAAGGCCTGTTGGCTGCTCACTGGAGCACAAAGACGTACTCATACATGTGAGCTCTACACTGAAACAGGATGGTTGCAACTCTCAAATCACATAAGGTACCTCACATGCTTAATGGCAAAAAAATTAATCTTGGGCCACACTCCGCTGTGTATCTAAGACCTACTTTGCCCGAATACCAGCATCTGTCCCACCAGAAGATCGGAACATCAGCCTCTCCAGGTCCCCAGATGCCGGACCACACAGGGTCAAAGATCTTTTGCCTATTGTGCCCCCAGCTGCTACAATACCCTGAGCTCACTCATTACATCCTCCACGTCACTAGGAGCTTTCAAATCTATGCTTTACTCTCACCTCTCAGCCTCTAGCTCCTGTGACTGCCTTAACTAATGATTCTTCCCTCATGGCTGTTTTTACTGTTTTTCATCCTCCTCCTCCTCCTCCGCTCCTTTCTTGACAAAGACATCTGAGTACCTCTAACTACTCTAAGTCTGCTCCCCTTCCCATATCTCCTCATACCCTTCCCACCTTGACCATTCCTCCAACGTTTTGTTTTTTTCCTGTGATGTACTGTATTATACTGGCTTATTGAACCTCTATAATGTGCTGACCATTCTATGTAACATGTCTTGTTTGTTTGTACATTGATGATGTGGAACCTTTGTAAAAGAGCCATTGGCTCAAAGGTAATAATTCCTAGAACAATAAACTAAACTAAACCCTGACATCCCAGATATTCAGTTCTAGGGAGAAGAGGCAGTCCAAGATATGTCTGTGTTCATGGGTTGCAGAGGTGACCACCCATGTGAGAACCTGTGAGTTCATTAACTGTAGGGATTGCTGATCAAAATGCAATTTTCATCATTAACCCAAGCACTGAAATCCCCAATAGAATCAAGTTAGGCATTCAGTGAAAAGGAAATGAAATGAGTAGTGCTTTATTTTTATCTTTACCTTTGCACTTGCAAAATGCGGAACATATTGCTGTGATACTAGATCTCAAAGGTGTATCACTGTTGGGTCCAGTGCAGCTCGAGCTGCTATAGGCATGACCATGACAGTCCAATGAAGCTGATCATGATGCCACTCTGCTAGTTGATGGTCGAAAACTTTGTATAGTTGAAAAGAGAGGCCACACCTATCAAACAGTGACTGCCTTCCTTCATCTGCATGATGCTGCCAACCAACCAGCTGAGTGATGTTTCTGTAGATCATGGGAGAGACTCAAGAGTGGGTGTAATTCTAGAGGGGATGGAGGTATAAGTCCTCCCAACATTTGAGTAACCTCAAAGGAGACCTTTTGTCCTGCCCAACATTCAGAGTCACCAGAGTCTGAAGTGCACAACCTCTCTGCAGGACTCTCTGCTCACACATACTGCCTGTTTGAAGCTCATGGGCACTTTTGCATGTGGCTTTAAAGCAGCAGTATTCCTTAGCATGTTTAAAAATAAACCTTACCTGTAACTTGCAGTTTTGTTATGTGTGATCATTCCAGCGATACGAAATACAGAACACGCGTCTAAAAATGTTTCTCACACTTTTGTATTTTATATTTTGTAATTAAGGACTTGTGTCATTAAATATGTCAGTCTTCTATAACTCCTTATGTGCTGGTTCACATTGAACCACAGTGGAAGTGTGTGTTGCAGCAGAGCAGCAAAGAAAGTTTTACTCTGCTTTATGTAAGGTATGCCATTGTTGCCTTGCATGACTGAGTTTTTCCTTGTAATCAGTGCAGAAGTCTTATTGGCTTTCTAGCCTATCTTGTGGCCTAGTATTCATCTTCCCTTTTCCTGTCACCTGCATTTTTTTCTTCCCGCAGAGCTAGAAGTCCTGCAGTGGCAACAGAAGCTGCCCAGTGGGAGGAGAGGCAGAATTCATGCAGAGGGTGTACACCTGGAAGGGGGGTGAGAGAGTCAGAGCAAACAAAGTCAAAAGATTCCACTTGGTGGATGATAGACCTTGAGTTTGATTGAAATTCTCCTGGGACTGTTAGATTTTATGCCTTCCTTATCCTAAACGGAGACATGGATATGGAATGTTAAGAAAAATGAGTGTTTACATATGGTGACACACATTCTTACAAGCATTTTTAGAAGTATTTTATAAGTATTTCTAAGTATTTTATGTCGTTCTAGCTTCCTTTATGATGCTCAATAGAGTTTTTTTACTGTCATATGGTGCTTTCATTTTAGGTTGGATATATTCGATATATTCTTGTACTGCAATCTGTATTTTTAAAATTTTGAAACTTGCTGCAGCAGTCTATTCAATGATTCAAGACAGAGTTAGGCATGTGGTGTTGCTAAGTAAAGTATAACTCCACAGACTCGGCATCTGTGAGTATTACACCTGCAGCCTGTTGCGGGAGTAGATGCTGTTTTCTTTCCATGTTGCTGCTAACACGGTTAACACTGCTAACAATGCTGAATTTTCCTTTACTTGTTTGGGTTTCCCCATAGACTGAAGAATCTTTCTTTTTTTATCTCTCAAAAATTTGTGTATGTCCATGAGTTACAGATCCTGAAAAAGTACTTTTAAGGAGTCTAGTGCTGTTTACTCGTATGGTCGTTTACTCATACATGGCTTATACAGCTCATAGTAAACAGCAAAAAGTAAATTTTATGTGTTCCAATCTGTCCCATTTGTTTTATTCAGAGGACTGTTTTTTTATGGAACAGTAGCTGTAAAGCACACATGGAAGCAAGCCACAGCATAAACTTGTTTCTTTGTTGTTGTACGACAAAAATAGAACAGACATACGGAATGTGTTTTACCTTATTTATATTGATATTGATACATGTTATTAATACTAATATAAAAGTTGCCTGAGTAATAGATTCATATTCAAGTTTTTAGAGTGTTTATGGTGATTTTGGACTGTACTGTTGTACTACGGTGCCTTTTCATTAGCAGTTCAGTGTATCTTATTATTTTGTTTTCAGACATTACCTCTAATAATTATGTTTAATTGGATATCCTCTCAAGCTATTTATTAGGCTGGGGCTTGATTTGGTGCTTTGCTCCAAATACTGATAATCTACTTCCGATTTTCTTTTCTCTCTTCCTCACTTAAGGCTTGTAAATTTGCTATATGGGATATTATGTGATAGAGTGCTACTGCAATCAGAAACTGAGAGAAAGAGGAAAGGAAAATGGGGGAATCAAATACGGATAAATAAGGACAGTAAAGAAAAGGACAACAGAATGGTGAAGCTACAGAAACGTGGTGGAAAGAACTTTGAGAGAACTTACCACTTGACTGTGGATTCTGTTGACTTTGAACCAAAGTAGGAGACACTCTTGTATTCTCTGTGACATTGTTGCAGTATCTGCAGAGAACTATATCTGAAATTTAGAAGCCTGACCAGAATATTTTTTCTGCACCACAACTTTGACATTCCCTATAGACTGTAAACCATTTTATACATGAACATTGACTTATTCCCGGAAAGCTCAAGTAATTTTCAGATCTGCACAGGTTATAAACTAAGTTTAGAAGCTAGCACAAAATGTTATATATTCTGCACATTTTGCACAAATAGTTTGCTTATTTTGCATACTTTACACATTTGGCTGATTTCTACTTGTACAAAAGATTTGTAGTATTTAACTTAACTCTCTATTTTTCCTGCACATTTGGCACTTTGTCAAATTGTAATTTTTAAGTTCTTCCAGAGTTTCAGATTTTGCTTGCCTTTACCAGGTAATTAATTAAGATGGGGTGTTGTGTATGCTGGAAACAACAATTGATTTATTGATCCTGAAAGGTGAAACTTATTCGATCGATATGAGAACTGAATTAACTCATTGCCTAATTTAAAAGGTTATCTAAAAATCTGATTGATTAATCTGATCAATTAACTCTAGTGACTTTATTGATAGTTAACTGTTAATTTAGACAAATTACAGCACTTTGTAAATTGACTAAGATAATTTGAATCAAAAGACCAATTGACATTGCTCAGGAATAGAGAGGCTTTAGATATTGGGGGTATGGTGGTGACAAGAGCTCAGTCAATAAACTTAAATACATCATTCATAGTACAGCTGAATATGCAGGGACTGTCAAAGCTGAGAGAGGAAAGGATGAGAAATTAGCAGGAATGGAAAACCAGTATATGGACAGAACATTAAGAAAATGGGAAGAGAATGAGAAAAGAGCAACAAAAATCTGGAAAGATGGAAAATGAAAAAAGAAAATAAGAAAATGTAACTTAAATAAAGTTAATTAAGGGAAAGAATAGGAAATAAAAAACAAAAACTAAAAAAGGGCCTATTTTAAGTAAGTGTGATGTAAAACAAACTAGGATTTCACCATAACTAGTCAAAAAGCTTTCAAGTTGTAACCTTTCAAACAGAATTGATTCTTTAAATTATAAGCAAGATTCACAAGCTCAACTGTAGGATTAAGTGGATTTTTCATTTCAACTCCTTTTATAGATTCTAAGGGGCTACTTAATAAAATCCCTTATTTAGCAAAAGAATCTGGCAATGGTAACAATCAAGAAATAAGTCTATATGTAATTGGATGGACATCTCCAGAACAGGAACAGGAACAGGAACTAATGGAAGTTACAGTATATACACCAATTGTCACTAGAAATAAAACAATAGATCATATAGAGCAGAAGGAAGTAAAGCAACAGGAAATAAATAATATATTGTCAGAAATTCAAGGTACCATTAAGGGTCTAAAGATTTGGATGAATGTTATAAAATGAAACAACCAGGAGGCGTTAAGATTCAATTGAAAGCTTGGTGGAAAAAGTTCTAGAGAAACAATGATTATAGGAAAGGGAGTAGAGAAGAGTCAATGATGTATCACCCCACTGCTATTAGTGAGGAAATTGTGTCCATTATGAATAACCAACATGCTGCAAATTTAATATTGATGGAGCAACTTATAGCAATATGAGGTGATTTAGATACTCTTAAGTAAAATATTGCAATAAATGGTCTCAGATTGGATGATCTCCAGCGTACTTTGGACAAAATGCATCCTCCCAAAGAATCATCATCCATACCTTTAGTAGAATTTGACTCTAAGCATATGCTGGGGAATATAGCATGGCCTGATTTCTCAACAGTTTTAATTCCAGATGACACTCTGGAAATTGTACACAATATTGAGCAAAGGCAGAAAGGAGAAATTGTAAAAGAAAAAGAACAAAAACTAGGAAAAAAAAACAAAGCAGAAAAATATAAAGAAATATCTTGCTCATAATAAAAATAAAGGAGTAACAACTGAAAGTGAATCTAACAAAGTAGCAGATGCTAGGGGAAAGTACATGGAAAATGAAAATGGGAAATTGATATGCATGGAATCTCTAGAAGGGTCAAAGAATGACAAGGAAAAATAAGGCCAGAAAATGGATGATGGAAAAATTTAAATTAAGGAAAAGGTGGTTAATCCCCCTAGAATACAAAGTACTGAAAATGAGATATTACAGGAATATGAGAATAAAGAAAAAAGGATGAACAGGGTAAAGAGGGCTGCTTAAAATGATATGGGCTAAAGAAACTTAATAATAAATCAAATAATCCCCCAAAAGATGTGGTAATTAAAATTCATAATGAGGTGTTGGATTTACACATAGAAGACTGTGATATCATGGAAGTAATAAGACCATCCAATTATGACTTTGATGATTTTGTATTGATAAAAGTTGCTCAAAAGCGTGTGGCAAATTATATATGGAGAAATGGTCATTTAATGGAAAAACTAAAACCACATATAGGAATTCCAGATGAGTTGAGTCAACCTATATGAAGAGATAATGAGCACTTTGGAAAATAACCAGTAACCCTGTCAATATTTGGATACTGTAGATTGTATAATGAGCCACCCAAAAAATATGTTATGGTATATCTATAATCTCTTTTCTAATGTGCTGAACATAAGACTAGGAAAAATAGGAATTAGGGAAGTATACCGACATGAAAGATTATGAGGAGATAGTCAGGTGGATATATTGCGTAAGAATGAATTCGTGGCTAAGAGTATTCTGGAGAGTTATGAAAAGTTAGATCAAATGGGCATACATGCAGTTGACCTAAATATGATATTTGAAGAGGTACCTAGGTTAAGTGAAGATAGGAAGGTTTGGTGTGCTAGAACAGACTGTCAAAAGAAAGTAGAGACTTATGTAATCAATGAATCCATCCCTATAACTAACAGATTCCAGATACTGGAAGATTCAAACTGACTCTTACAAAAAGCAGAAGAGTCCATGGAGGGTCTGAATGAATCTGTTATCTCATTGAGAGGAGAAGACAGTTAAAAAAATCGAGAAACAGAGATGGATACAATGAGTTTTTAACTTGGAACATAGCTGGTTATAGAACAAAATTGCAAAACTCAGATTATGTAAAATTTATAAAGGAATACACAGTCATATGTATGCAGGAAACCTGGCATGCTGCCTCCAATAACACCAGTATTAATGGATATTTAACATTCCACTGCCCTAGTAATAAAGTGTCTAAATAGGAAGGAAGAGCTGGAGGTATAATAACACATATAAAGATTGTTTTTTTTCATAAAGTAAAGGACCTAATCAAGAATGATTACTTTATGGTAACCAGACTTGAAACTAGTAAAACCCAGATAATAACGATCACATGTTATTTTCCTCTAGTTAGGTCATGTTTCTATAAAGAATGTATCTGGAACTGGTTAGAGAAAACTATTTTTGATGTATCATTTGAATATCCAGAAGACTTATTATTGTTACTGGGAGATTTTAATGCCAGAGTCGAGAACTTTAATGGGATATTAGATAATACAATTATGAAATGGACTTACCCAGCTGTTGATAGTAAAAAATGAAATACTAAGGATGAAAAAGTCAATGCAAATGGGAAAAAGCTATGTAAGATTCTTAAAAATAATGGTATCTACATACTGAATGGGAGACTAATGGGAGACTTAGATGGAGCTACCATCTTTATGTCTAATAAGGGTAGAACAGTACTAGATCTAGTGTGCTGGAGAGGTCCATTGCACTTTTGGAAAATGATGTCAGTTCCAATAAGAACTGATAGTGACCACTTACCTGTAATGATTTACACCACAGAAATAGTGAGCCCATCAGAAGTAGTTAGTACCAATATAAAAACAGAACACATTGAGATTAGATATAAAAAAAAAGACTGTCACAGCTGGATAGAATAGAACCTTACATTACTTGAACAGTTAGATTTTTTGGAAAATATAATAATAACAATGGATAATCTGGACTCTGTCTCATTCTATCATTCTCTGAGTAAGTTCTTTAATCAAACACAACCAAAACTATAGAAGAAGAGCTCTTTTAACACCAAGAATAAGAAAATGGGTTTGTTGGATAATGAATGTAAAACTATGAAAAAACAACTTATGAAAGTAATAAGAAGGTATAGACAAAAATATTCTTCTGAAGTGAGAATACAATTAAAAGATCTAAGAAAGGACTATAGAAATGTATTATTAAGGGGAAAAAAAGAATATCATGTAGCACAATGGGAAAGAATGATAGATACTACAGAGACAAGGAATAGTAAAAGAGCGCGGTCCCTTGTGGCAATGGGATGCAAAGAACTGATGGATACAATAGAAAATGATGTCTCTGCAGAGGAATGGGCTAATTATTTTTCTAAGGTTATGTTGAATGAACATGGAAAAAGATATTGGATAAGTCTAGATATAATTATGATCAGGCTGAATTTTCAACCAGTTACAATAATGGAAGCTAAGGAAGCAATAGAAAAATAAAAAATACTGTAAATAAGGTCCCAAGTCCGGATATTGGGCCCAGGGAATTATTTAAGTGTAAAGAAGTGGGCAGAGATATTATCCTCATTCTTTAACAAGGATATATTTGAGAATTATATACCAGAATCATGGAGAGGAGCTATCATTGTCCTGATTTACAAAAAACAAACCAAACAGGATCCAAATAATTATAGCGCTATCAGTCTGCTGGATATAATTGGAAACGTTTTGTAAGAGTTCTTTTAGTTCGGATACTTGGTGATATCAATAGGCAGGGGTTAAACTGGGATTTCTGAGGTGGAAGTCTAATTCCTGGGAAAGGGCTCAAACTGTGCAATGCATGTCACGTGTAGCGCAACAATATTAGTAACCCAGAAAAGGTTTATTGTGACATTGCGTATCACATTTTATTAAAAACTACTATAAGAAATAAAATTAAACTTTTTTAACCATTGAAAAACTATAGATGGATGGATGAATAGATAAATAGATAGATTATGTGATGTCATGTGAAACTACTAAATACAAAAGACTGATAGTTTATAGCAACATAAGTTTACTTTATTACTGAATAAGCATCTCAAGTACTGTATGTGCTTTTCCTTCTGTTAAAAATGTCAGATCTTTGCAAATGATACATTTTCTCTGCATCATGAAAACAGATAGATAGATAGCTAGACTGACAGACAGACACAGACAGACAGTCAGATAGATAAATAGATAGATAGACAGACAGACAGACAGATAGATAAACAGACAGAATGACTGACTGATAGATAGACAGACAGACATCCTTGAAAATCAGCGGCAGTTAAAGCAGCAGTGCAAATAAACTGGGCAAAACATTGACCCTTCATTTTTTTCACTACTTTTTATTTTATTTTATTTAGTTTTTGTTGACCGGGTAAGTGCACTAGCCATCAAGTGACTATTTTCAGGCACGACCCGGGAGGTACAGTTACAGAACACAGTGATACATAAAAATTACACAAAAGCAGGATACATTGGGAAAGGACAAAGTCATACAGTGTAGTCAAAGCATAACAATTGAGAATCATCATACATGTATTCATTGTTGATAACTAGGGGGTGAGGTGGTAGGGGACAGGTGGATGGGTAAAGAAGAAGAGAGAGAAAAAAGGGGGAAGTAGAGCAAACAGTGAGAAAAAGGGTAGGGCATGAGGGAAGGTTAAAGCAGAAGGGAGGCGGCGAGTGCGGCATTAGCGGAAGAAGGTTACCACCTGCAGCCGGGTTGGTGGAACCGAGAGTCGGCAGGAGAGAAGGAGAGGTCGGGGAGCAGGGGAGAGTTACAATGGGTGCAAAAAATAGGGAAGGTAATGTGCAGGAGAGGGACGGTGGTAGGGACCGTGTGCAAGGGTATAGAGGGATTTCAACTAGGGGATGGGGGGACAGGAAGGTAGAGGGCAGTGCAGGGTGGGAAATGCAGGGTATATAAGGGATTGGGGATGAAGGGGCATGGAATAAATAGGAAACGAGTAAGGAGGTTAAATGGATGCTCTAGTGAGAGCGAAGCGGCACAAAAGGAGGGGAGAAGAACACAGAAGTAAGGTGGCGAACACGCTTTAGCAGCACAGGGTAACATCCTGCGCCGAACCGTGGAACTAAGAGATGGCAGGAGAAAGAGGAGATCGGGAAGTCACGGCAGGATGCAGACAGGTGGAAGAGATGATAAGTAGGAGAGGGAGGGGTGAGGACAGTACAAAGGGAGATGAAGGAAAGAATGAAAGAAGGAGAAAAGATGGCAGTGAGAGGGGCAGAAAGGTGAGAGGTGGATCAGAAAGGAGGCAGTACGGCTTAGTGGTACAAGGTTACAACCTGCAGCTGGACCGGTGGAACCGAAGCGGCAGAGAGGAGAGTAGAGGTTGGCTAGAGGGGAGTGTGGCGGCAGGGAACAGGAGGAGGCGAAGGGCAGGAGAAGGAGAGGTAGGACAGTAAAAAGGTACAGGAGGGATGGCTAAAGTGGGAAGGGAAGAGAAGAAGCGAGGATGGTAAGGGTTATAAGAACAGAGGATGAGGGTTATGGAAGGAAGGATGGTGAGCAGGGACCCTGGTTTTCCATTTTTAACGGTAACACCGGTGACAATCACGGAATCCTGCTTGGTTTGCGGATTTTGAATTCTTGTACCGGTGCCTCACGGAAATTGCATGTCACTGCACAGAATCTCTAAGATTTCAGCATTTTTTATTTTATTTTTATTTTCTCTTTCTATGTCCCCTTCTCACAGCATCAGTCTTCACTTTTCAGGCTGGGTATCCCTTAGCTTCACCCCAAAGTAATGCTCAGGAGCTCCTGTGGTGCTGCCCCTATCCTGCCTGGGTTGTACCCTGCCAAGTGGAAAGGAGGGACCCCAGGACCTATCCACACTCCTTTAGTGTGTGTCAGGCAGCTCAGTGGGTCCCTCATGGAGCCTGGTTATGAAGTCTAGGGCACCTGGGTCCCTTCTGCCAGTGGCCAATGTGGGGTGATTGTTCCTGGTTTTCTGGTCTCTGTCCCTGATGGCACCGGCACTAGAGCAGATCCAAGGAGGTAGGTCACATAGAGACATGCCACTGCTCCAGATCCTGGCTGGGTCCTCCCTCCTGATCACTCTGCAGCACCATTGCATCACCACCCATGGTCACACAGGTGGTGGTAAAGCAACAGGACCTGCAGCCCACCCTCCCTGGAGGAAGAGGCAGTCCCCAGGTGCTCAATTCTACTCCCTGGCCAGACCTCCAGCAACCCGAGTTCACTTTTGATCCTGGGTAGCTGGCATTGCAATAATAGTGCTACTGCAGCACTAGCAGGCGCCAGATTTCAGCATCTTAAAATGAATGCTGCTGTGCTTGCATTCTTTCTGCTTTGCTGCATATAGAGTCAGTAAGGAAATCACCCGCACTGCTTTGTTGTAATCAGCCATTCAGTTTAACCACCCATGCCTAGTGGTTAGAGTAACAAGCAGTGAATGAACTGGGTACATCCAGCAGACTTGGGTTTGATTCCCACAACCTCCACTTGCATACTGTGTGACTTCAAGCAAGTCACTTAACCTTCCCAGTTCTTCTAGGTCACTCCTGAAAACAGACACTCCTGCCTAGTGGGCCTTACCTGCTTTACAAAGAATTAAAAAAATACCAATATATGTTTGCTACATCATAGAATAGTAGTCAAGGTACCAGGTAATTTACTTGAGTTTTACTTGGGCTGAAATGATTTTGTATAGGTAAAGATAAATGTTCAGATGCATTTTATGTGTTTTATAAGCTTGTTTTTAGATTTTAGTCAGGTGTTTGTTGTATTCTTTGCATATAAGCATCTAGGTTGTAGATTGCTAAATGCAGGATCACTGTTATCAACTAGCTTATTCAAGTTTATAACCAGTAGGGCCATCCATAATCCTCAGCTGTTTGAATGAAAAGTAGTCTAAATGAAAGTATGTTCACAAAGAAGAAACTGCCTTACTACTTATGAAAATATTTCACAGTTAGCACCCCATTTAGGTGAATTGGATTATTTGCAGCTTTTCTCCCACCTACTGTTTCAGTCTCTGTGACAACAAAAGGTTTTCTGATATACTGCTTCAACAAAAGAAAATGTTAAGTATTTAAGTGTACTTATGTTTGGCCAGTGGATTTTGAAAGCACAGTCAATGACGTACAGAAGGTAAGACCCCAGGGGCTGTATGATGCTGGTGGGCAGAGTAGTGCTCAATTCACATCTGAACAAAGACATGAAAATGGAGACACCCTTTTCATGGACACCAAAGGAAAATAAAGCATCCACATGTCTGGTAGATGCATAAATCCATTTGAATATCCTCCACTAATCACTTGTGGATTTTTTTAGGTGAAGACACTTTATTTCAAAGAAGCAGATTCAAGCAGTTTTTACCCCTGGTCATTCACTCCTTCAGGCCTGCCAAGGCCCCTACCATCACTGCTGGTGCAACCACCATCCACTGCCCTTACTGCTGTGCTGCCAGGTAACCCAGTAACCCTTGGTGGTGGGCCCCTGTAGGAGGCTACTGGGAGGAGAATTGCCCTAAAGAGCTTCCGGTGTATCCTGGGCATGGCAGGGATCAGAACGATACATGTCTGGGGATTCTGGCTTATGGAGGGACCAACAGCTGTGCTTCGTTGTGTCAGTGGGTGTTTTCCCATTTTCTTGGGAGCGTGACAGGCCACATGATGTCAAGGCACAAGCCGATGTCCATCACGCTCCCTCCTGCAGTGAGGGCTGACATGTTGTCGGTGCCTCTGGCCTCCACCTGGAGCCAGCAAATGCTGAGCCATGAACCCACCCTCCCTCCCAGAAGAAGGTGAGTGATCACTGGACACTCAAGCTTTCACCCACTGGTACTCCAACACCCAAGTCTGTTCCCTAACCCTGGTCAGCAGTGTCACAAGCAGAAATCTAATTCAGGCAGTTAAATTATAGATAGGAAAAAACAAAAGGTAGTCCACCTTAGCGGTGATGGTTCAGATTAATTCACATCTGAGTTCTAACAAGCAAAGAGACCAAGTCATTTGTAACTTGTGCATGTGGGGTGTGGGTGCTGAAGAAGAGGATCATAGTGCTGTCACTACTGCCATCACCCCAGAGGGATGTGGACTGCATTGTTGCTACTGCCATCACACCAAGGGGTGGGGGCTGTAGTGCTCTGCCATCACCACTGGTGGATGGGGAATGTAGTACTGCTGCCGTCCCACCTGAGGGATGTGGGCCATAGTGCTGCTACTGCTTCTGTCACACCTGAGGGAGGGAGGGAGGCTGTAGTGCTTTGCTGCTGCCATTACACCAGATGGATGGGGTCAAAGTGCTGTTGGTGCTGCCATCGTACCTGAGGGATGGGGCCTGTGCTGCTTCCATTACCCTAGGGATGAGGGCTGTAGTGTTGCTGCTGCCATCACATCTTGTACCTAAAATAACTTTAAATTGGTACAAGGATGGAAGGATGTGTAATAGTGGAAATCAAAGTTGCTAAAATGGGTGTTAGCAGAGTTAAAAATTGTTAAATAAAGTACACAAAACCAAACACCGGTAAAAGCGGATTTTGGCTTAGCAGACACCGGTGACAATACCATTTTTTACAATGTGCAAAATGGAATATGCCCTTTCTCAATCCCGGTAAACCAGTGTCCCTGATGGTGAGGGATAATAGGCTCAGGGGACGAGGGCAAGCTAAGTGACTAGGCAGAAGTAGAGAAATTACAACAGGATGTTACAATTATATCAGGGGTATGAGTACAGGGCATCTGAACACACGAATATACAGTATCATCAAAACATAAAGGAAAATATTGGTAAGTGCATATCATTCATAATGGAGGAGAGGAGGAGATCTGGTTAGGAACATAGGATTTAAGTGGGATCAAAACAAACACATTTGTCCATCGAGGCAAGGAAAGTTCTGAGACTGTGCTTAAAAGCGGCATGGGAAGGAGCATTTCTTAGGTCCAGGGCAGCAAGTTCCAGAAGTGGGGGCAGCATAACTGAAGAATCCAGAACCCTTGTTTGTACTGGCAGAGAGGAACAGTTAGTAAAGATTTGTCAGATGATCTAAGGTCCGTGAAGGTATCACCGGCTGGAGCAGTTTTGATAGAGATGCTGGCTTGGACACTCTGATGATGGTGTTAGAGAGGCTGCAGAGGTAATATAGCCTGGTGGAGGAGGAGACAGCCAGCCTAGGTCTTTGTACAGCTGACAATGGTGTTTCAGTGATGCTTCAGCCGCATACCTACATACATTGTTAAGGTGGTGTCCCATTGATGCAGGGCAGTTTTGCTAGCCATGGTTAGGATGGGAGCACCGTGGGTCAGGGTTGGTAATAGGATTCCCTGGCAATTGCCAGTTTAGCGGAGGGGTGAGCAGGTAGTTTGTCCTGTAAGTGGCCCCAGCTTGCATTGACAGATTTACAGGTTTCCTGGATATGCTACTTTAAGTCAAGGTTTTGGTCTAGATGAATGCCCAAATAGCGAAAAGAGCTAACAGACTCAGAGGATACCACTAATGTCAGGAACAAAGAGTGGAGAGAGCAGGTTCTTATTTGTGGGGTGATCCAAATAGCATAGCTTTAGTTTTATTAGAGTTGAGGACAAGTTGAGTGTGCAGCCAGCGTTGCACCAAGTGGAAGTCAGTGGTAAGGGCAGCATTTAGGTTGATTATATTGTCAGAGTGGGCATAGATGACCAGGTCATCAGCATAAAGTAATGAGTTGCCAGAGGTTATTACATCAGGGAGATTGTTTATGAATAGTGAGAAGAGGAGAGGTCCAAGTATGGAGCCCTGAGGGACACCAATATTGATTACTGCGCTATCAGAGATAGTCGAGTTGAATTTTACTGCTTGAGACCTGTTGGCAAGGTAACTGCTAAACCAAGTAGTGACAGGGTATGAGAAGCCCAGGTTTCTGAGGGAGGCAAGTAGTAACGGATGGTCTACAAGGTTGAACGCTTTAGTAAGGTCGATGAAAACAGCCCCTGCTATCTGCCCTTTGTCCATGTTGGTGAGAATATCAGAGGTGAATTTTGCTAGTGCAGTCATGGTGCTATGGTGTTTTCTGAAGCCATGCTGTGCAGCACAAAGTAGATTGGAATTTTCAATGAATTCGGTGACTTGAATAGAGACTATTTTTTCAAGAATTTTGCTAAGGACTGATAGGATAGCAATTGGTCTGTAGTTGGACGTATCATTCTTGCTACCTTTTTTTAAACACAGGAGTAATTCTGGCGGCCTTCCAGATTTCAGGGACAGAGCCATTGGAGAGGGATAGGGTGAAGATTCTAGCTATAGGTCTGGATATGAGGTGAGCGGGCCATCTTTAATAGACAAGGTTCCATTGCATCAGAGCCAGGGCTGGTATTGTCAGAGATAGCCTTGAGCAGTTTGAGGACTTGATGCCAAGTGACCGCCTTGAAGTAAAATGGTTTAGCTGAAGCCGGTGGAGTGCCAGAGAATGTTGAGTTTAGTTGTACAAAGACAAAAGATGACAAGCATCTCTCAGTTTTATTTGGGGTAAATGTTATCCTTCCACCAACAGATGAGTTTTTATAAATGATTCAGTTTAGTTTTTGTTCTAAAGTGTGTGTGTGTGTGTGTGTGTGTGTGTCTGTGTTTGTGTGTGTGTGTGTGTGTGTGTGTGTGTGTGTGTGTGTGTGTGTTTGGGGGGTGGGGGCTGCAGCATACCCCAGAGGTTAGAGTAGGGAAGCTGTGAATGAGCTTGGTACATCCATCAGACATGGATTTAATTACTACAACCTCCACCTGCATGTTGTTTGACTCTGGGCAAGTCATTTAACTTCTCCTGTGTCCTTGGTCACCCCTGAAAAGAGGTATCTGTGCCTAGGGCTAGTGGGCATTACCCAGTTAATACAGAAACAAAATGGCTGCCTTGCACATTGCAAACCTGGTAAGAGCCAGGATCGAGAAAATAAAAAAAACTCACAATGTGCAGCATAGGAGATACCTAAAAGTAGATTTGATAGGTATGCTAGTATTGTTTTATGAATTGTAGCTGAAACTAACTTTGTGGGGAAAAACAGTGTTCCCTGCACTGCAGCTACAAGATAGAGAATAGTGCAGTTAGGCAATGAGAACAATCCAAACTTAACAATCAGCTCCTAGGATGGCAGCCCGAAATAAAAATTATAAACTTGAAAATCATGCATGCTGTCGATGGCATATATGAAACTAATCAGCTGGCACGTTGTTATTTTTGTAACTATAACTTGAAGCAGCTACAGGTATTTTCTATTCATTTTTGTATTCTTTGGCAACCAGATAAGGCCCACTAGGCACAAGTGCCTGTTTTCAGTTGAAACCTGGGAGCACTGGTGTGGTTAAGTGACTTGTTTAGAGTCACACAGAGTTTGCAAGTGGAGGCTGTGAGAATCAAACCCATGTTCACTGTTTGCACCAAGGTCATTCACAGCTCATCACTCTAAACGCTAGGCTATACTGCCAGCACCATAAATAATTTTTTTTTTATTTGTTGCCATTTATTTGTAATTTTTGACCAGGAAAGGCACACTAAGCTAGAACAGCTTGTTTCCAGGAGTGTCCCACTACAGATTGTGCATGCTGTCAACACAATTTCAGTGAGCACTGCTGAGTGTGAAAGGGGGTTCAGTGAGATGAATGATACATGCACACCCTGAGAACCAGCCTCACTGTTAAACACCTCTCCTCACTGGTGTACCTGTCACTGGTTGGCCCACCAGTAAACAGCGGGACCCCACACCATTTGTAAAGAAGAGGCTTATTTCTAGTTGCTCAGCAGATCACACTGCATGCAAGGCTAGAAAGAACACGGATGTTCAGCGTAGCTATGAGCATATTTGAAAAGTCCTGTCAGATGTCAAGTGACACTACACTGCACACTGCATGTACATTGGACTCAGATTTCAATGGCAAAGTGGTTTATGTTTTGGTTGTAAGTGTTTATTTTCACAGTTGTCATTTGTGTGGTTCAGTTAATCTGTGTTAAACTGGTAAACCTTTTTTGTAATTTAGTTTCTGTTTTGGTGGTTGCAGATGCTTAATTTTACTTTATGACTTTAGTTAAATCTGACTACCTGACAGTCAGTCAGTCTGTCTATCTACCTCCTTACCTGCCTACCAACCTACCTACAGGTTGACATCTTTTAAGTCATTAAAGTACTTTTAATTTTGGAGATCAGGAATTTGTGGTAAAGAAGATCTGAGCAGGCTGGTATGTGTGCACACATACACACACTTTACTAAATTACTGTAACTTAGTTTTCATTGAAGCATAAACTACCTTATAAACCTTGCATTGTGAATTAATTGGCAGACAGTGACAGAAACTATTATAGAAATCATGTTATTATGAAAAACAACAATGAAAACCCCAGATTGGCACAGTTTTCAAAGGGTTTTAAGCGGGTTCCTTGTGTTCATATGTACAACTAAAATAATTATATATAATATTTAAAAGATGTGTTCGTGAATACAGATAATTATAATATTGAAAGTATTTTAAACAACTCTTATTATATTAAGTGTTCATGTGTTTTCCTCTTAAAATGTGAAATGCATTTTTTCAGTACAATGTGTCACAATGTTACAATATAGAAAAAGCAGTCTAGCAATATGAGGGTATACCAAGCCATCTGTAATGTAAAAGGTATTGCAGTTGGGACTGCAGCACTTGACATACAAGTGCTAAGTTAGTATAATGAGCTTCAAAGGCTGAAGATAACAGCTCTTTTAGTTTAACTTCCTTGGTTTGTGTTTTTCTAAGTGGCCACTGTGTTACATTGTACCTGTTGAAGTTGGAATGGAATGCTGCCTTACAGGATTCAACCCAGGGCCTTATTACTGTTCAGCTGCTGCATTAAGTGTGTGTGTGGGGTGGGGGGGGCGCTGGCAGGCTAAGGAGGTGGAACAATGTTCAGGAGCATTCAACCTCAATTTAACGTCTGTCAATATGGTAGGGGTATTATCCCCACTTCAGGCTGGTTTCCATCAAGCATTCTCAGCAATGGATAACTTTTATCTTACATCATACAGTATGTGCGAAAAATACATGAAATTAAGATGTTAAAACCTATTTGTAGCATGCATTGATTTTTCAACTGCGTTCAACAACATTGATAGAAGTAACTTTGGGATCTGACGCAGGACTATGGAATAGACTCTATGATCATTAATGCAGTTAGGTTATTGTATTCTAATACTTGGGCACAAGTAAGAACAGATTTAGCAGGGAATCTGTTTATTTGGTTTGTAACAAACCCGGGAGTCAGACAGGAGTGAATTCTAGCTCTGACATTATTTTCAGTATATATTGATCCATTATTAAGAAAACTCCAAAGCTCACAAACTGACTCACCAAAGATAAGTTCAGATTACTGCCCAGGAATGGCATATGCAGACACTATAATACAGTATTACTGTCATTAACTGCTAAGGGTATACAGGGAAAATTGGATATATTGGTTGCATTTGCAGATGATATGAGCTTAAAGATAGACATGACTAAGTCAAATATTATGTTATTTGGTAATAGAAAATACCCAGGGAATGGGTTATAAAATCACAATCATTAAAAATGATAAATGATTACACATATCTGGGCTTGGTTTTCTCTAAAAATCTTCAGTGGAAGTCTCATTGTACTTCACTTTAGAAAAAGGTTACCAATACATCCCTGGCACTTAGAAAATTTAACACAAGGTTTGGTGGATTTTCTATCAGGTCCCTGCTTGCTGCAATTGAAGCAAACTATAATTAACAAATATTGTATGGGGCTGAACTCTGGGACCATAAATTTATAACACTGTTAGGAAAAACAGTAATACAATTACTGAGATTTACTCTCGGTTTTCCGACTTCAACTCCAGCCACTTACATAAGAGCAGAAAGAGGATCTGCAAATCTTTTAGCATTGGTGGAAACAAAGATTATGAATATCTAGATAAGAGTAAATGGTTTGCAAGAAAAAACAGTGGTCAGAAAGTGTTTAGAAGAAAAAGAGTTCTGACAAATGAATAAATTATGGCAATCTCCATGGTTACTTAAAGTTAAAAAGATTGTAATATCAGTAGGATTAGAATCATTATTGGATAACTTATAAAAATGTTATAATATCTGCACAATGCAAAACAATTTATAAAGAAGTTATTGATCAAAAAATACAAGAGGGAACACATAGAAAAAATAAGGAATTCAAGAGTCTCGCTATGGTACAGTCACAATATATTGGTACATAAATATAAGTATTATCATGATGCTCTAGAAAATCCAAACCAGAAAGAAACCTATGCTAGGTTTAGAATAGAATTTCAAGACTCAGGTGTGATTACCGCTAGGTTCAATAAAACAGAAGACCCAGTATATCTGAATTGTTATTGTGGAGGGCAGGAAATAGAAAATCTCCAACATGTTGTATTAAAATGCCCTTGGTATGATGGAGCTAGGAAAAAATGGGTGGGCTCTATCCTACCTTCTCTAGAAGGATATGGCGAAAATACAAAAATCAATATTTTGTTAACAACAGAAAATGAAATTATTATAAAAAGGGTTGCAAACCTTTTAGTAAATATACAGAAAATAAGAAAAGTAAGAACTGAAACAATACTTGTATAAATAAATGCTCAAGTTACTGTATATAAGCTATTTCTGTATGAGTGATACTGTGATTTTAACAACCACGTCTTGTTTCTCATTTAGATGTATAGTATGTTATTTTTCACTTGTAATGATCTTTTTAGATTGAACAATAAAAGTTTACCATACCATACCATACCATTGAATATGTCTGCCTTGTAAAACTGAAACACGGTGAGCAAGCGTGAAGACATCTACATAAGCGCGTTTACATATGCGTTCACGTGCCATTTGCTTGATTGACAGCTGGCCCCATCCTCTCTCATAATGAGGCTGTCTACAAGCTGCTGCAGTAGTCATAAGAGATGGCTGTTACTGTGGTGATCATGAATAAAACTAGTGTCATTGTTCACTGTGGTATCTGATAAAGCGTAACAATTAGCCATCTCTATGCAGCTTGACAGTATGTGTGCTCAAGTCATTTGTTATGATAATGATCTCAAGATAGTGCTGTCTAAATCACAAAGCACATTCATGAAGTGATATGTAGGTGGCTGTCTTTTATTTCTAATAAAACAATTCTAACTGAATCATCTAAAGGTTTGTTGTTTCTTTTAGTCGCCATTTGTTTTAATCCATATGTAGAAGTGTTTTTATTTACTCATTTACATAATTAGGTGAGTATCTATCATTTCATTCATAGTGGTGTGTGTTTACTAAAAGTGTATTTTATATACAGATGCAGGGGCCCAGCTCCCTCCCCATTTCTGGACATTTGCCCCCAGCCAAAGTCCAGTGGTTGGGATGCCCAGTCCCAATGCTGTTACACATTACTGATGCCTCCCCTCCCACAAAAAGTTACTCTGTGTGTCCCCATTCCCCACAATCATTAAATAATAAAAAAAATCTTTTCCAACCTCTGTTCACTCTACCACTCACCTCCCCACACCCAGTAGTGTCACCTCTGTCCCTCATAACAACTCTTCTTGTTCCTCAATGTTGCATCATCAGTGTTCTTCAATGATCTGCTTATCTAATGGCCAATTGCACTGAAATGAATAGAGCCCATTCATTTCAATGGGCCCATTCATTTCAATGAGGTTCTTTCTTTAGTTCTTAACTTTTTTGTTTTGTTTTGCAATACTTGTATCTACTTTTTTCTGTTGAGGTCTTTTTTAATCCCTCTCTGATGAACACGATGGGTGTCAGTGTTCAAATCTACCCTAAAATGGGTTTTGAAGAATATCTCAGCATACTCTGCAAACACCTATTTCAAGGTGGGTTTTAACAATGACACCCATGGTGTTCATCAGAGAGGGACTAAAAAAGACCTTGACAAAAAGAAAATCAGAACTTCATTGCAAAGGACATATTACATCTCATCTGGCATATCTTGGGTTAATATATAGTAAAAATCTGTACAAGCAGGACACGGTATAACAGTAATACGAGTGGTGGACAGCTGGCATTGACAAATGCTTGTTTAACTTGTGTGCACATGCAAAGTGAGGATTATGAGAGGAAAGTGCATTTTATTAATTTGCCTGATAGGTGCTTCAGCTTGGAGGGATAGAGAGTGAATCTACAGGATCGTTAGGGCAGCAGGAGATGGGAAGGATCTAGATGTCATGGTCCTCCTGGGAACAAATAAACTGCCAAGGGACAGGGAAGGAGTTCTTTGATAAATTTCAGGGAGCTACAGAGTGGCCTCAAGCAGGTGTCATACAAGGTGACTTTCATGAAGTGTTACCTGTATTTGGTTGGGGAGAGGTAAGAACACTTGGCACCAGGGCTTTTAACAAATAGTTGATGGCATGGTGCATAGAGAAGGGCTTCAGCTACATTGGGAACTGGGAGACAATCTGGGTGGATATGGGCTTCTGGAGACAGCCTGCATCTTTCCAGGATGGGGACCACAGTCCTATGTGTGAAGTTTAAATGCAACTTGGATGAGTATTTAAACTAGCCATGGAGGAGGCCATAAGACCAATGGAGACAACAGTTACCTTTCCAGATGATAAAGCAGTAGGGATGGAGCCTGAGGGGAATCAACTCCCCAGGACAGAGCGCAAAGACAGGGGTGGGGACAAAGCAGAGGGCAAGGGAGTATAAATCAGGAAAGCAAGAAGAAATGAGTAAAGGAAACAGGTAAGGAGATGGTAAAGAGGAAGAGGGGTTCAGGAGGAGCTTCAGGGAGTAGTGCAGAAAGGAGGTGGGAAGCAGCTAAGCAGACAGGAAGGGAGTAAGGCAGACAAAGCCATGTGCGACAATGCAAGGAGTCTGGGAAATAAAATTCCACACCTGGAGGCCATCATGGCAGAAGCTAGCCTGGATTTGGTGGCCATAAAGGAGTCATAGTGTACTGGCAGCTGTGACTCAGACAAAGCCATACTGGGCTATTCTGTGTTTAGGAGAGACAGGGAAGGGAGGAGAGGAGGTGTTGTATTATATGTGAGAGAGGGAATCAAGGCCATGGAAGTATAGGGGCACCTGGAGGAACATGAAGGGCTGGAGGTGGTGGTGGGGTCATCCTGGAGACAGGTACTGGGGCTGCTATCCATATTGGAGTGGTATACAGACTTCCAGCAAAGACAGAGGAGTTGGATAAAGCATGTGGGGAAGCCATCATCAGGATGGCAATTAATGGGAATGTGCTGCAAGCTGGTGGCTTCAGTCTGCCTGATGTGGATTTCTGAAAGGAACAGGGCCATTCTTGACTCCCTACAAGGTATTTTTCTCAGATATCTAGTCAAGGAGCCCACTAGGGGTTTGGGCAGTGCTGGACTTGGTACTTGCAAACTGGGATGGTATTGCAGTGGTGACAGTCAGCAGACCCCTAGGTACCAGTAATCACCGAACAGTGTGGTTTAACATTAAGGTGGTAACTGAGGCAAACCACATGAGAATGAGAGTCCTGGACTATAGGAGGGTGGCTTCAAAGGAAATGGGAGACTGCTTCAGAAATTACTTCATGGGGGGATTGCTGGGGAAGGGTAGAGGTATAGTGGGAAAAAATATGGGAGGGCATAATTAAGGCAACCAACCTCTTCATGAAGGAAGTGAGTAAAGTAGAAGGAAAATGAGACCATTATGGTTCTCTATGGAAGTGACCAAGGTGGTGAAGGAAAAAGGGTGGCATTCAGAAGATATAAGGAAAAGCAGAGGAGGAAGACATGGAGTATACCAAGTAAAACATAGGAGGCAAGAAAGACAGTGAGGGAGCAAAGGTGCAGATGGAGGCGAGGATAGCCAAAGTGGTAGCTAAAGAGGGCTAAAGCATTCTTCAGGTATGTGAGAGAGAAGAGGAAAGCAAGGGGAGGGATGGTGAGTGATGAGGAGGGAGACTATGCAGAAGAGGATCAAGAAAAGTAGACATCCTGAACAGGTACTTCTGCTTGGTCTTTACAGTGCAGGAGGCTTCCCAACAGGAGCAGCAGGAACAAAGAGAGGGAGGTGGACAGAAGTCAATTTTCAGAAGAATGAGTCCTGAAGGGACTTGTAGCTCGAAATCAGACAAGATTATGGGACCAGGCAGGATACACCCAATAGTACTGAAGGAACTCAGGAGGTTCTATCTGCCCCAGTGATAGGTTTATTCAACAGCTCACCAGAAACAGGCATAGTTCTGGAGTACTGGAGGACAGCAGACATGGTCCCGCTCCATAAGAGCATCAGCAGGGAAGAGGCTAGCAACTACAGACCAGTCAGACTCACATCAGTGGTGGGGAAGTTAATGGAAACCCTGTTAAAGGAAAGGTTGGTAGAGTATTTTGAATCCAGTGGGCTGCAAGACCAAGGGCAGTATGGATTCATGGGAGAGATCTTACCAGATGAATCTGATTGATTTTTTGATCGGGTGACCAGAGGAAATAGATAAGGGTAGGGCAGTGGATGTGGCCTATCTGGACTTTAGCAAGACCTTCAGCACTGTTCTGCACAGGAAACTGATAAAGAAATTGAGCAACCTATGGGTGAGATCCAAAGTGGTGAATTGGATAAGGAACTGGTTGATGGATAGGTGACAGAGGGTGGCGGTTAAAGGCAGTCATTCCAGTGAGGGGAGAGTGACCGGCGGAGTTCTGCAGGGTTCAGTACTGGGATCATTCCTTTTCAATGTCTTCATAAGAGACATCGCAGAAGTGCTGAAAGTGAAGATATGCCTTTTTGCAGATGCCCTGAATACTCCATTATCTACCGCAGCCCCCTCTATTGCTCCCACTGTCCTCCCAAAGGGTTTCAAGATTCTTCATCTAAATATACATAGTTTGTTGCAAAAAATTGACCTTCTGCAAACCATGGTGGCTACTCTAAAACCTGACATACTGATCATCATGGAAACTTGGCTAAAGAGCATGATCTCGGATCACTCTGTCTTCATTCCTGGCTACTCCCTCTTGAGGTAAGACTGAGCAAGTAGAGGTGGTGGCATGCCATGTCACGTTCTTACCTCCCTCCAATATTTTATTATTTATTCATCCACTAGCCCAGTTTCCCATGATGCACTGGCTATTCATTTAACTCTGCCCTTGACCCTCCCTATCTTTATAGCCGGCATTTACTGTCACCCAAATGTCCAACCCTCTATTGCTCTCAATCTCATAACCTCCATCGCAGCCCTTTCTCACTCTGGTGAACTATACATCTTAGGTGACCTAAACTTAAACTAGCTGTCTCTCAAGACATCCAAAATATGTAATGATCTTGGAGCTCTGAACCTCTCACAATTGATCTCAGAACCCACCTGCCCTAACCATAAGACACAAAATCATTCCCTGATTGACTGGGCTCTTACCACCCACCCACAGAGTAGTGCACTGGCATCCCCCAGATGCTCTCAGCAGCCACAACCCAATATTCATTGTCAGGAAAATCCACAGACCAAACTCTGCATAAAACCTTGCAACTAGCTCCTTTAAATCCCTAGACCTTGAACCTCTCCCGTACAACCTATCTCTCTCTGACTGATCTCCATAGTCTCCTCCCTCTTAGTTGATAAGGTTCTATTCCTTGAAAATTGGGAATGCCTTTGCCCCTCTCAAACAAACCAGGGTAAGGGGTAACCACCTACCATGAATTACTCCAGAACTCTTATCCTGTCTTCAGGCCAGAGATCATGCCTGGAAATGCCACACATCCACCCAGATTCTTAGCAACTTCATGGACTACTGTAAGCTCTGAAATGCCTGCACCAGGGCAACAAAGCTACCTAAGTCCTATTACTTCAAAAAAGCTTTCCTCACTAACATAAAATTCCCCTTCCAAGTTCTGGAAGGTGGTTCATGCTCTCTTTACCCCTCAGTCCTGTTCCCCCCCACCCATTCCCCAGTGCTAAATGTAAATGGCAGTCTTGTAGCTGACTCCCATGCCATAGCTGTGGAATTTAACTCCTGTTATACCTCCTGTGCAATTGAACTGCTGAAGTCCCTCCCTAATTGCCCCTCCCCCCTCAAATGTCATGGCTGCCCCTCTATCCTCCCAACCAAAAAAGTTCCACTTCCTATTTCTCCACACCCCTTC
The DNA here is from genome assembly GCA_016271365.2 of Neoceratodus forsteri. Classification (NCBI taxonomy): domain Eukaryota; kingdom Metazoa; phylum Chordata; order Ceratodontiformes; family Ceratodontidae; genus Neoceratodus; species Neoceratodus forsteri. The sequence continues at coordinate 426,737,424 of CM057459.1, read as the reverse complement.
TTCCCATTCTCTTCAGTCTCCTCCAACAATATTCTAAATGCCCTCCTCGCATCAAACCCTCAAAAGGATCTTCCCCAGATGAGCTTGACCCTAACCTCCTCTCTTTCTCAGCCCCAGCCATTGCCTACCCTCTCTCCTTAATCTTAAATCTCTCCTTCTCAACCTCTGAGATCCCTACCACATGGAAGCATGCAGTGGTCCTCCCCCAACCTAAAGGTGGAGACCCATCATCCCTGGCAACTATTGTCCCATCTCTGTCACTCACTACCAGCCAAACTACAAGAACATCTAGTCCTCTCTCAACTCACCTCCTTTCTATCTGATACCTCCTTCTTTACCACATTCCAATCTGGATTCAGAAAAAAACACTCTACCAATACCTTCTCCCTACTTCGGCTCACTGATTCTGTCCTCTCCGGGATGGACAATGGCCAAATCACCTCAGTCATATTTGTTGACCTTGCTGAGGCTTTTGACATTGTTTCCCACTTCATTCTCCTTGGTTCCCTCTCATCTGCTGGTCTAACCCTTTCTGCCGCTAACTGGTTTAAGGTCTACCTTACTGGTAGAACCTAGTCAGTTAAGATCGCAGATGCTATCTTGCCACTCCTCCCGATCTGCACTGGCATCCCTCAGGGCTTGCTCCCCTTCTAGTCTCCATTTTCCTTAATGACCTGCCATTTCTCTGCTCCCCCTCCTCTGCCATACACATGTACACTGATGATGATACTGTCCTGTATACATCTGGCTCATGCCCAGCTGAGGTTACATTCAGCTTGCAGCACGACTTCAACAAGGTTCAGCTCTGGTTTGCAAACCTCCAACTATTCCTCAATGCCAAGAAGACAGTCTCCAAGACCTTTGGCACAAGGCAGAGACTCTCTAGTCTTCCCTACCTGCCCATTTTTCACACTCTTGACAGGACTTTACTTGAGGACACTTCATCTTCCAGATACCTTGGGATTTGGTTAGACCAACACCTCAACTTCTCCCGACACATTGACGCCATCCAGAAAAAATTGTGCCCCAAGCTTGGTGCCTTGTTCAGGAACAGCAGTTGCATCCCTCCTGCGGCTAGGCATGAGCTTGTCCAGAAGATGATCCTCCCCATTTTGACTACTGCGACAGTCTATGATGCTGCTCCTAAGTTCTCCATGACCAGATTGGATACTGTCTTCAACTCCTTCTTCCACTTTGCCCTTGATGCTTCCTCTCACACCCACCACTGTGATCTCTATCGAGCCCTTTCCTTCCCCTCCCTTACAAACAGATGCCTGTCATACTGCGCTATATTCACTGCTAAACACTGGCTGGGTGAAATTCCTTTCTACCTCTTCCCCTCATTTATAACACCCACTCCTCCTTTCCACTCCCTCAGATCTACCAATACTCGAACGCTAACTGTCCCCCACCACTACACCCTCTCTGGCCACTCTGGGTACTTTCACCATTTCCATAAAATGTGGAACTCTCTACCTCCCCAAATCTGACACTCCTCCTCCCTCTATTCCATCAACACTGCCCTCTCCAACTGTTTTTTCCTAACTGCTACTGTCATGACCTGCTTTAATTTCCTTCGTCTAGCTCCTTACAGTTCATCCCCCTTAGGAATTTTCCCAATGCCTCTATCGACTACTGCCTCTACTGACCCTAGCTTCTCCTAGGTGCTAGTTCTTATACCTTTCTCCCTTCCCCTACTCTGTCCCCCTTTTTCCCTAGCCTTCACACTCCTCTTGCAGGGTTCTCAGCACCCTAAAGGGGTCCTATAGTGCCTAGGCTTGCCAACTTTTCTTCCCCATCTTCCTATTCTTGGCCTTCCAGGTCCCCTTGTAGGGTCCCCAGCATCCTGGCAGGTTCATTGGATCAGGCCTAATCCCCTCCCAGGTGTTATTTTTCATTCCCTCCCTCTCACTATCCCTCTATAATTACAATGCCTAACTACAGGAGGATTTACAATCACCTGAACTTCCCTGCTCCCTTGCAGAGTTCATCGCATCCTGAAGGGTTCTCTTTTTGGGTCAGGCCCTATTCTCCTTCCTAGGTGTTAATCACACTTACCCTCTCTCTCTCTCTCTCTCTCTCTCTCTCTCTCCCTCTCTCTTTTCCTACTCCAGTCCTCTGTCCCCTTGCAGGGTTCCCCGCATCCTGAAGGGGGTTTCTCTGGGACACAACTCTGCTCTATCTGTCATTTCATCTCTCTCTCTTTCACCCCTTATTTCTTGATAGCACTTGTTCACTTATTACCATTCACTTATTAATTGTTCTCACAAATTACATATGTATGCAACACTCTTTGTATCAACTGCCTTAATTAATTGCACACTGGTTGATCTTTGTAACCAGATATGAAATAAACTCATACCTATTATACCCTTTCCCAGGTTGCACCGTGAGACAAAGCAACCTGTTGTTCATAGTGCCTTCCTGATGAAACATTTCAATAAATAAATAAAAAATAAATAAACTAAGCAGAAAAGGGCAATAGGATTATCATATTTGATTACCTTAAAGTGGCAGAGTAGTGTGACAAAGTGGCAGGAAGGGCCAGTGGGATGCTGGGATGCATAGGGAGAGGTATCTCCAACAGGAGATGGGAGGTGATGCTGCCACTGTATCACTCACTTGTGAACCCCCACCTGGAGTACTGTGTCCAGTTCTGGATGCTGCGCCTCAGAAGGGACAAAGACAAGGTGGAGGTAGTCTAGAGGAGGACGACTAAAATGGTGCAGGGGTTGCATCAAAAGCCCTACAAGGAGATGCTGAGGGATTTCATCATGCATACCCTGGAAGAGAGAACGATTTCATCATGTACACCCTGGAAGAGAGGAGAGTGAAAGGGGACATGATAGAGACCTACAAGTACCTCACATGGGGGAATAGGATGCTTCTCTTTCAAGTGAGAAAAAGCACTAGGATCAGAGGGCATGCAATGAAGCTGGAAGGGGTAACTTTAAGAGGGATGTGAGGAAGTACTACATCACTGGAAGAGTGGTGGGTGCCTGGAAAAGACTGCAGGCAGAAGTGGTAGAGGTGAAAACAGTAGAAAATGCTTCAAAGCATGCATGGAATAGGTGTAGTGGAATATTAGTGAAAAAAGGGGGGGGGTGAGTCACCGAGACCAGTTACGGTCTCACAGACAGGCTAGAGAGGACCATCTAGGCATACTGGGTGGGCCAAGCATTCCTTTTCTGCCAACAAATTCTATATTTCTATGTGTTACTTTTTACAATCTACTGATGTTTTGTTAGTGAGTAAAGGCTGCTGCCATGTCTGCGATGGCAATCATGGATTACGGAAACATTGTACTGAAAGGCACTGAAGTGTCGATATGTTGCTTTCTAGTTGCAGAAAGAAGTATAAAACCATTGGCTGGCAATTCTAAAAATTATGGTATCGGAATCCTTTTGACCAATCAGAATGCAGGACATTAAGTACCCATTATATAACAGTGAGATCATTTGTAGAAACTTGAATTAAACCACTGACCTACTAAAATAAAATGTTCAGTGATCTCAGGCCAGCTCTAAAGGTAAGGTACAGCAATGTTACCTTGCACTGTCCTAATAACCAAAGCACCCTAGTGTAAAAAGCAATACATAAAAACAATTTGTGATAAATAACTATTAAAATATAATTTGTTTCCCCTGGGCTGGGGCTGTACGCCAGTTATATCATAGTGCATACTTCAAGAAAGTGAACACTACTGCAAAAGGGTGGTCTCCCACAGTTTTAAGAAGTACAAGTAACACTCCCTCAGAAGACCATTAGGATTACAACAAGACATAGGGGCACAGAAATTCTAGGAGGTAAATGAAACCCAGTTCATGTAGGGATTTGTAGGTTAAAATCAAGATCTGATCCTCCACCAAACAGACAGCTAATGCAGTTCATGGAGTGCACATATCATATGCCGTGACATCCTAGTCAATGTCAAAAGCCTAGGAATTGCATTGTGCAGTATCTGCATTTGATGGACCTGACTCAGCTGATAGGCCAACAAAGAGCACATTACAGTGATGAGGGTTTGATAAGATGAATGCATAAATTAGACTGGTCAGAGCACCATCAGTTTCAGATCTGTAATGTTCTGCTGATGATGAAAACACTCCAAATAACCACAGATGCCCAAATCACATTATCTGCATTGCAGTCCATTCTTCACTGACTTAAAAATAGGCCTATCAAAAATAAGAAACTTTTATGCCTAACTAAATTCTTCATTCAACAGATAGATGCTGTAAGGCTTCTACTTTCATCATGTCTTGTTTGGGCTGCAAACAGCTCAAAGCCATCTAATCATGAATTTCAGTTAAACCACTGCACCAGCTCACCTTCAACTAGTACCACAGGAAAGATACAGCTAGATGTCACCAGTATGGTAGTGAAAAGTCAGCTTGTACTTTCAGATAATTTCACCCAATGGAGGCCTATACACTGTGGACAAAACTGGGAATAAGAATAACCCCTGTGGAATGTTGGAGTGTGGTCCATTGTGCTAGGATGGATACTACATGCTCCCACCCAAACATTCCCCAATGCTCGGAGCCTGATCCATGGATTGGATTGGGGCTGACCTTCACAGGTGGAGAAGTGTTTTGTGGTTGCACAGAGGCCTCTGCACCAATGGAGAGGATCTGGATGTTTGTCATAAGGATGTGGGTAGTTGTCTTATATTTGGGACATGAGAATTTGTTCCTCTTATGATCCTTAACTGAGTCCTGGATTAACTGCACATTAGCAATGTAAGAACTGTTAAAATAAAATCCCTAGCTCATATACCCATATGAGCTGATAATCATAAACATTTGGTATTCATGAAGCAATTTAACAGTATTACTTTTGCTTTATTTGACTATATTTTACTCCACATGTAAAAAGCAGTGTTAAATCAGGAATGGAGTTACAGCCTCAAGAAGACTGAAAAAACAAAAATAAAACTGAAAAGCGATTCATGAATATCATGGAAAGATAAAACTCAGTGCTCTGTAAACTTTACATTGAACAATATAGTGACCTCTGTTCATGAACACTGCCTCCAGCATTAGCACCACTGTACTCAACCGTTCCTACCTCGACTGAGCAATGTGCTATTGAGCAAGATGGGAGATTGCTGAATTGGGTTTGTAAAAGCAAAGTAAAGTGGTACTAACACTCGAGTTAATGTTCATGAATATAGGCCATTGAAAGTTAAGCTACTGTAGTGCATGTAGATACCATAACTCAGAAGGAATGCCCTACCCACAGTTAGCCGATTGTCCGGACATGTTACTTATATTATATTAGAACCTCATTAAAAAGTGAACTCATATTTTTCAGTGAAAACCTACGCACAAAAAATATGTTGGGGGTGCAAGTCTGAGTCTCGGTGGTTGAAGGTGCAAATGGGGGGGACAATTACCCAGTTGCGCAACCCACCATCCATTTGCATGATATATGGAGAATGTTCATAGTTCATAGTTGCAGGAGGGGAGGAAGAAAAGGAAGGACAGATGCCCAGATTCTGCTACAACTAAAGTTCGGTGACAGGGACACAGACCAGTGCCATAGCAGATCTCTGTGTACAGGATATTTAATGATCTTCTGGCATAGAAAGTTGGCAAGTCTCCAGGCTTGGATGGCCTGCACACCAGGGACTTGATTTCCAAGTGCAGTTGCAAGCATGTTTTTAGTGCAGCTGCTCTAACCTCCTTTGCCACGACTGTACCCAATTTTCTACTGTTGTGCACAGCTGTGACAGTTTCCTCAATTTATGGTAGCTTGCACCAAAGGTTTGGCACAAGTCACATGAAAAGGGCTAAATAAGCGCAAGTTAGACCATAGAAATGCTGGTCTAACTTGCGTCATTTGGTGCTTGGGATTGAAAATCCCGATCGCCAGCTGGGAGAATGCTGCAAGCCCAGTGCATCGAACAACCAGTGCCCCAGGGCCTTGCAGCATTCTCGGAGCTTTGAAAATCAAGTCCCAGGTGTTTAAAGAAATGGAGCAGGAATGAACTGTCCCTTTAGTCGATATTTTCGACTGTTTGTTGGAGACAGGTATAGTCCTGGTGGACTGGAAGAGGGCAGATGTGATACCGCCTCACGACGAAAGACAAGGTCAGCTGTAGGAATTAAAGTACGGTGAGTTTGACCTTCATTGTGAGGAAGTTGCTTGAAATCATCTTTTTTACTTTATACATTTTTATTGATCATTTAAAAAACAAAAGCAAAACTACATTAATGCAAAATAAAACATGTTGTATATAACCATACTGACAAAAAAATGAAAGCAAATGCAACTAAAGCCTTAACTACTAACAACAAACTAAGACTTAATATGGTAAGTATTAAGCAACTATATACAAAGAAAATGAAATAATTAAACAATTTTTTAATATTTCTTTTCAATTACTCTCTCTCTCTCTCCTCCCTCCCTCCCTCTCTCTCTCTCTCTCTCTCTCTCTCTCTGACTTGCTCTTAGTAGATAGTTTATCAACAATTTTCTTTCAATGAGTCTTTTTCCAAAACATAAGAAAAGGTTTCAGTATTTTTTCAAAAATTCCCTTTATTTTGAATCAGTTAACCAATTATTTTGTTGGCTGCCAAGGTCTACATGAAAGTGGTCCATTAATCGAGAGAAGGGACCCGTGTTTTCCATTTGGCTAATATCAATCTTTCAACACATAGAGAGGCAGTTAAGATCCAGTAGTGCTGCTTCCTCTCCTATTTAATAGACTAGTTATATCACCCAAAATAAATATTTTTGGGTCCAGGGAATGTCAAAGTCGACAACCAATGAACAAATTCTGCACACCATAAACCATCTATTAAGGAGTTTAGGGCAGTTCTATAACATATACATTAAAGAAGCATTCTCTGAATATATTTCCAACATCTACCCTCTGGAGTTTTGCTCATTTTTTCCAATCTGCCCCAGGCCTGATATTCAAAATGCGCCTGGAAAATGGTGCAAGTGGGTGCTCAGTGCAACTAAGATCTGCTGGAGCAACAAAGGGATATATTCAAGAGAGAGGAGTCATGGCGCATCTCTTCTGAATATATCAAATAATGTACGCTGTGCAAATACAATGCGTTGAGCATCCCCAGACAGGTCAGAATATCAGGACTGGAATGCTCCAGCACAACTGAAGCTGCACCGTGTGCAATATCCAAATATTCAGACCTGGATATGCAATTGAGCCATCATGCATGTGGTGCAGAGAGGGCCATTTGCATGTCATTATGGCCACATTTGCGTGTGTCGTGCAGGGCCAGCCAGCAAAATGCACCTAGCAACCTGCACAGCATGTGGTCCCTGTACCAGGGACCGCAGTAGTAACTCCACCTCAACCTGTAACTCTGAACGCCTTGATATATGCCAACATATCTGCCTTGGTGGTCCAGTGGTGCCTTCTCCCCATCCTGACACACCGATCACAGCTAATAAATATTACAGATCCCTGGTGGTCCAGTGGAACCCCCCCCACCCCTCCTATAGCTCTGATCACTGAAAAGAACTGTAAATTCCATCCCGGGTGGTCCAGTGGAACCCCCTGCCCCTCCCGTAGCTCTGATCACCAAAAAGAACTGTAAATTCCATCCCTGGTGGTCCAGTGGAACCCCCGGCCCTTCCATAGCTCTGATTGCCGTGCTAATGTGTAAACTAATATCCGTGGTGGTCCAGTGGTACCCTCCACCCCCCACCCACACGGGACCCTCAGCCCACCCAGCCCCCTCATCATCGGCAGGCAGCATACCTGCCTGCATATCATCATGGCTGCCTGCCGAATCACGGCTTACAGTAGTTGCTGCAAGCTCATTGGTCCACTGTGGACCAATGGAAACACAGTGCACTATGTAATAATACACAACTGTGAATGAAGTCATTCATTCGCGGTTATCGGTGTCGGCAACACTGCAAGCCATTGGTCCACAGTGGCGTGAACAACGCGGCAACTACTATATCGACTGGCAGGCAGCCGTAATGTATCGCGACGGTATGCTGCGCACGATATGACGAAGCTGGATGATGAGGGGAACGCCACCACTGGACCACCATGGATATTGGTTTGCACTATTAACATGGTGAGCAGGTGGTTCCACTGGACCACCACGGATGGATTTACAGTTCCTTCAGTGATCAGAATTATGCGGGGTGGGGGATTCACTGTATCATCAGGGATATTAACGAGTATTCTTTTGGCAGTTGGAGGTACGGGCAGGGAAGAGTGAGACCACCGGACCACCAGGGCTATTGCTATTACAAATATATGGTGATCGGAGGTATGGGAGGGAAATGGAACTAGACTACCAGGGACATATGTGTGCTTATGCTCGGTGTTCCATGGGTAGCTATCCACGCTGGTGGCTACTGTGTGACTTGAATACAGCAGCTTGCTTGTGGGTGAAGGGCACTTGAGACATTTTACAGGCTCGGCTTTGAGCCCAGGTATGTGCACATATCTGGGTTGTGCCAGCAGATCGCCGCACATCCCAGGCTGAATGTTGGAATATGACATATATGCATGGGCATGCCCCCTGGAGATGTGCGCATACATTATCTTTGCTTCCCAGAGCATCGGGAATTGCACTGTGCACTTCCCACCTTTGAATATTGCCCTGGGGCACAGTTCTAGGGTTACACTGGTGCAACTCAGTTGTGCCAGGCTCAACCCCTTTGAATATCTAGCCCCCAGTGTGTAATAATAGTGGTGTAGGATTTTGTATTGTGTAAGCCTTGTTTGCACCTCTTTACTAGATTTATAGGCATTATTTCAGATTTTTGTCCATAAATCTGAGGAAATCTTATAATCTAGGTCTCTTTCCCCATTAAATTTGAGAAGTGACATTTCTGTTTTCATTAAGGACCATTCTATTTATTCTTACAGCACTTCCTTTACCTAAAGGCATCATTAGAAATAGCCCCAGACAGCAGATAAAGTAATTGTGTAGTTTGGTCCTGTCAGTGGTTGTAAAGATTCCCTCACCTGGAGATAGTTAAGCAATTGTGTGAATGGCAAATTAAATTTAATTATCATGTCTGCAAGCGAGTACAGAATTCCTGTCCTTGGTCTCTAAGATCTTATAAAATCCTCACATTCTTGCTTTTCAGGTATTTATTATCAAGGGTACGCTTCTCAGATTTAACTCTATGGTTGTTCCATAATGTGAATGGGGGATCAACAAAACCTTTAAATTGAGAAATTGACTTAAGTGCCACAACAGTGCCTGATAGGATTGGGTGAGTGGCCAAAGGACCATGAAGAGGATAAAACAATGGTTCTAGTAGGGATTTTGGCTTTAAAAGTTCCTCCTCATATGACACCCATAAAGGAGAGTTTTCATCAACTTGTAACCAGTTATGCAAATGTTTAGCTATGAAGGTAATATGGTATTTTAAAGTTAGAGTCCCAGTCCTCCAGATTTTCTATGAGCTTGCCACTTTGCCAGACTTAACCTAGGAGATTTATTGTCCCAAATAGGACCTAATCCATTTTTGAGTTGTCTGGTGTTTTAAGTCCAGGTTGCGCCTCAAAATAGACAATGTTGTTGTTTAGTGAACTTACCCAGTCAACAAAAAATAAATAAATACATAAATAATTACCTACGTTAGATAGCCATGCATGCCTTTAATATACTGGCACTTTAGGATTAATTTATATCAAAGTATTGGTCCTTTTTGCCTGGGTTTAATTCATGACAGATTGTTCTATATAACTGGCTACTGTGGTTGCCGTAGTTATTAAGGCACACATTGCTCTATTAATCTTTTTTTAAGCACATTAATTTCTAATATATAATATCGAGGCATAAAACTGAGTTCCTTGAAATGATGCAAAAATATTTTTAGGAAGGTTTATGGATTTGGAGCAACTATAATAGTTTGCAGTGTAGATATTAAGATGTGTTTGCTATATAATTGATTGCTTGCCTATGCATATTGGAGCGGACTGCTGTATGTTCACATACGCACATTTTTCTTGTTGTACCTAATTAAATGGGCAGTACACAATGTGGTCCACAGGTGAAAGCAAGTTATCTTGACAAAGCATCTGACTAGTGGGTGTGAAACATTGTTGTTAGTGGGTGTCCTCTCTTGGGATACCCGGCAGTATCACGTGTTCCATTTTATTATTTGCACTATTAAATACATAGTACACTAATTCACTTAACCATAGTGTACAGTGTGATTTTTGTGTTCTGAGTGCTTGGTCCTGTATTTAGCAAAAACACCCCTATAAGTGCATTTATCAGAGTATAACCCATACTCCAGAGAATGTTATTGCGTTTATAAAATAGGTAAATGTTGAGAAATATTGTAACTTTAATGTGGTGTTATTTCACTTATAAAATAGGTAAATGTTGAGAAATATTGTAGCATAAAAAATATTAAAAGTTTTTCTTTTCTGAAACAAAATACTCCTTCTGCTTAGTTATCTGTAGGGACACTGGACAGAGAGAGAGAGAGAGGACTTTCCGAGTTTTGTCTGCCACTAATTCTGTCCCAGCCTTTGATAAAGGACCCTGTCCAAAGCAGCGTTAGGTGGGCACACAAGTGTCTCTTGAATAAAGTTGCTTTTTGTGACTATAGTGGTGTCTGCTATTAATTTTGAGGTAGTGAGTGCTGTTTTTTCTGGTTTTGATATTCAATTATTACCTTATAGCACCCCAACCCTTGTGCACAATTTTTTTCTTGTTATTCATTAATTCTATCCCATTCACAATTCCCTTTCATTCCTTTATTTATTCAGCTGACTGCAACTCATTCTATCCCACCAACCATTCTCTTTCATATATTCATTCAGCTGACTTTCCACATTTTGCCTCCCACCTGCTTTGCTGACTGATAAAAAAGCGACCATAGATGATGGCTAAACTGCTGGCAAAACCAAGATTTCCTTGCAATCTTGCCGGCCACATGCTTCGATCTGGGGTTGCATCTTCTATGAAGGTATGAGTGGTCTTATTGTCTGCCAACTGGAATAGAGAGCAAGAGACCACTGGTGAGTTGGGTGACAAGCGATCCATCCCCTTCTGGGATAAGGTATTGCTTTCTGCATTGTAAGTAAGTTATCCTTTTTTTTAATATGCTTTTTTTTGTTTTGGACCGAGTTTCAGTCAATGAAGAAAGCAAGGTGCCACTTGCTATGGAAAAGATTGTGGCTACATTACTGCATCGGATCTGTGGTTCACAGATTCCAGTATGTAAAGAGATCACTTTAGTAAGCCTTGCTATTTATCGAGGCATTCTCTACCCTTTTTACAAGTATATAGAAGCTACTGGATTACACCTGCCAATCAAGCTCTTTAGTTGCTTTTTGACAGTGCCTTTAAGACTCGCTACCATTTGTTTGTAACTGTACATGATTTAATAGATTGGAAATTTAAGTGTGCCATTTACATGTTATGGTATGTAACATATGTAACTGTAACCCACAGAATGGTTCCTGAAAATGAGCTATGCTCAGCACTCACTATCCGCGTAAAATCAATAAATTTGATTTGCTTTGTTACACGTGTGCTGGTAAGTGGGACATTAGTTATTCTATTTGAATATTGTAGAACCACTTCCCTGATGAAGCAGTAAATATGTAACTGTGAAATGCTGGGGTCTGCAACTACAGTAGGAGGCCACAATATTCGCAGTATAATTAAAATATTACTGATGAATTCTGGGTGGCTGAGCCTCCTCATTTATTAAAACATAGAAACATAGAAATTGTCTGTAGATAACCCACTACCAGGCCCATCCAGTCTGCCAAAAAGCCCTACACTAGTTTGTGGCCTCTGACCCTAACTGTTCAATGGCTTTTCACCCCACCTTTCCACCTCTAAGGTAGCCTTATACCTGACCCTCCACTGTGCTCATCCCCACCACCTCCTGTGGCAGTCTATTCCATGTGTCCACCACCGTGCCCATTAAGAAAAACTTCCTTACATTTCCCCTCAGCCTGTCACCTTCCAATTTCATATTATACCTTCATTCTTGTACATCTCATATATTGGAAGATGTCTCACCCCTGCTCCTTGTTCATGCCCTTAAGGTACTTGAATGTTTCTATAATGTCCCCCTGATCGCCTCTCCTCTCCTCCAGTGAGTACATACTGATGTCTTTGGTCTCTCCTCATATGTTTTCTGGTGCAAGCCCTGTACCATCTTTTCTGGACCACCTCCAGCCTATCAATGTCCATAGAGGTGCGGCCTGAGAATTGCACAGAGTACTCTAGGTGAGGCCACACTAGTGTTTTGTACAATGGCATTACTACCTCCCACCTTCTGCTAGTGATACCTCTACCTATGCACCCCAGCATGCCACTGGCCCTCTCTGCAGCCTTTGTACTCTGCTTAGACACCTTTAGGTCATAAGAAATGATAACCCACAGGTCCCTTTCATCCTTAGTGACTGTCAACAACCCCTCCATCCTGTAGCTCTTACCAGGGTTCCCTCTTCCCAGGTGCATCATTTTGCATTACTTGGAACTGAACCTCAGATGCCACACCTCGGACCATTTTTCAAGCTTCCCCAGGTCCCTCCTCATTCTCTCTGTCCACCCAGTATGGAGTATCTACACTGTCACAGATCTTGGTGTCGTCTGCAAACAGGTAGTCCTACCACAATGTCACTAATGAAGACGTTAATCAGGACTGGCCCAAGGACTGACCCCTGCGGTACACTGCTGGTCACCCCTTCTCCTCTGATTGGGTCCCATTTACCACCACCCTCTGCTTCCTGTCTGTTAGCCAGTTTCTAATGCAGTTTACCACCTTATATTATATTATTATATTATATTTACATCTCATATTGGATTCTTCAGAGTAGGCCCCTTGCACATTACCTGTGTGTCTTTTCCTGCAGGGGACTAGAATTACCCAGGGCTTTCTATTTTGTTGTATGTCTCTATGACATGCTGGTGTGTGACTTACGCAATCTCAGCATGACATAACATCAGTTGTATGTCTCTATGACATATTGGTTTGTGACTCATACAGTCTCAGCATGACATAACATCAGTTGTATGTCTCTATCACATACTGGTGTGTGACTCACACAGTCTCAATGTACCCCCCCTTCCCAAATTCGGGGGGCTTACCTTGAATGTCTCCCATGCTCCTTGGATGCTCACTGCCTGGCAACCATCCAGTAAGAGAAAGCAAGTCCATGTACAGAAATGTGTTGATGTTATCGTGGTGTGTGTGTGTGTGTGTGTGTGTGTGTGTGTGTGTGTGTATGGTGTGTACAGAGCTATGCCACTGTGCTATCTCTTTAAGAGATTCAGCCTGTGTATAGTGTACATAGCCTGAGCTGGGTTCAAGTGAATCAGAGCTTGTGACCAGCCAGGCATTGTCCTGAGTCACTCCATTTAGGAGTTGTTCAGTAGCACTGATGGAGCCCTCTAATGTACAGTAACTATTTACTTCTAAATTCTTATTATTACTGTATTCAAGATAGTGAGTCTTGTGGAGCCACACCAAGAAGAACAGTTGCAGGATAGCTGCAGTCCACAGGCGGAGGCCTGTGCTTGCCTCCTGTGGACTCTGCTCAGTTCCAGAAAAGGGATCAATTGAATCCAGGACTGCTTTCAGCATAAAAAGAAGCAATTTGTGTGGTGTCTGCAGCCCAGTGCTAGAACTGGGAAACCAGACTAAATAGTGAGGGAAAGTGTTGCTCTTCCCGTCATTTCAGGGTGACCCCAGCAGCAGCGTGAAAAGTGCTCACGAGACTCCTGCTTTGTTATTGGAGCCAATTTCTGTGGAAAAAGGTCTCCTGCCAGTATTCAAATGCAGAAGTTCATCCATGGGTTTTCTGCTTTTCTGGAACTCTCACTGGGAGATCCAGCATGTAAACAAACTGCTAAAGTCATTTTCCAGCCTGGGCCTATGCCACCAATGGCCCAGCCAGACTGTTCCTGCACCATCACCAGCATTCTGGTGAGAGACCAGCATTGAGGAATCAGCCCCTGTGCAGTAACTGAATGCAGGTTGCAGCCACCTACAAGGAAAGGCCGTGAAAAGAAGGTTAGTCATGTCGGCCCCGGTCCCCACCAGCATCCTGAAGATCTTAGACGTTGCCAGCTCTTCCATCATTCTGTGTGGGTGCAGTAAGTACAACCAAGATAGCTCCCTGCAACAAAGCAATCAAATGTATAATGATACTACCAGCAGAGTGGTGCTGAGGGTTGAGGCGCTGGACGCCACACCTCACACCATGCCGGTGACCCGGGTTCGGGAGCAAACTCGGGCCATCTGGGGTCAGCAGGGGCTGGGGAGGATTGAGCATCTGGAGTACTGCTCTCCTCTCCTGGGGGTGGGTGGTTGCGTTTGCCACAGAATTAGCAGCTACTGGTGGGGGACAGGGGTGGCACAACTTTTGGCATGCTCTTCCAGGTTGGAGTAATGGCAGACACCTTCTGCACAGGTGCAGGAGCATCCTGTTATGAGCAGGGCATCATGGCACATCCGCACCCTCAAGGAGACAGTAAAATGGAAAAACCCTGGCACTAGGACAGGCGATGGTGGGCTCAGTGGACTGCCCCATACCTGATGCTGGGTCCATCCTGGCTGGTCAATGTCTCTCTCTCTCCTCTCCTGGCAGCCCTACTAGAGTATAGCTAGAGCACCAGAGGAGTATGGCGTCCCGCCCATGGGGCTCGAGCCGAGGGACAGGTTGTCGGAGGAGTTGGTGGAGTCCACCAGGTAGGTAGGGACCAGATCCAGGAGGACTTCAGGTGGGGAGGGACAAGACAGCTCCAAGTGGCCACACTGGAGAGAGGTCTAAGGGGCCAGTGAGTGGTGGATAAAGTTAAAAAAAAATGTATAATGGTACCATCTGATTCAGTTTGCCAGTTTCGTGTGTTTAAATGTGACTGGAACATCTGGCCAGCAATTACAAATGGTTTATGATTTCACAAGTGTGTTGCTCATGTTTAATCACCTTCTTTCCATCAAGATCCCCAACCATCTGCAACGCCAGCCACCATCGGCACTGTTTCAAGCATGCCTGTTCTCCATTCTGTGTACCCAGCAGTTGTATAGGCTGAGAAATTCAGGGACTAAGTGATTACCAGTAATGTGAGTCTGTTTATTTACAGTCTAACAATAATTAGCCTAAATTCTTGCCCCTCCCTTGTTCACACACTCTCAATAAACCTGATTTACTGTTTTACTGTTAACTTGGCTTGTGAGCATATCATTACCTTGTTTAAAGCTACTGAAACATTGGCAGCGCATATTGAAAGTACATGGTTGTGTTACTGAAAGTGTCTTTTGCAGAGGGTTGAAGGGTGAATGCCAGATGCCTACACCCTGCTGGTAAGTGGATTGTACGTGAGCATATCATGTATTTATTTATTTAAAATGGATAACCGGGAAAGGCACACTGAACCAAGGCTCGATTCCAGGTGCGGCCCGGGGTAAGGGTAAGGGTACAGTATACAAATAATTACAGAAAACCAAATATAAAGAGCAGTACACATACAATAAATACAATAATCAACATATGTAGAGCAGTTCACTACTGTTAGGTGTAGGTGCAGTATACAAATTATGCAGTGGAGTTTACAACAGATTGCAGCTGGTCACCCCCTCTCCCCTGATTGGATCCCATTTACCACCACCCTCTGCTTCCTGTCTGTTAGCCAGTTTCTAATGCAGTTTACCACCTTATATTATTATATTGTATTTACATCTCATATTGGATTCATCAGAGTAGGCTCCTTGCACCTTACCTGTGTGTCTTTTCCTGCAGGGGACTAAAATTACCCAGGGCTTTCTATTTTGTTGTATGTCTCTATGACATACTGGTGTGTGACTCACGCAATCTCAGCATGGCATAACATCAGTTGTATGTGTGGTGCTCTGTGAAGTGCTCTACTTTAAAGGTGATGAAAAGAGATGAGCGAGGCACCAAGGTCCGAATATGTGCATAGGATAACGTTACCCAGACAAGGTGGCAGGAGTCGACTTAGTGCTTCAATGCCCGGGGCGTTTATTTGTACCAAGGGTGAGAGGCTGATCTACAAGAGGAAGGAGGGGTTGCCCGAGAACAATAGGGCAATAAACAGGGAAATACCTTTATCTACCACTTCTAAGGTTAGTACCACAAGAATAAACTTTAGGCATACTGCCACTCTTATTCTGAAATTATTCTACATGTCGATACTCTTAGATGAGGATTGGGTAACATAAGCTACTCAGCACTGCATTAGGGTAATTATCATCACACATTTCCATAAGAGTCCAGATATTACAAGAGTCCAGAGATCTGTCGTCTTCATGTACACCATCGTTCTCGTTGGTAGCTACAAGGGAACCAAATCAGAACTGTAGAACCCTAATCACAATTCCCAGCAAAGACCTAGATAAGGCCACTGGAGTGGTGAGAGGTTTGGTAAACAGGCCATATATTTCTTCGGCAAAAGCCCACTCTCTCCAAGGCTGCCAGAATGCAGAATCAGAGCAACTGGTTCCTGAGATAACACACTGAAAACAAAGGGTTCCTCAGCCACAAACCCACTTCCAGGATTGCCAAGGATGAAGATAGATCAAGATCTGTGTGGCGATGAATCCGAAGGAGGACTACCACGACCTAACTGATGCTGCGGCACTCCAAGGGCCAGCTAAACTCAGAAGAAACTCTGAAAGGACCAGGAACCATAAGAATCTGAAGAGATGATGGTTGACTCTGCAATCCTAGGATCAGGAATTAACACAAAACAAAGAAACGGCGGATGCATCCCGTACTGGGCTTCGATGGACTCGACTTTCGGCGAACGACCAGGAGGGGCGCAGACTAGGTTCTCCAGGATGAGCTCACTCTTCTGTAGAGGCGACCAACTTTGGGACATCTGGAACAGGAACCATACGGAATGACACTGGCACGGCTGTTGTGATGCGTTTCGGCGGACGTACCTTCAAGCTATGAAAACAAGAAAACGGCGGGTATGATTTGTACGACTGGCGACGGACTCGACTTTGGCGGATGACACAGACAGACATGATGAGCTGATAGAGGATCTCCCAGGAGTGAAGAATGCTGAGAGGATGTCTTCTTCTGAGTAGAGACTGATTCTGAGTACGTGGTGTTACAGACCACACTATGGGACTGCAGTGGTAGAAGATTGAGACTGTCTTCATACAGTAGTAACCATATAACTGAAAAATGCCCAAAGAACTGTGGAATGATACAATAATTTGCCGGAGGAGGGCAAATTATAACTTCAGGAGTACCTCTTACTGATGAGGGCCAATGTCCAGGTGCTTAGAGCAATAGTTCAGGTACTTAGGACAATAGTTCAGGTACTTAGAGCAATAGTTCAGGTACTTAGAGCAATAGTTCAGGTACTTAGGACAATAGTTCAGGTACTTAGGGCAATAGTTCAGCATAAGCAGTACAGTAATTACAGTAGTTTCACAGAATAGGTAAATCGAACACTATTAAATGAACTCCTGTTTCTAAACATAGGGTCTTCTGGAATAGGATCTCTTTCAGTACGTCATGGCTAAGGAATGCTTTAGCACCACTAGACTGGCTTGCCCTATTCCACTAGGCCAGGGCCTCCCTTTAGTACCACTAGACTGGCTTGCCCTATTCCGCTAGGCCGAGGCCTCCCTTTAGTACCACTAGGCTGGCTTGCCCTATTCTGCTAGGCTGGGTCCTCCCCTTTAGTACCACTAGGCTGGCTTGCCCTGTTCCGCTAGGCCGGGGCCTCCCTTTAGTACCAAGCTTTACCTCGGCCCTAATGCCCTATGTTTACCTCGGGCCTGACGCCTTACGTTATCTTGGGCCTGGTGCCCCACTTACTATTGGGCCTGGTGCCCCACCTTCTATTGGGCCTGGTGCCCCTCTTTATTTTGGGCCTGGTGCCCCACTTAATACTGGGCCTGGTGCCCCTTTAAATCTAAAAGTACCAAAAGCGGCAGAGCCCCTTTAAATATGCAGCTCACTGAGAGCTGCTATCATTTAATTACAAATCCCCGCCCCAAATCCCACCTCCACATCAATATTTATAGGCCGCTATACTGCCCTTGAAGTCCTAGCCCCTCCCTGTGGGCATCGCTAAGTCCCGCCTCCTTTTTAATATCAATATTAAGGGTCCTATTGACCCGATGCCCCTCGACATTTCGGCCGCCTTTCTTCCACGCCTTCTGCCGCTTTCACTTAAAACACAGTTCTCCCTTTAAACAGGCGGTCAGCACTCTTCTTGTGCTGCCGCCAACTCACCACTCTGCCGTCTTCTGGGGCTGCTGTGCAGTAGGGAGGCGGGAGGGATGCTGACAGTGGGAAGGAAAACATGCAGGCAGATGGGGAGGACGGCAAGGGGGCCTAGGGACGGGCCGACAGGGAGAGCGACCATGCAGCACTCTCAGTGCCGGGGCCATGTGGGACCGACTAAACTTAAAGATACTCGGGGGGGGGGGCTAAAACAATAAAACGAAGGGGTTTACAAGCCCAAACCACAGTAAATGGCTGTTTTACGTCTTCGTGGTGCCCCGATGGCACCACCGACCACGAAACACTGCAGAGCAGGGAGTCTTCAGGCAGGGGAGGCAGCACAGGACCACAGCAAGCCCAGAGGGACAGCTTCAACTGGAGGTAAGCCCTGAACTTATCACTTGACTTCTGTGTCCTGTCTCCTCTACCACTGCCCAGGATCAACTGACAACAGAGCAAAATATTTTTTAAACTTGAAACCCCCCAGGGTTCTAGATTGGCTGGAGTGGAATGCTGTGCATGAGCCACTCAGCACAGCATTCCATCCAGGCCATTGTGACATCTATTGCTGTTAAATCTGCTTTTGACTATGCTATAAAGTGCACAGGGCACTTTTCTACTATTATTTTACAGTTTCCCATTACAAGGAGGTGAATCTTTATTTTCAGGGGCCCCCTTAACATAGTACTCTGCTGCCTACACCTACAGCAGGTACCCTGAGCACCTGTGAACCCCTAATTTATTTATTTATTTTAAACTTTCTGGGATGCCCCAACTTTGGGGCATTACATATGTCTCTATGACATACTGGTGTGTGACTCACACAGTCTCAATGTAACCCCCCTCCCCAAATTCGGGAGGCTTACGTTGAGTGTCTCCCATGCTCCTTGGATGCTCACTGCCTGGCAACCATTCAGTAAGAGAAAGCAAGTCCATGTACAGAAATGTGTTAATGTTATCCTGCATGAGTGTGCAGAGCTATGCCACTGTGCTATCTCTTTAAGAGATTCGGCCTGTGTATAGTGTACATAGCCTGGGCTGGGTTCAAGTGAATTAGAGCTCATAACCAGCCAGGCAGTTGATTGTGAATATTCTGGTCCAGGTTCTGAATTTATTGATACTACTGTAGAAATTTTGACCTGACTTCCCCTTTAAAGACAGCTCACTGAAGTCTGTTAGACATGCCTGTGTTCATGACATGCAGGTCTTTCAGGCTGCAACTGAGATAACCAGACACTTCTTTACATTACCCACTCTTGGGAATAATCTTAATGTTACTGCTGTGATATATTCATATCTGTGCTACAACAACCCTGTGACCAGCAACAGGAGACGAAAATTACATTTAAATACCTGCAAATGTTCTTTCTCCAACCTGCTGGTCCAAGGGCTAGACCCCCTCCCCAAGTTTCTAAGTATTGTAGTAAGTAGTTGGTGCATTCACCGTAATATTGTTCTACAATGCCATTATTTTAGCGCTCCATTTATGTGGATTCTCTGGTTTGAGAATTGGAACATTTCTGCTTTGGAACTGACTGGCATAGTCTACAGGGGTCTGAGTATACTCCTGTGTCAGAAGCTACTTCTTGCCTGTATGGAAGCCCAGGAGGAAAAATCCCAGTGGTATGACAACCCTGCGACTAGCAGTTGGTGAAAGAAAATTTATAGGTATTTAAATTTCGTTCTTTCCCATAACTAAGTGATATCTGTTTTGTGAAGAACTAAGATGGAATGGTGATATGTAGTCCTGGACTAGCTGTTGCTGATCTCCATTGTGGAAAAGAGGTCAAAGTCGGATGTCTTGTATACCGATACTGGTCTTCGAGACAAGATTAGCCTGTGTTGTTCCCATTTGTACCTAATTGTTTGCTATATCTAATTTGGGAGTTTGTTTGGGTTGTGAACATTGACAGTTGTGTGTGTTTGGCTTACTGTGCGGACAAAAGTAAACGGAGGTAATTGCTGCAGTCTGAATATTCATGTCTCTGGGATTCAGTGCTGCAGGTCATAGCTTTGGAGCTGTACAACTACCCCAGTGGGGGTACACATTACCCCGTATGTGTTAATCACCTTCTCCATTGACAATGTTGGAGCTAACTGAAAAGGAAATTACTGTGAGTATGATGGAATTTCTCCTGTTCTATGGTTTGACTTTTTTTGTTTTACAGCATTGTCTTTGCCTGATTTTAAGGTTTTAAAGATTTTTGCACATGTGTATATACACACACATATATATATGTTTTTAATTTATGGGTGAATTTTTTCCCCAAACTTTCTTTATGCCTCCTTACTCACTGGCATCTGGACTCTCTCCAGAGTGGTCACGGTCCTGCCCTCTACCTACCCACCTGAAGCCTCCAGATCCACTCTGATATGGACCCATCTCGCTCCGCTGCACTTGGCCACCAACTCTCCTGCTCTGAGTCCCCTGGGGTGAGGCCGCTGACTCCCTGGTGCTCTATCTACAATATAATTGAGTGACCAGGGCAAGGAGGGAGTATCAGAACTGACCAGAAGGCACGGCATTGGGCATAGGGGCTGGCCACGGGACCCTCCTTCGCCTACCAGATGCCAGGGCCATTTTCCTCAGTTTTCTGTTCCCCTCCCAAATGCAGGATGTGCAATGCCATCCAGCACATTACATGAGCACTCCAGCACATGTCCATAATATGACCACTTACGCTCCTCCACCTGGTTTCCATGGGTGTAGTGCACTCGGTCTCCACTGGGTGTCACTAACGGCGCGGGATGGCTCCTCCTTCCCTCCCAGGAGAGGAGAGCAGTCCATCGGATACTCTATCCTCTCCTCCCCAGCCGACCCCCAGTATTCTGGGCTCATTCCTGAACTTGGGTCACTGGCGTGGCGCGAGGTAAGGCAGATGCCTCAACCTTCAGTGCCACCGGGCTGGCTTAGTGTATGGGTGTATCTCAATGTGGATTTATTGAAGATCACCTCTAAACCAACATAGACATCCCTTTTTTCCGGCAGCTAGGCAAGGTATAGGTGCTCCTATTACAGTATAAAATGATTTTTGCAGCTTTTATATGTATCATAATGAATTTTAAGCTCAGTTTGTAATATATTGTAACATGAGTAGCAAGCCTGGTAGCTTAGCAGCAGCACTGCTGCTTGCTTCTGTGTTGACCTGCATTTGGGAACAAGTGTGAGCCATCGGGGCTGGCTGGAGGGAGGAAGGATTGAGAGTCAAGGGAGAGCTCTCACTCCTTTTGGAGATGGGGCAGTTCTAGCACTGCATGATTGTCTACTGGTGGAGACTGGTTGGCAGCTCAGTCAGGAGCACCAGGAGGGAGGGAGGGTTTCCACTGGATGCCTGTCACATATATATGCCATCACATGCATGCATGACTCCTTCATTGTGCACCAGTACCCTCGGGAGAAAACAGAGGTGGCAGGAGGAAAATGTCAGCCATCCTTGTCAATGACACCCACAGACTCTCACATAAGCAGCACGGCTAGTCACCCACCCCACTGTGGTACTTAGCAAGTGGTGGATAACCAGTAAGTCCATGAGAAGGTCATTGATCAGGTTGGGGGTGCCGACGGATGAGGCTGGGCCAAGAAACAGTATTGTGAAAAAAACCCATAATATATATATAGATACATGATATCATATATATTATGACATGGGTATAGAAGTTCCATTGCATGGCCTCTTTAAATTGACATATTTAAATGATTGCTGTAGAAATTTGCTGTTGTCATTACTGTGCCCACTCCCAGAGAAGTCCAGGGTTGGATGAAGAGCCGGGTGATTAACTCCCATACTGCAATAAAAAGCTCTTGTAAATGTATTTATCATGGTTGCACTGCCTTTCCCTTTTTCTTTGTCATAATGGCAGCAGTACCCCTTGCAGCTGCACACACAGAGCAAGGCCTTGGGCTGATGTGTGCTGAGGTTTACTGTGGTGGGAGTCTCACTCTGTGGAGGGTAGTGGGCTGAAGAGTGGTCCAGGTGGGGAGGGCATTCCTGGGTTAAGACTCTGCAGCTAGAATAAAGGCATATGGTAGAGGTGGAAGGAG
Organism: Neoceratodus forsteri; assembly: GCA_016271365.2. Lineage (NCBI taxonomy): Eukaryota > Metazoa > Chordata > Ceratodontiformes > Ceratodontidae > Neoceratodus > Neoceratodus forsteri. The sequence goes on along the minus strand of CM057459.1, from coordinate 426,715,192 downwards.
GTTTTGTGGGAGAGGCCCAAGGATGATAAAGAATGTTCAAAAATTAATAATGACTGAGGTACATGTGTATAAATGCCACAGAATTGTTACTAGATGTGGTCCCTAAGTTCTGACATGTTATAACATTACATGTCTATTTTATAGTTGAGTTGCCTGATTCGGACACCAGTTCTGAGGATGATGATTGTGTGATTCTTGCTGAATCTTCTGCAACAGTGGATGATCATCAGTCTGAATGGCCTCATCCAAGGGAAAAGAAGGTAAGAAAAATAATATTTACATTTAATAAGTATTTCAACAGAAAAGCTTAGATGTTGTGTGTCCTTTGTCAGATTTAATATGGTGACTGCCGTATGGCAGAAGAGGTGGGCAAGATGGACCTTAAGTCCTTTCCATCACCTCAGTACCATGGATGTTAATAGCAAGCATTAGCGGAGGGTTCTATTACCTGCCTTGCCTTAGCTTTACAAACAGACTATGTGCATGCATCGCAGAAGAGACCACTGTTGTCTCGCACTATGATGAAGAAAGCAGTCAGTCTGCTGTGGTTTCCTAACAAATAGAAGTCCACAGTATAGGATGTGTAGGTGCCTTTATTGCCACAACAAAGAGACTATCACATTTAAAGACAAGTGTCCATATACAAAATAAAGCAGGGTCTCGGTACTCATGTAAAATACTCGATCACAGGCACACACACGCCGCTTCCAAAAGTTTTTCAGGGGCATATATTTTTTTCTGTTTGCATTGTGGTTAATGGACTGGACGCATGCATGTGCACCTGGTTTCCACAGGAGCTCAGACCTTTGCACAGATACTTGCCTTAGCATTAAACTACCTTGCCTTAGCTTTTGAAAGCTGATGTCGAGGCAGTGGCACCAGTCTTCAGAGGTATCCTAATACCTTCTTGGTAGGTGGCAAATTCCTGCATCACAGAAGGCTGCTCTGGTGAGGTCTGTACTCAGAAAGCAAGTATTAGATCTGATAACATTGCAAATGCCACATGACTCAAGCATTTCTGTGCCCTTTATGACTCTCTAGGATGGCTCTCCCCATCTGCAGCCCATTCCTGCTCTGTAGGGTATTTTATTGATAAATTACTAAGATCTCACACTGCTCCCTTTACCCCCCACCAGCACCACATCAGGCCCATTCACTCAGATCCAGCAATACAGCCCTCCTCTAAGTTCCTAGGTGCTCATTTAAAATGGGAGAACAGGCTTTCTGAATCTTTGCACTTAAATTCTGAAACACACTCCCACTAGAGATCCACAATCTTCCTTCGCATGGACTTTTCAAAGATGTCCTCTTTAAGCATCTTATAGGGTTGACCTCTTGCCACTGTATTGACTAACTCCCCATTCTACCCATGGCCGTATATCCATTTTAAATCACCCTCATGTTCCAAAGCATGCCCCCCCAGCTGTAGTGTACCCCAGTAAGCAATCCTAAGCCTGCATATTATGTTGCTGAATGTATATCCATATACAAGCATATAGTTATATCTTTACCAAAGGTATATTATTGTATATTTATACTCATTTTACCAAATGTATATTCATGATCATTTGTATTACTCTCAAACACACATATGTAACCCTTGTGAACTGTTCATTGGATCTGTTGTGTGTTGTTTGCCTGATTCAGGCTATTTTCCTGTACCATGTATTGTCTTGTGTTTGTTGCTCACAATGTTGTATCCTTCTGGGTCATAACTAAAAGAGACATTTACTTGCTAGTGTACCCTACAGGGTAAACAAAACTAAATAAATTACAAAATATGAATAAAACTACTGACCCATCGATCGAGGTATAGTTTGTAGAGCACGTTGGTCAATAACAACATTGAGCCGTTTTAGTCTGATTTCAAACAGCATCATAGTACAGAAACTGCACCTGGTGAGAACTTGTGGTGCGGTATCTGTTTTAATCCTTCTCAATTTGTCAGTTGACCACTGGGTGATGGTTGAGTTACAAAGTACGGGTGAGTATCTGATATTTTATTAGCTTTGTTCCAGTTTTCCTCGTGGACCAAGAGCAGTAAGGTGCAATGGGGGATTTCTGGTTACAACTGATAGCACTGGAGCGTGAAGTGCCCTAGGGTTTGATCTTGACTACTGTTGTTTTTATTGTATATGCCTTCATTGAGAGGGGGCATTAGAAGAGAAATCATTGTATTCTGTTGTTATGCAGATGAAAACTGGCTGTATCCTTCTTTTGTGCCTTTTCAGAGTGTATCTGTTAATTCTTCTTTGATGATTTTCAGTATAGTTGCCGCTGGTTGGCTTGGATTGGTCGGTCTGTGCATCAAAATGCAGCCTCATCTGAGTTGTCCTTGACAAGGTTCTGCTTGTGGCAGCTGTTTAATTATTGAAAGTGTTACATCAAGTAGACACATAGAGATATAGAGTCTTACATATAGATGTGACCTGGAGGCAGGGAAGTGAAATAAGTCAGCAGAAAGCCAAAGTAACAATATAATAAAGTAAGTAAATGGAATGTACAGAAACAGAGGTTGCAACAATCATCAGGTAAGTTCAAGAGCTAGTTAACAGGTAGGCAATAATAGCAACCCAGCAAACAAGTTGGGTGCAATTACCCCTTTAGCTGAGGCAATACTGGAGGAAGAGCTATACCCAAGGTGAGGTTGTTCCATACCTGAAGAAATCGGTAACTGAAGACAAACTGCTCAGAAGTCAGTGTCTGATGTAGGAAAATGAATCTTTTGTCATAGTGGGAGCAAAGATGATGTGCCGGCAAAGCAACAGGGTGAGGAGCTTGCACAGATAATGTGTATGCTTGTTGAGCTAACATTTAAATCCGAAGAGAGTCAGGTCATGTACACATCTATCAGGTAGTGAAGGCCAGATGGTCATATAATGTGCAGTGATGTGTCCGGGCAGGGGCTCAAAGGATGAACCTACAGAGGACATTGAATAGGTATCCAGATTTGTTAAATTGTATTTTGGGGCAACATCCTAGACCATGTCTCCAAAGTTGATGACTGGAAGGATTAAATGTTCGACCACACATTTGCATGCCCAGTGAGAGGCAGTCAACCACCTGACAGAAGGCATTATGAGTTTCCTGTGCGATTTTGAAACAGGTTTCTGGATTTGTGAAGAAACGTTAAGGCAATTGTACAGAATGACATCTAGGTACTTATAATTTGACCGGAGTATAGATAGACACCATCCAAGGTAGCAATATTAGTTGGGGGCAGCAAGACATGTTTTGGTGCTAAAGAGCATAGAGACTGTTTTGGATTGGTTGAGGGCTAGCAGATTTGCAGTGAACCAGTTTGACAGCACATTGTATTCTGATTGTAGTGGTGTGCACTATGATAGTAGGCCTTAAAGAATGACTAGTGCTTGATTCTTGGATATCAGCTGTAGTCAACGGCTGCTCTTATCATTTGAGAAACATCTCTACCTGCACCCTGCAGAAGGACTTATCTTGTGAAATGATCCAGTGTCTGCTGCTTTTGTTGTTGTTGTTTATTTAGCTGTTTGGTCCCTGTCGCCTCCTCCCACCAACTAGCGATGGGGACACGTGGAATATTCTGAGGTCTTCTCTCCTCCCGAGGCCGCGGGCATGGCCGGCTGAGCATGAGGCATGCATGCACCCCATGGTGCCAGCTCAGCCCCTTCCACCTCCCGTAACATTTTGCTGCCCCCCTCTGCCTACGCTACCAACCGGAACTCCGGAACTACGGGGAGGTGCCAACCCACCCTCACCACCCTCTAGAGAGGAGAACTGCCCATCGGCATGCTCAGTCCTGCTCCGCCCTCACCCCCCCCACACACTAGCACCCCATCGACCCGAGGTTGTTCCCAAACCTGGGTCACTGGTGTGGCGTGGGGTGTGGCATCCAGCTCCTCAACCCTCCACGTCACTGGGCCAGTTAGTGTCTGCTGCTTTTAACTTATGTGCTGCAGTCAGGACATATAACTCCATTACTGTGCGTCCTTAATGGCCACCTGTTAAACAACTGATTGATTTCAAGATACTTCTTCTTACTTTAATGCCCTGAATGGACTGGGCCAAGTGTACCTCAGCAAGCTCCTTCACCCTGGGGGGAGCAAGCCATTCAGCCCACCAGGGCCTGTTTTATATCCCATTATCTCAGTTAAAATCTGTTTGGGACTGTGCCCTTTGCCAGTGTTGTCCCTGGTCTATGGAACTTCCTCCTAGTAGCAATTCACAAACCTATATCTCTGGCTTCATTTAAAAATACATTGTGGCAATGCCTTTTTAATCAATGCTTCCTGTCTTTCTTTTATTTGGTATGTCCTCTCAGATCTCAGACACAATGACAGTCTGTAGCTGTATACCGTATTTTAGCTCTGGCTGGGATAGGTACATAGGTTGTAGAATGTCCTCTTTTCCATATATTGCCTCTGTGTTGCTGTTTGCTGTGAATTATAATTTTGTAGGTCTGCTTGTTTTGCAAACACTCTACAAACAAATTTTCTGAGCTATGGAAAGGCCCTTTATAAGAGAAACTACTCTGCATATTATGCTTTTTATGAATTATTAAGCAATAAGGTATTTATGAGGTTATGTTAATGGATTTTTAATTACACTCTGGGGGTATAATGTGGCACGAGGTGAAGCCAAGTGTTACATGCCCCCAGCATGTGATTAACTGGTCATTAACATAACCCTCAGAAAAACCTTATTACTGTTACAGTGATGGAAACCCATTTATTGCTGTTTCTGGCATGCTTTGTTGATGTTTTCTGATTTTTTGTGGTGCTCAACTTACTTAAATAGTTCCTCCGCGTTCATTCCTGGTCAAGTTGGCACGTGTGTGGGATGGTTACTGAGGAAATGGTAACCTGCTATCAATGTGCAGGTAGTCTGCTCTGCCGGCATAGATGTGTACCTGTCAGGGAGAAGGAAAGCTGAGTGTGTCTACATCTAAGCAAGGGATTTTGCTTCATGTTTGGGATCTCACTTAAATCACTTTCTATTTGTGTATCGAGATCCCGTTTCACAGGCATTTCAGTTTGGGTGACATAAGACTCAGCTGCTGTTGCTTAGCAACAGTGAGGTGCTGCTGCATGTCAGTCTTGCATACTGCTTTGGTATACAGTTTTTTATTTACTCCCACGTAGCATGAAGCTGTGTTTTGTTTTTGTTTTTTGTTGTGTGTTACTTGTACTTAATTCAAAACACATTTGCCTTGAATAGTGGCATGGTTTCTTAGCAACATTGTGTGGTGGCATATGTTTAATCATGAGGGTCTTTACTGGTAGCTCGGTGGTCCACTATGATGGGTTGCCATGTTATTCTTTTAGAGAATAGCAGCATTAAAAATGAAAGCTCTATTTTCATGAAGAATGTCAATGGACCATAAATCATTATCTTTTTTTTCCTTTGGCGTGCAATGATTTTTACTTTTTTTAGACATCAGGGATATTGTGGTACAAAGCAGAGGCTGTTAGATTGTGATCACAATGCTTTAATGGTGGACAGCTGGACAGTTTTGGAATTCTGTTATAGAATTCCATTTAAATATCAGGCTCTTTTTTTATATATCAATACTCCGGTGAACGGGCTGAGGCTGCATGTTAATAAAAGATTAACGTAGGGCTGCTTGAAGGTCACTAACCACTCAAAACACAGAGAGTCTGGCATCCTTACTGTAACTTAAATAGCCCAACTGAGATGTAGCTTCCCCCTTCCTATGTGTGCCATGCAAAGAGCCAGTGAGGCAGCTGGGGATTAGGTATGTAAATAATTGGCAGTGGGTTTGCTGCAGGAAGCAAAAGCGCTTGGATTTCTCACACAACAGCAGGTAACTTAATGAAATGAGGAATATGCTGGGGTGCAAAAGTAGAGGTATAATCTTTTGAGGGACAGCGAGGTCAGAGGAGTTGAGAAGTTGCTTTATATGTCAAGGAAGGGATAGAAGCAAGAAAGATGGAGCAAGGAGCGATATAGATACAGAAAGCCTATACCCTAAAGACTCTTACCTCTGCCCTAGGGCACCAGCATGTATACTGCCGAGTCTGCCTGCCACCAAAGCCCCCCTGCTATGAAGAGATTTCGGCTTGGTCTGGTGGCAGCAAGTGGGACTGACCAGGGGGTGCAGGTGTGACATCAGCAAAGGGGCGAGATTCTTCAGTTTAAAAGAGGGCTGCTCAGAGCCCTTCAGCAGCCTAAAGACTCCTACCTGTGCCCGAGGGCATCCACATGCCTACTACTGGATCTGCCTGCTGCCAAACCCCCCTCCCATAAAGACACTTCAGCCTGGTCTGGTGGCAGTGACCGGGAGTGTCTGGAGGGCGTGGGTGTGCTATCAGCAAAGGGGCAGGATTCTACAGTTTAAAAGGAGAGCTGCTCTGAGCCCTTTAACAGCACCTTACAGGTTTTTACCTTACCTGAGCTTGAGGGCACCAGCATGCCTACTCAGAACTCTGCCTGCCTTCCAGCCCCCAAGGAAACACTTCCAGCCCAGTCTGGTGGCAGTGACTGGGACCAGCTGGAAGGCGTGGTGTGGACTTCAGCAAAGGGGTGGGATTCTACAGTTTAAAAAGTGGGCTGCTCTGAGCGGCACTCTGTGGAGTGGCATTCTGACGAGTGGCTCCAACAGGAATGTCAAGAGTCTCCTGAGAGACTCCACTGTGGAGGGCCTGAATCTCTGCCATATTTTTAAGAATTTAAAGTATATTATTAAAACCTTCTCAAATAGCTTGTAAAAAATTAATTATACAATGGTTCTAGAAATACTGGCTCTTGACTGGCTGGCTGACATGATTTAATAACATGTAAATCATGCCATCACCTCATGGTAGAAGTGCCAGCCAATCAGGGCAGCAGACTTCAAAACTGCAGGCCGCCATATTGTTTTCCCCCAGTAAGCGGGACGTGCGAAACTCAAAAAAAGAAAAAACTTCTCTCTCCTTTTCTACATTGTATGATAGTAATATGCCACGACTAGGTATTGGTAATGTCAAGATTTACCCAATTATGGTGTGGTTTCCTCACTTGGCTGTTCCACGTGAGCAAACCACACCAGGCATGGTAAATCCTGCCCACCCACAATTCGTCGTATATCCCTTAACTACTTGCTATTGCGGTACCTGGGGGTCTTGTTTTAGCTACCTTTTGGCACTAGTTTCATTTTACCTGAAACCTGTTGTTCTTTATGCTAAATGAAACACATCTCAAGTATTCTAACATATTATTATCCAGTAATCAGCGACAGCTTCAAAAACATATATTTTAACATGACATTATTTTCTTTTACCTGGCATTATCTTCTTTTACCCATTTTGTAAAATGCAGTAGACTTAACTGGGGAAGTTTAGATGTGGGGTATTCTTTAATTTAGTAGATGACATCTACAGGTTACTGTTATCTGGAGATGTTGAATTAAATCCTGGACCTTCTTTTGGGTTGTGTAATAACAATGGCTTCGACTCATGCATCTTAATGTCAGAAGTCTGCTTAAACATTTTAATGAGCTGACTGCATGGGTTAAATTAAACTCACCTGATGTACTGGAGCAAAGTGAACTGAGTAGGGCCTCATGTATCCAGTAATGTAATTCAGTTTCCTGGTTGTAATCTTGTTAGGCAAGATAGACTGGGGAAGAAAGGGAGGGGGTCCGATTTATTATAAGGAGAATATAAAAGTTGTGATGTGCATCAATCTGGTAACAGCAACTTTTGTGAATGGGTATCTATTGCTGGTGCAAAAATGAACTCTAATTGTATATTCCTACAAGTTGGTTTATTGGGACTTGATGATTTTGTGAATTCATTACCTACTAAGTGTACCCAAACTGAAACTATAGTGATGGGTTATATAAGTTTAAATTGGTATACATCTGAGAGAAGCAAAATTGAAGCCATTATTGATAACATTAATTTTTCACAAATAATTGAAAGCCCCACAAGGTTTTTTTGTAAATCTCTTTTTATTACAAAAGAAACACAGATCTTTGATTTTTGACAGACAGACAACATACATTTCCACAGGTACAACAGTGACAGGTTCGTTACATACATAAAATGATTGGATATTATATATAGTAATCATGTCAGGTGTTATTATCTATTTCATTCGAACCTCAAATAACTTAACCATACAGGGCTTCAATTCTAAAAGCATTTCATCTTCACAGGTTTCTTTTGAATTAACATATATGGTGCAGTTAATCGGCTTGGGTCCTAAGAGTAAGCCCACAGAATAATACAATGCTGTCCATTAATTATCTGGTAATGTGTTCACCACTCTTTACAAATGGTTTTCCATTAGGTCCAGTTGTGTCTGCCACTTATTGTGTTGTTTTCCTGCATAGTAACCAGCTGCCTCCACCCCCACCTCTCCGTCCTGCTTCCCCATGAATTCCTGCTCTATTCCCCACCAATCGTTAGGATCTTCTTATGGTACAAAGGAGTCATCTAGAGGCATATAATATATCAACCAGCGGGACCACCTTTCTGCAAATTTCTCCTTCCTTTCATTCAGGCTATGTAATTTGTTCCTAAGCGAATAGTCTGCTGGGTTATACCCAGTAGTCCCGCGATTGTGGGTTTCTTATCAATCCGCCACAACCTGGTAATAGATTTTTGGCTCGGTTAACAATAGGTGCAGAAGATATCTACTATCGGGTTCCTTAACTCCTGCGGAGTGTCCAAGAAGAGAACATCTCCTGGTCAAGTGGAACTGAGGGCCAAATATCTTTCTCAAGTGATCCTGCAGAGGAGATCCCTAAATGAGTCAAGGCCCATGTCCACATAATGTGAGTGTCGTAGCCCTGGTCTCCCACATTGTCTCCAACACCCAGCAGAGGCCTCCGGGAATAATGCCTGGTTATAACTGGCGTCTTAAAGAATCTAATTAGATTCTTCCATACAAATTCTCGCCATTGATGGGAACCAGTGACTCAGGCGGTGTACTGTGAGCCCTCTGCCAATCCTCTTGCGTGAAGGGTTCGTTCCTTGCCTTTGTGTTCGGATATTTTCCGTGTAGGCTTCTCCATGTGTATTTTGGGCCCTGTAATAAAGGGAAAGTAGTCTTCTTGTTCCCGTCCCACCTTTATTCAGTTGAAGTTGAGCCTCTAACAGCGAAGGGTATCTCTCAAGGTGTAGGACTGCCTCCGGTAGCCCCGGACATAATGCCGAAGCTGCAAGAACCGATAAAAGACCCTGTTTGGTATATTGAATTGTTTCCGCACATCACTGAAAGACCACATCCTACCCTGAGTCATTATTTGGGAAGGTACTTCAACCCATATCTCTCCCAGGTCCGAAACCATGATCTAGCCTATTAGGGGAAAGTCCCTAGGTTCGCAAGCAAAGCAGACTCAGAAAGGGCTCCAACCTCTGGTTCCTTTTAATTTGTTGCCAGGCCCTGCAACGGGCGATCAACCAGGGTCATCTGTGTTGGGGGTTCCCACCCTCATCTCCATTTTATACATGTGTTGATAATAGTCCCTGTCTAGAATCAGAGCTTGTTCTATCTGCAGCCAGTGTGGTTGACCTACCCGCTTTGCCTCGCCATTATGTGTGTCATCATAGCGGCTTGAGTATATCTGCAGGTCAGGTGGCGGCGAGACCACCGTCTTTCTCCGTGGGAGGTCAAGATCCTCATCCTGACCCGGGTCTTCCGCCCGCCAGATAAACCTGGAGATATGCTGGTTCCATTCCTGAAGGTTTCTTTGGGATGTGTATGGGGATATTCGGAAGAGGTGCAGGGCCGAGGAGGGTGATCATTCTATTGTTTTATCCTACGGCCCAGAGAGTAGCAGCGTAGCCTATAATCCATGTCTGCTTTAAGTTGTGATGTAAAGGGATCATAGTTATTTTTAAAGAAGTCTTCATATCTTTGCGAAATATATACACCCAGGTATTTTAATTTGGTGAGACTCCAATTACATGGGAAAAGAGAGGAAACCTGTGAAGAGGGTGTATAATGGAATGTGAGAATTTCTGTTTTTGCTAAGTTCAACTTATATCCGGAAACCTGACTAAATCGTTCCAGAAGCAACTGAATTGCCGGCATGGACTGTTCAGGATTAGAGAGATACAAAAGCACATCGTCAGCGTATACAGCAATTCGATGCTCCATACCCCCCGCCCCACAAGGTTTAATTTTAAAAGCAGTAATCATGCAGAACTTGATTGATGTCTTACTACTACACCCGATTATGTTGTTAGTTCAGGTACTTTGATTGGTGATCATAGTCCAGTTTTTGCTGTTTGGCGTGTTGACGAGCTAGTGGAATCAAAACAGACAGGAAAATGATACAAAATTTAAGAAGCAGTTGTAACTTTATATTTCTGAAGTATTTTTTTTTCCTTTTTGCTCATTAGACTGTTGTCTGTGTCATAATATTGTGTTGGATGTGTGGAATAGCTCTCAGCCTGGCTACTGACATTTCTATGGCAAGCCCCCCTGCAGTCATCATCAGCACTGTGATCTCAATGACAATGACATCACATGTGACTGACCTAGCAGCTATCAAGTGGCTGTAGCTAAGCAGCAGTGATCTTGCAATCAGTGAGTTCACAATGCTGATAATGTAATAGGTGGAACTCAGACAGATGTATCAGCTGCCAGGTAGAGTGCTGTTCCATACAGCACACCTACTAACATCCAGTACACAATCTTCTAATTAACCAAAGGGAAAAGAGGAAAAAGTACCTCAAATATAAAAGGTATTAGAAAATGGGCTAGATTCTAGGACATCTCTCATTGGCTGAGAGACACTACGGGAGGTACATTAACTTACGATAGACGCCTGCTCCAAATCAAGTTCCAATTCGGGTGCCCCACTAGCACCATATGCATTTGGGCCCTCATTCCAACAAGCCACCACATTTTTCTCACCGCTAACCGAATAAGTTGCCAGACGCCCCCGGTCAGTCGCAAATTCATTAATTTAATAAACAAAATGAGAACATACTCCACCTTCACTTAACATCTTCATTTTATCTTAACACCACAACTCCGTTTCATGTCTGACACATCCCAATGCTGACTCACCTACTTAAAGCACGGAACGCTCAAAAGCTTCCAGCAAATACCCTGTCTCTCCCATCACAAATTCAAAACAACTGCCTTCTGTGGTGTCTACATGCTACAGTCTATACTGTAAACCTTAATAATACTGTTTTGAGGTGCAGGCTGATGCTGTCCCACAGAACTCTTCTTCTTCTGGGTTTAAGCACAAGGTCACATGCCAAACTGCCGTGTCTGTGGACTGAGCAAAACAAAAAGAAAATGCAGAACTGTTTGAAATAAATAAAAACGATGGCATGAAACTCCCTGAGGTACAACTTCAATACCGAGTTCATCTGTACTTCTTGAAGGTATGCTGTGGGGAGGGAGAGAATACCTTCAAAAGAATGGCTCTTGGGGAGGGGGGAGCAAAACCAAAAGCAACAGCATAAAAAAAATCAAAGGGACTACTTTACCAACAACAGTTTTTCTTGTACTTTTTCTATCAATTTTAAACTAATTTCCTCTGTTATTTTACTTTTTAATTAAACTTGACGCAGATGCCCATTTTCTAAGTGCAATAATACCCTCCAGGGTGGGTGGTATTGGCAATAATGGACCTTCCAGAGGCTAAAAGGCCCTCCGCCTGTGGCGTCGGGCCTCATTATGCCCCTGGGCGGTCCGGTATACCTCCCACCCTGTCGGGTATTATTGCTTGCATGGTTGACTGCATTTAAAAACTAATATTAGTTTTAGGCAATACACTAGCTCTTTAAGTCAGTTAAATTTGCCCCTAGACTAAAAGTTTTTCATAATTTTCATAATTTAATGAAAACTCCTTTCTTTCTCCATACAGGTATTTTTTTCCTCCCCATCTCTGGAGGAGCTGCTCATCAGCCTAGTCCATGCTCCCTCTATACTGTCTACCTAACCGCCCAGTCACCTTTCTGGTCTGGGTTTCCTCACAAGCTTCCCAACTGTGGCAGGGTTGAGAGGAGTGGGCAACCCCCCCCCCCCATAAAGCAAATACAAAGCAGACGAGTGCAGTGAGCTGTGGCGGTGTGGGTACAGGCATGGCTGTGCAGGGCTTCATTAAGACTCTCAGATGTAATTTCCTCTCTTTTCTCCTTTCCCCACCCTGGAACATCATGCATGTGCACGGAGGTGCACTTGACTGATGTGTTCCGGCAGCTCCCTCCCGTACTTGCCTCCCTGACACTGCTTTACCTCCAGGCCTCCACCTGGGAGCAACCTAGGCTGGGCTAGCAGATCTTCCTTCCCTGGGAGAGGAGATCAGTCACTTGGATGCTTGATCTTCTCCCTCCCTGGCTGACCCCCTATGACCCGAGTCCATTCCTAATCCTGGGTCGCGGCATGACAAAAGGTAAGATGTAAGCGTGGTCAACCCACTTTGCCACTGGCCAGCTACAAAACTCCTTTCTATCTGAAGTATTCCAAAATAGTTTGGTCACCTATATATAAAATGACTTGTATTTAGGAAATGTGTGAATATTTTGTTACTAAATTTGTTTCCTTTCAAAAAGTATGTGCCTATTACCAGATGCAGAATGAGAGGTATAATTACTGATGGCTTACAAATGATTTGCTCCATATGAGGAAAAATAGAGATAAATTTTGGATCCTTTATAAAACTACTAAACACTTTACACTGTGGGCTAGATATTCAAAGGGGTTGCACCTTGGCGCAACTGAGTTGTGCCGCACAACCCCAGGAATGTGCCCCAGGCGTATATTCAAAAGGGGACTTATGCAGCGCAAGTTCCGATGCGCTTGGGCACACTGGTAATATATGTGGTGCAGCTGTGGGGTGTGCCCATGCATATGCGACACATCTCGATATGCAGCCGGATGTGCAGCACATCAGTTGGCACAACTCCTAGATGCGCCATGCATACCGTGCACAAAGTTGAAGGCAGAAAAATCAGGCTCAAATGCTGACCACCCACAGGTGGCTGCTGTAATGCAGGCACAACACAGCAACCGCTAGCCATGGGTGGCCACCCACAAACAGAACACCGTCCACCAGCATCCATATGGTCCCTGGTAGTCAGTGGTACCCCTCCCTCCCCGCAGCCCGATCGCGGGTAATATTAACAAAATAAAATCCATGATGGTTTAGTGGTAACCCTCCCTCCCTCCCCATAGCCCAATCATGGGTAATGTTAACAAAATACAATCCCTGGTAGTCTAGTGGTCCTCCAACCCAATGCACCGATTGCCGTAAAATACAGGAATTCCCCTTCCCTGGTAGTCTAGTGGTCCCCCCACCCCACCCAATGCGCCAATCGCCGGTGCTCCGTATTGACTATATCCCTGGTGGTCCAGTGGCACCCCCCACCCACACATGACCCCCTGCCCACACAGCTCCCCCCCCATCATTGGCGGGCAGCTTCTACTTTCCGCATACCACCCGGCTGCCCACTGAATTACAGCTTACAGTATGAGCTGTAAACCTATTGGTCCACAGTGTGGACCAATGGGCTTACAGGGCATATTGTGACTAGACAGGCACATATATGTGAATGGAGTCATTCACTTATTTGTGCCTGTCTAGTACAGTATGCCCTGCAAGCCCATGAAGCCACACTGGGACCATCGCTTGCCAGCTCATACTGTAAACTGTCACGGTGGCCAGGCGGTATGCGGGCGGGCTGCAGCCACCCGATGATGGGGAGCTGGGTGGGCAGGGGGTCCTGTGTGGGCAGGAGGTGTGGGGGGTGCCACTGGACCACCAGGGATTCAGATCTGTAGGTGTTACCCACGATCGGTGCATCGGATGGGGTGGGGGGACCACTAGACTACCAGGGAATGGGAATTCTTATATTTTATGGTGATCGGTGCATCGGGTGGTGTGGGGGGACCACTAGACTACCAGAGAAGGGGAATTCTTATATTTTATGGTGATCGGTGCATCGGGTGGGGTGGTGGGACCACTAGACCACCAGGGATTTTATTTTGTTAATATTACCTGCGATCGGGCTATGGGGAGGGAAGGGGGGTCCACTAGACCATCAGGGATTCTGTTTTATTCACTATTACCTGCGATCAGGGTTATGGGAGGGAGGGGGGTACTACTAGAGTACCAGGGATTGTGTTTACATCTATGTCTACCACGATCATGGCTACGTGGTGGGGGGTTGCCCCAGGGCCCCTCTGTCCATACCACATGCACATTTAGCGGGCTGCCCTGCTCAGCTAATGCAAATAGGGCCATAATGACATGCAAATGGCTCCATTTGCACCTTTGCTACATTATGGCCCCATTTGCATGCCCAAGTCTGAATATCTCGGAAATGCACCCAGCGCAACTACAGTTGCGCTGGAGCATTCCCTGTCCTCCCTGTCTGGGGAATGCACCGGTGCATTGTATTGTGCCATGGACATTCCATGCTATATTCAAAGGTGATGCACCGTGGCACATCACCTTTGAATATCCCCCTGTCTGGCCCCAGTGCATCTCTGTTGTGCTTCGCCTCCACTTGCGCCATGGCCTGGTGCAGTCTGAATGTCTAGGTGTATTTGAAAAAATATTGTGACTTTAGAAATAAGTGTAAAGAGGGTGTACGTAAATGTAAGAGTGACTTTTGTAAGAAAAAAAAAATTTTGTGACAAATTTAAAGGACCCTAAACATTTTTGGAAATCTTTAAAAAATATGCTGGGAACTAAAGGAAAAATTGTTATCAAAGAAATTTTAATTAATGGCAAATTGGACTCTGATCCTGTTAACACAGTTAATGCCTTTAATAAAAAATGTACAAATTTGACTTCTTGCAAAATTTGTGATAATTCATATGATGAAAAATAGAGATAAATCTTGGATCCTTTATAAAACTACTAAACACTTCACACTATTTGAATACTTATTATGAATTTAGAAAAAAGTGTAAGGAAGGTGTATATAAATGTAAGAGTGACTTTTGTAAGAAAAAAATTTTGTGACAAATTTAAAGGACCCTAAATGTTTTTGGAAATCTTTAAGAAATGTGTTGGGCACTGAAAGAAAAATTGATATCAAAGAGATTTTAATTAATGGCAAATTGGACTCTGATCTTGTTAACATAGCTAATGCCTTTAAAAAAATTTACAAATTTGACTTCTCACAAAATTTGTGATAATTTTCATTCCTCTAGAGACAATCTATTAATAGAAGATGCCCGTTCCAAGACCTAGTTTTTTTTTGTGTTTTTTTTTATCTCAGCTCTATTTATGCTCCTTCCTGCAGAGCGGATCCCTTGCTATCTTCGGGCGCCGACACCTGCACCCCCAGGCCTGGTCTGGCACCCCCACAGGCTGGCCTTTAATCGCTCATGCCCTGTATGCAGGATCCTCTCGGGTACCGGGGGGATGCTGGGCATAGCCATCAACCGCAGAGATCGCGCTCCACCATTTTCCACCTGATTTTTGTGTTCCCTGAGAGCCGGGTGTGCAATGGCGTCAAGGTACTGTGTGCCGACGCCTGCCACGCTCTCCCCCTTATTTCTGCTGCCCGCTGCTATGCCGCTGGCCTCCACCAGCTGTCGCTACAGTGTGCTGCAGTGCCCCAACCCACCCCAGAGGAAGGAGAGCAATTGTGGGATGCTCGATCCTTCCTCTATCCTGCCAACCCCCAGTGGCCCGAGTCTGTTCCCGAACCCGAGTCGCCGGCGTGGTGTGAGGTGTGGCATCCAGTGCCTCAACCCCCAGTGCCACCAGGCCGGCTCTAAGATCTGGTTTTTATTTATGTAGTCTTAAAGTACTTGAGGTTTTACTGTAGCTAAAAAAAATAGGACCCAAGTAAAAGTTGCGACTATGATGAACTGGAACCCAGACTTTTAGTACTGGTCACTCATTTAATAGCTACACCGTTGACTCATTTGTATAATAGATGTTTGATTACAGGTGTACTGTGGTTCCTAAAAATTGGAAGATAGCTTTGGTTGTACCAGTTTATAAAAAATGTGCCCCTTCTGAACTTGATAACTATCGTGCCTCCTATCTGTTTTGTCACCTCTTGAGAGAGTTCTAAAGAAATTTGTGTATGAACAGGTTATAGGTTACCTTGGGGAGTGTGACCTGCATGCAATAAACAGCATGGATCTAGACCCTGTCGTGGTATGTCGACAGCCTTGGTCGGGTTCACGAATGACATGCACCTGGCCATGAATGATGGAAACTTAACTGGTGCAGTCTTCATCGATCTAAGGCCTTCGACATGGTCAATCACAACCTATTACTTAGTAGATTATCTTGTATTGGAATTTCCCAGGTTGCCCTGAAATGCAAAGTATCTTCTTATTCAACATCAGTTAGTTAAGCTGTACAATACTAGGTCCTGTCTGTTACCTCTGTCATGAGGTGTGCCTCTAGGCTCCATCTTAGGACCTGTATTTTTCTCTGTTTTTATTCACACCTTGCCTCGGTTATCTTTGGAAAGAAGTCTTTTACCCTATGTTGGTGACTTAATTATTTACAAACGTTCGGCTACTATTAAAGAGCTGAACTTTCTGTTGAATGCAGATTTTTCTGCTGTATCAAACAGATTTGGAGAGTGATTTGGTGATGAATGTTAGCAAAACTGGGGCTATGGTGTTTGAAACAAAACATAACCTAACACAATTAGATGAAGAGCTTAGTGTTTACAGCTTGAATGGAACCATATTGAAAATATGTGTTCTTGAAGTATCTAGGAGCTCTGTTGGACTCTTCATTGACCTCACCCTAGAATGATAATGTTTGTCGTACTGTTAATCGTATGTTGGGTCTATCTTATCGAACTGAACAACAGTTAACAAATGAAGCAAAGTTGTCAATAGCATGGAGCATGAGTATGCTAATGTCTAGACTAAATTATTGCTCTATAGTATATTCGTTTGGCAGCAGTGCTGACCTAACCTAACAGGGTACTGTTTATAACAGTATATGTTGGTTTGCATCACAGTCTAATCAACTAGCAAATCATTGTGATTTATATAGCAAGCTCAATTGGTTATCTTTAAAAGACAAGAGACTGTTTGATATGGGGGTGTTTATGTTTAGTATACTTAGTTCAGGCAAAGCATGTGATCTTACACAACTCTTTTGTTCCCCTTGTACTATCAGATCTGAAACCCTTAGCTCTGCTGTTTCTGAAAATTTGACGTTGTCATTTTATAAGACTAAATTGGGACAGAAATCTTTTTCTTACATGGGCCCTAAAAATTGGAATGACTTTCCTTTAGATACTCGAAAGACAAGAACAAAACCTCAGTTCAAAACTTGGTTAACAGAAACTAACTAACTAACTGTAGGATACAGAGAAGGCAAAAAGACAACTATGGAAGTATGTTTCAGACCACCGGGATGTACAGTACAGCATGATTGGGAATTTGCATACAACATTAAAAGGGTAAAAACTAGTGGCCAGGTTGCCGGCACAGTGGTAATGCTACCACTTGTGGCACTGTTGACCCATGTTTGGGAGTGAGCTCAGTATGTCAAAGGGTTGGCCAGGGAGGGGGAGGAGGATCGAGCATCTGATGGACTGCTCTCCCCCAGGGTGGGTGGGATGCAGCATCTGGTGCGCGCCCTGACCACTAGTGGTGGTTAGGGGTAGGAAGTAGCCAGGGGCCACAACACTGGGGTGGGAGGAGTGGCTGCTGCTAACATCCTGCATTTGGGAGGGCTGTATAGATGGAACTGCCCATCCACCTCCCTAGGGACTTAAATACAGGAGGAGAAAAACCAGGCTGGGCAGCATGATGGAATTGACCTGCCAACATGGCGTGCCTTCTAGGCTAGTCCAGTGGCACAGCAGTAAAGCTACTGCCCATGACACTGGCTACCGGATTCAGAAGTGGATCAGGGTGGCTGGAGGCCAGCTGGGGGTGGGAGGTGGACTGAGTGGCATAAGCATTCTTTACACCTCCAGGGGGATGTCCTCTGGTGCAGGGCTTCTAGGTGACCACAGGACGTCCTGTCATGGGACCTAGCTAGAGCTTGTAATGGGAGGTGTGCCGGATGGATGACGTGGTTGTGCCACAGCATCATTGCACGCAACTCCACCCACCTCCTATGGAATAACAAATTGGCAGATGCACCTAATGATGTTCCTGCTGAGCTGTCACCACCATGTAGTGTGCCCGGGCCTCCCTGCCCAGCAGTTGGACACGGTAGTTCTGACAGGCTAAGGGGGAGGCCTGGAGTGCCCACCCTGGGGGTGTAGCCATGGGGGTTGGCTGGGTAAGGTGGCCTTGGTGCTGTCGCATCAGTGAGCACATATGCGCTGGTGGTTGATGGGGAACAATGCCATCCTGGCTGGAAAAAGCCAATGGCGTGCCTCCGCCTGAGGATCCATTACATGGCCTCAGGCCACCCCACCTTAGGTGGGGGAAGCTATGGTAAGGTGGGAATAGGACAGTAAGTCCATGGGGAGCGGGGTGATGGAAATAGGGATCGATGCCTGATGATGGGCAAGCCTGCAAGGAAATAAACAGAACTAACTGTAAAAAGGAACAAACATTTGTTAATGCTGAACATTTGAGGCTTGTTAAACCACATTTTTATAAAACTTGGACCCCAACTTTTGAAGATACTTGTTTTAGGATTCACTTTATAGGCATGACATGTATCATTTCTAGTATATTGGCTAAAATGTCATTTTGCACCAGAGGTTCAAAAACACATCTCATCCAGGATTTTGAAAATGACACATCACAATTCTGAGGCAGTATGGAAAATGGCTATATTGAAAGTTTTGAGTCAAAATATTGAAAATTAGCAAAGTGATGGTAGCTGCAACAGACACCGATGGATGTTTTCTTTTAAAGGGACACTGTCAGCTTTCTGAGCTGTTTTAATGACCCCTCTACTATTTGGGCCAGTATACACTACTCTTATTACAAATTCTATTATGACAGTCCAAGTGTATGGTAAAGGCTTGTACACATTAACATTTATAAAAAAGCATTTCAGTCATCCCGAACTTATATGAGCCACAAGCTCCTTCCTATGTGTCACCGATAGAGAGCCAGTGTTGAATCCTGCCCAACTCGTGCATTAACGAGTTTAGCTTTTTTTGTGGCAAATCAGCAGAACAGCTGGCAGTATTCCTGGAACAGTGCTGTTTAGGGCAACACTTTCATTTTCTGAAACCGAGGGGTATTTCAGAAAGAAATCAGTGATTGAAAAGTAAAAAATGGGACTCGGCACATGGACAAAAGTGCCGGGGCTAGTGTGCATTTCATGCACTGAGTCCCGGTTTTACTTTTTTTCATATCTCTGCCGCATTCTGAAAACTAATAACACCACTACATTCTGAATTTCTTTGTCCCTGCCATATTCCAAAATTGTGTGTCCCAGCTACATTCTGAGAGTGTATCATTGCTGCATTCCACAGCTGCAACCTGACCCATTATGAAATTTCATCCCTACAGTATTCTAAAAACTGCATGCAAGTTTAACAGTCTAAAGCCATGTTTGCTGCTGCATTCCAACTGCCATGTCACATTCTTAAGTATCTTGTATCTCTACATTATGGAAATACATGCCCTGTACCTAACCAGTATTAGCTTTCCTTTCTCAAATGTTCACTACAACTACAGTTTTATGTAATTTGGGGAATGTAAGTCCAGCTCCTTTAAGGTATTTTGCAGGGAGGCTTAGGCTGTGAGTTCTGGTTATGATATCATTGGTAGCTCTTCACTGAAACTGGCTTTTTGAACAGGCAGTGAAATTGGGAGTAACAAAATGACTTGTAACTTTTAAACCAAGTAACTTAAAGATCATATACCATGGAGTTTACAAATTTTGAATAAAAGTTTAAAAAGCTGAAATTCAAGTCCCTGTGACATGATTAGTGTTTCCTGAAAATTTCATGCTGTTTGGTTTTGTGGTTTTCTTTAAACAGCATTTGTTAACTTGCTCTACAGTGGCTGAAAACAGTGGAGTTATTTCTGTCCTCTCAGTCAAGCTTAGGAAAGCGATGACATCATTTTGGAGTAGCTTGCTGTTTCAGATTCCCACTCAGAGCAGCACTCTGTAGAGTTAGTGGTTTGCTGAGCTCTCCAGGTTTCTTACAAATCCAGTCTCTGGTCTGTGTTTAGATAGATTAGCTTAAAATGTATCATTCATTTCCTTTAAAAGCTGATCATTTCAGTTTCAGTGCGGAATTGAAGTAGTAGAAATATTTTTCTGTGAGAAATCAGCTTGTCTGTATCACAGCTCTGTTCTTTCTAATCAAACCTCAATTTTTTGCTAACTCTATAACACAGGGCTGTTTAATGAATATAAAAAAATAAAACTAAAATTTGTTCATTCACAAAAACAGTTTTTCTTTGATGTAGCCTTCATAAATACAGTCATGTAAGAACATGTTTGTTATGTCAGATTGACAAACAGGCATTTGTCATACACTGCTACAGTATTTCAAGCATATGTACTGTCAAAACTCAAAAATTTCAGTTCTTTGGTGATTTCTGTGTGAAAATGCATCATGTACATGTATAACTAGAAACACTATGTGGCATCCAGGCGCTGTGTCTCTGCCCCTGATTGAGGCAGCTGCAGTCTACTGCCACCAGTCCCCTGCCACACAAGCCCCCTGCCTTCTGTACCACATTTGAGGCTGCTGCACCTGCTGCCCACTGTCTTCTCCCACACAGTCGGGATTGTGTATCTGCTGCCTCCTTCCCTGCCTAAAGAATCAGAGTACTGTACCCTGCCTTCTAATGCCCAAACAATTGGGGTTGATGCACCCTGCTGCCCTCTCTCTCCCCCACACTCACAATTTGGGATGCTGCACCTGTTGCCCCCTGTTCCTGTCTCCACAGTCAGGGTTCCTGTGCTGTGCTAAGCCCTAGAGGGCCAGGTTCCCTACCTCCACAGCGGGGGCTGCTGTGCCATGCTGCCCTAGCCACTGTCAGTTGTGCTTTTGCTGCACCATGTGTACCACATCCCACAGTCAGGGCTGCTGTACCCTGATGCCCCATATGTCCTGTCCCTTAGTCGAGGCTTCTGCACCATGCTGGTTTCTATCCCCTGTCACCACACACAGGACTGCTGTACCCTGCTTCTTTCTACACAGTTGGGGTGCTATGGCCTGCTGTGCCTTAGTGCCCCATGCCTCTGCAGTTAGGGCTGTTGCACAATGCTGTCTCTTACCACAAGATTCAGGGCATTGCTACACCTGTTGCGTACCTCCACAGTTGAGGCAGTTGCCTGCCCCATACCAGAGCCAGATCCTTTGCTATACCCTGCTGAGACAGGAACAGGGGCAACATGTGCAGTGTCCCTGTCTGTGAGGGTGAGAGAGAGGAGAAGGTGCCGCAACCCCAACTGTTTGGGAAGGTGCAGCACAAGAGTAAGGGCATTTGCTGCACTCTGTCCTCTGCCTGTGGAGGCAAGGGGCTCTGTCGTGCAGCAGGGCAAAATTATGGCAGGGGACAGAGGACAGCATGGTACAGAAGACTTGACTGTGAGGCAGGACACAGGTGGGCATCAGGGCACAGCAGCCCTGACAGTAGCACTGAGTGCACATTGTGCAGCAGCCCTGCCCATTTGGGGCAATGGAATTGTGGAGGAGGGTTCAACAGCCCCAACTGTGGATGCAGGTGATATGAGACTCTAGGGTGTAGCAAAGGATCTGACTCTAAGTGGCAGGGGGACAGCAGGGTGCAACTGCCTAAACTGAAGAGACATGCAACAGGATGCAGCAAATAGATTCACAGGTACGATTACAGGTCCACTGGCTTCCAGAGCCATTTATGGTCCTGCCACTTTTCACTGGCCAAATTCCCATTTTTTCCTCTTCCATGTGCCTATCCAGTGCAATCTTGAAGGCTGATGAGCTGTTTACACATACCACCTCCGACGGGAGTGCATTCCAGGTGTTAACCACCCGTTGGTTGAACCACCTCCTTCTCTTGGTTGTGTTATACCTTTCCCCTTTCAGTTGCATGTGATGGCCCCTAGTTCTCATACCTGTTCTTATATTCCAAAACAAACCGCTGATTCCCATAACATTCCATTTGTTGTGGCTTTGTACACATACAGTAGCATAGATCCCCCCTCTCAATCTTCTATATGACACTGAGTATAGTCCTAATGACTGCAATCTATTTTTATATTCCATATATTTTACAGAATGTATCCTTCTTGTAAATCTACACTGAACTTGTTCTACCTTTCTACTAGGTCCTATTTCCTGAGGTGCACTAAACGGTACTCCATATTCTAAGACTGGTCTAACCAAGGACCTATACAAGAGGACCAGCACCTCCTTTTTTCCTACTCCTGATGTTCCACAGTACATTCCATGTGTCTCTATTGGCCCTTTTCACTATTTCAATGTCCTGAATCTAGTGATGGGTGGTGTGCAGCAGCAGCCCAAACTGCAGAGGTAGGGGCCCAGGAGCACAGCAGATCATAGCAACCCCAACTGTAGAAAGGAGCAGGTGCAGCAGCTCTGTCTCTGGTGACAGGGGATAGAGGACAGCATGATGCAGAAATCTTGACTGTGTGCAGAACACAGGGGGCATCAGGTACAGCAGCCCTGACTGTGAGATGGGGTACAGGTGGTGCAGCAGCTCTGCCCATTTGGGGCAATGGAAGTGGATAGCAAAGTGTAGCAAAAGACCCACCTTTGGTGGCTAGGGCAGCATGGTACAGCAGCCCCAGATGTGGAGGTAGGGAACCTGGCACTCTAGGGCTTAGCACAGCACAGCAGCCCTGACTGTGGAGATAGGAACAGAGGCTAACAGGTGCAGCTTCCCTAACTGTGAGGGTGGGGGGGGAGAGTGCAGCAGGGTGCAGCAACCCCTACTGTTCAGGCAGGGGGCAGCAGTCCTGATTCTTTAGGCAGAGGATGGAGGCAGCAGGGTGCATAATCCCTGACTGTGTTGGAGAAGACAATGGGCAACAAGATGCAGCAGCCTTGAATGTGGAGGAGAAGGCAGGAGGCTTGTGTGGCAGGGGAAGGTGGCAGTAGACTGCAGCTGCCTCAACTGTGGGGCAGAGACACGATGCAACGGGATGACACATAGTGTTTCTAGTTGCACACAAACATGATGTATTTTCACACAGAAACCACCAAAGAACTGAAATTTGTGAGTTCAGACAGGTGCCTGTCACACTCTGCTGCAGTATTTTAAGCACATGTACTGTTTATCATTCTGACATGAAAAATAAATGTTCTTAAATGAATGTATTTATGAAGGCTACATCAAAGATAAACTGTTTCTGAGAATGAACAATATTTAGATTTATTTTATATTCATTAAATAGCCCTGTGTTATATAATTAGAAAAAAGTTGGAGTTTTGATTAGAAAGAACTCAGAGCTGTGATACAGACAAGTTGATTTTTCAAAGAGAAAGATTTCCACTACTTCATTCAGCATTGAAGCTGGAATGATCAGCTTTTTATGAGGTGATAATGATACATTTTAAGCTGATCTATCTAAACACAAGCAGAGACTGGGTTTGTAAGAAACTTGGAGAGCTCAGCAAACCATTAACTCTACAAACTACTGCTCTGCTTGGGAATCTGAAACAAGCTACTCCAAAATTAGGTCATCACACTCCAAGTTTGACTGAGAGGACAGAAATAACTCCACTGTTTTCAGCCACTGTAGAACAAGTTAACAAATGCTGATTTAAAGAAAACCACAAAGCCAAATAGCATGAAATTTTCAGGAAACATTATTCATGACACAAAGACTTGAATTTCAACTTTTCAAGCTTTTATAAAAAGTAAGTTAAAACTGTTGCACATGATCTTTAAAGATGTCATTTTTGGCGTGAAGCTGATCCAAATTCAGAATTTATTGATGATAGAAATTTTGGCCTGATTTCCTCATCAACAGCTTACTGAAGTCTGTAATTCAGGCGTGGCTGTGACTGTCGGCTGTACAGTCTTGCAGGCTGCACATGAGGTACAAACAGACACTTCCTTACATTACCCATCCTTGGGAATAATCTTAGTATTACTGCTGTTATATATTCCAGTGCTACAACATCCCTGTAACCAGCAACAGGAGAGAGAAAATGAAACTTAAATACCTGTAACTTTTCTTTCTCTAACTGCTGGTCCCAGAGGCTGGAGCACCTCACCAAGTTTCTAGCATATTGAAGTGTAATAGTTGAGCGCATTCACCGTAATATTGTTGTACAATGCCATTATTTTAAGCGCTCCATTTGAGCGGATTGTCTGGTTTGGGATGGAGCGTTTCTGCTTTGGAACTGATTGGCACAATCCACAGGGGTCAGAGTTTGCTCCTGTGTTAGAAGTTACTTCTTGCCTCTATGGAAGCCCAGGAGGAAAGATCCCAATAGTACGACAACCCTAGCAGTTGGCGAAAGAAAATTTATAGGTATTTAAATTTCATTCTTTCCCATAACTAAGTGATATCTGTTTTGTGAAGAACTAAGATGGAATGGCGATCTCTAGTCCTGGACTAGCTGTTGCTGATCTCCATTGTGGAAAAGAGGTTGAAGTCGGTTGTCTTGTATACCGAAACTGGTCTTCGAGACAAGATTTGCCTGTGTTGTTCCCATTTGTACCTAATTGTTTGCTATATCTAATTTGGGAGTTTGTTTGGGATATGGACACTGACAGTTGTGTGTATTTGGCTTACTACGCGTCTACAAAAGTTAACTGAGGTGGTTGCTGCACTCTGAATATTCATGTTTCTGGGATTCAGTACTGCAGGTCATAGCTTTGGAGCTGTACAACTACCCCAGTGGGGGTACACATTACCCCGTATGTGTTAATCACCTTCTCCATTGACAACGTTGGAGCTAACTGAAAAGGAAATTACTGTAAGTATGATGGAATTTCTCTTGTTCCATGGATTTACTTTTTTTATTTAACAGCATTGTCTTTAGCCTTGATTTTTAAGTTGTTGTTTTTTTAACTTTTTATTTATGGAATTTTATGATCTTTACAGCATAAAACTGCAATACATAAAAAACAAGAGTGAGGTACGCAGACCCCCATGGCAGATGTACAAATTTAGTATAGGCAGGATATACAGTATATTCAGTAACTTCAGCCCATGTACAATCGAGGACTGCCAGGCGATGGCTTTAAGGAGTAAATCTGAGCTAATTGCTCTGTAGGTCTTTGTTGCTCTCACCACAGTAAAGATTTAAAATATAATCTATGATTAACCAAAACATTAGCTCTCTTGTAGAATTACATAGTTGTGGAGGGCTGAGAGACAATAGTGACAGTAGATAAAATACATCACGAATGTCCGGTCTCAATTTATTGGGCCCCTACTCTTCAGCCTCTTCTTAAATGACCTTCCCACAGCCTGCAACACCAAACTCATACTATATGCAGATGATGCTATGCTTCTGAGCAGCAGCACATCTCAGGCTGCCCTACAATCTGAGCTGCAGAACTCCTTCTCCAAACTCGAGGACTGGTTCTGTAGTCATAAGTTGCTACTAAACTACGAGAGGACCAAGGCCATGTTTATGTCCAGCCCCCACAATCGAAATAAGCACCACCCCCTCTTCATCTCCAACTCATGCAGTTAGTTGCTGGAACAAGTTCACTTGTTCAAGTATCTGGGGGTCATAATAGATGATACCCTCACGTTTGTGCACCATATTGACTCTCTGGTCAAGACAGTCAATACCAAGATTGGTGTCCTGTACAGGTACAGGCAATACCTCTCTCTGGGGGCCCTCCGCCTCTCAGTCCACAGTTCAGTTATATCTACTATTGACTATGGACTAGTGGTCTATGGGGCGGCAATGGATACAGCACTCACGAGGGTTCAGACTGCGCTCAACAAAGCCTGCAGACTCACCCTGGATGCTGAGCGTGGCACTCACACCTGTACTCTGTCACGAACGTGCAAACTGGCTGTCAGTAAGAAACAGGGTCAAATTCCAGACTTGCATCCTAGGAAGAAGGCCTCTACTGCTGGGAAACACCACCTTGTGTAGGCAATTTAATCAAGGTGGCCAACTCTGACTACAGGTCACAGAGGGAGGACTAGAGAGGCCATCATCCTTCCATCGCACCTCACTGGGCAACTTGCATTTGCCTACCTGGCCCCCTATGGATGGATGAATGAACTCCTTGGGCACCTCTTGGCCACCAATTGTCTGGCACAATTCAAAACTGACCTCAAACAGCACCTAATAACACTCTCTAAGTGCACCTGTCCCTAAGTCCAGCCACACCTGCTCTCTCTGCCCCCCAGCAAGCACTAGGCAGGCCTCAGGTACCCCTTCCCTCTGTCCCTTGTCATGACTTGCCCTAGCAATCAGTTTGCATCATGCTTCTTTGGCCCCCGCCACCCCCTCCCTCTCCCCCAACTCACAGTCCCGTGAGTTTCCCTAACAGTCACTACTAATGCAGGCTGCCTGACCATGCCCCTCACATCCCACCATTTTACTCTAACATGTCCTCTCCACTCAGCCTCCCTCACCCCACCATTTCTCCCTATATGTTATCGCCCTTCTTCCCCACCACAGTACATACCTCTCTCATACCTCCTTTCTTCACTCACTGCCAGCTATTCCCATCCTTCTGAACTACTGACAAGGCACTTTGTGGCTGCTTATCCCCACCCTCATAAAGTGTTTTTTTTTATTTAACTTGTACCTATGTTTTGAGTTATTCTGTAAGTTCTGAATCCAAGCTGTATTGTTCATTGTAATGTACCTTTGCTTTCTCCTATTGTACTTTGTTTTGCAATCTGTGACATGGAACCTTTGTAAAGAGCTTGCGCTCAAAGGTCTTTTCGAATCACTAAATAAATAAAAATAAATAAGTAAAATTTCAAATTTTTTTTTTTAGATTCTCTTTTTACGGCCCCTTCTCACCCCGGTACTTCCTCACCTTCAGGAGTCTCCTACAGCCTTGTGCATCCCTGCTCGTTTGTCGGTATTGGGTGCATTCATCCCCCCACGCTGCCTTGGTTTGACCCCCAGGCAGATACGAGGCGGGGTTCCCCCTTCCGCCACCCCGAGTGACTGTGATTTCATTGGAGATCCATCACTCACGCCGGCAGGGGCCCTGGGATCAGGGCCTGAAGCTCCATCTACAGGGAGCACCGGAGGGTATTTTCCTTTTAGCCCATCCCTATAAGGCGTCTGCACACAGGGAGGCCTGGGAGTGGCCTTGCGTCCTAGCGTGCTAAGGCTCCAGCTTCCGGCAGGCGTCCTCCCTCCCTGCTACATGCAGTCCTTGCTGCATCACCACCCATGGTCACCCAGGTGTCAGTATCGCGGCGGGACCCGCATCCCACCCCACCTGGAGGAAGAGAGCAGCCTCTGGGCGCTCAATCCTCCTCCCTCCAGCTGACCCTCCAGTTGCCCTAGTCCGTTCCTGAACCCAGGTCGCTAGCGCCACGAGCGGTAACCCTACCGCTGCACCGACGGGCTGGCCTAAAATTTCAAATTTTAATTAAGTTGCATCATCTACCCACAACCTTGGCAGAGCAATGCAAC
Source organism: Neoceratodus forsteri (assembly GCA_016271365.2). NCBI lineage: Eukaryota > Metazoa > Chordata > Ceratodontiformes > Ceratodontidae > Neoceratodus > Neoceratodus forsteri. The sequence continues at coordinate 426,687,788 of CM057459.1, read as the reverse complement.
CTGCCCTGTGGGTACCCAGAAGTACTATATCAGGGTTTCTTAAAAGTTCACACAAACTGAGCAGTGAACTAAATTACCACATACCTACTACTGCTGTACTAAGTCCTATAGGGTATTACAGACAGATCTAATGCTTGGAACAACAAGAATGATTGCTATATGGGTAATAACTTGGGGTACCTTAATTAACTCCCACACCCATACTTTACAAAGAAAAACAGAAACCTTAAACATGTATAAGCTCTCAGTAGTGTTATGAACTTTAGGCTTTGATGCACAGTGAGCCTAGAATACCTTTGTGCCAAGAGAAAACCACCAAGAACCCTGACCTAAGTCAAGAGTAAATTCCAGTCCCTAAATGGACAGATTTAAAAGTAGGGATACAATTCTTGTACTTCTCCCTTCATCATCTGATTGGGATTCAGGAGGGTTAATTTTCCCCAGTAGTTTTTCTGTGAATTGTGCCGCAGCTGTGAAGTCCATAAAAATGTACGTCTTCAACTTGTAGCGAACCTGAAGGTGAGCTGGATAGTTTAAACGGGCCTCAGTCTCGTAGCGCAGTAAGTCTTTTCTTAATGAGTCGAAGCTCTTTTTTCCTCACCTGGGTCTGCGATTAAAGATTGGGGGAAAAACCCCAGCCTGCTACCCTCCCAGATCGTCTCCCCTCTTGCTCTTGCTGCTTGTAAAAGTGCTATTCGGGCCTCAGGAGGGGACAGAGTGGCAATCACCATGAAGAGTCTGTGCTGTGCCCCACCCTTTGATCTGAGTACGTTGTGGTATGGCAAATGCCTTCTCAATTTTGACACCAGTTTCCCAAGTTAAAAGTTTTACATCTTGAAGATTAATCTGGACACTGCAGGAGAATCTCAGCAGCTCCCGCAAATCTGGGTGGAAAGCCCACAATCCTGATGTTCCCCTGCCACTGCACGTTCTCCAGGGTCTTCACTTTAGCTCATAGAAAATATATGTCCCAGACAAAGATGCATTACAGTCGGCCTGCTGCCCTGTGTTTCCTTGAGCTCGTTAATTGCACCCACATTCTCCTGGATGTGGTGATCATTCTGAAGCTTTGCCTCAGCGGCAGCCAGTCTTTTGTTTGTTTCCTCCCCATTGGCTTGGATTTTCATCAATATTGCCATTATTTGTGTGGCAGGGGTTCGAAGAGGCTGCTCCATTACCACACTGAGGTCCAGTACGAATATGAGCTCATAGGAGAAAGGTAGGTGTCTAGGTTGTGGGTTGCCCTTCTTGCATCTTTTTGGGGCTCATTTATTCCTCCAAAGTTCTGACAAGTGTCCAGCTTAGTTTAGTTGGTCGCAATATGCCAAATTTTAAGTTGTTAAACTTAGCGTGTTGGATGTGGGGCTATACTAATTTACTGCTGCCATCTTGCTGCTCCACAGCTCCCCTTGATTTTTAAGGTTTTAAAGATTTTTGCACGTGTGTGTGTGTATATATATATATATATATATATATATGTGTATAAATTTATGCATGTATCTCAGTATGGATTTATTGAACATCCCCTCTAAATCAACATAGGCATCATTTTGTCAGCAGCTAGGCAAGGCATTACTGTTCCTATTATAGCATAAAATGATTTTGCAGCATTTATCTGTATCATAATGAATCTAAATTCAAACTGTAATATATTATAACATGAGTAGCTGGCCTGTTAGCACAGCAGCAGCACCACCGCTGCTTGCTACTCTGGTGACCCACATTCAGGAATGAGCGTGGTCCATCGAGGGCTGGTCAGGGGAGGAAGGCTTGAAAGTCAAGGGACAGCTCTCATGCCTTGGGGAGAGGGGACGCTGCTCATACTATGTGACTGTCTACTGGTGGAGACTGGTTAGCAGCTCAGTCGGCAGCACCAGGAGGAGAGGCTCACCACTGGATGCCTGTCACATGTGTATGCCAACACAATGATGCATGACTCCATCATTGTGTGCTGCATCTTGGGAAGAAACGAGGTGGCAGGAGGAAAATGTCAGCCATCCATGCCAACACCACCCACAGACTCTCGCTGACTGACACAGCTAGTCATCCACCACACTGTGGTGCTGGTGGTGGTAATATAACCAGTAAGTCCAGAGAATGTCATTGATGGGGCTGGGGTGTGCCGCTGGATGAGACTGGGCAGAGAAACAGGTTTGTAAAAAACAAATATATATTCATTGCAAAAAACTCCGTTAATGCATCAATTAGGATGGATTCCACACCAACAAAAGTCTGGAAATTCGATGCTAGGATTATCAACCCCCCCCCCTCCACAGACCAACAGGCACTGGGGTGTGCCTTAGGGTCATAGGCCCTAACTCTCACCCCATTCCATGTATAAACAAGCTGAGATGGTACAGTATAGGAGAATGGGGTGAGAGTTAGGCCCGATGACTCCAAGGTACACCACGGTGCTTGTTGGTATGTGGAGGGTGTGTGTGTGAGGGTAGGGTTGGTAACCCTACATCGAATTTCCAGACATTTGTTAGTAATGGAATCAACCCTAACTGATGCATTAATGGAGTTTTTGTAATGAATTTTCCTTCATTTTGAGAAAGTGAAATGTTACTCATATGATATCCACAGGTGGCCTGCACTCCCACCCACCCATCAGTGTAGAGGCATAGTGCAGGAGGTCCCTGTGCTCCCAGTTTTGCATGTTGGGATGCATATTTGGGAGTACAGGCCCTCTGGGCCCTGCACTCCCACCCACCCATAAGCATAGAGACATAGCGCCTGAGTGCCCTGTGCTCCCAGTACTGCAAGATGGTATCTATGGGTGGGTGCACAGGCCCTCTGGGCCCTGTGCTCCCACCTACCTATAACTATAGAGACATAGTGCAGGAGGGCCCTGTACATTTAGTTTTGCATAATCATATCCATAGGTGGGAGCGCAGAGTTTAGAGGCATAGCGTAGGAAGGCCCAGTGCTCCCACTTTAGCATAAATAGTATGCATATGTGGGAGCGTGGGCCTTCTGAGCCCTGCGCTCCCACCTACCCATGAGTACAGACACATAGCATGGGTCTAGAGGCATTCCAAGAAATCCTTGTAATGCTTATTTGGCAATATCTCAATAACCATAGTAACTGCGGAAAAAAATATTTTGCAGTTGCGTTCATGATTTAGCCACCTCCACGTGGTGTACTAAGCTGTGCATAGTGAAAATCTGTATCTCAAACCATTTTGAGATATAGGCACTGAAAGGCAGTGCAGCCACCACAGTGTTATCCTATGAAAACTTTGCAACTTTGGACTGCTGTATCTCTGGAACTGGTGTACATATTTTCACCAAAAGGCACATCTGTGGGGCAAGGACTTGCCACCTGCAACTTTCAGCCCCAAAGTCCTAACGTTGTCTTGCTATGAAGTGGCAATGAAAGTGGTGTTTTGGGTTGTTGAACTGCAGAACTTTGCAAAAGTTCAGCGAATTTACTAAGTACCATTGGTTAACATGGGGAGCTTCCGTGAAGTAATATGGAACTTTCGCGGAAGTCCCACCATTGTAGACGAGGGACTTTCGCGAAAGTACCTGTGAAATTTCCACGGCTAAGATGGCAGAAACACTTTAAAAACATGTTTCTAGGCATCCTGGTGAGAAACTAATCCTAGGGTCATGTTCCTAGGGTCCCCATTAGGTAAACCCAGGTGCTGGTGTTGTTTACCTGGGGCTAGTACTTTTTGAACTACAAAGTTTTTTCTGCCTCACTGAGAACAAAGTGGCGGCAGCATGAAAGTACCAAACCCATACACGAAAGTAAAAGTGCTTTCACAAAACTAAAAAGTGCTTTCGAGGGCGACATATATATTTTTTCCCACAGGCTATAATGGGAAACTTTAAACTTTAATAACTTTTGAATGGATTAATACTTTTTCACCAAACCTTCAAAAGGCACTTCCCTGACTCAGTCCTCATACACCCTAAAAAGTTCAGACCAGACGGACAAACTGTACAGGCTGTAGAGACGAGCAAAGAATTTGCCAAAAATGGCCACAAAAGTGTTGTTTTGCACTTTTTTGGCACTCTGCAGCTCCACAACCACACACCTGACTGGAACACAACTTGCCAGATCCAGAGATCTATGGTAGCAGATGGTGTGCGCAAACTTTCAGGCAAATCGGATGAACAGTTGCAAAGTTATTAAAATGCAAAATATGAGACTTTAACATAAAAGTACTTACTCAATCCTGACTACCTGCACTACTGTGCAGGTATAATGTATATATTATGATGTAGGCATAGACGTTCTGTTGCATAGTCTCTTATAGTTAAATGATTGTTGTATACATTTGCTGTTGTCATTACTGTGCCCCACTCCCCAGAGGAAGTCCCAAGGTTGGATGAAGAGCTGGGTGTTTAACTCCATACTGCAATAGAAAAACTGTTGTTAAAATGTATTTATAACATGGGGTACTGCAATATAGTCATCCGATTGGTAGATGAGCTTCTGGTGACTTCATTAATCCCCAATATACTCACAGCTAGTTGTGAAGGGCCAAAAACCGGTGTCGTTGGGAAGTGCGGGAATTATGTACTGGAGAAAGTGGAACTGAACGGCAGCCATTACTGAAGTGAGACATGGACAGATTGAAATGCTTGCTGGCTTGTTTCCCCTCCCTTTCCCTCCTACAGCATTTCTTCTACCCCCATCCCCCTTGTTGGGTGGTCATTGTCCCATGCCATCCATCCCTATCATTACCTGATGCAGCCCTTCAGTCAGAGCCACACAATGACAGCAGCAGTTTTCCAAGGTCTGGTTTGTGTTGTGAGAGAGAGAGAGAGAGAGAGAGAGAGGGAGGGAGAGGGGGAGAGAGAGAGAGAGAGAGAGAGAGAGAGAGAGAATGAGAGAGAGAGAGAATGAGAATACAGAGTCAGACACACAGCGACCATGTAAGTACCCCAGCACAGTGCACCTGCAGCCTGTGCTCTCCTGTGTGGGTTGGACAGCAAGTGACACTGTGCTTCTCATGTTATTTGTCCTCCGGAGACTAGTGTCCTCTCTTCAGGGCCGCCCAGCATGAGCTTCATGTGTGCCACTGTGACTCTGCAGACAGAGCAAGAGAACGCACCTGATACCCCCCGCCACTGCACAACTCATTGGCTGCAGTGTCCTCAGTTGTGTGGTTCAATGTTTACAGTGGCAGCGAGAGAGAGAGAGACACACACACACACACACACCAGGACATGTCATGCACAATTGCTGCAGTGTCCTGAGTCTCTTGACACTTGTGTCCCGCAGTCTGTGTTCTGTAGCAGTTCACACCCAGCCCTCCTGTGGCAGTCCAAGAGTGGCAGTAAGAAAGAGAGAGCAGGAGTTTTCATGCCCAATTGCTGCAGTGTCCTCAGCCTCTAAATACTTGTCACCCACAGTATCCCCTATGTGTGTGTCACTCTCTCTGTCTGGACTGAAGTCGATCACCATTTTCTCGGTTTCTTTTTCTTGTGTCAGCCACAGTCATGCACAGTATCCAGTCCATGCAAGAAAGAGAAAGAGAGAGAGAGAGAAAGAGAGAGAGTGAGAGAGAGAAAGACATGGTCCGGCAGCAGAGAGAGACCAGGTGAGAGACAGTGTAAGGCAAACGTGCTACAATCTTGTCTCTGTGTGTGTGTCTGTTGCTCTCTCTGTCTCTCTGGCTTATTTTGTGCAGCAATCCCTTCATGGAGCAGCAGAGTAGTGCAAGTGCATTCATTGTATACCACTGCCAGCCAGAGTCACTGTAAGATACTTGGTGACATAATATTGCAAAATCACACAGGTCACCCGTAGTAGCAGCAGCTTGTCTTATAAAAAGTCCATTACTCTTTGCAAGTCATTGCATGTACTGCCCATACATCCTGACTGCGCTGTCTTTCCTCGTGTGTGTGTGTGTGTGTGTGTGTGTGTGTGTGTGTGTGTGTGTCACAGAGCTGGACTGTACAGCCAGGTATGTTTGCTGTGCTGCACTGCAGAGTGGGATATGTCATGCTGTTCCAATCAATGTTACTATTTTGTTTGTACAGAGAGTCTCCCTGTTGTGTGTGTGTGTGTGTAAATCTATATATATATCTATATATTATTGTGGCATGGAAGTGCCACTATAGTTAGGGTTGAGGAGCCATTTACATATTAAACCCCAAATTTTGCACCTTAATGACTTTGCAACCATTTGACGGATTTGCCTGAAATTTGAAATACATGATCAAGACCCATACGCCTTGGGAACTCCAAGTTTCATACTGGTCGCTTATATGGTTGCGGAGTTATTAACATCATGTATGTTGCTTACGCTTTTTCTTCTGAATTTTACTGTCATCACCTACAGGTCACACGGGTTTGTGTGACCGGTCTGAAATCTTCAGGGAATGTGTGGCCAATGTGCCTCTTTGAAGATTTCATGAAAAAATATTAAACGGTTCAAAAGTTATTCAAAAACAATTTCCCATTATAAGTCAATGGGAAAAGTTAACAAAAAGTTCGACAGTGTCACAAATGCACTTTTTAGTGTTGCAAACGTCCCTTTTACTGTCGCAAATCCGCCATTTTGTTTTTAGTTAGTGATCTAAAAAATGCTTGGCATTTAAAATTGGGACTCTCTAGCAACCTAATTCTTTTTGTATTCACCTAGTCGGGCCCTGAGGATGCTAGCCACGTCTTTATTTTGGGGTGAAACACCCCAGAAATATGTTTTCCAAATTTCTGGAAAAAGTACTTTCACAAAGTACTGTCGAACTTGCGACACTGTCAAATGATTTTGTGAAAGCTTTCGTAAATTGTGACAGTACTTTTCTAGGCTGTGGGAAAATGACAGCAAGTTTTGGCACCCTGCTGCAAAAGAATGGTTTGGTGCTTTGGCCTGAAATTTGGAGGGAACGCAGCCAACATCTCACAGATGTGCCTTTCAGTGTTTCATTGAAAAAATATTACACAGCGGCAAAGTTACGGCACTCCAAAGTTGACACCTTTTCCCATAGGATAACATTATGGCGTCCGACGCATTGCAGCAATCCTTTGGCGCCCTGCTGCAAAATAACGGTTTGGTCTTTTGGGCTGAAATTTGAAGGGAAGACAGCCAACATCCCACAGTTGTGCCTTTTAGTAGTTTGGTGAAAAAATATTACAGGGAGCCATAGTTATGGCACTCCGAACTTCTTTTTCCCATCGGATAACATTACCGCATTCGCCAAGGCTTTTCATGGCCCGTATCTCGGAAACGGTCGAGATACGGACTTTTCGCTGTGGAAAAATTCTTAGCCCTTCCTAGAGGCTAACTACAAAACTAGCCAGGAAAGTCATAAATCATATGACTTTTACATTTTTTTTCTGTGTTGTATGGTTCCTGAGATATAAGCAATTTAGTATTCTAACTCCTCATTTTCTGCTCTGAGACCCATTATTATGCATACATTCTTTGTACTCACTGTCTTTCTCTATGAAGCTTTTGGGAAAAACCAGCCTGTGAGCTTCCATTACTGTTACCATTGCCCTTTCCGCTTGCGGTTCCATACCCGTTTCACTTACTGTTCACGTCTACGCCACCATGTGCATTATCCTTTGCGTTTTCATTTGCATTGCATTTCCGTTATTTTTTACCATTTTGGTCTACAATACTGTTTCTCTTTCTGTTTCGCTTTGCGTCACCATGCCCATTATCATTTGCATTTGCGGGCACCATGTTACTATGTGACAAGACATCACGTGGCGGACCATTCCTGTCTACGCCACTGTGTGCGTTACCCTTTCTGTTCTCATTCACGCTTGCATTACCATGTGTGCCACTGTTACCACTTCTGTTTGCGTTGCTGTTCCTGTTACTATGTCACAAGACATCACGTGGCGGGCCCTGCACTCCAGCCACCGCATTAAGTGGCCTTGAGCTCCTGCCGTCGCATTACATTCACTATTTCTTGTTATCATTCTCAAAAAGAGGGGAAATTAGAGGCAAAAAACTCCGGTTAATGCATCAGTTAGGGTTGTTCCACAGCGACAAAAGTGAGGAAATTCGGTGTTAGGGTTGAAAACCCCCTGGATCCCCAGCCACCCCAAACCAGCACTGGGGTGCATTTGAGGGTCTTCGGTCCTAACTCTCACCCATTCTCCTATACCTCCTTGCTTTACATGTGATGGGGTGAGAGTTGGGAGCCACGACTAATCGCCTCAGTGCCCGGAGGGTGAGCTGGAGTCAGAGGTTTTCAACCTATGCTGTCACTTCTTGTAACTAACGTAAGTTTTACCTATATATATATATATATATATATATATATATATTCATAAACTCCATTTAATGCATCAGTTGAGGTTGTTCCACAGTGACAAATGTGAGGAAATTTGATGTTAGGTTGAAGCCCCTTGCACCCCCTCACCTTGCCCCTACACCGGCATCAGGGGTGTGTTGGGTCGTCCGCCTCTAACTCTCACCCCATTCCATGTGTAAACAAGCTGGAGGTGGTGAAGTATAGAGAATTGGGTGAGAGTTGGGACCGACGACCCCAATGCACACCCCCGATGCCGGTTGGGGGTGGGGTGGGGGTGCAGGGGGCTTTCAATGCTAACATCGAATTTCCTCACTTTTGTCGCTGTGGAACGACCCTAACCGATGCATTAAATGGAGTTTTTTGCCATGAATTTCTCTTCTTTTTGAGAATGAGGATCATAAATAGTAAATGGAATGTGGTGGTGGGAGCATGGGCCCTTTGGGTCCCGCGCTCCCACCATGTGATGTTTTGTGACATAGTAATGGTAAGTGCAACACAAACACAAGCGCAAATGGTTACGCACATGGTGACACAAACGTAAATGGTAATAGAAACGCAAGCGTAAAGTGATGTAAAAGCGAACAGTGATGGAAACGGAGACGCAAACACAAGCACGCACGGAATGCAACTGGTAATGCACATGGTCACAGTACCACAATTGGAAATGCAAATGGTAATGGTAACAGCAACAATAACACTAAAGGAAACAGAAACGGAAATGCAATCGCAAGCGTGTATTGAAACATAAACTGTGATGCGCACGGTCACGGTGCCACAATTGTAAACACAAATGGTAATGGTAACAGCAACAATAAATTCCCAAAGGAACATAAATGGAAATGCAAATCTAAAGCAACGTCACGAAATGCAAACCGTGCTTAGCACTGCAGTCCTGTTTGCAATTGGAAATGGAAATGGTAACAATACGCAGCAACAATAACATCAAAGGAAACAGAAATGGAAACTCAAACGCACATAATCACGTACAGTCACAGTAACGCAATTGGAAACACAAATGGTAACGATAACAGCAACGATGATGCAGAACGAAAGGGACACACAAATGCAAATGGAAGGGTGGCATAAACGGAAATGGTAATGCACAGGGTGACACAAAACAAAAGCTAAACATAAACAGTAATGGAAATGCAAATGGTAACAGTAACACAAATGCAAATGAAAGCATGAAACTGTAACGCCTTACGGTGACGAGACGGAATGATGATGCAAACAGTGACGGAAATGCAAGTGGAAATACTAACTGGCATAGTAATGAAAGCGCACACCCTTCTTTTCCCCAAAACTGCATTGAAAAATACAGTGAATACAAAGAATGTATGCAGAATAATGGGCCTCGGAGCAGGAAATGAGGACTTGGAACAGTAAATTGCTTCTTCAGGAACGCCTATCGAGAAAAAAATTACAATTTCGTATGAATTATGACTTTCCTGTTTAGTTTTGTACTTAGGCCCCACTAGGGGCTAAACATTTTCTGACAAAAGTCTGTATCTTGCACCGCTTCCTAGATACGTCCCAAATGCACGATGGATGCCGTAATGATATCCCATGGGGAAAAGTGTCAACTTTGGAGTGCTGTAACTTTGCCGCTCTAATATTTTTCACCAAACAATAAAAAGGCACATCTGTGGGATATTGGCTTTCTTCCCTCCAAATTTAAGCCCAAAAGACCAAACCGTTATTTTGTAGCAGGGTGGCAAAGAATTTCTGTAATCGCGGCGGATGCCGTAATGTTATCCTATGGGAAAAGTGTCAACTTCAGAGTGCATGACTTTGCCGTCCTATAATTTTTTTCACCGACCTACAAAAGGCATACCTGGGATGTTGGCTTTCTTCCTCCAAATTTCAGCCCAAAAGACCAAACCGTTCTTTGCAGCAGTTTGCCAAACAATTCCTGTTATTTTGGCCATAGTGTTGCAAAGTGGTGTCATGATTTCGACACTTTCTCAAAAAAGTCAGAAAGTGTCACAGGTGCGACATTTTTTTGTGACACTACTTTTCCCAAAAATTTGAAAAACATATCTCTGGGGTGTTTAACCCCAAAATAAAGACATGGCTAGCATCCTCAGGGCTCGACTAGGTAAACACAAAAAAATTGTGTCCCTAGAGGGTCCCAAATTTAAATGCCAAACATTTCTGTGATCAGTAACTGAAAAAAATGGCTGACTCCATGACACTACAGGGTCATTTGCGACACTAAAAACTGCATTTGCGACACTGTCGAACTTTTTGTTAACTGTTCCCATTGACTATAATGGGAAACTTGTTTTTTGAATAACCTTTGAACCATTCAATATTTTTTCACAAAATCTTCAAAAGGCACATCGTGGACCCTGGCTGCGCATACCCTGAAGTTTTCAGACCGGTCACACAAACCGTGCGACCTGTAGGTGTGAGCAAAGAATGCGCAAAAAAAGAGTAAATGAGCTCCGAGATGTCGCTTAATAACACCGCATCCGTATATCCGACCAGTACAAAAGTTGGCAGATACCAAGACCTATGGTTACGCCCTATGCCTGCCAAATTTCAGGTAAATCTGTTGAATGGTGGCAAAGTTATTAACGCAAAATGTCACCATTTAACCTTAAATGGTGCATCAACCCTAACTATGGCAGCACTACCATGCTACCATTATATATATATATATATATATATACACACACATACATATTGTGTATATATATATATATATATATATATAATGTATATATGTATATAATATATATGAGACAAAGAACCTCTGTGTGCAAACACTGAGGCAAGGGTTACCCCAAAGGGCATTTGGCTGGGAAGCCAGGTTTCAAGAAAATACAAAATCACACATGCCCACACAATGCAAAGCATCATGGGCTGCATATGCAAATCACCACAGAATGTTATGCTGGTCCAACTTTAAGCAGAAGTGTATGGTGCCGAAGCCTCTCACACAGTTTGCAAAGGGTGCTTTGCATTGTGTGGGCATGTGTGATTTTGTATTTTCTATAATATATATATATGTATGTGTGTATATATATATATATATATATATCGGGCAGTGCAACAGTGGGACTACTTTGTGTGGAGGAAGAATATTTCTTTAAATCCATACTTTTTCATCATTTTATATGACTTTTATTTTATTTTTTCACACTGTGGTAACCCCATATTGCAAGTGCAATAACCCACTCAGGGTGTAGAGGGTTGTGGGGATTAATCAACACCACAGGTGCTGTGAGGGGCACTTGGCCTGTGGCCTTGTGCCTCACAACGCATTCGAGGTGTTGATTAATCCCCCATAACCCCACACCTCGTCATGGGCTATTGCTGCATTATCTTGGTTGCACCGCTTTTTTCCCTTTATCTTTGTCAGAATGCCAGCCATGCCCCTTGCAGCTGCACATGCAGAGCAAGGTCTTGAGCTGACATGTGCCCAGGTTTACTGTGATGAATATTTCGATCTATGTGGGCACTGGGCTGGGGAGTAGTCCAGGTGGGGAGGGCATACCCAGGTCAAGACTCTGCAACTAGAATAAAGGGAGGAGGTTTTGTGGGGACAGGCCCAAAGATGAGCATGTTTAAAAAAATGAGAATGACTGAGGTACATGTGTATAATTTCTACAGAATTATTGCTAAATGTGGTCCCTAAGTGCTGACATGACTATAACATTATATGTTCATTTTATAGTTGAGTTGCCAGATTCAGACACCAGTTCCGAGGATGATGATAGCGTGATTCTCATTGAATCTTCTGCAGCAGTAGTTCATCAGTCTGAATGGCCTCATCCAAGGGAAGAAGCAGGTAATATAAAAGAAGGATGTTTACATTTAATAAGTATTTCACAGAAAAGCTTAGAATCGTGTGTCCTTTGTCAAATTTGTTGTAGTGACTGCTGTACGACAGGAGAGGTGACCAAGATAAACTTTAAGTCCCTTCCATTATCACTGTACCATGTATGTTACTAGCAAGCATCACTAGAGGATTCCATTACCCTGCCTTGCCTTATCATTACGAACAGAAAAAACTGTGTGTATACATCCCAAAGGAGACTCACTGCTGTCCTGCACTGCGGAGAAGAAACTACGCTACTTTTTTACCAATAAGTAGAAGTTCACAGTATAGTATGTGTAGGTACCTTTATTACCACAACAAAGAGACTATGAAGTTTAAAGACAAGTGTCAATATAAAAAAAAAGTGGGTTCTCTGCACTCGTGTAAGATACTCGATCACCAACACTCCAGCACTTCACTACCAAGAGCTTCTTTAGGGGCATATAGTTTTCTGTTTGCATTGTACTTAATGGGCTGGCCACACACATGTGCACCTGATTTCCACAGGAGCTAAGAGCTTTCTCCCTTTGCACAGATACTTGCTTTAGCATTACCCTGTCTTGCCTTAGCTTTTGAAAGCTGATGTTGAGGCAGTGGCATCCATCTTCAGAGGTATCCTAATGCCTTCTTAGTAGGTGGCATTTCCCCTCATCACAGAAGGGTGCTGTAGTGAGCGCCATGCTCAGAAAGCATGGATTAGATCAGATAACCTTGCAAACTCCCTATGCTTCACACAACATTGTAACCATTATGCCTCCCTGGGATGGTTCTCCCCTCCTGCTTCCCATTTCTATTTCCTATGGTGTTTTATTGATAAACTGCTTAGATCTCACACACCGCCCTTTACCATCTTCCACCCCCGGGCACCATGTCAGGCCTACTCGCTCTGATCCAGTGATACTGCCCTCCCCCAAGTTCCTAGGTACTCATTGAAAATGGGAGAACAGGCTTTCTCAGTCTTTGCACCAAAATTCAGGAAGTCACTCCCTAAAGATTTGCAGTCTTCCTTCGCATTGACTTTTCAAGGGTGCCCTCATTTGGTATCTTATGGGGTTGACCTCTTGCCACTGTATTGACTAACTCCCATTCTCCCCATGCTGTGTATCCATTTTAAATTGCCCTCATGTCCCAAAGCATGCTCCCAGCCATGGTGTGCCCCAGTAAGTAATCCTAAGCCTGCATATTGTGTTGCTGAATGTATATCCATAATCAATTGTATAGTTATACTTTACCAAATGTATACTATCGTATATTTGCTCTCAAACCCATGTATGTACCCTCATGAACTGTTTATTGTGGCTGTTGTATGTTGCCTTTTTTTCTTTAAAAACTTTATTTATACCTTTTATGGCATACAGCACAAGCTCCAACACATTATCAAAACTATGGACAGCCGCAGAATTGATGTATAGGTTTGAGAATACAGTTAACTACTAAAGATAATCATCCATTTAATAATGTGGAGTGCCAAAACAGTTGACAACTCAGTAGACAAGTCCAGCATGGTAGTAATGTAGAAAATGGCACTCTTACCACAGTGATTGGCATATTAAGAAATGTGCATTCATTCCACACCCCTCATTGGACAGGTATGGTTGGAGGGCCAGGCGGCTAGATGGTTAAGTACAGGAAAACTGAAAGAATGCCTGGGCTCAGTTATGTTGCTTTTCACCCCTACTTCTGGTGGCAGGCATCTTCTGCCACATAAGGATACAGCAGGAGATAAGATCAGTCATTTAAGTTCACGAACTGAGCAGTGTGTATCGGCAAACTGTAATACAGAGCCAACACATCCACACCACCTATAAAACTAATTTGCAACAATTAAGCAGATAACAACAACATAATGTAGTTAGAAAGGCAAGCACATCATCTCAATGGCATAGTGAAACGTTAGTTAAGGCTGCTAACCTGAGGCTAAATGATTAGGTCTAGACATTGCACAACAGAAATGCCCCATGTGTAGTCCTAGTCCATGTCACCCCTCATCATCTTTCTCAGTGTCTGGGATTGCCATTTGTGTTATAATTTTATTTGCAAAAATCAAAGCAGAATCTGTATCAGAGAACAGATGCATGTGTTTTTGAATTATGGCAAGTCTTGAATCTTGCTGGGAAGAGGAGTTGTGCAGTCACTAAATGTTTCAACAGTGATTTCTTGATTACTTAATAGTCCTTTTCTCTCTTGGTCTGGGCAGATAGGTCTGGTGAAAAGGCAATCCGACTATCCTCCCAAAGGCTATCCCTTTTAATCTGACTTTGGAGCAACAGAATGTGGGCCTCCGTGGAAGATAAAGTTGCAATAGATGTAACTGGTCATTGTGTATTGGCTCCATGTGGTGGTCTGGCTCACTGGGGTTATTGTGATAGCATGTAGGACTTTAATCTCAGAATCTAAAGGCAGGAGTTGCAGGTCTGTAAAGATAAGTTTAGTGATCGATGCCAAGGTGTCTGGTTTCCATATGTCATGGAGGAAATCCCACAATTTGAATATTGGCTTGTAGCTGCACATTTTCTAATATTTCCACTTTAGATTACAGGAACTGAAGATCTCTGGTAAAGGTGGCATTCCTTTCCCTTTGTCTCTGTTTCATCTGTGAGCGTTTAACTGCTGTGGTGTTTTCTAGGATTTTAGAGTCCATCTCTGTAAGCTTAGCTTCTACTGTTGCCAGCCGTTTATTAGTGTCCTCTCCTGTTGCCTGAATTTTGTGAGCATGGCTAAGATTTATGATGTCCAGAGTTCAGGCTGTGTGGGTCTCAGTCCTTTGCAGATGCAACTGGCAAAGGAAGGCATCCAGGTTTTGAGAGCTCTGCTTCTGGTCCCATGTCAGACCCATTTTGATGCACTGGTGCTGTCCCCTTTGAAGTGAAGCATATCGTGAGTTACCATTCACACTGGTTGTAAATAACATGTTTTGAAAGTTGTAATGACTGGAGCTGTACTAAATGGTGCCGTCACATTGGCTGCCCCAGCCCCCGTAATATGTAGTTTGCCTGACACTAGGCTGTTTTTCTGTACTATGTATCTTCTTGTGTTTGTTGTTCACAATGTTTTATCCTTCTAGGTCATAACTGAAAATAAACATTTACTTGCCTAATGTACCCTACTCGATAAAAAAAAACTAAATAAAAATAAATGAATGAAACTACTGATCCATTTTCTACCAGACATTTTTAGGTCAGGTTGTTGAGAAGGTGATTGTGGTGTAGTTTGTAGAGCACCTTGAGGTCAATAACATATTTTTTTTAATTAATATTTTATTAGTTTCAAAACACAAAACACAATGTAATGATCATTAGATTACTGGATACAAAGGCCCGGATATTCAGACTGCACCAGGCAGTGGCGCAAGCCTGGGCGCAGCGCAACTGTGATGCGCTGGGGCCAGGTCCAGGTGCTATTCAACGGGGATGTGCCACGGCGCAGCACCGTTCAATATGGCAGGGTCAGCGCACATACTGCACATGGTGCAGTGGCAATGCGCCGGTGCAAGCCACAGATAGGGAGCACAGGGATGCACCAGCACAAGTGCAGTTGTGCTAGGTGCATCACCCACGATATTCAGCAGGGGGCATGCAAATGAGGTCATAATATATGCAAGGTGCAAATGGGACCATTTGCATGTCATTATGGCCCCATTTGCATGCCTTGCGCAGGGCAGCCTGGTGCCCTGCACAGCATAACGTGTGCTGTGGGGATCCCTGGGCATCCCCTGCCCCGTAGCCGCCATTGCGCGCATAAGTGTCAAAAGAAATCCCTGGTAGTCATGTGGCCCCCCAGTCCCTGATTCCCAGATGAATATAATATATGACCATCCCTGGGGTCTAGTGGCACCCTCCCACCTGAGTGTCCAATTCCCATTACATGTAGTGATGCCCATCCCTGGTGGTCTAGTGGAACCCCCACCCATTGTTGTGATCACAGTAAATGTATTACAACATTACCTGGTAGTATAGTGGCACCCCTCCTCCCGAGTCCCTGATCACTGTAAACATCTACACATTATTCCCTGGTGATCCAGTGGCACCGCACCCCACCCACCCACAGGACCCTTGCCCACCCCGCTCCACCGCCGTCATCGGTGGGTGGCTGCAACCACCCACATACTGCCCAGCAGCCATAATGACAGATACAGTATGGGCTGTAAGCCTGTTTTTCCCCTGTGTGGAACAATTGGCTTGCAGGGCATACTGTACTAGACAGTCCCAAATATGTGAATGAAACAAACAAAATGCAGCCATTTTGTTTGAATTCACTCTCGGAAACATAAAAAAAATGTTGTTTAAAATGGCTGCAATAGAAACTAATGGAGTGAACCCCCCACGCTCTATTAAATCTTACATTACAAGCAGTGGGGGCACAGCTCCAATGTATTTAAATGGGGACCCCTGGAAAATGTCCAGGGTCTCCCACTTTTGGGCTGTGGACCCCCTTTCTTTTTAAAGACAGTCCCGAACCCCCCAATAAAAAATCCTACCAAGAGCCCTGGTGAAGTACCTTAGAGGTTGTTGTTATTTGCTGTTGTTTTGTGGTATATGCCTTCATTTAGAGAGAGAGCATTAGAAGATAAATCATTGGATTCCATTGCTATGGAGATGAAAACTCTCTGTATCTTTCTTTGGTACATTGTCAGATTGTATCTGTTAATTCTTCATTGATTCTTTTCAGAGCAATAGCTGGATGGTTTCCAGTTAGCTAACACTGAAACCAAGAAAATGGAGTTTCTGCTGGTTGACTGGGATTGGTAGGTCTATAGTCAGAATGCAGCCTCCTCTGAGCTGTCCTCGATGGGGTTCAGTTTGTGGCAGTTGGGGTTTATTTATTTATTTATTGAAAGTGTTTCATCTGGTAGCCAACAGTATTGTTTGCAGATGCAACCTGGTGGTAGCTGAGGAGGAAATAAGTCAGCAGAATGCAAAAGTAACTATATAATAAAGTAAATGTATTTATTTATTTATTGAATTCTCGGAATTACAAACCTCTGAGTCAGAGATTCCTTCACAAAGGCTCCACATCAGACAATAAACGGTTACTCACAGGTTGAGATACAACAAATTAGACAGATTTCAATACATAATAACATAACATAAATTGAGTAAAAAACGCAGTTTGTAAATTACAGGCATGTTCACCAGGTACTATAATAGGCAAAAGAGAAATAATTCAATAGCAAAGGAGTTTAGAGAGCAATCAGAGATAGATTTTGTCATATCAGCAAGAAGGGGCATAGTGGACATGAAACCTGGATGTGAAAGTGGGTTAAAGACAGTCACAGTGTCCTGAGACCAGGAGAAGCTAGACGGAGACTAGGTTTAAATTGCCCAATATGGCTAAGGCAGAAATCTCTGCAGGCAGGGCATTCAACCATGGGGCTGTACATGAATGCTCTCTGGCCAAGAGAGGTTCTACAATGGGGTACTTGCAACGGAGACTTAGCGGCACTTCTGGTGGCCCTAGTTGGGGGCGCCTGTGAGATGAGATGATTGAGGGAAGGGGAACAGAGACCCAAGGCAAAGAGGCACATCTGATATTTGAGCTGTCCCTTGAAGTTCCGCCAATTTGTCAGCGAGTAGAGATCACAAGTGTGCATAAGCCTACCACACCCAGTCACACATGACAAGCCTTGTTTAGTGCAACCTTTATCCTGTTTAGAGTAGTGTTAGCTGCAGACCGATAGATAGTAATGCCATAATCAGTGAAAGAAAGGACTGATGATGCTGCAGCTGGGCAGAGGGCAATAGGGGGCAGGCAAGATCTATGTCTATAGAGTAGGCCAATCCCCTTATTGACAGTGGCGCAGACTATGCTAATGTGATCATAAAAGGATAGAGAAGCGTCAAGAGTGATGCCAAGATATTTAAACTTGTGGACTTGTTCCAGGGGGTGAGCTGACAGTCAAATATATTAAGGGGGAGTCTTTATGTTTGTTCTGCGGTTGAGCAAACAACATTACTTTTGTTTTTTGATAGTTGAGGATGAGCTTTTGTCTGGAGAACCAGAGTTCAGACCCAGTAAAAAACCTTTGGAGGTCTTTTTGTATGAGAGCGGGATCTGGGTGGCTGCAGAAAATTACAGCATCATTGGCATATAAAAGCATCTTCCCAGAGCAGGCAGAAGGGACAGTGTTCAGAAACAGACTGAAGAGGAGTGGGCTGAGGATTGAGCACTGTTGGAACCCCTGACCTGACAGGAAGACAGGTAGAGAGGACATTGTCGATTTTAACTTGTTGAGACCTCCCATTTAAGTAGTTGGCGACCCATGAGGTGGCCTCAGACGATAAGCCCATGATGGGGAGGGACTCCACGAGAAGGGCGTGATTGGCTGTGTCAAACGCTTTAGTCAGGTCTGTGTAAAAAGACCCAACTAAGTGACCTCAGTCAAGTGCTTTCTGGATGCAGTC
Source organism: Neoceratodus forsteri (assembly GCA_016271365.2). Taxonomy (NCBI): domain Eukaryota; kingdom Metazoa; phylum Chordata; order Ceratodontiformes; family Ceratodontidae; genus Neoceratodus; species Neoceratodus forsteri. The sequence goes on along the minus strand of CM057459.1, from coordinate 426,669,329 downwards.
CATGAATTCCAGAAGGGCCATGGAGGTTCTATGGCCCTTCCGAAATCCATGTTGCTGGGGACATTTTAAATTATGGTTCGCCAGATATTCTGTGAGTTGATCTGAGACAATTTTTTCAAGGGAATTGGAGATCGGGGGGGTAAGGATAGAAATCAGGCGATAGTTTTCATGGGCAGTTCTGTCACCACTCTTAGGGATGGGAGTGACCACAGCCAGTTTCCTCTGGGAGGGGAATTGGCTGAGACACAGGGAGAGATTGAGTATTTTGGTTAGAGGGGACAGAACAGTGTCGAGAACAAGATGCAGGAGCTTTAGTTCCTTCATGTTGCCGCAGAAATTCCATCCATTACCCCATGAGAATGTGAGGTTGGTTTGGTAGTAGGCAGCTTATGCCCAGCGAATTTCTGTGGTACAGAGATTTCTGGCTGCCCTGTAACATTGTCTATCAGCAGGAGACCTGTAGCTAGAGCCTTGTACCAGAGATTGTCACGGCTGGACATGCGGTTCAGGAGTGCCTCGTGATCCATGGAGTTCTGTGGTCTTTATAACCCTCTTAACTTAGGGAGCAAAGATAGGAACATAGGAACATAGGAATATGATGGCAGAAAAGGACCGCCAGGCCCACTTAGTCTGCCCAGTTTGCCTAGATATCCACTAAGTCTAATCTGCCCTCCTTTCCCTCACCCATGCCAACAACCTCTGTGCCTATCCCACACCCTCTTGAACCTCCCACCATCCTGTCCCCACCACTTCCTCCTGTAGCCCATTCCATTTGTCCACCACCCTCCGTGAAGAAGTACTTCCTAATATTTCCTCTGAAATGTCCCCCCTTTATTTGGAAATCATGACCCCTCATCCTAGGTCGCTCCTTTAATTGGAAAAGGCTCCCCACGGGCACTTTATTTATACCCTTAAAGTACTTAAATACTTTGATCATGTCACCCCTCTCCCTCCTCTGCTCCAATGAGTACGTGTTCAGGGCCTCCAGTCTCCCCTCATATGGTAAGTGGTCGAGCCCTCTTACCATCTTTGTTGCCGTCCTCTGAATTCGCTCCACCCTCTACATGTCCTTCTTGATGTACAGCCTCCAGAACTGGACCCCATACTCCAGGTGGGGCCTGACCAACTGGGTGTACAAGGGAATTATAACCTCTCTTCTCCTGCTAGAGATCCTCCTCCTCCTCCTCCTCCCTATGCAACCCAGCATCCTGCTGGCTCTTGCCACTGCCTTTCTACACTGCTTTGCCACCTTCAGGTCCTGCAGCATGATGATCCCAAGGTCCTATTCCTCCATTGATACCTCCAGGGACCTACCCCCCCCCATCCAGTACTCTGCTTTCCAATTGCTTCTGCCTAGGTTCATGATCCTGCGCTTTGCTGTATTGAACGACAGTTGCCACTCTCTGGACCACTCCTCCAACTTCCTCAGGTCTCTGCACATTATCTCAACCCCTCCTGTGTGTCTACTCTATTGCAGACCTTTGCATCATCTGCAAATAGGCTCACCCTACCTTCCAGACCCTCTGCTATGTCCCCTATAAAGGCATTAAACAGTAATTGCCCGGTGAATTTCCCTGGTATAGAGATGTCGCATTCAGAGGTAAAGGATGCTATAAAGAAGGCCAGGGCATCATCATTAGTGGCAGTGTCTATCAAAGTTCAGTCCCAGTTTAGAAGGTAATTTTTGAATTGTTGGAGGGAGCCTTTTTTTGAGGAATTGCTGGTAGGAGATCTTTGGGGTGGTTTTGTGCAGGAGTTTGACCATTTGCAAAGGACGCTTAGGGAGTCAGGTAGGACTCTGACCTTAGTGATTCTACCAGGTTTAGTGTTCAGGATGAGGTCTGTTAGTGAATTTGTGCCAGACTTATGGTTGATTCTGGTGGGTGACTGGACCATTTGGGTCAGATCGATTGCTGCAGTGGCGTCCGTAAATTGAGCAGCTGTGGGGGCTAACCAATTTATATTAAAGTCGCCTAGAGTGAGTATCTCAGCTTTTTTAGGTAGTGGGGTGATACATTGCAGGACGGCGTTGAAAGCTAGTTTTTGGTTATGTGGTAGGATATAAAATGCCATAAGAAGTAACGTTTTGCCTGTGTTCCCTAAAGCCAGCTTAATAGTCACAGCCTGAGCTCCTTGTCCAGGGGGGTAGAGTTTGGAGTATGTATCCTTGTAGGAAGTCCCGAATGTAGAAAGCACAGCCACCACCTATTTTCCCCAGCCTATCAAGTGTGAGGATTGAGTAGCTGTTTAAGGCCATAGCAGAGTCAGGTGTATCAGGGTAAGCCAGGTTTCTACTATAGCTAGAATGTCAGGTTTGTGCACCGTCATCCACACTTGAGGAAGGGCATTTTTAGGAGACTACATATGTTCACTGATGCCAGTAGGATGCAGTAAATAAAATGCACTGTACAGAAAATAGAGATTGCAACAGTCATCAGTTAAATTCAGCTGCTAGGGAATAGAGATGGGCAAAGTTTAAATTTGAAGGCAAAGTTGCAGTGAAGCAACCAAAATTAGCCTCCACGGAGCTGCAAGAAGTTTCCCACCATAGAAACTTCGACTTCGCCCGAAATCGTGGAGTTCCACCCGTACATGGCACAATTCTGCACACAAATTGCAGAATTTCACCCACAAATGGCAAAATTTCACCAGTGAATGGCGAATTTCTACCATTCACAGGTGAAATTCCACAATTCTCGGTGGAATTCCGACTTCACGGGTGGAACTTCACACCCGAACAGAACTTTGCACTTCATGGATCAATCCATGCTCTATGAATTGTGAGCAGTTCATGGATTAACTTCTGGAGCTCACCCATCTTTACTAGTGAACAGGTAGACAAAACAGCAACCCAGCAAACAAGTCAGGTGCAATCACACTAGGACACAATTGTGTTCTTGAGAAGCTGTTTAGCTGAGATAGTACTGGCAGAAGAGCCATACCCAAGTTAAGGTTGTTCCATACCTGAAGAAGTCAGTAACTGAAGACAAGCTGCCCAGAACTCAAGTTTCTGATGTAGGACAATGAATCTGTTGCCACAGTGGGAGCAAAGATGATGCGGGCAGAGTAACAGGCTGAGGTGGGTGCATAGATAATTTAGAAGCTTCAGCCAGTATTTAAATCCAAAGAGACAAAGTGTTGTACACATTTATCAAGTAGTAAGGCCAGGCCAGATGGTCATATAACGTGCAGTGATGTGTCCAGGCAGGGGCTCGAAGGATGAACCTATAGAGGGCATTAAATAGGGTATGGTTCATTAAATGAGATTTAGGGTGACATCCTAGATAACGTCCCCAACATCAATGACTGGAAGGATTAAATGATCTTCTAAGGAATCTCTTGTAGCAGGTCATACACTTGGGTTTCCACCAGAGGGCACTCTTGTTACAGGAGCTTTCACCAGCAGTGCTGACTGGGGGCCACCGCGATGACGTCAGTCCATATATATGTATGAATACATGGGTAGCCTCGAGAGGCCTCAGTTCTTTTCCCACTGTCTCCGGCTTGCTTCACATGCCGCTTTGCCGCAAGTGTGTTGGCACTATCATTGACAAGAAAAGTTCACTTTTTTGTTTTCCTGATGTCCAGTTCAGATTCCCTTTTCCACAAGTGCTGTTGTGGAAGAAAGATCTACCACTCTCTCTGTGTTCTCGGCCTGGGAGCTGCCCACAATGTTGGCTCCTGTTCTCATTGCCAGGAATTCAACAAGGCAACATGTCGATGACTGCAAGAATTGAATCATACATAATGGAGCAGAAGGTTGCTGTCCTGGAAAAGGAATTGCAGTCCTGCTCCTCTTCACCTCGGTCCCTGTTGATGAGTTCCAAGGCATCACAGTCAAAACACCATTCTTCATCCAAGCATAAACACCGAGACAAAGACAAGGCTTCAAGTGACAAAGGTAAGGATCCTCAACCGTTGACAGCTTCCACCTCCAGTCGCTCGCCAATCGCATGGATCTCTCCCACTCTGGTGGAAAAAAAGCAGATGATCCAGGTGGCTATGACCCAGGGCATTCAAACCTCCTGCAGGATTCTCCTCCATTGATAAGCACCTTGCTGGTGCTTTCACTGCCACAGCTTTCTAAGACTCTGTCTGTCCTGGATCAAACCCAAGCCCCTCCATTGTCGACTTCATGACCTTCGTCGATGACCTGTCCCTCCAGCATGGGACTCTGTCCTTCGTCGACTGCATTTGCCTTTAGGCATTCATTGATGTCACCTTTCTTATCCCCTTTTTAAAGGTCCTTTAGCATGGGTCAGAGGTTTGTATTGATGGACTTATCAGCCTTGCTGCCACTGTTGCAGCCTGTCTCTTACTGGGGCTCATCGGTCCAGGCATTGGGCATTACTACTCAGGCTTCAGGCTCTCGGCTTTATTCACATCCCCAGCCCACTTCCTCTGTGATGTCCCCCTCTCATGTGGGGTCCACATGGGCTCCTCCTTGGCCTCATCAATGACTCCTCTTGTTGACATAGCCTCAGTGGTCAAAATAGTGTTGGAGGTCATGCAGGCCATGCAACACCCCTCACCTCCACTTTCCTTCTCTCCCTCACCCCCTCCCAGTAAGCAGGTTTGCCATGAGGCTGCCTTTTCTCCCTCCTTTCTGGCCATGGAAGAGGATAATCTAGACTATATAGAGGAAGAAGAAGAGGAGGATCCAGCTGAAGATGATGGGGTGCATACCCCTTCCAACACCTCTACTCTGTCTTCAGTGGGGGGAGGATCCCAGGCATTATACTCCCTGCTCTCCTCAGATAGAAACATAGAAACATAGAAGTTGATGGCAGATAAGGACCGCAAGGCCCATCCAGTCTGCCTGTTTCTTTTTCTACCTTATAAATGTGCCATCGGCCTTTGCTCTGTCAATGGCCTATCTATCAATACTCATCTGTATTGCTCCTTTATGCCTATCCCATGCCTGTTTGAAGCCATGCACTGTATTCATATCCCTCACTTCCTGAGGTAAGCCGTTCAATGCATCCACCACCCTTTCTGTGAAGAAGAACTTCCTCACATTACCCCTTAATCGGCCTCCCCTCTAATCTCATGCTGTGTCCTCTTGTACTGCTATTTTTCTTATATTGCAACATGTTAGACTCTTTCACCTTGTTAATGCCCTTAAGATGTTTCAATGTTTCGATCATATCACCTCTCTCTCCTCCTTTGCTGTAGGGTATACATATTGAGCTCCGTTAATCTATCCTCATATGTTTTCTGATGCAGTCCCTGCACCATTTTGGTTGCCCTTCTCTGGACTGCCTCAATTTGGTTAATGTCCTTGTGAAGGTGTGGCCTCCAGTACAGCACACAGTACTCCAGATGGGGCCTAACCAGTGTCTTGTAAAGAGGGATTATTACCTCCATCTTCTGACTTATGATACCCCTTCTAATATACTCTAACATTCCCCTAGCCTTACCTACTGCTTTGGTGGTCTGCTTGGATGATTTCAGGTCATTGGTGGTGATGATGATGCCCCAAAGTTCTCTTTCTTCCCTGTGACTGCCAGCAACTCCCTCCTCGCCTATAGGTGGCTTCAGGGTTGCTCTTCCCTATGTGCATGATCTTGCACTTCTTTGCATTAAACCCCAGTTGCCACTCTTCCAACCATTTTGCTAGTTTATCCAGATCTCTTCTCATTCTGCCCACCCCATCTGGATCATCTACTCTGTTGCAGATCTTGGTGTTATCTGCAAACAGACAAACCTTGCCCTCCAGTCCATCTGCAATGTCACTGATGAAGATATTGAAGAGGACTGGCCCCAGGACTGATCCCTGAGGTACCCCACTTGTGACTTGCATCTCTTCTGACTGTATACCATTTACCACCACTCTCTGGTTTCTGCCCTTCAACCAGTTTGCCTCCCACTTGACCAACTTCTGACCCACCCCAAGCCTACCCAGCTTATTAATCAATCTTCTATGTGGAGCAGTATCAAAGCTTTGCTGAAGTCAGGTTAGGCGACATCAACAGCTCCTCCTTGGTCCACCATTCTGGTTACCCATTCAAAGAAATCTATGAGATTAGTTTGACAGGACCTTCCTTTGTAAACCCATGCTGTCTTTGATCCTGTGCTCCTATGGATTCCAGGAGTTGCACTATCCTTTCCTTAAGGAGTGCCTCATCCCTGCCTCCTCCCTGCTACCACTCTTGGAGCGGGATCACATGAGCCCTTCTCCAGTCTTCTGGGACCTCTCCTGTGCTCAGAGACTCAATAAACAGATATGATAATGGCTCTGCTAGTTCCACCCTTAGCTCTTTAGTACCCTGGGATGTATGCCATCAGGTCCCATTGCCTTGTCTACCCTGGAGCTTATCGAGCTCTTGTAGGACCCTTCTTTGTGAAGGACTAGTGCTCACCTCCCTCCCTCTGTGTCCATGGTGCTGAGCTGTGGGCCCTGCCCTACCTTCTCTTCATTAATACTGAGCAGAAGTATCTATTTAGGATAGATGCTTTAACATGGTCCTCCTCCTCACGCCCTTTAACTCCTTTGATCTTAGCACACCTCTGGACTTTCTCCTTTCACTAATGTATCTATAGAAAGTCTTGTCACCTTCTTTTCTGTCTGTGCTAGTGTTTCCTTGGTTTGGGACTTTGCCTGCCTTATTGCCTTCCCTGCTTCCCTTAGGGAAGTTTGGTATGCCTCCCTATCTTCATCCCGCCATGCTCCCTTTATATTTCCTGAAGGCCAGCTCTTTGGCTCTGTCCTTTTCTGCTATTGTTTTTGAGAACCAACATAGTTTCCTCTTCTTTTGCACTTGCTTTCTCTCTAACACAATGGGATATTGCTTCAAGTATTGCATCCTTAATGCTTGCCCACTTTGCCTCTACCCCTCATCTGTATTTCTTTTGCTAGGGCTAACTTAACTCTGTTGGCCATCTTATCAAAGTCAGCTCCTCTGAAGTCCCATATTTTGCCTTGAATGGGATGATTTAGTTGTAGTGGCCAAACTGAACCATACCATGTGATGGTCACTGGCCCCCAGGTGACCTTCTACCTGGAGATCTGTGATCCTTTCCCTGTTAGTCAGTACTAGATCTAGGATAGCCCTGTCTCTTGTGGGTTGTTGTACCAGTTGTTTGAGGCCCTCCCCCTGCAGGAAATTCACCATGTGTCTAGTTCTGTCAGCTGTTCCTGCTGGTATTGACCAGTATGTATCTGGCATGTTGAAGTCTCACATTATCAGAACCTCCCCTTTAGCTGTCATGTTTTGTATATCTTCTAATGTGTCTATGTCCTCCCCCTGGTCTGGGGGCCTGTAGACAACCCCAGTTCTTATGGCTGTCCCATTTCCTGTTTCCAGGGTGACCCACAGTTCTTCTGGCTCCTTATGTGTGTTCTGAATTTCTGTAGCTTTGATATTTTCATTGACATACAGGGCTACTCCACCCCCCCCTTTTTGCACCTCAGTCTCTTCTGAACAGTACATAGTCAGGTACTGAAGTCTCCCAAGTGTGGTTACTGGTTAGCCACGCCTAATTGCTACTATGTCCAGTTTAGCCTCTGTCATTGTTGCCTGCAGGTCTGGGATCTTGTTTCCCAGACTGCAGCGTTTGTGTACATGATTTTCCATTGGCCAGATTTCAGTGTGTTAGTTGTTGAGTGAGGTCTGGCATTTCCCCTGTGCGTCATATGGGGAGCTGGACCTTTTTCCTTACCTGGTGATGCAAATGAACTGCAAACATGCTGAACTCCTGTTTGACCACTAGCTGAGGGGGGGAGGGGTGTTCTTCCCATTCGATGTATGGGGTGCTTCACCCCTCTCCCTATTTGCTAGTTTAAATATTCTGCAAAGACGTCAAACATCTGCCCCAATGCACTGACTCCCTCCTTAATCAGATGCAGTCCATCAAATTTAAAGAACTTTTGCTCCCAAAACTGACCCCAGTTTCCTAGACATTATGACCCAGTTACAGCAGGTCATGGGGTTCATGACCACTGACCAAGACCGGCAATGCCACAACTTGGCTGACTATTTGGATTTACCGGAGGACCCAGCCATTGTGGTTCCTACGCTCATCCAGGCCTATCAGAATGCCATTTCTGCAGCTTGGCACCACTCTTACATGGTCCCTCCTATTTCTAAGAAGGCGGATCGCCTTTACCAGGCCCCCACAGACCATTCCTTTTCTGCCACAGCTCCACAGGCAGATTCTGTGGTCATAAATGCTGCATGTGATCGGACCAAGCATCCCAAACACTTGAGTTCTCTTCCTACTGACAGAGAGTCCATGAAATTGGACTTGATGGGGAAAAGAGTGCATGCCTTATCCACCCTAGTCATGCACATCCTTAACTATATAGGACTATACCTCAGAGGTTGCGAAGAAAGCACAGCAGTTGGACCACAGTGGGCTCAGAGAGGGTGAGGATGGTGGAACAGAGGCACACACAGTCAATTGTTCCACTCCACAATCCATACACCATTCTGGGGGAGCATAGCTCCACTATGGATGCACCCACAGAGAAGACTGATGACAACTGTCACAAGGGAGGCCCACAGGAAGGAGACAGAGGACACCACAGGGAAAGGAAGCAGCTCCTGGTGGGGGACTCAATTATTAGGGGTATAAAACAGGGGGGAGCTGGGAAAACTGAAGTAAGGTGCCTGCCTGGTGCCATGGCTTGGAGGGACAGGAAGTGCATCCTCAGGATCACAAGAACAGCTGCAAGGGAATCTGAGCTGGACGTAATTGTCCACCTAGGGACAAATGACTTGGCTCATCGTGAGATTAGAGCAGTGCAGGAGGACATTGCAGAGTTGGGGAGGGGCCTAAGACAAGTAGCACACACAGTAGCCTTCTCAGAGGTGCTGCCTGTCAAAGGCATGGGGGAGGCGAGGGTAATTAGCACCATGCAGTTTAATGAATGGTTGAAAAAAATGGTGCAGAGCACAGGGGTTTGGCTTCATTGGGGACTGGGGTTCCACCTGGAGGGACATCAGCCTATACTGGCAGCATGGTCTGCATCTGTCCAGGAAGGGAACAAGTCTTTTGAGCAATCGGTTTAAATGTTTCATTGGCAAGCTTTTAAACTAGTCAAAGGGGGAGGCACTGACAAGCGGCAGGAAAATACCAGCCTCTCCCTACAAGACAGGGTACTAAATGAGAAAAAGACCGAGGTAGAACGGTCAGTGGGGGATGCTGCAACAGAAGGTAAAGCCATCAAAAAATGGAGAGCAATGAGTACCAATGCCCGTAGTCTGGGTAACAAGCTTCCTGAATTAGTGGCCTTGATGGAGGAGGAACATCTGGATATCGTGGCAGTCACAGAAACGTGGTACACACAAAACCATGACTGGGACGTAAACATACCAGGATACACTATCTACAGGAGGGACAGGGAGGGTAAAAGAGGAGGAGGAGTAGCTCTTTACATAAGGGAAGGAATAAAAGCAACAGAACAAAAGGGTAAACAGGGAGGAGGAGAAGACACACTGTGGGTAAATTTGGAGACAGGCAATGGCACCACAATCTGCACAAGGGTTAGAATAGACCCTTCTCAGGGGAGGAAATGGACAAGGAAATGATAGAAAGTATACTTAGAATGGCAGAAAAAGGGAGATATTGCTGATGGGTGATCTGAATATGCCAGATGTTAACTGGAGTACAGTTGCAGCTGCCACTTCGAAGAGTGGAGTTATTCTAGATGCCCTACAGGGGGAATGCCTTAGACAACTGGTATTGGAGCCCACTCGAGAGGGAGCAATATTAGACTTGATTTTCTCAAGTGGAGATGGAGAGAGGATCACAGATGTAGAAGTGGGTAGCCATCTGGGAACTAGCGACCATCGAACAGTATGGTTCACAATAAACACAGCAATAGAGTCAAGCCATACAAAAGCAAAAGTACTGGACTTTAGGAGGGCTGACTTTGCCAAAATGGGTGAGTGCCTAAGGAATGCACTAGCAAATGGGCAGGAAGGAGGGTGGAAGAACAATGGGGAATAATAAAAACTGCCATCACAGAGGTAACAAGCCTTTGTGTGAAGCAAATAAACAAAAAAACGATGTAAGAAACCACTATGGTTCTCAAAGGAAGTGGCAGTGATGGTTCAAGAGAAAAAGAAAGCATTCAGGAAGTACAAGGAATTGCAGAAGGAGCAGGACAGAGAACTGTATCAGTTAAAGCAAAAGGAGGCTGGGAAGGCAGTCAGAGCAGCAAAGGCCCAAACCGAGGAAAAGATAGCCAACTCAGTTAAGAAGGGGGATAAAACCTTTTATAGGTACATCAGGAGCGAAGGAAGACCAAGGGAGGGATAGTGAGGCTTAATAAAGGGAGGGAGGGTGGGCAGAGGGAGACTGTGAAAGGCAGAGATACTAAACAAATATTTTGCTCAGTATTTACAAATGAAGAGGGGAGGTACATAAAACAAACAGTAGAAACACTCTGGATACAGAAGTTGATACCAGCCCATTTACATAAGAAAGGGTTCTGAAAGAACTCTTAAAACTGAAGGTGGACAAAGCAATGGGGCCTGATGGAATTCATCCCAGAATTCTAAAAGAACTAAGGGTAGAACTAGTGACACCACTGACTACCCTTTTTAACAAATCATGGGAGGATGGGGTGGTACCCAAGGACTGGAGGAGGGCAGATGTGATTCCCCTTCACAAAAGTGGGAGCAAGGCAGAAGCAGGAAACTACAGACCTGTTAGTTTAACCTCAGTGATAGGGAAATGATGGAATCACTTCTGAAGGAAAGAATTGTCGAGTATCTAGAGGCCAGAGGGGCACAGGACCCTAGGCAGCATGGATTCACAGTGAAGGTCATGCCAGACGAATCTGATAGATTTCTTTGACTGGGTGACCAAAGTAGTAGATCAGGGAGTGGCTGTGGACATGGCCTACCTAGACTTTAGCAAGGCATTTGACACAGTCCCACACAAAAGATTAATATACAAGTTAGCCAGCCTGGGAGTGGGTCCCAAGATGACAGCCTGGGTAAAGAATTGGCTGGAGAATAGGACACAGAGAGTAATAGTAAATGGAGTCCACTCTGAAGAAAGGCGGGTTACTAGTGGGGTACCGCAGGGTTCAGTATTGGGACTGGTCCTCTTCAATGTCTTTATAAGTGACATTGCAGAAGGACTGGAAGGAAAAAGTATGTCTCTTGCAGATGACACAAAGATCTGCAACAGAGTTGATGCACAGGGTGGGGTGGAAAGGATGAGAAGGGACTTGGCAAGGTTAGAGGAAAGGTCAAATGTATGGCTTAGATTCAATGCTAAGAAGTGCAAGGTAATGCACCTGGGAAACAAAACCCAGGGAAGAGTACACAATGGGGGTGAGATACTAACAACAACAAAAATGGAAAGGGACCTGGGGTAGTCATATCAGATGACCTAAAGGTGGGCAAGCAATGTGAGAGGGCAGCAAGGAGGGCTGGGGATACTGGGATGCACAGGAGAGGCATCACCAGTAGAAAACAGGAAGTTATTATCCCTCTGTACAGACAGCTGGTGAGACCCATCTGAGTACTGTGTGCAGTTCTGGAGACCCAATCTCTGCAAAGACATAGACAGGATGGAAGCTGTCCAGAGGAGGGCAACTAAAATGGTGCAGGGTCTGCACTGGAAGACATATGAAGAGAGACGAAGGGCTTAATATGTATAGCCTCGAGGAAAGGAGGGAGAGGGGGGACATGATAGAAACGTTCAAGTACCTCAAGGGAATCAACAAAGTCCAAGAGGGTAGCATCTTTCAAAAAAGGTGTGCAAGAACAAGAGGGCACAATTTGAAGATAGAGGGGGGCGGCTCAGAGGTAATTTAAGGAAATATTTTTTCACAGAGAGGGTTGTGGATGCATGGAACAGCCTTCCGGAGGAGGTTGTGGAGTCAAAATCCGTGGTGGAATTCAAGCATGCATGGGACAGTCATAAGGCAATTCTAGGGGTGGGGGTAGGAAGAAGTAGGCTGCTGGTTAACTAGGATCTGCAGCTTATCCAGTAGGTAGGGAAATGGGCAGACGGTGGGCCAAGCCATCTTATCTGCCGCCAAATTCTATGTCTCTATGTTAGGCATTTGCTCAAATACCAGAAAACACTTTGGAATGCCACCTCTGATGTGGCAGTGAAGTTTCCCAGTCCACAGACACTAACCAATTGCTTGCTACCCTTAAACTGGGTACTAATATCTCTTGGCATCTTCTCCGTGCTGGCTATGATGCCACGGATGCCTCTGTGTGTGCCTTGGTGACTGGTATTTCCCTCCAGTGCCATGCATGGCTCCTCTATCTCGGTTTTATGCCTGCAACAGTCCATCTTAAATAATCCCTTCAGTGAGCGAAACATTTTGGTGCAGACACTGAAGGCATCATAATGACTTTCAGGCCTCAGGTCGTTTCTCATGTACAGTACACATGGTGTACCATACTCCACCATCTGTCTCTCAGAGGTGGCCATTTTAGTCCTTTCAATTTCAGCGTGCCTGTCATTGGAAAGGCTCAACCCGCCTAATCCACCAGGAAATACCCAGCCCAGCCTCTTGGCAGTACCTCAGCCTTGGCTCCCAAAGGTGCCTGGGCTGCCCTACTAAGGCCACTGCCATCCCACTTCCATTTAACCTCCACAAGCCTCCCTGCCCTCTTCCACAGGCCTCAGAGGCAGTAGGCGGTCAATTCTCTCCTATTTCGAGGCCTGGAGCCAGATCATGACAGATGAATGAGCACTGCAGATTATTCATATGGGCCACACTCTAGAGCTCACTGGCACTCCCCCACCACATCCGCTAAGCTACTTTCATACCCACCAGAACACATCCCTGTTCTGCTGGAGGAACTCCATTCTCTGATTCAGAAACAGGTGGTTCAGCCAGTTCCTCGACCCAAGCTCAGGAAGGACTTTATTCACATTTGTTTTCTGGTCCCCAAGTGCACGGGTGATCTCTGCCCTGTCCTGGATCTCAGAGACCTCAACTGGTTCATCCAGTACAAAAGATTTTGAATGGTCACTTTGCAAACAGTCCTGCCTTTTCTAAACCAAGGGACTGGCTGTGTACCCTGGACATGAAGAACACTTACCTTCACATTAAAATAGATATGGCCCACCAGCAGTACCTCCAGTTCCAGCTCCTGGGCTACCATTACCAATTCCATGCCTTGCACTTCAGGCTTTCCTCTGCTTCACGGGTCTTCACAAAGTGCCTGGTGGTAGTTGCCACAGCCCTTTGTCATAAGGGACAATATGTGTTCCCCTACTTGGACAACTGGCTCATAAATGTCTGATCTCAGGCTGGATTGCTCCACTCTGTCACATGCACCCTGGAGCTCTTCTGGGAACTGGGCATAACAGTAAATGTTGCCAAGTCCCTCATGGAGCTGTCTCACTGCCTCCAATACATCAGCTCAGTTTTAGATACTGCACAAATCAGGGCCTTCCTCTCAGAGGACAGGGCTCAAAGGCTTCTCTCCCTTACCCAGCGGTGCTTTGCAGCCCACCAGATTACCACACACCAGTTCATGGGCCTCTTTGGTCACATGGTGGCAGCCATTTGCACCATGCCATACACCTGCTTACACATGCGTCCGGTCCAGTGGGCCCTTCACTGCCAATGGCAGCAAAAGACAGGGGACTTCAAAGACTTCATTTGAGTGACCCCAGCCCTCAGGCATGCCCTCTCCTGGTGGCTAGATCCTACACACCTCCAGATTGGCATACCCTTTTAGTTGACCCCTCCTACCCAAACCCTTACAATGGATGCCTCCACCCTGGGTTGGGCATCCATCTTGGTCGTCACCAAATGCAGGGCCACTGGGTTCCAGATGCGGCATCCCTCCATCTCAGCCTTTTAGAGATGTGAGCCCTCCATCTGGCTCTTTAGGCTTTCCAGCCATTCCTGGCCCCCGGGTCCCTGTTGGTCCAATTAATCAGCTTCTATGTGATAACAGCAATTACGAAAGCGCAATCGCCATAAAGGCGAGGTGTACATCGCCAAAAACCAAAACAGCAATGTATACTCCAAGTGAGGCAACTCACTCTAAGTATTTATGTGGGGGTGCTTTACCCTCACCCTCTCACTAAAAAAAAAACTGGGTACATGTTGGGAGGGTCAACCCGCACTTTAAAAAAAAATTAACACCCACTCCCATAAAAAGCACAAAATATTGTGCTCCTCCCCAGCTCAGAACCCTGCACCCTCCCTACTGTAGCCAGCCATCCTCACCACCACGCCATGCAGCCAGCTCGGCAACTTCCCTCCTCACTGCCCCTCACATACCTTCCCTCCTCTTCTGGTCTGCATGTCGCTCTTCCCTTTGCCCTGTCCTTCCCTGTCGCTACCATTTCAGGATAGCTGACATTGCAGGCGCTGCGACTGAGTTGCTCATATTTGAGTCGCTCAGTCTCAGTCACTGTATTAATGGTATACCAATCAAAAGTTACTTGCGTGGTATACTACATCAACAAGCAAGGGGGCACAAAGTCACAAGCTCAGTGCAAGGAAGCCATGCAGGTTTGGAATCAGGCTCTAGATCTTCATCTTCATCTGGTGGCAGTCCATGTTCCCGGGGCCCAAAACATAGTTGTGGATCACCTGAGCCATCATGCTCAGGGCCACAAGTGGACTTTAGCAATGGAGGTTCTCCACGACATATTCCAGCTGTGGGCACTCTGGGCATTCATCTCTGGACAATCACAGAATACCATATTCTTGATCATTCTAGACTCACTTTGAAACTCCCTGGATGCCCTATCCTCTTCTGTCACAGGCACTTCTTATATGCCTTCCTGCCAGTTTCACTCATACAGCGAGTGTTACTCAAGCTCCATCTGGAGCAGGCCTTCCTTCTAATTGCCCCATTTTGGCCATGACAGATATGGTTCCGCTCCTTCAGCAACTGTCAGTCACAGATCTCCTCTCCCTTCCTTTCTGATCCAACCTACTCATGCAGAACCACAGAACCCTTTTCCACCCAATCTCAGGTCCCTACATCTACATGCTTGGCTCCTGAGGACGTCTTTGAAGCTTGGCATCATATCTCTGTCACTGTGTCCATGATTATTTTGGCCTCAAGAAAAATATCTACTAGAAAGACATATGCTGCCAAATGGAAATGTTCTGCCATATGGGCTGTCGACAGGAACCTGGACCATTACTCCTGATGGTTGACAAACATTTTGGACTACCTTTTCACCCTCTCCAGTCAGGGTTTAAGCTACTCTTCTATTAAAGTCCATTTGGCCAGATGTTCAACCAGGCATTTGTGCATTCCCAGTAAGAGGCAGTCACCCTCCTGATAGAGGGCACCAAGCTTCCTCTGCGATTTTGAAACAAGTGTCTGGATTTGTGAAGAAAAGTGAAGGGAGACACCATCCAAGGTAACAGTAATGAAGTTAGGGGCAGCAGCAAGTCATTTTATCGTGCCAAAGAAAATAGAGACTGTCTTGGATTGGTTTGGGGCAAGACGATTTGCAATGAACCAGTTTGATAGCACATTGTAGTCCGATTGTAGCTGTATGCACTTTAATAGCAGACTTTGAAGAATGACTGATGCTTGATTCTCAAGTATCAGCTGTAGTTAAGGGCTGATTTTATCATCTGAAAAACATCACCTGCATTCCTTTGTTGAACTTTCCTAACCTGAGAACACTGGTACAGACTTTTGTCCATGTTTTGACTACAGCAAAGTGCTCTAGAAGGACTTACCTTGTGATTTGATCTAGTGTCTGCTGCTTTTAATTTCTGCTCAGAGATCAGGACATATAACTCCATTACTGCATGTCCTTAATGGCCACCTGTTAGACAATCGATTGATTTCAAGATACTTCTTACGTTAAAGCCCTGACTGCATTGAACCAAGTGTACCTCAGCAAGCTTCTGAACCCACATACCCTGGGGGAAGCAACCCATTCAGTCTGCCAGGGCCTGCTTCAAGCTTTCCTGTCTTTCTTTTATTTGGTATGCTCTCTCATATCGCAGACATGATGACAGTCTGCAGCTGTATACCATATTTTAGCTCTGTCTGGGGTAGGTGCATAGATTGCAGAATGCTCTCTTCTCCGTATATTGCAAACACAGATGACTGGCACTGATATAAGTTGCAATCACAGTTATTGTTACAAAAATGTAAAATTCTCACACAGAGTGTACTCTCAATATGCTAAAGTAACTGCAGTAGCAACAAGTGGGGTGGGTGGGATGGGGTGACAGACAAAAATCCATAGTGATTATATAAAACTAGAATTAATAAGATCCTAAGACAAAAATTATGAAGTTAAAAGCACAAGAACAGTGTTACAACAATATTCAACAGTGATCTACAATTGTAGGGCAAGACAGAAATAGCAGAAAAAGTTATTAAAAGTCCATATGAACTCAAGAATTATTTCAGGAGTGTCTGCACATCCAGCTATGCCACATGTAGGCAAAGGATACAGCAATATGCTAATAAAAAGGAAAAAAGATGCATTAATTACAGAATTGAAAACATACCATAAATAATGCTCATCATTTTCTTTCATCTTGACCTCCTATTTAAAGGTACATAATCAATTTTTTCATTTAAAGCAGGAGCATAAAGACCTCCCAGTTGACTACTCATATTGCCTCCTTTAAGGGCCAGTGCATTAAGATCACCTCCCTTTTGCCCAACTAAACTTGTTCAATACCACCTGTAAGTCCCCAAGTTGTGGGCTTACTACAATACCAAGGAGTGTTGTGCCCGTTAGGTGCCAGGACCCATAGTTAGGCTGGGCCCTGCATCTGGGTATAAAGGATGCAGGCAGGAAAAGGTGTCTCATGAGCCATGCCATGGGCTCTGGGGTGTGTCACAGGGTCAGGGCTTTGGGCCTGGGACCAGGGTGGGGCGATGGCCACCAAATTAGTTCAGTCAACCATGAACTGCTCCACCATCAAATAACCTGTACTAATCTCTCACCAGATTCCGTGGGCTGGTTTTGGAACTATTTTTCAGGTTGTTCCCAGCAGGCAAAAATTCTTGATGCCCTCTCCGACCTCTATCTTGTCACTATGGGGCTCCATAGGGTTCAATGCTGGGCCCCCTACTTTTCAGTTTATTTCTTAATAACCTCCCCCTTGCCTACCCTGGTCATGTCCTCCTGTATGTGAATGACGTGGTGCTGTTCTGAAGCCAGGCTGACCCGATTGCACTTGAAGAATAAATGCAGACCAGTTTCTCTACAGTAGAATCCTGGTTACTGCACCATAAACTTCATAATTACAAGAAGACAAAGACCATGCTTTTCGCCTCCTCCCAAAACCACCACAAATCCCACCAACTCCAGATTCGCAACAGCAATAATGAAATACTGGACATGGTCCACTCCTTTAAGTACCTCAGCCTTGCACTTGACAGTACCCACTCCTTCTCGCATCATGTTGAGGGAGTAGCTTGGACCGTCAATGCAAGAATCGGGATGCTGTACAAACACAGACACTGTCTCACCGAGGATTCACTTAGACTTGTAGTATCTAGCTTTGTCTCTCCTATCATCAACTATGGTCTAGTGGTGTATGGAGTGGTGACTGATTCAACCCTATGCTGAATGAGGGTTACTCTCAACAAAGCCTGCAGACTGATTCTGCAGGCCCACCACCGGACACATACTTGTATGCTTTACTCGCACACGGGCTAGCTCAACTTAGATGCTAGGATTCAATATCAAATCTGCCTCCTAGTGAAAAAGGCTGCCTTAGGCCTCACGTCCACTGGGGTTGGAGACCTCCTCCTCCCCAGCACCAGGTCCAGGAATACCAGAAATTCTTAGAGCCAGCAACTGAAAGTTCCTTTCCATCGGACCTCTGTGGGGCAATGAGCATTTTCCTATAGTGCTCCAACCCTGCTAAACTCTCCCAACCCTGACCTTCTGTCTTGCAGTAAAATTGGACAATTCAAAACATTATTGAGGGCTCACTTAGCATCCAGGAGCTCTAAGTGTTACTGTGAACTCAGCAATTAATTTCTTACTCCGACCTCCCTTCTTTCCTCTCCCCCGATCTGACAAGGCCTTTGCACTGCTTCTCACTGCCCCCCTTCCCACCCAGACCTCCCTCTACATGCCCTACCACGCATATTCTGCAATGAAGATTTTAGCATGATTTACTAAATGAACATATCTGAATTGCAGATCTGTTATCCACTGCCTGACTATGGTTCCTATTGGTACTATATTTAGTTCTAAACCTCCAATTGTTAAACTCTGAAATTGTTGTATACTGTGGTTTTTTATGCTCATTGCTTGTTTGTTATCTCAGCTTGTTTCCTATGTATACTGTTACCCTGCTGTATTTGTCTACCCCTGTAAATTGACGCAGAACCTTTGTAAATGAGCTGCTAGCTCAAAGGTATTAAATTCCTAGTACTCAATAAATAAATAAATGAATGAAATCTCCCACCTCGAGTGGGGATCCTGTAAAAGTGCAATAGAGAAGGGCTGAGATGTTCCGAGTGCAGTCCGCACCCGATGTTGGTGATCCTGGGGCTATTCGAATCTGCCACTATTTAGAGCCAAGGCCCGATAGGGAAGGAGGGCCTGTCCTCTTAACCTTGGCACCAGCCAGAAGGATCTTCTGCCCCAGGTAGTCCAATGTAAAAAGGCTGTGGCTATCATGGAGAGGACCCTGGATTGGTGAGTGAGAGGTCGACTGAGGAGGACCTTAGGTGACAGCTCAGGTCCTGCAGCCAAAATCCGTCCAATGGCATGAAGCATGCCATCAGTACTGTACAGGAGAGGAGTGTCAAAGCCTGTTAACAGCTCCTTGGAGCTGCTGCAAGTGCAAGCCATTCCATGCAGAGTCTACCCCTAAATGGGTCTGCAGGATGGGCTCTGGGCGCCAAGTTGTTCAGGCTCATGCTATGGGTCTGAGTGCGAAGCTGCGCATTGAAAGGAGATCCAGGCTTGAAAGAGTAGTGCCTATTTGAGTGATGTGAGTTAGAGCCCCACTGATGGGACAGTGTGGGAGTATAGCATGTACTGTATGGGGTGATTTAAGAAGCCTGGATAAAACATCTGCTGCCATCACAATGATTTTTTGGAGCTTGCCAAGCTCCATTCTAAAGGGATCCAGATTCGGGACTTGTGCCCCAAGTATTGTGCCATGGCTTTGGCGTTGAAAGTCTTCTGATGAATCAAATTGTGCTCTCAGCTCCATGGAGTGGAATTTGAACTTGTGGTTTGAGTCTTATAGACTGTTTAAGGGAGTTACAAAATAAATCCCGACAGTTTGCAATGTTATTATGCCTGGACATTTTCCTCTTTCACAGACCATATCTGTTTGAACTGTCTTTGTGTAATCTACCTGTTTTAACAAGTTTTGCCCACAAGGAACTGAAAACTGCCATTCTAGTCACCCTCGAATGCATTCTGATGGAGCTCATCCATCATCAAGCTGAACTCTGTTTCTCAGGTATAATTTTACATTATCTCCATCAAGTGATTTTCTGGACTGTCTCTTTTGGCTGTAGTGCTCCCTCCCCTTGCATCCATACCATCTGAAAAATACCCCTAGACAGGAGGAGGGTCTATGCACAAAACTTAAAATGGTGAGAACTCACATTCCTTGTGAGCTAATATGGTTAGCCAATCCATTGACACAATCATTCTTATCAATACTGCGTACATGTTCACGCACAATTGCACTTTTGTAACATGGCACAGGATCAGCACAGGACAACAGATAAGAATAAGTAAAATCAATTGGAGGAACAGCAACATGTGACCACAGAGCAACCATGGATTAATCCCCCTTATTAATCCATGGCTGCTGTCAGAAGCGTGCTGCATAAATCATTAAAAGACAGTTGCCATCAGGGCTTCGCTCGGGAGCACGGAGAATAAGCCGAAGTCTTTTTGCACACCGCTTAGTTCCAACCCACCTGGTGGACCTTGAGGAATCACGCAGTTGGTATCCCTGCCACCTAGTAGTCTGCAGTGCCCTGCTCCCTAGTGTATCTGCTCCCATTGCCCTGTCCCGTTGCCACATTGCTCTGTTGTGCCGCAGCAAGAAAGACACAGCGAGATGGACACAGAAGGCAATAGTGGCTGGAAGAGCACACAGCAAACTCTATCTCCCTTTCTGTCACCGATTGTGTTGGGAATCAGGTGCTCAGTCTCCCCGCCACCTACATTGTCCTACTGTGAGCTGAAAAGTAAGACATACTCCTTGTGTCATCAAGGGAGAGAGCAAGAAAACAGACAGGGTTGCTCTCTTCCTTTCCCAGGCACTCGTGCCACGCACCTCCGTTTTAAAGGCAGTAAATGTTAAAAAAATACCGATTTACATAAACTCATGCAGGATTACCCAGGCAGCGTAGCGACCAGCAGTGTTAATACACACTTAGAAGTGAAGGATATTGACGATGTTTACAACACTTTTGTATGGGGAAAAACCTCTACTAATAGTTTGAAAACATTAATAAATCTAAACACAGTTGTAAAATGTGATTATTTACAGCAATCACAATGTAAAACAGACACAGCTATTCAACCCTTGTACTGGTAATAAACATGACACTTTTCATTTGTCACAAAACAATACAACAGTGTGATTATTCCTCTTTATTGTTTCTGTAATATATTACTCCTACCAGTGCTTGCCATGTTACAAGCGCATTAAACCTCTCCAGTGCATGGTTCTACTTGTGGCATTAATCCAAGGTTGGCAGGTTAGATGCACTTGACCTTCTGCCTCGTCTGCCAACCAGCCCAACCATGGATTAATGCCATGGTAGAACCATGCTCTGTTGTAGTTTAATGCTTACATCTCCTCTAAAGTAATTTGATTGTAAGTGATTGCAAAAAGCTTTTGTCTGTAACTGAATGTAACAATTAAGAATAACTATGAGCACGGTATAATCTATGTACTTATAACATGTAACTGTTAGTACTGTTTTGTCACTTTAGATGTGGAACTTTTGTAAATGAGCTGTGCTCAAAGGTGTATCTGAACATTCCAGTAAATAAATAAATAAATGTTCCCCAATGGGCATTTTAAAGGCACAGGAAGTGTTTCCCACATTAAAAGCTCCGCTTGAACATGTGGCTAAGTAACCCACCTTACAAGTGTCACAATTAATAAAAGATATGACATCAACTATTTTTGTGACATTCACACTTGTAAAGTTGGTGGTTTTTAGAATATTGGGACAAGTGTAAATAGGAGGTCAAGATGAAAGAAAATTATGTGCATTATGTATGGTACTGTATGTTTCCAGTTCTGCAATTAACCCATCTTTTTTATTAGCATATTGCTGGATCCTTTGCCTACATAAGGCATAGCCGGATGTTCCAACACTCCTGAAATAATTTTGGAGTTCATATGGGCTTTCAATAATTTTTCTGCTATTTCTGGCTTGTTCTGCAATTGTAGTTCGCTGTTGAATATTATTGTAACACTGTTGTGCTTTTAACTTTATAATTTTTGTCTTAGGACATTATTAATTCTAATGTACATATAATCACTACAGATATTTTTGTCTGTCAGTTTAAATTGGATTGTATTTAATTGGCACAACAGCAGCTTACAAAACCTCAGAGCATAGGGGATTGTACACTTCTTTCCTTTTGCTGCTGCTGTTACTTTAGCATATTGGTTGGGGGGATTCTCCAAGGGGCCTGAATAATGCACCAGAGGCACATATCCCACCTGCACCTACAAAACAATGGGTGGTGGTCATATTCCTGTCCACAGGTCACTGCATGGCCCCCATCCATGGGTCCACCCCCTCGGCATGCCAGTGTGCAAGGGCTCTTCTGCAGACACAGGTGGGTATCCAATGGGATGCCCAGACCCAGTCAACCACAGGATCACCAGTGCCCTTGGGATGCTACAGCATGCAGGCATCTGCAGTGCAGCTGTGACAAGCAGGCAGGCAACTGGTTGGCCACCCCAGCCCTGAGTTACCCAAGTGCTGGGGCGGCATGTTGGGAGGTTCCCTATGCCCCTACATCACCGCCACAGCCAGTGGTGGCATCCTGGGGGGTGTATGCTGGTTATGATTGTCTCCAGAATGTGTAGCCTATGCCCCCTCACCCGGCACTCTGCACTTTCCAGAACAGCGTGAAGCACAGGCACATCCCTTGCACCGCCCCTGCATGGAGATCGCTGGCAGGATGGGGGATCTGGCATGTAACAGTCCCGTGCCTACTTGGAGAATCAGACGCAGGGGGTGCAGTGGCCAGAGAATGTCAACGCACCTCCCTTACACAGCGCATAGACATTCCACATCATGGGAAACAGGGCCCATTATGAGCACACTTTGTGTGAGAATTTTACATTTTTGCAACAATAAATGCAGTTGCAGCTTATATCTTCTGTGTTTGTGGTACATGTTTTTTTGACTTGTCATGGTGGTTACTTGTGGAGCAAGAATTGTTTGTACTCTTCTCCATATATTGCCTCAGTGTTGCTATATGCTTTGAATTATAATTTTGTAGATCTGCTCATTTTCCACACACTCTACAAACATGTTTTTCTGAGCTATGGAAAGGCCCTTTATAAGACTAACTACTCTGCATATTGTGTTTTCTTGTGATTTATTTAACTTAAATAGCCCAGGATGTAGTTTCCCCCTTTCTATGTGTGCCATGCAAAGGGCCAATGAGGCAGCTGGAGATTAGGCATGTAAATATGTGGCAGTGGGTTTGTTGCAGAAAGCAAAAGGGTTTGGGTTTTCTTGCGTACCAGCAGGTGACCTAGGAAAATGAGGGAATATGCTCGGGTACAAGAGTAGAGGGATATAATCTTCTGAGGAACAGGGAGGCTCAAAGGAGTTGAGAAGTTGCTTTATATGTCAAGGAAGGGATACAAGAGGAGAAGGAGATAAGAGTGATATAGATATAGAAAGCCTAGTGCTAAAAGTACCTTAAAGACTTAAAAAAGCAGATACAGATGAGATGAGTGGGGAAGGGTGCTCGGTGCCCCATTGAATGCTAGGGTGTTTTTTTTTTTATTCCGGGCTGGTGGTTGGGGGGACCACTAGCACCAGGAGTTCTTTTTCCCAGTGAGGAGCTGATGATAAGAAGGTGAGTGGGGAAACACTACCACCAGGGATTATTTTCATTTTACTGTTGGGCTGGTGATCAAAGGTTGGGGGGACCACTATCACCAGGGATGATTATTGTACAGTTGGGGTTGGCATTCAGAGGGTGGGGGGACCACTAGCACCAGGGATTATTATTGTATAGTTGGGGCCTGCAATCGTAAGGTGGAGGTTATCACTAGCACCAGGTATTGTTTATTTACAGTTGTGGCTGGTGATCAGAGGGTTGGGGGGACCACTAGCACCAGGGATGGCTAGAGATGGCATGGCCGGCTGGGGGGGAGGCAGTGCCATGCTACCTGCCTCCACTACCCATGCAAATGGGCCCATAATGGGCATGTAGATGGCCCCTTGGTGCCTTGCATGCCCAATGTATGCCCAATGGACTAATTTGCATGGGTATCTTTGAAAATTGCTGATAGTGCTCTGGTGCTATCAACTCTTGAGGCCAACTTTTGGACCCATGTCAGGGTGATGCTACTTGACTTAGTGCTACACCGACATGATCATATATTCAGTTAGGTAGCGTCTGACTGAATATACCATCCTGGAACTCCTGGGCTATAGCAAAGTGCAGAGCCAAAATTTGCGCTACGCTTTGCACCCTGCTGAATATCGGGCCCCAGATCATGTTGTTAGCTCAGGTGCTTTGACTGATATTATCAGTGATCATTGTCCAGTTTTAGCTGGTTGGAGTGGTAGGCTGGTCAAATGTGTCCCAAGACTAATAGTTTTTAGTAATTTTCATAAATCTGATGACAATTCCTTTTTTATCTGAAGTATCTTAAATAGATTGGTCACCTAAATATAAAATGAGTTGTATTGAGGACATTTTTGACTATGTCATTGCTATATGTGTTTCCCTTCAAAATAAGTGCAATGGTCATTGCAGTAAAGTTGCTCAGTGATGAGGTATACCTCAGTGGATGCGGTACACTGAGCGTTACTGAGGAATACCTTATCATTAATGCAGTATGTGGCACTGCAGTACTGCAGTAGGGCTTAATTAATTGAATCCTCTCTAAATCAGCATAAATGCACCAGGTGGCACTGTTCACAGTTACATTTATCTCACCAAGTTTTAGTGTTCTAGCAGGTGTCCCCACAGTCTGTGTCAGGTTCCTGTCTTAGATGTTGTAAAATATCCTTAAAAAAAGAAGATTATGTTCCTCTGGAGTGTGTACCTACAGTATGTAGTGTTTATTTTACTTTTTTTATTGTTATTATTTATTCTTTATTCCCAGTCAGAACTAAGGAAGAACATTTAAAATGAAATCCTAGCATTAGGGAAAGGAAACATTGCTTAATCAGGAGTAGTACACTAAGCCAAAGCTTGTTTCCAGATGTGACCTGGAAGCACAAGGAAGTTAAGTGACTTGCTCAGGATCACACAGTATGCACCTAGGTGTGGTGGGATTCAAACCCAGGTCTCCAGATCTGCAGCTCAGAGCCTTAACCCACTGTGCTATACTGCTTCCTATGTTTGCCTTCAAAATAAGTATAGTGATCATTACAGTAAAGTTTCTCGATGACTGGTGTAGTCCCTATACCAGTTTCTGATCACCATCCCCATGCTGGCTTGTACAGTAATCATTCTGCAATCTAAATTAATGGTGTTCTCTCCCATTCAAAATTCATAAAGCAATTTGCTGTCAGTGGGAGTGCAGATGCAGTCAGCGGGGGACTGTTCTCTTTTTACAGGCTGTGACTAAAAATCTGACATTGAGGGACTGTTTTCATAATTAAAGCCTACACAATTACTTTCAACCTAAGCTATTCTAGTGTCTGTTGAGGTCAGTGTGTGTTAGAAAGACACTGTAAATTAAATTGCTGCCATACTCAAGGGGATCAGATGGGGGGCAAGGGGGAGGGGCACAGTCAGATATGGGTGGAGTCCATACCAGGATTAAAGGCAGACATGACAGGACAGGCAATCCTAAGGTGTGTAAAGAGGGTAGAAGGAAACCACACATTGTGATACATGTGGGGACAAATGACCTAGCAGGGGAAATGGTGGAGGTAACAAGGGAGAGGACTGAGGAAGTGGGAAGGTTGTGTGAGGAGACTGGGGAGTATGTGGCCTTCTCTGAAGTGCTCCCAGTACCCCGCGCAAGCACAGTGAGAAAGGAGAGGATTAGAGAGTTGAACACATGGTTGGTAGAATGGTGTCAAACTAAGGGGTATGGGGTTGTGGGCAGCTGGGGAAGTACCTGGGATAATAACAATCTGTTTGCAAGAGATAGGCTCCACTTGAGTGGGAAGGGGAAGGAGGTATTAAAACAAAGACTTGAGAGGTATATTGCAACAAGAGTGAATTTAAACTAGATGGGGGGGTGGCAAGTGGACAGCAGGTAGGCAGGGATCTGATAGAGTGGAGTCACAGCCTACCCCCCCCAGGCTAGCAGGGAAGGACTCAGGGAGACCAAAAAAGGAGAGAGTAGAAGGGACAAGATGGAGGCTAGTGAAGGGAAGGGGGCATTATGGAGGGTGGTCTCACTGAATGCAAGAACCCTAGGAAACAAATCCGCTGAGCTACAGGCACTCTTAACAGTGTGGAGGGTGGATGTTGCAGCTAACACAGAGATGTGGGCAACTGAGCACCAGGACTGGGATCTGGCAACCCCAGGATACAAATTATACAGGAAGGACTGTAAGGAGGGGAGAGGGGTGGGGTAGCAGTCTATGTGAGGGACAGGATCAAATACACAAGAGATGAGGGAGAAGAAAGGAGAACAGAGGCAATCTGGCTACAACTCCTAGACTCAAGGGGTAGGAAACTAAGGTTTGGGGTGGTATACGGGCCACCATCCCAGTCTGAGGAGCTTGACAGGGAGCTAGCGGGACAAATCAAAACAGTGTGTAGAAAAGGAAAGGTGGTCATCATGGGGGATTTCAACTTGCAGGTGGTTGACTGGAGCACTCTGGTCACCTCCAGTGCTAGGGAGCAAGTGTTCCTGGATGCAATCCAGGATGGTCTCCTGGCACAGTTGGTTACTGTACCTATTAGGCTAAAAAACACTTTAGATTTGGTATTGTCAAATGGGGAGGGAGTGAGGGAAATAAAGGTACAGGACCCACTATCTGACAGTGATAACCAAACAGTGTGGTTTAATGTCATGATGTGTGGGTAGCCAGAGAAATCAGTTACTCGGGTGGTAAACTTCAGGGGGGTGGACTTTGGGAGGATGCAGGAGGTACTGAAAGGGATACTGGAGGGCATAAGGCATGAGATGGACATGGAGCTGAAATGGGATATTATTAAATAGGGGGTTACAGAGGCAACAGAAGCCTGCACCAAGGCACAGAGTAAAAGAAGAAGAGCAAGAAAACCATTCTGGTTGAACAGTGAAGTTGTGGAGGTGGTGAGGGCAAAACAAGTGGCTCACCAGAGGTTTAGGAGGACAGGGAAGGAAGTGGACAGGGAGGAATATGCAAGATGGTCCAGGGAGGTGACCAGAAAAGTGAGAGAAGCCAAGGCCCAGAGGGAGCTGAGATTAGCACAGGGAATTAATGGGGGGAGAAAGACTTCTTCAGATACATCAGGGAGAAAAGAAAGTGCAAGGAGACAATAATGAGGATAAAAAGGGGTGGGAGTGGATGGAAAAGGAGGAGGAGCAGGCAGAAGCACTGAATAAATACTTTTGTTCTGTGTTCACAGAAGAAAGGGGGACCACTACAAGCATGGGCTGGGAGGGTGGGGACAGGAGGAGAGGAGGTGATAGATGGAAGAATTGAGGCAAGTAGAGTCCTAGAGACTGAGGGCACTGAAGGTAGACAAGGCACCAGGGCCGGATGGTATCCACCCGAGGGTGCTGAGGGATATGGCAGAGGTGTTGGCAGAGCCTCTGGCAGATCTCTACAGCACCTCCCTGGAGTTGGGATGTGTGCCAATGGACTGGATGATGGCACATGTAGTGCCATTACACAAGAGTGGGCCAAGGGATGAACTGGGTAATTATCATCCGGTAAGTCTCACATCCATAGTGTGCAAACTCATGGAAATGATACTAAAGGAAAGACTGGTGTTGTACCTGGAGGACAATGGCCTCCAGGATATAATTTAACATGGGTTTGTTTCAGGAAGTCTTGTCAAACCAACCTGATACAATATTATGACTGGGTGACAGGTGAACTGGATAAGGGTCATGTGGTGGATGTTCTTTACTTGGACTTCAGCAAGGCCTTTGATTCAGTGCCTCATGGGTGGCATGGGGGAAGCTAACTGGTGTAGGAGTATGGGCAAAAATGATAAACTGGATTACAAGCTGACTGAGTGGGAGGCTGCAATGGGTGGTGGTGAGAGAGGAGCTCTCAACTCCAAGGCCAGTGACAAGTGGGGTGCCACAGGGCTCTGTGTTGAGGCCAGTATTGTTTGGGCTCTTCATAACAGACATTGGACATAGGGTGGTGAGCAAGGTAAGTCTGTTTGCTGACGACACCAAAATCAGAGCAGTGGTGGATGGAGAGGAGGGGTGGAAGCTGCTGCAGGGGAACCTAAGTAAGCTACAGGAGTGGTCAAAGAGGTGGCAGCTGGGGTTCAATGCAAAGAAGTGTAAGGTTATGCACTTTGGGGTGAAGAACCCAAGGAGAGAATGCTGGCTGGGGGGGTGTTAAGCTGGAGATCAAAGAGGAGGAGAAGGATCTTGGGTTAATGATAATGGGGACCATGAACAACACTACCCAGTGCAGGAGAGCGGCTGCAAAAGTGAACAAAATGCTGAGGTGCATAGCGAGGGGGGTTTCGTCCAGGCAAAGTGAGGTGATCTTGCCCCTCTACAGATCGCTGGTAAGGCTGCACTTAGAGTATTGAGTGCAGTTTTGGAGGCCATACCTAAAGCGTGATATTAGGCTGCTGGAGGGGGTGCAGAGGAGGGCAACAAAGATGATATGTGGAATGGAAGGGAGAGACTATGACAGCAGGCTGGGAGATCTCAATATATACACCCTGGAGGATAGAAGGGACAAGGGGGACATGATAGAGACATTCAGGTATCTGAGGGGAATCAATAAGGATGGGGCAGATGGGGTCTTTAAGTTAAGGAGGGAGGGTCACCAGGGGGCATGGGCTAAGAATGGAGGGAGGATTTAGGAAGGAAATGAGGAGACACTATTTCACAGAGAGGGTGGTAGCAAAATGGAACACCCTACCAGAATGGGTGGTATCATGTAAATCTGTGAACAGCTTCAAAAGGGCATGGGACAGGGAACAGGGGAGAGTGAGGGTGGGGGGTGGCAGTGGGATGACAAAAGGGAGGGGTGGTTGGGGCAGCTGCAAACTAGGGGTGTTGGCTGCACACTCGAGCAGACTTAGATAGACCGGGTGGTCTGTTTCTGCTGGCACATTCATATGTTCATATGAAAATGCCTGATGATTTTATTATGATCAGACAAGAACAGAAGAGCTGAAACAACAGACATAGAAAATGGAACTGCCCATATTAATTAAAATTAATAGTGTCTATTAAAATTAGTAAAGTACTACGCGAATCGCAAAGAAATGTGTAATTACTGAATGAAGGATGATGTCAGGCTAAGAGGTGAGTCACAAACAAAATGAGTGAAGCAGAAACAATAGAAGAGTGAACCAAACAGTAAACAAAAAAACAGTGTCATACAATTATCACAACCATGAACTCCAGCACTCATGGGTAGAGATGTGCCAGGCTGTGGGGTACATACTGTATATATTATCCAGTATTGCCCATTACAGTATGTGAGCCTGTAAGCTGGCACCACCTAATACCTGGCAGGTAAACAGAGAAATTGTATCCACATACTGACACGGCTTACCCAGGTACAGTATGTCTGACTTTATCCACTTATTGTCCTCCAACACAAGATCCCTAAAAAAAAAAAAAAATCTGTCGCTTTCAAAGTGACATGGAAACAAGCATCTCAGCACAACCCCTCTCCCTCCATATCCCAATCTAAAGTACAATATGTATTTTTTTCCCTAGTGGTCTAGTGACCCTCCCTTCCTGGCAGGTATTATCCCATCCCGCTCCTGCCCATCCTGAAACCGTGTGAGGTTCCTGCTGTTTTATGTTCTTACTATCCAAATTGACTGTACTGTACCTATGAAGGCAATACTCGATAAATGTCTGGTAATAAAAAAAAAACAGTTATTGACACACTAGCAGAATAAATGCAGTGGTGCCAAGAAAAGGCTAAACTGTAATCACAGAAAACACAAGAGACTGATGCATACAAGAATAGGTGCAAAAACATGAATTTATTACTTCAGCTCACACAGATACCCTAGATTGGTGAAATAGCTGTATCATTGTCTGTGCGGGCTGAAGTAATAAACTCCGTTTTTACAACTATTCTTGTGTGCGCTGGTCTCCTTTGTTTTCAAATAGAGATATGCCCAATGCCATATGAGTAAATGGGTGTAGTATAAATTGAGACAATAGCAAAGTAACTGCTAGCAGCAGTTTCATGGGCTTCTGGAAATTCAGTGTAGGTGTGTACTCAGTACAGCTCTGTCCCAGACCCTCCTGCCCATCAAACCTCTGTTTGTGTTGTTGTATAACAAGAATGTGAATTATCTTGACCCTCTCGCTATTCTTTGTAATAACTTCAGAAAGTGCTTGTTCATAAATAAAGTACTTTATGCAAGAAAATAGAGAATCTATTAAGTGCAAGATGTGTGGTTCTTTAAAGCTTCAAAGTGGATACCAGAAATGAGTTGCGTATGCTGAAATTATTTAAAATTTCAAAATGAGCTCCAAAGTGAGTGAATGCGAGTGGGCCAGAAGAAAGTGCTGTAACAGTGGGACTGTGAAGTACAGAAGTGTTTGCACTTGCCTCAAGTTGTTAGAAATGTGCATAGCAACATGTTGATAACATAAAAAGGAAAAGCACAACAGAATATATTTTTGCACCTGCATGAGTGCTTTGGAGCCCGTTTTGAAATTTCTAAATAATTTCAGCATAAGCAACTCAGTTCTGGTATCCACTTTAAAGCTTATGTTCATAAACCTGCTCCTTTGTCATATTCTGGGTAGTATTTTAGAGAAACACGGATGATGTCTTCTAGTTTCTGTTGGAAGTTCTGGGACAGAGGCTTGCTGGGCAGAAGTGTCCAGAGCAGAGGGTTTACAAGCTGGGTGGGCCCGAGACAGGAGTTTGTTGGGCAGGAGCGTCTAGAGCCATACTGAGAGTTACACACCTAAACTGAGTGCACAGAAGCCCATGAAACCTCTGCAAAAAGTAGTTGTTTGTTCGGCTGTGCATTCCAGAGAACAAAAAGCACAAAACACCATGGTGTGTCAAACCTAGACTGTTCTTCTGGGAGCAGCATGACTCTACTATTGGAGGTGCACTGGAGTTTTCTCTTTGTTCTGACTACAGTATATAAGAGGTGTGTAAGTGCTGCAGCCTATCACATTTATTGCTATAGGACAAAACATACTTTATAATGTTTAAACAAGAGAAGTCAGAGGTGCTTAAAGTCAAACAAAAGGGCTTGTAGAGCACCCCATTAAATGAATGAATGAATGATATTTTTGCATATTGTAAGACCTGAGTGCATGTGCCTCAGCCAGTCAGGTTTTACTATAGGCAAAAATGACCATTCATTCATTCACACCTGATAGTTACCAATTAGAAAAGACATTTTTGGAACATGTCCCATACTTCCCATTTAGACTCGCATACTGCAGCTGTAACCTGATACAGCTCCTATAACTTCACAACAAAATTTACAATGCTGAGAGCGATTACTGTAGCACCTGGTCAATGGCTGATGTCTCCCATAACAACATGGTGTGAAGGAGCAATTTATGGACAGGAAAGGTACCAGGTCAAAAAGTGTAAAGAACTCACCAACACCCTTCATTCAGCTGGGGGAAGGGCAAGAGCCTCAGTAACAACACAAGATGCAGCAATCATCTTCTCTGTAGTGACAGGATGTTGCAGTAAGGGAATTTCTTTTTAACAGGTCAGGCAGGTGGTTGGGTGGGGGAAGGACCGTTAGCCACCAGGAGATACTGTATACTGACAAATGAAATGCCTGTAGCTATACACTGTTCTGTCACAACTGTCTGTAAATCAGAACTACTTTGGTGGCAAAATGCACACAAGGTTGACAAATGTTCCTGTGTAGAGTTCTTATCTGTAATGCATACCATTTTCAAGCTGAAAAAGGAGATAGCATTCTTAAAGGCAACAAGAATGAAAAGAAATATTTTAAAACTGCCCAAAACAGAAAAGTAAAAATAAAGAACAAACACAGCTGCGACCCCCTGATAAAGACTCATTAGTGAGTCGAAGCGCTGGGGCACGTTTAGCGCTTTGTCTTTTGTTTTGTTCTGCCTGCTGGTCCTGTTGTTCTAAGGAACAAAATAAATCTTTTTTGCTTATCACAACGTTTTGACTTGGACCTGGATTTATCTTCTTACAGGCTTAAAGTGTGCTGGATTACCTTGGTTTTGTCTGTCTTGGGTTGGCTACCCTTTACTTCTAGCACCACCCCACTAAGCCTTGGGTCACAGCACGAGTGTTTTGGTCTCTGCTACATAAACAGGAATGGAACTGATTTATTTAGAATTATAATTTATTAAGAAGGTAGAAAGGAAACTGAGTACATAAGAACGTAAAATCACCATTCTGTTCAGAAAACTGAGGGGCTGAAACGCTGGGCATGAGGTGCAAATTTTTTAATGCAATAAAACTGTAAAACATATGAATGGAACATGGATGGCTAATTATTTCACAAGTCTATCATTATTCTATACCTAAAATCAGCCTCTAGTTGCAGAAATCTATTTTTCAGTTATAGGACAATGAAATACCCTAGGACTTCCATGACTGACAGTAAATATGAACCTTGCAATTAGGATTGTGGGTCAGGGCCATCAAAATGTATAGCTTGATTAAAATGCTCCTCATACAGCATATGGGACCATTGAAATCTAAAGGAAGATATGTTTTTAACTTGAATATTACATAATATGGTCATGTATTTGTGAGCACATCTGGATGTATTCATTTAAACAGGAGTACAATGGTCCTCTGGCATGCCACATAAACTAACGAATAAAACTCCATGGTGGAGAAGTTTGTAATGTTCAATACAGAATTTGTTAGGGACATTCCTGCCAAAATGAATTCTATATTAAAATCTGCAGCTTTGTGGCAAAATAAAGACTGATCACCGGTTGAACTACCATTGTGGCTCTTCTGTCTTGTACAGTTTTGACATGCAGTAGTTCCGATGTTGTAGGGCTTTATTTCTGCAGTGTTGTATATTATTATTTTACATAACAGAACAATAGTTAAATGAAAACTACAATTATTTCTAGATGCAATTCCATTTCCATTTAAATATTAACATTGAGAAGCACAGCTGAGTTGCTGCTGTTAATAAGATACTCATTCTTATACAGGGGGAAGGAACCTAACACTAATTTGCAGATGAGCTAAAAGTATGACAATGTAAGAGAACATCTACAAATTCAAAATGTTTCTGCCTCATTGCTTTCCCTTTTGAGACATCTAATAGGAAAGCTGTGTTACTAATCAGTTTGTTTTTAGTTATAATTTAAAAACAATTTATGGGTCAAATGAAACTCTACTAAATAAAGTAATGGGGCATCTAGGATCAATCCACCTGTGAGGTACTATTCTGTATCTAGGGTAAAATGTGTATGGAGTGCAACACGGACTGTACGTTTTCATAATAAACACCTGCCTGTGGGACATCAGGAGTGGACAGTGTTGCCTTTTGTAGGGAGCAACGCCTGTCGTTGTATATCTCTCTGGTAAATGCATGACATTTTGTTGTTCTCTGTTTTCTAAAGTGCAAACACATCATTTATTGTAGACCAACAGCAGGAGAGAAAGAGAGTATATTAAAAAAATGATAAAGTTTAATTTAGTTGTTATTTAGGTAAATATTAAAATTGATTGTATGGGAAATCTTAATTGGCAGCTACCAAGAATAGATTTAAGTCCCTGTTTAAAACTTGAACAGTTTTTCAGTCTTCAATTAATAGCAAGGCTCTGAAGCTTTTTAAATTGTCACTGGCAAATTTTTATCTTTGCTTGGTATGCAACTTAAAGGAGAAGACTCCAGTATATTTATGATTTGGATATGTCTGCTGTATTTATTATATATTACATCAGGTACTGTACATATGTCAATAAGAGATTAGTCACTCCTTCTGTTGCAACACATATCTAGAGTCTGAGGCTCTGACACAAGGTAGTAAAGTGTCAAGCAAACCTCCATTTACATGCAAATGAGCCTTGTAATACAGCCCCTCCCATTCCTTGATGTCACTGCAGCAACAGTGCAGAAGAAAATGTAAGGGTATCAATGTAGTCTATCCTGATTTTAGTTTAAATTTGCAATGGCTTAATAGAGTTCTGTCATGCAACTCACACAGGGAGTAGTCCTTGTAGCCTTAATACTGTATGTGTAGAGTTAATAATATATCTAATAGTATTTCATTCACAGGAAACAAAATCTGTTTCTTTGTACTGCTCATTTCTCTCTGTGAGACAGTTGTAACATGCTGTGGAGAGCAGTAGACTGAATCAGTCAATCTGTATTGAACCAGGTGAACACCCTTGAGAAGATTCATTTACAAGGTGAGCCTGGACAGTTTCCCAAAGAATCACACAAGACTGAAGTCCTCTTTTGCACAAATGATACATACGCACCCGCTTTCAGCAGCCTGAAAGTGGAGCTAGATCACTTACTTTGTAACGTGTATAGTTTTACATTTCAAATGCTCCTTAAATTTGAGTTTCTGACTGGAAATACCAAAACACAGAACACATATGACATGGGAGGAATGAGCTAAGCAAATAAGAGCACTACAAACACTGAGACTGATTGAGTTCCTTTACCTACAGCAGCTGAAGTGTAGCATCTGATTTGTGAGGGACATTCTATTTCAAAGGTTGGCATTACAAAGCGGGGGTGCCACAGCTTGTCCTCAGTACCTTCAAAGTGAAGTGCTGTGGCTCTCACATCACTGCTAATGATTTATAATGGGAATTGGGGTACTTTTAAAGTCATGGACCTGAGGGGCCATCACAGTTCCGAAGAAGGTTAGGGGAACTTGTTAAGGGTTAGAGAGTAAGGGACTCTAGTAGGATTTGAACCAGAGTCTGCCAGTTCTTGTGCCTATGCTTTAACCACTAGATTACCCTTCTTCCATATGCTGCAGCTGATGCTTCCCTGGTAACCTATTTCTTGTTATAGCTGAACTCTTTATTGCCTTAAAGCAGCCATCCAATCACTGACTGCCGAGTTACAAAGGGAAAGGGGCATGTTTGCAAGATTGTTTCTCGCTGCTGGTGTCAATCAAAACAGAGAAGGCTAACACACAGAGAACATAACACAACAGCTGTATAATGCCACTTAAAACTGTTATTGTACCCAGAATCATTTATTGCGTAAACTGTTTTTGCTAACAGAAACAGTAACCAACACATACAGGCATGTCCTTATTTGAATACTGTATATACCTAAAATCAGTGCTCCATCACACTCACATGGTCCTAGTCCTTATGAAACCTGCACTTCTGGATGTGCACAACACTTAAAAGGTTCCTCCATTACTCAAGTGGGGAACCAAACATTGTGGGTTCGGTTTACAGGTGGAACTGCATTTAGTGCAGCACCATTATCTATTGCTTTGATGACATCATCCTGCAGCAAAATTGATGGTAAAATGGAGGACAAACACATTGATAACTTCTAGGGGCTTTATATTTTTATTTATAATCTAGATTTGGACAGTAATAGGACTGCTGGCAACTGGAGGAGGCACAAAACAGTTACACATAAGGAGTTAGAAAAATTTTGGTGTAAAACTATGGGAGGCTTCCCCTTTAAACACTGACAAATAGTTTTTACAGATATACAAGCATTCTTAAACACACACACAAAGTATATATTTTATAAACAGACCACTAAAAACTTTGGACCTGGTATCCAACAATGCAGTTGACTGTGTTTCGAAGCCCCATCTCTTATTACCATTATTATGCGTATAGTTAATTTGCAAACTGCATCTGGGGAAACCTAATAGAGACTGGTTCAGTAACAGATTAAAGGATTATATTGATGTGCTTGGTGTGGTTCATCAATATCACTGGGTTGCAAACATTAGGTGGAGTCAGCTTATAAATGTAGTGGTAGGGCTATGATGTTGGGAACCTTGGCCTGGGAGTAAAGTTTTGTATAATACAGATGTGCCTGATTCTAGAGGACAGGTGTTGAGATTTTCAAATGTATTTTATTTGTAACAGCAAGTTTGCAAGTGAAATTGCTAAAATAACTTTTCCTTAGTATTGAAGCATATAACAAATGAAGAAAGTAAGAATGGAGCATTTCTAAAGCTGATTTTCATTAACCTGTATAGCTTCTAAAATGTTTCCAAAGTATAATGGCCAAAAACTGGGCCTCTACTATACAGTATTATAGAGCCCCTGTTCTGTGGCCATTACATTTTGAAAACATTTTAGAAGCTATGGGCAGGGGTGGGGGGCTTGTATTGAATACCAGCTAGCCACCATCCCTCCTCCACAAACCCATTCACATGATTGCTGCATCTTAAGTAGATAGAACTGTATAATCACTTTAGAGTCACTGAAAGTCACTCCCTAAGTAGCCACTCAAGATGCAGCAATCACGTGAGTGGGTTTGTCAATACAAGTCCCCCCCCCTCCCCATCTTCTCTTTTGGATTAGAGTCACTGAAGGGCACTACCTTGTATTGAGCACTGTATTGAAAATCTGTATCCCCTTCTGGGATCAAACCCTGGATCTTTTATATCAAGAGCTGGTGACTATCCATCTAAGCCACCATCTCTGGCTGGTAAAGGTGAAGTAATGGTCCAGAAATTATTTAGTGAGTGACAGGTATGGTCTAGTAGTAAAAACAAAATGAACAGAAACAAAACATAGAAAAATAACTAAGAATGAGAAAAACAAATATCGTCTGGTCATGATGTGCATTTTCCTTAGCATAGGACACAGGAAAAATGGATTAGATAACGCAACTGACCAGGTCTACTGGTGAATCTGAAAAAGTGTATCTAAACAAATTATAAAGCATCAAATATTCTGTTCAGCATTCAACATGGGCTAGACTGTCTGTGTGTGTGTGTGTGTGTGTGTGTGTGTGTGTGTGTGTGTTTGCACGCATGTGTGTTGGGGTGTATGGGTATGGGGGAGATATTTCTCACTATTGCTTCACTAGTATGAGAATTGCTTCTGTAGTTAAGGGATTAAACAAGTACTAAGTGCTAAATATGTTCAAACAGTACTGCAAACAATGCTAAATATGTAGTAATAAAATATAATTCATTCTGATTGCAGAACAGAATATGGACATTAACTGATGAGTAATGGTTAAAAATCATAATCATCACTAAGGTTCACTAATGGTTAACATTCAAAAATAGTGTATCTCATACAGAAATAGACCAAAGTTAAAGTGTACTATCAGGAATACAGATGGTAATTAAATCAAGAGCTTAGTCAAATTAGAAATTGCCATATGTTAACAATTGGTAATAAAAAGTGGACAGTGGATACATTTATTATATAGTGCATGTGTGTGTGTGTGTGTGTGTGTGTGTGTGTGTGTGTGTGTCTTTGTGTAATTTAATGGCATTATAAGCTTATCAGTATTATACTCTTAAGAGCCCTGCACTGCAAGGGCATTTGGGTGAGACCAAACGAGCACACCTCCCTCACAGCTGGGAGTACAGGAGTGTTGGGGGGAGGTTGGTTACAGGAACTTCAAGGACTGAAGTCCACGCCCTAGCTGTTTTGTTGACTGCCTGACACTGGCAACATTCTCAATGTATACTGTTCTGTACATGCCTCTCAACCTCTTGTCTCATAAATCACGGACAATGATGTAAAAAAATCCTAAGTCAGGGACATATCTTAAAAATTGGTACTATTTCCTCAAAAAGGTAATAGAATAAGGTAATTAGTATAAGATGCATTTTCTGAAAAAGAACAAGTCTGTAATTTTAATGTTTAACATTATTTTGTGCTTACAGTGTCCACTGTTTATTCACAAAAACACAAATTTTATGAGGGACCAAGAAAAATTTTGAGGCAAAATCAGGGACAGTTGAAAGGTATGGTTCTGGGTTCCATGTGATTACAGCGAACACATAAAAGCGAAAGTCAAAACAGCAACTTTTTAATAGCGAATGCAAAGTAGACGATACGTCAAACTAGCGCTATGCCAGAAATAGCTCAAGCAATAACAGAGCACGGAAGCAAATGCCAACAATGCCAGGTGACTACAATTGACATATGCGGGGCGCAGACCTCCTTGGGGGGCTGTGCCCCTGAACCCCCAATCTTAAATATACCGGTGCTCATTGATAGTGGGGTTTAGGCATGATTCTCATCCATGCACCCATTCAGACAGGTCGCTATTATGTACCCTGGTTGCCACTGAAACACCATTGTGAGTCGGGTTGCTATTTCCTTCATATTGTTATAATTTACTAGTTGCTCAAATGTGAGGCACCGTTCCATGTTCGCCCAAATTGTTTCGCTATTTCCACATCATTGTTTTCATGTGATACCATGGTTCTGTATGCAATTTGAAGACAAATAACAGCAGCAAAACTGGTTGTGAAAATGCTGGCACTCTAAAATAATGTATTTTTTAATACATTCAACTACAGCACTGACTGAATCCAGACAGTAAACATACGGTTGCTACAAGTTAAGCACAAATATAGCTAGCAGGAGCCTGGTGATGCATTGTTACAAATGTTCACTTTGATCTTTGAAACACTGAAACACTTTTAGATACAGTACATACAATGTTGCAGAATGAACTCCTTGGTACAGTGCATCATGTTACAACAGTAACAGTTTATGATCTTACAGTATTACAATTAAAATCTAGTTCACTGGTTCATTAAAGAAATAAGGTAAAGCACATTTACATAACTGAAGAACTGGTGATAAATCAAGCATTTATTTTGATATGGCGCTGTAGAGTGTTTTACTTACTGGTCACATTATTGCATTCCTATATTTCACAGATGGTTACCTTGGAGTGTAAGTATGCTGTGGGGTGGACTTACTAAGACAGACAGCAAATTCAGTAAAATACACCAGGTACATCCTCCCTCAGCTGACACCCAAAGCTCACCTGCATGTTAAAAAAAAAAAAAGCAGACAAATTGGCAAATGATCAGTTGACCAGTAAGTGAAATACACTAGGGCTCTGTATTAAAATGCTAGTTTTATCGCCATTCATACTGTCACTGTGCTTCCTCTTTCTTTTTGGACTGAAATAACACAGATGAAATAATAAAAAAAATATGAAGTTGTTTTCCCCTACTCATGAACACTGCTCTCTATTTTACCATTAGTTAGAATCTACAATGCAAGTTGTTTTGCCATATTTATTTTTGTTCTACACTGTTTTTAAACCATTCTTTGTCACTGTATTTCCTAGCATTTAAAATTAGGCATGGAGCTGTTGTTCTCATGTTTTAAGATATACAATGGAAAATTGCCTCTACACATATGGTATGCCTTGCACCCCCCCCCCCCAAAAAAAAGCACAGGGCTTGGGAGAAATCCACACATGCAGGAACAGGGGATAGTAGTACTGTACATGTTGACAGGGCAGACCATCACCAGCTACAGCGACTGGCTGCAACTTCTTACTTTGTGAAGAGTCTGAAAAATGTTGCATCTTTCACATGTAACACATCCTGGATTGGACTGGTCCTTTTTTTAATGCAGAGTGCAATTTATTTTTTATGTTTTTTAGCTTGTTTCTATATATATATATTAATCATTCAGTGACACTCTCTTAAATAGTTAGTCCTACTAGACCAGCAACATATCTGGTAATGTCAATTTGTGTCATTATTGATGAGTGTCACCCTAACTTGAGGTTTCGAACTGAGGCAAGGACTTCAATGTGTCAGAGGATTCAGTGACAGGAGAAATGAATGTATGAGAGGAAAACTATTATGCTATCACTCTCTCTCTCATACACACAAACACACACTGAAAAGAATGACTGAATGAGTGATGTCATCAGCTATAGTAATACCTGATTGGCCACTTGTTGGCCAGTCTGGTCTTACCATAGGCAATGATGTCCTCATTCATTCATGCTAGAATGACTAAAAAAACAGGGGAATGGACTTGTGGGTGGGGGGACAACTAAACCACCAAGGGGAAAATATTTAATTTAAAAACAGGGGGGATCGAGGTTGCAGGTGGGGGATCCACTAAACTACTGGAAAAAATATTTTATTTGTTTGTGAGATATTTTTCGGCTACTAAAGATTTTTCAAGTATGATGTGTACAAGCTCTAGATGCTGGATTATTGGGAAAATGAAACATGCGTTGGATTTTTTTATGCTACAATACCGTATGTCTCACACACACACTCAAAAGAATGTATGAATGAATGAATGATGTCATCACCTATAGTAATACCTGCTTGGTCACTTGTCAGCCAGTCCGGTCTTACCATAGGCAATAATATCATTTTTCATTCATTCATGCTGGAATGCATGAGAAAACAGGGGAGTGGGCTTGTGGGGGGCACTAAACCACCAGGGGAAAATATTTAATTTAAAGACAGGGGGATTGGGGCTGCAGGTGGGGGATCCATTAACTACTGAGAAAAATATTTTATTTGTATGTGGATATTTTTGGGCTACTAAAGATTTTTCAAGTATGATGGGTTACCTGAGCTGGTGGTGGTGGTGGTGGTGGTGGGGTGTCACTGGACTATCATGGTCTGAGTTTTCTCCTGTCTAGGCATGGCAATGGGTGAGGGGGGCTGGGGGGATACCAGTAGTAGATTCACATTTGGAATACATTTTAGACAGAAAACCTGTGGTGTTGTTATCAGGACAATAAATATGTGAAGAAACCATGGATGAGGATGGGTGTTCTTTGTCCTTCTGTGCTCCTAACTCATTTGGTAGTGGAAGATTTTTAAAGGGTACCACCCTACTGGTCTGGTCAAATTCCAGCACCTGTCTAATACATGTACTATCACTATTGTTAGGGCTCAAAAATTGGATGCCATCGTATCAGAGGTTCTACCGATATGGGATGTTTTTTGACTTGCACAAATCTGGGCACAAATCAGAAGACTGAGTGTCTTTCTTTGTTCTGTGCCAGTTTTATACTACACATGCCACAGGATAGTGTTTTCAGCTGCAAGGTACAAGACTCAATTGCTATTATCAAAACTGGTATGCTGTTTTGTTTGGGAGGGAGTTGGGGCAACAGTTTGCATTTTTTGACACATACTGTACTTTACTAGAGGGATTTGACCATATTGGTGGATAAGTGGTGCACTATTATTACTATCAGAGTAATGTGTCACATATTGACAGAACAAATATCTAGCGAAGTGGAGTTTGCACTGGGAAAGTAGTGTTCAAAACAGATACAGTATATCTAATACTACCAGCAGCACATGTCGGGCACAAAAGAGTAAAACAGCGTCACAAGCATCACATAGTAAAGTTTTTTTTTCTGTTCAAGCTGAAGAGGGTTACAGTTTAACCCTGCCCACCCTCCGAGAAGACCTAAGACACCTGACTGGTGCCCTTGATACCAGAGGTTGGTTTGTGTCTGACATTTGACAGAATACTTGCCATAAGGAGGGGAGTATGGGGGAGGGATAAACTGCATCCCTCTCCATCTTGAACAGAGAAAAAATTACTATGTGATGCTTGTGACAGTCTTTTACACCAGCAAATACATTATTTGCTGTACAAAATTCAAACTCAGTTTGCCCAATTTCAGTAACGCAGTTTTTCTTCTTTACTGATGGGGCAAAAGCATGCGGTAGTACATTTACACACACCGGACTGCACCTCGCCCAACTTTAGAAACTGTTTTTTTCAGGTATTTCCTACTTGCCTGAGATATCCTGCTGTGCAACACAGAGTCAGAGACCGATGTGTGGGTACTTGTTGCGGGGGTGGAATTTCTGTAGGAGTGGGGAGCAGGAAAGGGTTTATTAAATGTATAAAGAGTCAGGTGGCCAGATGTGGTATTATTTTTAGTATGAAATAGAAGTCTCACTTTGATAGCAGAGAAATCACAGGAGTCACTCAGCCTTACCCCTTTTGGGTTCCTTTTTCTTATTTTGCTCAAAGCAATTGCTTACAAAGGTGATAGAGGGAGCAGAAGTAAGGCTGTGTTTCTGAAAGTATCTGACCTTCTAACATACCCCATTTGTTGTGGTACAAAGTAATAATCTGAGTACTTTCAGCAGTTCTTTGAGCAAAATAAAAAAAGGAACCTGAAGGGGTAAGGATGAGTGACTCCTGTGATTCCTTTTAAATATGGAAGCAAGACCCCATTTTCATAGTAAAAATAATACCACATCTGGCCATCTGACTTACAGTAACAAAGTCTTTTTCAACCAGAAACTCAAATATGGCTCCTACAGCTTACCATTAATAATAAGTGAATTTCACTTTTTTTAACTTTGAATATGAAGTTACATTGCTTTTCACCCTCACACCTCAAAGTACATATAGTACACAAGCAAATTTCAACTTACTCTTCTCTTTTTCTCTAATGCGAATTTACAGGCAGAAATAAAACAAAAATGTATTTGTGCCCCCTTTTTTTATTTTGTCACCTACTGTAAGATTTAATTTGCCACAATTCCAAATTAATAAGGCAACTGAGTTGGCCCAGTGGCACCAAGGGTTGAGGTGCTAGATGCCACACCTTGTGCCACACTGGCGACCCAGGTTCATGAGCGGACTCGGTTAGCCGGGGGTCGGCAGGGGAGGAGTAGGATCGACCATCTGGAGGACAGCTCTCCTCTCCTGGGGTGGGTGGGTTTCTCCTCGTGCAGCACTGGTGACCCCCTGGGGAGCTGGGGAGAGTTGTAGGCTATGTGGGGACATAGCAGGGGATTGGGTGGTGGCAGGTGTCTTTCACCTAGGTGCAGGAATGTGCCTGCCATGAGCTGGATGTCATTGCACGTCTGCACCCAGGCAACAACAAGGAAAAAAAAAGACCTTGCTTCCCGGATAGGCAACAGCGCCCTCCAGGACCCCACATTCACATGCCCAATATCGGGCTTGATCCTCTGGCTCTCCTGATCCCTCTGACCTGCCTGGGTCCAGCGATGGTAGTGTTCCCAGGCCGCTGGATCAGTGGGGAGGGGGAGTGTCTGTCCCCGATTTCCCAGAGAGAGAGAGAGAGAGTCTCAGATGGGCAGTAGAAGGTGGCAGGTAAGTGAGGGTCACTAGAGAGAGCTCCAGGTAGTGAGGTGCAGAAAAAAAGAGTTCACAAACGCAATGCGACTTCGTATTCAAAGTGAAATTTGCTTATTATTAATGGTAAGCTGTAGGAGCAATATTTGAGTTTCTGGTTGAAAAATACTTTGTCAGGTGGCCAGATGTGGTATTATTTTTACTATGAAATAGAGGTCTCACTTTGATATTAGAAGAATCACAGGAGTCACTCAGCTATACCCCTTCGGGTTCCTTTTTCCCATTCAATATTTAAACAATTGGAAGTGTGTGGAACAGACTTGTTGCACTAGCACATTGAGCAGTTTGTGTCTACCTCTTAATCAGTAACATGTAATGAGTACTTTCAAAAACCCTTGATCAAACACATATATATTTAGCTTTTCATTTATGAAGATAAAATCCAAACACATACCTAAAAATTGCAGATCATGTTATTTGTTTTAAAACTGTGATAGACTGTGCTTTTAATGGGGGAATTTGGTTGCTGCCACATAATAAAGAATGCACTGCCTACAGAATAACAATATGTGTGTTGTGGCTCAGTGCAAACAAACTGGGGAATATAGCAAGCAATATAATGGCAGAGGATACCAGAAAAGCACTGAACGGGATCAACATTTAACGATCGGAATAAAACTGAACATTATTCAAGGTGTCTGCCCTGCTGTTTAACACATCAAGGACCTTGGAGCCACATGCTTTTATTTTTATTGCATTGTGGACACTCTCTTTTCAAAAGGCACTGGCTTTGATTGTATGTGCCATATTTTCTGTGCAATTTCATACAGTGAAGTTCTGTTTTGATTTACGGTGTATTTCTTCATGTTGAAATAGTAATTCTTGTCTCAGTTAAACTTATACTGTGTGAACCTTGCAAGCCTGTTTGTTTTCGCACTTCAAACAGTGTAACTAGTGTGCTAGTGTGTGGCCATAACATGTGAACAGTAGGCTGCCTTCCTTTTCAGGTGCTATACACACTCAGCTTTGAAATGAACTTTGCTAGTCCTTTGAATACTGTCAGGTCTGACAGCATTGAGTGTGATACAGAAGATAAGAATGAAGAAGATGACCAATAGCATGATCACATTGTTGGTTTGGACAATCAGCTGGTGATTTTTACCGTATGTAAATGAATGCTGACATCAACCTATAATAACTCCTGACTGGTCAGCTTTCCTTCACATACCTCACATAAAAAACAGGCACAAGCAGCTCTACCAGGGGACTGAACAGTAAAACAATAAGTCATCTCTCACTCGGCTGTGACCCAACTTTCTCTGTTGTAATTACATGAGTGCCAGGAGGATGGTGGGGGTCGGAGGTGGGGGGGGAGGAGGTGGGTGCTAGGAGGCTTTTTTTTAAAGGGAAACTCCGATTGAGTCCTTCAGTGCAGCAGCGGCTGGAGAAACTCCCGATTAGGGCTTTCAACATAAAATAATTTTTTTTTAGTACCTAGTGCTGTGAAGGTTATGCTAATGAGGGCTACCAACATCTGCCATTTGTTGGTAGCCCTCTTTAGCATAACCTTCATGGTGGAAGTCACCTGAGGTGCGCGAGATGTCTGCCTGCAGGTCTGTCACCATGATGGAGCGAGTGGATCTTTTCTATTAAAATTCCAGGGCACCAGATACTAAAAAAAAAATATTTTATGTTGAAAGCCCTATTCGGGCATTTCTGCAGCCGCTGCTGCACTGAGAGACTCAACTGGAGTTTCCATTTAAATAGGGGTCTACACTCTTCTCTTTTCTGGGAGCCAACCTAATTTCAGCTATTTATTTGGCTGGTATTGGTGGAGGATTGTGGATATAGGGGACAACAGGTGTGTTGCAGCTGAGGTGAAGTGTTGAACATTGGATGATTTACCATACCAGTAGGACAGCACACAGTAGTAATAAAGGCAGAGGCAGCATTAGGTATCGCTTGATGCAAAAAAAAGGGGGAATGATACCGGACGGGAGGGGAAGAACAGCACACAGAGGGAGGAGCAGGAGGGATTATTTCAATATGACATGTGCTGGGATGGGGGAAAAGAAAAAATTACTCACCTTAGTAATTATGTTTCTTCTAATGGAGTCTTGCTGTATTCTGACTGTTGCAGTTAGCCCCAGCACTTGAACTGCCCTGGAGAGTA
The DNA here is from genome assembly GCA_016271365.2 of Neoceratodus forsteri. Taxonomy (NCBI): domain Eukaryota; kingdom Metazoa; phylum Chordata; order Ceratodontiformes; family Ceratodontidae; genus Neoceratodus; species Neoceratodus forsteri. The sequence goes on along the minus strand of CM057459.1, from coordinate 426,624,926 downwards.
GACGGTTAAATTCTATGCGGAGCATAGAACGTTGAGCTCGAGCTTGGTTCAGACCTCTGTCTGCTGCACTTTGAAGTGTAACCGTCAGATTCTTACGAGCTAATACTAACTACTATGTGGAAATTGTAAAATGTTTACTAGCCAAAATGGCAACCAAATATTTTGGATCCCCAAAAGACTCAAGTCGAGAAATCCAAAAACCCAAAAACCAGGTAGTGAACAACTGAAGATTAATAAGTTAACAAACATAACCCACTTCCCTCTCTAAAAGGAGGGAATGCCCAAATGCACCCCTGGGGTGCAACACTGCACCTGCCAGCCCACTTCTCAAAAACAGTTTCTGACAGGGGAGGCAGGGAGAGAGGTCAGAATACAGCAAGACTCCATTAGAAGAAACATAATTACTAAGGTGAGTAATTTTTTCTTCAAACAACATGAAGTCTTGCTGTATTCTGACTATTGCAGTCTACCAAGCAGTACCTCCATGGAGGAGGGATTCAAACCTACTTTGAGAATAGGCTCTGCAGTACTGCTGCACCAAACCGAGCATCACTCCTAGCCTGGATATCCAAGGAGTAATGCTTGGTGAACGTATGGACTGTTTTCCAGGTGGCTGCTTTGCATATCTCTAGTAAAGGAATATCCCTGGCAGCAGCCAGGGAAGCAGCTGTACCTCTAGTCGAATGAGCCCTCAGGCCTGAGGGTGGTATTTGCCCAGCTTCTCATAGCAGAATTGTATACAAGAGACAATCCACCTGGCAATAGTTCTCTTAGTGGCAGGTTTGCCCTTTCCCACCTCTCCATAAGTGAGAAACAACTGGAGGGAGTCAAACCTGTGTGCCTTAGTACACTCAATGTAGTAGCTAAGGGCTTGTTTAACATCCGAACTGTGAAATCTTCTCTCTCCTGAAGAGGAAAGATCAGTGAAGAACACAGGGAGAGACATGGACTGGTTCAAATGAAAGTCTGAAACCACTTTAGGTAAGAACCCCCTATTGGTTCTAAGGACCACCTTATCTCTATGGAAAGAGATAAATTCAGTCTCCACTGACAGAGCCTGTAATTCACTGATACTTCTGGCAGAGGTAATAGCTACCAGGAAAACAGTTTTCCAAGTCAAGTACTCAAGCTCTGCTGAAGACAGAGGCTCAAAGGGTGGTTGCATAAGCTGAGCAATGCAGACATTAAGGTCCCAAGCAGGAGTAGGATCCCTAAAGGTGGGATTGGTATGAAGCAATCCCTTGAAACATTTACAGAAAACAGGATGAGATGCCAGTGAGGAGGGCTTTCCCACTGACGAAAAAGCAGAAACAGATGACAAGTGTACCTTGGGAGTAGCTGGTCTGAGGCCTAGGCCATTGAGGTGAACCATGTAATCCAGAACTGTAGACAATTCGGCAGTATCTAGGGAAATATGCTTCTTAGAACACCAAATACTAAATCTTTTCTATTTGGAGTTATAAGTTTTTCTGGTGGCAGGTTTTTGAGAGGCTTTGAGAATATCCAGATCCCCTTGAGACAGATGCAGATTTGCATACTCTAACTCTTCAAGAACCGTGCCTTGAGGTTGAGAGACTGAAGGTTGGGATACCAAATCCTCCCCTGAGAGGAGGTTAACAGGTTGTAATTCCTGGGAAGAGACAGGGGAAGATGGACTACTAGGGACAGCAACAGAGGATACCAATGCTGCCTGGCCCAGTCAAGAGCAATCAGGATCACTTTGCAGGATTGTGACCTTATTTTGACCATGACCTTGAACAGTAGGGGAAAAGGAGGGAAGGCATATAGAAATTGTCCTTCCCAATTCAGAATCAGAGCATCCAGAGAGACTGAGCCCAAGACTGGGGGTCTACAACAAAATAGAGGAAGTTGGTGATTGTCTGGGGCTGCAAAGAGATCTATCTCAGGAGTGCCCCACCTTGAAAAAAATCACCTTTAACGCTAGGGGGTCCAGGGACCATTCGTGATGGCCCTGGGAGATCCTGCTCAATGCATCTGATAGCATATTGTCCTTCCCTGGAAGGTGGACTGCTATGAGAGAGGTCTGTAGAGAATAAGCCAGGGACCATAATCTCATGGCTTCTGTGCAGAAGGCCATAGACTGAGTGCCTTCCTGCTTGTTGATATACCACATGGTGGTGGTGTTGTCTGTCCTGGCCTGAACCACCCTGTTCTGTACTGACTGAGAGAAGGCTTGCAGGGCCAGAAATACCACCCTGAGCTCCAGGAGGTTGATGTGGAGAAGAGACTCCTAGGAAGACCATACTCCCTGGACTGTGAGAGTCCCCAGGTGGGCTCCCCACCCCAGGAGAGAAGCATATGTGATAAGAACCACAGAATGAGACTGAATGATGAATAGGACTCCTTGCCTGAGGTTGTCCTGATCCTGCCACCACTGGAGAGCCTGGATCAGAGTCTGAGTCACTGGAATCAGTTTGGTTAGAGGATCTTTTTTCTGAGACCAAAAAGCCCTCAGATGAAACGGAATGTCCCTCATCTGAAATCTGGCCCCTTGGACCACTGCAGTGGAGGCTGCCATGTGGCCCAGCAGCTGAAGGAAGTGCCTTGCTGGTTGAGAAACCAGAAGGTGGAAGGAGGAAGCCAGCTCTATAATAGCCCTTACTCTTTCCACGGGAAGAAAAGCTCTTGCTTTGCCAGTATCCAGCTCTACCCCTATAAAAGTGAAAAGCTGTACAGGCTCGAGAACTGACTTGGGAAGTTTGAGAAGAAATCCTAGGGAAGAGAGCACCTGCTGGGTCACTTGCAGATCTGACTTAACTTGGTCTGGAGACTGACCCACAATGAGCCAGTCATCCAGCTATGGGAATATGGAAATATTCTTCCTTCTTAGAAAGGCCACTACTACTGCTAAGCATTTTGTAAACACCCTTGGGGCTGATGTTAGGCTGAAGGGCATTGCTTTGAACTGGTAATGGCCTGAAGGTAGTTCAAACCTGAGGTAATTTCTTTGGGAGCACCTGATGGGAATGTGGAAGTAGGCATCTTTTAGGTCAAGGGAGGCTAGCCAGTCCCCTGGTCTTAAAGAGGGAAGGATTGTTCCCAGAATCACCATTTTGAATTTTGGTTTTAAAATATGTTTGTGCAGGTATCTTAAGTCTAGGATGGGTCACCACTCCCATGTCTTTTTTGGGGTAAGGAAATACCTGGAGTACAGACCTTTGCCCCTGTGTATTGTAGGAACCCTCTCTATGGCCCTTAAGGTCAGTAGAGATGAAACCTCTGCCTCTAAAGCAATGGTTTCAGAGATGCTTGCAGGTGGAAAGGATCTGGCTCTCAGCTTTGGGAATTTTTTGAAGCTGAGAACCAGCCCCTGGCTTACTACCTCCAGTACCCACTTGTCTGAGGTAACAGACTTCCAGTCCTGGAAGTAGTAAGTCAGTCTGCCTCCTACAGGGATGGGGGAGTCGACCCGGGCTGACACATCAGGGTGTCTGCTTGGCAAGAGCCTTAGGCTGAGAGGTGGATACAGCCCTGCTCATCCCCCTTCTGCCTCTCCCTCTGAAGAACCCCCTCTGAGAAAAGGGAGAGGAGGCCTGTGCTTGGGAGAAAGGCCTGGTGAAAAGGCCTGCCCCTGCCCCTAACCTGCTGCCTTTGAGGAGTTGCCTACCTTTCCTTGGCCTGTGCACTACTATAGGTGGTCCTATATTCATCCATTTTTTTCATGTAATTCCCTGTCTGCTTCCCAAACAGAGAATTACCCACCACAGGGAAATCCATGGCCTTAGCCTGGGTGTCCTGTGAAAGGCTAGTACATCTGAGCCAAGCCATCCTCCGAAGAGCCACAGATGTAGCCATGACTCATGATGACACATCACTGGAGTCCACAGCAGCATGAAATTGTACCTTTGATGCCTCAATCCCATCAGCAGCCACCTCCTCCAGCTCCTTGGCAAGCTGGGGGGAAGCCTGCTTAGCCAGCACCAGTACAGTGTCCCACCTGGACTTCTGGTACCTGGCTGTATAGGCCATGTAATTTGCTTGCCTGAGTCCCAAGGAGGATGCCATGTACTGTTTCTTTGCCATGGCATCCAACTTCCTGGAGTCTTTATCTGGGGGGTGTGAAGCCAAGGCTATGTTAGCCTTATCACAGGCTGTAGCCTGCATGACCCCAACATGGCTGCATTGTTGGTACAAATACTCTGTACCTGAGCCTGATAAAGTGTACCTCTTGTCCATCTTTTTGTCAACAGGAGGTACAGAATTTGGAGCCTTTAATAGGTTTTTGTGTCTGTTTCCCAAAGGACTTATGAAGGGGAATAGACAACCTCTTAGACTCTGGGATGTCCATCATCTCCACATAATCAGGCTCCTCCTGTTCCTCCACAGCTTCTTCCACAGGGAGCTGAAGGGTTTCTGCCACTTTTCTGTAAAACATGTAGTGGGAAGGGGACTCAGAAAGCCTAGGAGGGGAAACACCAGAAGGCTTGTCTGGGGAGATGTCCGGTTTGATGGGCTCATCCAGACCTTACATACCATCATCATCATCACCTTCATAATCCTCGTCCCCCTACAAATCCGGTTCATAAAAATCTTCAGGGGCATAATCCTGAACTGGAGGAACCGACCGAACTGAACGCTAGCCAGAAGGTGCCGGATCAGACAGAACCGGATGAAGCGATTCCACAATCCTAATGGTGGTCGGAACATGGGTCTCCATATCTGAACCAGCTGATTTGTCTTTTCGTTTTCTTTTCGACGGAACCTATCCCTCGGAATTGGTTCTCCTCTTGCCTGAAGAAGTATTGCCCTGGTCAGACGGCATTCCTTCTGGTTCGGTTGGAACCGAACTGGGCTGGCCATCTGGGTCAGCAGACTTCTTGGCCTCCTTATCCCTAAGCCTGCCCAACCTTTTTTCCAGGGTAGACTTAGGGAAGTTCTTGCAAATTTGGCAGTCTGAATCAAGGTGGTCAAACCTCAGACAATAAACACAGGTGGTGTGGGGATCAGCCTTCGCAAAGACTTCCCCACACACACTGCAGGGTTGAAACCCAGTGGGCCTGGTTTTTCTTTTGGGTTTCTCAGACGTAGCCATCCTAACCAACAAACTTACACTTTTTACAGCAATAGCTAGGCAAGACTCCCTTATCAGTTTCTAACTGTGTCATGGGTGTTGGAAAAAACTGCAAGAAAATAAGTTTTTTTTAAAAACCAATAAGGACCAGTAACCACACACTAAAGAACAGGAAACAAAATACACTAGATGACCAGTTCAGCCGAACCGGTCAAAATATCACTTTACAGTTTCCACAAGTTTTTTACTATGGCTAGTTCACTACCTAGTACTTACTATGCCACAGACAGAGATCTGAACTGAAATCAGACTAAATAATCAGTAAAACCGAACACTTTAACCGACCATCGAACCGTGAGCAAAGGAGAAATCTCCAGAGCGACTGTTCAGTTAGGCGGAGTAAAGAATCTGACGATTTCACTTCAAAGTGCAGCAGACAGAGGTTTGAACTGAGATCGAGCTCAATGTTCTATGCTCTGCATAGAATTTAACCATCTACTCTCCAGGGCAGTTCAAGTGCTGGGGCTAACTGCAATAGTCAGAATACAGCAAAAATTCATGTTGTTTGAAAGGAAAGTTGAAAAATTAAATGTAAAATATTCCATCTCCATTTGTATTGTAGTAATACGGGCAGAGGTGGCATCGGGTATCGCTTGAGAAATGGGAAAATTCTTATAAGATTCAGTATCAGGGATTGGAATTGAGAACAAGTGAAAGTGTTTCCTTTTTTTTTTACTACAGTGCCATCTGCTGGCGCACATGTAAAACAACATATAAAGAAAAATTCTGGATCTGTAGTTGTAGTCACCACCTGCTGGATTAACCATGAATTACTGTAGGAGGCTAACTATCCGGCACCACAGAATTACAATACCTGCCGCATTGGGCGGTATACTGAGTGGTACAGTGCCACACTGGTCGTTATACCGCAGTATTGAGCAACTTATCTGTAGCAACCACTGTATGTGCTATTACTAGACAGGGGATGAGAGGTGTAATTACTGATTGGTTTACAAATGATTTATTCCACATGATGAAAAATAGAAATAAATTTTGGATGCTTTATAAAACTACTAAAAACTTATACTATTTGAGTAAATATTGTGGATTTAGAAATAAGCATAAGGATGGTGTATGTAAATGTAAGATTGACTTTTGTAATAAAATCTTGAGACAAATTTAAAGGAACCGAAATATCTTTGGACATCTCAAAAAAATATGCTGGGTGCTAAAGGAAAAATTGATATCAAAGAGATTTTAATCAGTGGCAAATTGGACTTTGATCCTGTTAATATAGCTAATGCCTTTAATAAAAAAAATTATGGATTTGACTTCTTACAAAATTGGTGATAATTCTCATTATTCTAGACGCAAAATCTATTAATAGAAGATACCCCGTCTAAGACCTAGTTTTTATTTCCGTAGTCTTAAAGTATCTGAGGTTTTACCACAGTAAAAAAAAAATGAACCCAATTAAAAATTGTGGCTATGATAAATTGGAACCCATACTTTAAAAACTGGCCCTCATTTAGTAGCTGCACCTTTGACTTATTTGTATAATATATCTTTGATTACAAGTGCAGTTCCTAAAAACTGGAAGATAGCTTTAATAGTTTATAAAAGATGCCCCTTCTGAACTTGACAACTATCACCCCATCTCTATTTTGTCCCTTCTTGAGAAAATTCTAGAGAACTTTGTGTATGAATAGATCATGGGTTACCCAGGGGAGTATGACCTGCTTTGTAATGGACAGCACGAATTTAGACCCTGTCATGTTATGTTGACAGCCTTGGTCAAGTTCATGAATGATGTGCACCTGGCCATGAATAATGAAAACTTAACTGGTGCAGTCTTCATGGAACTGACCAAGCCCTTCAATGTGGTTGATCACAACCTATTCCTTTGTAGATTATGTTGTATCAGAATTTCCCAGCTTGCCCTGTAATGGTTTGCAAATTATCTTCTCAGTTGACATCAGTTAGTTAAGTTGTACAATACTAGTTCCTGTCTGTTATCTCTGTCTTCAGGTGTGCCTCCAGGTTCCACTTTAGGACGTGTATTGTTCTCTGTTGTTGTTAACACCTTGCCTCAGTTATCTTTGAAAAGTAATCTTTTACTCTGTGCTGATGACTTAATTATTTACGAACATTCTGCTACTGTTAAAGAGCTGAACTTTGTGTTGAACCCAGATTTTTCTGCTGTATCAAACTGCTGAAGAGTAATTTGATGATGAATGTTAGCAAAGCTAGGGGGCTAGGGTGTTTGGAACAAAACATAAACTCACATTTGGTTGGAAAGCGTAATGTTTACAGCTTGAATGGAACTCCTATTGAAAACATGTCTTCTTTCAAGTTTCCAGGGATCCTGTAAATTATATGTTGGGTGAAATGTTGTCAACAGCAAGTAGTATGCTAATGTCTAGACTAGATTATTACTCTGTAGTATATTTGATTGCCTGCGATGCTGACCTAACCAAATGGGATACTGTTTATAACCATTTATGTAGGTTTGCATCACAAACTAGTCGTCTAACACATCATTGTGATTTATATAGTAAGTGCAATTGTTTATCTGTAAAAGTCAAGAGACTATTTGATATGGGGGTCTTTATGTTTAGTATACTTAATTTAGGCAAACCACGTATTCTTAGACAACTCTTTTGTGCCCCTTGCACTATCAGGTCCCTTATGTAATCCTCCCTCTGACCAACTGTCTAGGGGCCTGATGTTAAAACAGAATGGGGGGGGGCACAAGCAGAGCAGACCGTCCAGAGGAAGCGTAAAAGATGGACATACCTCTGAAGATGGATAACTGGTTCCACTGCAGGCTTGATGGCAGACTATGCACACTCTGCAGGAAGGGAGAGACCAGATCCTTGAACCTGGACCCTGCTAGAGGAAAATTGGTAGAGGGCAGCAAATTCATTCAAGCAGAAGCAGGACACTCTCCAGATAAAACAGAACAAATTAATTTATTTGAAACAAAAGCACAGCTTCGGGGGTTGGGGGCACATACCGGGAGAAGGCTTAACAGTGGCACAGTGCCATGGCACATATCTTGAGGCTGAGAAGGCTGGTGAATCTGAGCTTTAAACGGATCTGAAGGGCTCCCCAAATGGGCAGTAGAATCTTCAAGTGGGCTGCAGAACCCAAATTACGCACACTGTGGCCTACTTATCACACAGGCAGCTCAGACTACCAAACCCGCTTGAACCAGAGCAGAGAGCACCAAACAGCTGCATTCTCATTCCTTGTACTACCTGCAACATAGGGCCTCAGCCTCACACCAGCCCCCCCGGCATCCTGGAGCAGGCTCAACACGGGCCATGCCAGGGGGATCCCAGATCTTTTCTCTCTCCCTGAAGACTGCCTGACCAAGGCGGAGTGCCACACTGAGTACAGGGTCAAAGGGCTGCCACCACCCCCATGCCCCACACCATGGGCTGCCACCACCCCCATGCCCCACACCACAGGCTGCCACCACCTCCATGCCCCGCACCACGGGCTGCCATCACCTCCATGCCCCACACCACAGGCTGCCACCACCTCCATGCCCCACACCACGGGCTGCAACCACCTCCATGCCCCATACCACGGGCTGCCACCACCTCCATGCCCCACACCACAGGCTGCCACCACCTCCATGCCCCACACCACAGGCTGCCACCACCTCCATGCCCCACACCACGGGCTGCCGCCACCTCCATGCCCCACACCACGGGCTGCCACCACTGTGACATCTCCACTGCCTGCAGATTTTACACATGGATTAGGCCCAACTTGCCAAGGGACATCGGAGCCCCCCTACTTTGGCGGGCCCCCCTACTTTGAAACTCCTAGACTGATGGGCTGCTGCTTCCACATTTGGGCCTAGTTCCACCACCACAGGGCCCTAAACCATCCACCAAATCCTGAGTGGAAACTTTCCTTTGCTGAGTTGCTAAGGCTTGAACCTTGGCCCCACTGTTGTAACTGCACTCTCCCAGATGACCTCCCCCACCAGGAAACCCAGCCTAATATACCCACCAGGCCCAGCCCCAGACTCCACCCAAAGGGCAGAGATAAACCTAGCAGGGCATAAAAGGCAAAAAGGCAAAAAGGGGGGAGTTGGTCACTGTAGTAATATCCCTCCCCAGAGGGGGACTTGCACTCTTCCCCCCCCCTTAAACCATAACCTTCCTGGGGAATGGGGCACCTTCCCCCCCCACAAAGGAGGGTCAGTGGGATATGTGCACTCTCCCACCAGTGCACCCATCACCGCAAGGGGAATGCCAGAACAAACTAAATAGGGACCCTAAGAAAAATCCCTTCTAGTTGCCGCTGCCCAAACAGAAGCTCAGTCTCCCAAAACACCTAATCCAGCACAGGTCTCCCCTTAAACAATGAATAAAATGTATAAAACAACATCACATACCAAGACAGATTTAATAAAACAAGACATTTCAATGGTGTTTCCCAAACAATAACTACCTACACCAGCCACTCCTCCTGTCACCCACATGCATGCACGCATACCCACAAACACTCATAACAGGCAGGCAATGCAGTCACCTTCACACAGTCTCTACCATGCACCCCTTCTGTACCTACAACACTTACAGTAATAATAGAGTCCATAAGAACAGAGTCCCACTGCCCAATAAAAGGGCCTTAAAGTTCCAGAAGATGTCCATGAAACAGCACCAGTCCCGAATTCAGGTTAGCTTTAAACCTGGCACTGTTCCCTTTCCATTCCCCACATTGACTTCCCCCCAAATACATTAAACAGCAATGAAAACTGTAAAAATAGAACCAGTACAAACTGGAACAGCTCACCAGCACAGAGTCCCAAAGGCAGCTATGGTCCTAGCAGAAAAGATCAACATTTGGAGAATTCACCCTTTACAGAGCAGGTCCACCGTAGCCAAGGTAGTAGTATTGGGGGTTAGGTTTTGTTGTTTTGTTTCTAAAGAAATCCAGAGAAACCACATAGTACTTCATCCTCCTGCCAGAGACATCCTGAAACATCGCAAAGTGCTTAAAGAGCACTGCCTGTGTTGTGATACAGTGATAGGACCTTGTTGGTAATCTCCTCAGATGGGGTCCCAAATTGTTTGGTATGGACCTGGAGCTTGTTCACCATTACCCTGAAAACCCAATCAGCATGTTCTTTCCTCTTTCACGTCCCCAAAGGTGCTCTGATGTTTAGGATATTGCACTTGGGGTACCCAATTTGGATGTGTCATACCAACCACTCTGTTTGCGAACATTCAGGAATGCTCTGTATGCTGGTTCTTCTTGCCTGGCCCTCCCCAAGCCAGACCCTAGTGAGATACCTCAGGTTCATTGGGACATCAGGGAGGAGTCCGTCCATAGAATCTTTGAGGGCTGCAGATAACCCTGGGAGGCGTGGAATAGTGTCTGGAAAAGTCAGAACTGGCCTTCTGTAGGGCTGGGGGATGGCACAGTGTATCTCTTGGTCTTGAAACATCAAGGATTTCGATGCTTGCCCAGGGGGCAGTACAGGAGGCTCCACAAAATCAGACTCCTAGGGTTTTTTCTCCTGGCGATTCAAGGATTCTTTTCCCGAGGCATCCCTTCTCTTAGTAATAACACTGCCACTACTGGTGGGCGAGGGAGCACACTCAGATCCTTTGGGCTCTGGGGGATTGACAGATTTCAACAATTTAACTCGCCCTCTCCCTCTACCATGGGGAAGCTCAGAAAGCAGTAGTGGGGAAGGGCTGGGCAGACATCTGTGCCCCTCCTCAACACATAGCTCCTGTTCTTCTTCTTCAGCTTCCACATGCACAGGGGCCTCAAGAGTGGTGGGCTCCAAGGGGGTGACTGCTAACTTCATGTCCTCCCATATATCCAGACTACCACCTGACAATAGTGAAGCCATCCCCATCGAAGGCACAAGTGATCAGGTACACTCTGGAGTATAAGGTGGCAGAGAGTAGAAGTTAACTGTTGGAGGCACCCCACAAGCACAGGAGGAACACAGCGAGAGGTGCACAACCCCAATACCCTGGTAGCTGCAGCAAACACACCGGTTGTTTGGGGCACTCTGATCATCATTAGACCACAGCCAGGTAAGGAGGGAGGTCAGGACCAGGGCCTATGGCTCACTCTCAGGAGTCTTCTGAGCCATTTGTCTTCCTCCTCTTGAACACGCAACAGCTAGTCTCAGTCCTAGAAATGGTGCAAACTCTTCTTCCTCCCAGAATACTGTGCTATTTATTTTATCCCAGGGAACAAATGTTATGGATAATTTGGTTCCCCAGGATAAAATAAATTCTCTTAGATATGTGGATACCTTAGATTTAGTAATGTCCAGATGTAATATGGAAATTGGGAGACAATCAGTATTTTATAGGGGCCCTTTGATTTGGAACAATCTGCCTCCCATTTTAGAACTATGGGAAAATATAAATCCTGGAGGGGAATAAAACTCTGTTTAAGAGACACTTTGGGGAACCTTAGACACTGTTGTACAGTCCATTGAGTTTAGAAATTAATTATAACTTAGTACAAGTCATGAGTTATGTCATACTTGTATATTCTTTATTATGTGTTATATGATATGATATGTATTATTGGTGTTGTATTACAAATATATTTATGAGTGTTTGTATAACATTGTTGCTTGTAATTTATGGACCTCATTACAAATGAGTTTTACTCAATCAAAGTGATTTATACTAACATACTAAAATGCCAGCAGAATAGGCCTAATGGTCTTTCGTGTCTGCTCGTTTGGTCAGCCCCCACCCTGGGTGCTGACCTTGCTGTCCCCTCGCCTTCTCTGGCTTCTCCTTCCCAGTTCGGATATTCTTGCTGCATTGGATTTTGCTTCCTGAACCCTTCCCCTGTACCTGTCCCACCCTCTTGAACCCCTCCACTGTCTCTGCCTCCACCAGCCCCCTAGGTAGTGCATTCCATGGCTCTACCACCTCTCAGTGAAGTAGCACCTCCTCCTTTCTCCCTGAATCTTCCCCCCTCCAGCTTCCACCCATGCCCTCTAGTGGCCCCTTCCTCCTTCCTTCGAAGCACCCTCACTGTTCCTCCCCTATTTACCCTCTCATGTACCTGAAGACCTCTATCATGTCCCCCGTCCCTTCTCTCTTCCAAAGTGTACATATTTAGCTCTTCGAGCTCTCCTCATAGGTCCTGTCCCCCAAGCCCCAAATCATTTTGGTTACCTCCTCTGGACCTCTCCAGGAGGTTAATGTCCCCTTAAGTGTGGCCTCCAAAACTGCACGCAGTACTCCAGGTGCGGCCTCACCAAGCAGTTATACAGAGGGAGTATCACGTCCCTCCTTCTGGAGGTGATCCCCCTAGCGATGCATCCCAGCATCCTGTTGGCCTTGGCTGCTGCCCTCCTACAAGTCTCAGAGTTGTTCATCTTGACATCCACCACCACCCCCAGGTCCCTCTCAGCCATTGAGACTTGTAGTATTTCCCCAGGGTGTACACTTGGCCTGGGTTTCTGGCCCCCAGGTGGAGTACCTTGCATTTCCCTGCATTAAACCTCAGCTTCCACTTTCTAGACCATCTTTCCAGAGCCTCCAGGTCCCCCTGCAGAGCCACCCTCCCCTCCTCCCCATCCACCACTGCCCCCAGTTTCGAGTCATCCACAAAGAGACTCATCTCACTCCTGATTCCTGTCCTTATGTCAGATACGTAGGCGTATGAATAAACATTTTACTGCTACTTTACTTACTACTACTACTACTACTATTCCACCAGCCAATCAGGGACAAGAATGGCTCAATAGCATCAGATATTAATATTTGAGAGCCATGATCAAGATGGTGCCATGAGCCAAGGTGCGAAAACCTCCCAAACACTGCAACACCCACTTGATGGCACAGACAAAAATTTCAACATGAGCACCACTACACTGCTGCCAACCATGCAGGCCCAGGAACTACCTGGTGTCCCCAAGATAAATCTCGGACTAGCACCCACATTTGTAAACCCCCCGACCAACTGTCTAGGGGCCTAATGTTAAAATGGAATAGAGGGAGGTACAAGCTGAGCAGACCATCCAAAGAAAACTTAAAGATGGACATACCTCTATAGATGGATAACTGGTTCCACTGCAGGCTTGATGGCAGACTATACACAGTCTGCAGGAAGGGGGAGACTGGAGCCTCGAACCTGGACCCTGCTGGAGGAAAGTTGGTAGAAGGCAGCAAATTAATTGAAGCAGAGGCCAGACACTCTCCAGATAAATTGTAACAAATTAATTTGAAACAAAAGTACAGCTCCCGGGGGTTGGGGGCACATACTGGAAGAAGGCTTAACAGTGACACAGTCCCGCAGAAAAGATTAATAAACAAATTAGCCAGCCTTGGAGTGGGTCCCAGGGTGGTAGCCTGAGTAAAATATTAGCTGGACAACAGGACACAGAGGGTAATAGTAAACAGAGTCCACTCCGAAGAGAGGGGGACTACTAGTGGGGCATAGGTGTTGACTGCGGGGGGGGGCTGAGGGCTGAAGCTCCTCCAGGAAGTTAAAGTGGGGGGTCTGCTCCCCCCAGCTGAAATTGTGTGTGTCTATATATTTTTTTTTTGTTACTGGGCACTGGGAAGCCAAACAGCAGGATTGTGAAGGCTGGAGCATGGGGCAGAGGCATTCGGATCACAGACACGGACCTCAGTGCCATTTCATCTTTATTGGTGTGGAACTTTTGGTTGGGAGGAGTAGTTTGCTCAATCAGCTGCTGCTGCCTCCATGCCATCACTGACGGAACTCAGTTGTAGACACAGCAACCTGGGCTCAACCACGCCTACACAGCACTCAGCACGAGCACAAGCAGCCACCAGCAACAGTGCCACTTTTGGCACCAGAAGCTGCCATTTGTTTGCTGCTCGGCTGGTGCAGATGGTAGTTGGCAGTAGGAGCCAGTCATGCCACTGCCTGTTGGATTCAGTAGTGCCGAGCATGAACGACTCCACAAGCTAGAGTGTCAGGAAGGAGTCGGTCCAACAGAGGACACCGAACCTCACCAGAGACTGGACTACAGTCAGCAGTGTGGGCGAGTGTGAGACTAGGCCTGATCCCTGCAGTGAGCTTTCCAAACTTCTTCTTCAAGATGAAAGTTATTTTTATTTAAATACAATGTTTGATTTTTGCCTTGTTTTCACAGAACGAGCGAGTTTTGTGAAAATAGGGCAAAATCAAACTTTGTATTTAAATAATAGACATTGACAGTAGGAGAAAGAGATTACAGGCCTGAGCAGAAGTTGAATCGCAACTGAATCCCTTTGCCCCATTAATCCACCTTGACCCTCCCTGAGGCTGAGTAAGTTCCACCCTGAGGGTCCCACTCCCTGTCCATGTTTTGAAAAGTCATGGTTCCTTCTCAGTTTATCAATACTTTCTGGTCCCCAGTTGTTAAAAATCTTATAAAGTGCTTTAGATTTTTTATTTAGTCAGTGTTCTGTATGATTTTTGAAAGGGATCTGCTGTGGGACTGAAGTTTGAATAACCATAGTTATTTTAAAGAAGCTCTGCTTGTTCTCCCTAGTAGTTAGAAGTGGAGGTTGTGGGAATCAAGCCCAGGTCCTGCTTGACTCTCCTGGATATACCAAGCTCATTTAAAATTCATTATTCTAACCTCTAGACTATACTGCTAGCCAGTTCAAAGCAGTTGAGAGGTATGACTGAGTGAGGAGAATATTTTGGATCCAGAGTGTTCTACTGTGTTACCTACCAGGAGGTGGCAGGAGAGAAGGGAGGACAAAGCAGGGAGCAACATTTTGTAAGGTAATATGAGGTGCTTGACTCTGTTGTTTTGTTAGCAGTTATTACATACTGTAGAGTTCTGTGATTGTTGTCTATAAAGGGTAGTAGGGAAATCAACTAGGGGCCCCCTCTGACTTTTGCAGGGGGGACTCAAGAGCAGTAACCCAAGATGGGAAGGGGTTGCAACACTGCAGAAAAAAACTAAAGAAAAAAACATTTTTATGATTTTTTTTTAAATGTTCATCCACTCCAGTACATGCCATGCTAGTACTGCAGAGCAGTGTGTCACTGAGCAGCATGGATTATCAAAAGCAGGCTGTCAACAAAACCAGTTTAAATGTACACATTACACATGACACACTGATCTGAAGTATTACCACAGACAATCAGTTGCATTATTTCTGGTGTGCACAGTGTTATGACGTGTGCCAACAGAGGCTGGAGCCCAGTACAAAAGGCAGCCTGCAGCGCCAGCAGAAACAGAATGAGGAGTGAGAGAGGGGGAGGACTCACCTCAATGGAGTTTTGCTGGGACCTGCTGTGGATTTCTTTGTGGCAGGCGGACAAGGTGCCAACGCAGGCAGGATCCCAGTACAAAAGGGCAGCCTGCAGCCACTGGAGACACAGAAAGATGGAGAAGGGGAATGAGTGAGCTTAATGGAGGTGTATCATGACTGCTGTGGATTTCTTTGTGGCTGTGGAAAAGGCAGCTAATGCAGGCAGGAGTCCAGTATAAAAGGCCAGCCTGAAGCGGCAGGAGAAACAGAATGAACGAAAGTGAGAGGGGAGGGAGTGAGTAGTGAGCTCAACAGCCTCTATCATGACTGCTGCAGATTTCTTTGTGGGCAGAAAAGGGTGGTAACTCAGGCAGGAGCCCAGTACAAAAGGGCAGGCATGGAGTGCCAACAGAGACAGAATGAGGAGTGAGACAGAGGGAGGAGTGAGACCAACAGAGCTCTGTCAGAACTGCTGCAGATTTCTTAGGGCAGAAAAGTGCTGTGCCGCAGGCAGGAGCCCAGAACAAAGGGGCAGCTTGCAGCGCTTGGGAGAAACAGAACGAAAGTGAAAGGGAGAGGGGGAGGAGCGAGCTCAATGGAGGTCTATCGCGACTGCTGCAGATTTCTTTGTGGGCAGGAAAAGGCGGCAACACAGGCAGGAGCCCAGCAGCAGCAGGCCAGCCTGCAAGTCCCCACAGAAACGGAATGAGCGAGTGAGACGGGAGTGAGCGATCTCCAGTAATAAAAAGGCCAGCCTGCAGCACTGGCAAAAATGGACTTAGCGAGTGAGAGGGGGGAGCTTAGCTCAACAGAGCGGTGTCGGCACTGCTGCACATATCTTGTGGGCAGACAAAGCCAGCAATGCAGGCAGAAACCCAGTAGAAAAGGGCAGCCTGCAGCAGCGGAGACACAGAATGAGCGAGGAGGAGGGGGAGGAGTGAGCTCAACAGAGCTCTGTCGGGACTGCTGCAGATTTTTTGTGGGCACAAAAGGCAGCATTGCAGGCAGGGGCCCAGTACAAAGGGCAGCCTGCATGCAGGGAGAAACAGAAGGAACAAGTGAGAGAAGGGGAGGAGTAAGAGAATCAATGAAGCTCATCGTGATCTGCTACAGATTTTGTGGCCAGAAGAAGGCAGTAATGCAGGCAGGAGCCCAGTACAAAAAGGGCAGCCTGCAGTGCTGACAGAAATGGAATGAGCGAGTGAGAGAGGGAGAGGGAGCGAGCTCAACAGAGCTCTGTCGGGACTGCTGCAGATTTGCTTGTGGGCAGAAAAGGCACCAACAGAGGCAGGACACCACTACAAAACAGCAGACTGCAGCGCCAGGAGAAACAGAATGAGTGAGTGAGACAGGTGGAGTGAGCAACCCAACAGAGCTCTGTTGGGACAGCTGCAGAGTTCTTTGTGGGCAGAAAAAGGTGCCAATGCAGGCAGAAGCCTATTACAAAGGGCAGCCTGCAGCGCCAGGAGAAACACAACAAGCGAGTGAGAGGGGAGGAGCGAGCTCATGGAGCTCTATCATGACTGCTGTGGATTTCTTTGTAGGCAGAAAATGGTGGCAACGCAAGCAGTAGCCCAGTACAAAAGGCCAGCCTTCAGCACCAGCAGAAAAGGAATGAGTGAGTGAGAGAGAGGAGTGAGTTACCTCAACAGTCCTGTGTCAGGACTGCTGCAGATTTCTTTGTGGCAGAAAAAGCTGCCAACAGAGGCCGGAGCCCAGTACAAAAGGGCAGCCTGCAGCACCAGCAGAAACAGAATGAGTGAGTGAGAGAGGGGAGTGACCCACCTCAATGGAGCTTTGTTGGACTGCTGCGGATTTCTTGTGGGCAGGCAGGAAAAGATGCCAACGCAGCAGGATCCTAGTACAAAGGGCAGCCTGCAGCGCCTGGAGAAACAGAAAGAGGAGTGAGAGAAGAGGAATGAGTGAGTTTAATGGAGGTGTATCATGACTGCTGTGGATTTCTTTGTGCAGGAAAAGGCAGCAATGCAGGCAGGAGTCCAGTACAAAAGGCCAGCCTGAAGCGGCAGGAGAAACAGGAATGAACGAGAGGGAGAGGAGGGAGAGGAGGTGAGCTCAACAGCCCTCTATCATGACTGCTGCAGATTTTTGTGGGCAGAAAGGGTAGCACTAGGCAGGAGCCCAGTACAAAGGGCAGCATGGAGGCCAACAGAGACAGAATGAGTGAGTGGAGACAGGGGGTGAGTGAGACCAACAGAGCTCTGTCAGAACTGCTGCAGATTTCTTTGTGGGCAGAAAAGTGCTACTGCAGGCAGGAGCCCAGTACAAAAGGGGCAGCCTGTAGCGCTTGGGAGAAACAGAATGAGCGGAGTGAGAGAGGGGAGTGAGCGAGGCTCAATGGAGGTCTATCGTGACTGCTGCAGATTTCTTTGTGGGCAGGAAGCAAGGCAACACAGGCAGGAGCCCAGCACAAAAGGGCCAGCCTGCAGCCCCAACAGAAACAGAATGAGTGAGTGAGACGGGAGGAGCGACTCCAGTACAAAAGGCCAGCCTGCAGCACTGGCAAAAATGGACTTAGCGAGTGAGAGGGGGGGAGGCAGCTCAACAGAGTGGTGTCGGTACTGCTGCACATATCTTTGTGGGCAGACAAAGTCAGCAATGCAGGCAGAAACCCAGTAGAAAAGGGCAGCCTGCAGCACGGGAGACAGAATGAGTGAGTGGGGGTGAATGAGCTCAACGGAGCTCTGTCGGGACTGTTGCAGATTTCTTTTGTGGCACAAAAGGCAGCAATGCAGGCAGGGCCCAGTACAAAAGGGCAGCCTGCAGCGGGGGAGAAACAGAAGGAACAAGTGAGAGAGGGGAGTGAGTAAGGAGATCAATGAAGCTCTATCGTGACTGCTAAGAGATTTCTTTGTGCCAGAAGAAGGCAGTAATGCAGGCAGGAGCCCAGTACAAAAGGGCAGCTGCAGTGCTGATCAGAAATGGAATGAGCGAGTGAGAGAGGAGAGGGAGCAGCTCAACAGAGCTCTGTCAGGACTGCTGCAGATTTGCTTGTGGCAAGAAAAAGGCACCAACAGAGGCAGGACACCACTACAAAACAGCAGACTGCAGCGCCTGGAGAAACAGAATGAGTGAGTGAGGCAGGTGGAGTGAGCGACCACCAGAGCTCTGTTGGGACAGCTGCAGAGTTCTTTGTGGGTAGGTGCCAATGCAGGCAGAAGCCCAGTGCAAAAAGGGCAGCCTGCAGCGCAGGAGAAACACAACAAGCGAGTGAGAGGGGGGTGAGCGAGCTCAACGGAGCTCTATCATGACTGCTGTGGATTTCTTTGTGGGCAGAAAATGGTGGCACGCAAGCAGTAGCCCAGTCCAAAAGGCCAGCCTTCAGCACCAGCAGAAACGGAATGAGTGAGTGAGAGAAGGGAGTGAGCTACCTCAACGGTCCTGTGTCAGGGACTGCTGCAGATTTCTTAGGGCAGAAAGCTGCCAACAGAGGCTGGAGCCCAGGCACAAAGGAGCCTGCAGCCCAGCAGAAACAGAATGAGTGAGTGAGAGAGAGGGAGGACCCACTCCAATGGATTTTGTTGGGACTGCGCGGATTTCTTTGTGGGCAGGCAGGAAAAGGTGCCAACGCAGGAGGTCCCAGTACAAAAGGGCAGCCTGCAGCGCCGGAGAAACAGAAAGATGAGAGAAGGGAATGAGTGAGCTTAATGGAGGTGTATCATGACTGCTGTGGATTTCTTTGTACAGAAAAGGCAGCAATGCAGGCAGGAGTCCAGTACAAAAGGCCAGCCTGAAGCGGCAGGAGAAACAGAATGAACGAGTGAGGGGGAGGAGGGAGTGAGTTCAACAGCCCTCTATCATGACTGCTGCAGATTTCTTTGTGGGCAGAAAAGGGAGTCATCCAGGCAGGAGCCCAGTACAAAGGGCAGCATGGAGTGCCAACAGAGACAGAATGAGTGAGTGAGACAGGGGAGTGAGTGAGACCAACAGAGCTCTGTCAGAACTGCTGCAGATTTCTTTGTGGGCAGAAAAAGTGCCAATCAGGCAGGAGCCCAGAACAAAGGGCAGCCTGCAAGCGCTGGGAGAACAGAACGGCGAAGTGAGAGAGGGGAGGAGCGAGCTCAATGGAGTCTACCGTGACTGCTGCAGATTTCTTGTGGCAGGAAAGGCGGCAACACAGGCAGGAGCCCAGCACAAAAGGGCCAGCCTGCAGCCCCAACAGAAACGGAATGAGCGAGTGAGACGGGAGTGAGCGACTCCAGTACAAAAAGGCCAGCCTGCAGCACTGGCAAAAATGGACTTAGCGAGTGAGAGGGGAGGAGCGAGCTCAACAGAGCGGTGTCGGTACTGCTGCACATATCTTTGTGGGCAGACAGAGGCAGCAATGCAGGCAGAAACCCAGTAAAAAAGGGCAGCCTGCAGCAGCGGGAGACAGAATGAGTGAGTGGGGGGTGAATGAGCTCAACGGAGCTCTGTCGGGACTGCTCCAGATTTCTTTTTGTGGTACAAAAGGCAGCAATGGTGGCAGGGGCCCAGTACAAAAGGGCAGCCTGCAGCGGGCGGAGAAAACAGAAGGAACAAGTGAGAGAGGGGAGTGAGTAGAGGAGATCAATGAAGCTCTATCGTGACTGCTACAGATTTCTGTGTACAGAAGAAGGCAGTAATAGGCAGAGAGCCTAGCACAAAGGGGCAGCCTGCAGTGCTGACAGAAATGGAATGAGCGGTGGAGAGGGAGAGGGAGCGAGTCAACAGAGCTCTGTCGGACTGCTGCAGATTTGTTGTGGGCAGAAAAAGGCACCAACAGAGGCAGGACACCACTACAAAACAGCAGACTGCAGTGCCTGGAGAAACAGAATGAGGAGTGAGGCAGGTGGAGGAGCGACCTAACAGAGCTCTGTTGGGACAGCTGCAGAGTTCTTTGTGGGCAGAAAAGGTGCCAGTAGCAGCCCAGTACAAAGGGCACTGCAGGCCAGGAGAAACACAAGTCGCGAGTGAGAGGGAGTGAGCGAGCTCAACGGAGCTCTATCATGACTGCTATGGATTTCTTTGTGGGCAGAAAATGGTGGCAACGCAAGCAGTAGCCCAGTACAAAAGGCCAGCCTTCAGCACCAGCAGAAACGTAATGAGTGAGTGAGAGAGGGGAGTAGCTACCTCAACGGTCCTGTGTCAGGACTGCTGCAGATTTCTTTGTCAGAAAAAGCTGCCAACAGAGGCTGGAGCCTAGTACAAAGGGCAGCCTGCAGCGCCAGCAGAAACAGAATGAGGAGTGAGAGAGAGGGGAGTGACCCACCCAATGGAGTTTTGTTGGACTGCTGCGGATTTCTTTGGGCAGGCAGGAAAAGATGCCATCGCAGGCCGGATCCCAGTACAAAGGGCAGCCTGCAGCGCCCGGAGAAACAGAAAAGAACGAAAGAGAGAAGGGGAATGAGTGAGCTTAATGTAGGTGTATCATGACTGCTGTGGATTTCTTTGTACAGGAAAGGCAGCAATGCAGGCAGGAGTCCAGTACAAAAGGCCAGCCTGAAGTGGCAGGAGAACAGAATGAACGAGTGGAGAGGGAGTGAGTGAGTGAGCTCAACAGCCTCATCATGACTGCTGCAGATTTCTTTGTGGGCAGAAAAGTGTAGCAACTCCAGGTGGGGGAGCCCAGCACAAAGGGGCAGCATGGAGTGCCAACAGAGACAGAATGAGGAGTGAGAAGGGGAGTGAGTGAGACCAACAGAGCTCTGTCAGAACTACTGCAGATTTCTTTGTGGGCAGAAAAAAGTGATGCAGGCAGGAGCCCAGTACAAAAGGGCAGCCTGCAGCGCTGGGAGAAACAGAACGATAGTGAGAGGGGAGGAGCGAGCCTAATGGAGGTCTTCGTGACTGCTGCAGATTTCTTTGTGGGCAGGAAAAGGCGGCAACACAGGCAGGAGCCCAGTACAAAAGGGCCAGCCTGCAGCCCCAACAGAAACGGAATGAGGGAGTGAGAGACGGTAGAGCGACCTCCAGTAAAAAGGCCAGCTTGCAGCGCTGGGCAAAAATGGACTTAGCGAGTGGAGAGGGGAGTGAGCGAGTCAACAGAGCGGTGTCGGTACTGCTGCACATATCTTTGTGGCAGACAAAGCCAGCAATGCAGGCAGAAACCCAGTAGAAAGGGCAGCCTGCAGCAGGGAGACAGAATGAGTGAGTGGGAGGGGTGAATGAGCCTCAACGGAGCTCTGTCGGGACCTGCTGCAGAATCTTTTTGTGGGCACAAAAGGCAGCAATGCAGGCAGGGGCCCAGTACAAAGGGCAGCCTGCAGCGGCGGAGAAACAGAACGAATAGGTGAGAGGGGAGGTAGTGAGCGCTCAATGGAGCCTCCATTATGACTGCTGCAGATTTTCTTTGTGGCCAGAAGAAGGCGGCAACACAGGCAGGAGCCCAGTAAAAAGGGCAGCCTGCAACGCCAACAGAAACGGAACAAGTAAGTGAGAGAGGCGAGGAGCAATTCCAACGGAGCTCTGTCGGGACTGCTGCAGTTTGCTTGTGGGCAGAAAAAGATGCCAACAGAGGCAGGAGACCACTAAGAAAATGGTAGCCTGCAGCACCGGAGAAACAGAATGAGCGAGTGAGACAGGCGGAATGAGCGACCTCAACAGAGCTCTGTCGGACACCTCGCGGATTTCCTTGTGTGCAAAGGTGCCTATGCAGGCAAAAGCCCAGTACAAAAAGGGCAGCCTGCAGTGCTGGGAGAAATGCAATGAGTGAGTGAGAGAGGGGGAGGAGTGAGCTCAACGGAGCTCTATCAGCACTGCTGTGGATTTCTTTGTGTGAGAGAAAGGTGTAGAACGAGGCAGGTGCCAGTCACAAAAGGCCAGCGACAGCACCAGCAGAAACGGAATGAGCTCTCGTGAGAGGGGAGTGAGCTAGCTCAACAGACCCAGTCAGGACTGCTGCATTTCTTTATGGGCAGAAAAATCTGCTGACAGAGGTGGAGCCCAGTACACAAAGGGCAGCCTGCAGCACCAGCAGAAACAGAATGAGCGAGTGAGAGAGGTTGAGTGACCCACCCCAACAGAGCTGCCTGCGAGGACACCTGCAGATTTCCTTGTGGCAGAAAATGTCAACGTCGGCAGGAGCCCAGTACAAAACAGCAGCCTGCAGCACCGGATAAACAGAATGAGTGAGTGACACAGGGCAGTGAGCTAGCTCAATGGACCAAACGTAATCAACATTTGGCATTGACGAATGCTTGTTTTATAGAAAGCTATGTTTTTACCCTGACACAGAGGAAACAGAGGTTCTGTTTTGACTGCACTTGAGACATGTGTGTATCTCTGTGTGTATGCCAGTGTAATTATAAGTAATTCTGTATATATGTATTACATGCAAACATTCCATGTTGTGTGTGTGTGTGTGTGTGCACGTGCGTGTCTGTGTGTGTGTACATATGTGTGTGTGTGTGTGTGTGTGTGTGCATGTGTATGTGTGATCAACAGCCAATACTGCACATTTTACAATTCTTCCAATTGATGGCACAAATCACACATCTCATTGCATGTGTGGAAAGACAGATAAATGGAGATGAACAACATCTGTGGAGGTAGTACTTTGTAGTTTTCACCCACATTTTATTGTATTATGTTTTTGTGGATGTTACAATATGTTCCAGTTCCTAATTTTTTGTTTGTTAGTTTAAAGTTACTATGGAACCATTCTATAATCACAGTCACCCAGTCTGGGATGCTGGTTCAGCTGTTTGTGCCACATTTCCAGAGACTGAAGACACTGCATGATTTGTACAGATGTAGAGTACCTCTTTAGCCCCTCCTGGGAAGGATTTTGATGCATGTACTGCACCAGTTGGGTAGCTATAGTCTGGACTGCCTCCACACTGTCTATGATTCCAAAGATAGTGATCTCCTGAAATGCCTTTGTACCTCATGACTTACTACCCCAAATGGCATCTGGTTAAACAACATATGCCATGCCCCATCGCGGTCCTGTTACTCACTTGTCAGGCAGCACAAACTTATATAGCAGATCGTGCTCTGTTATGCAGTGGTTTCACATACTGTAGTAATACTGATATGGATGTGTGAGTTCTATGTTACATAGCTACAATTGATTTATTTTCCCTGAAATAGGTTGTATCAGTACATGGCATACTGATGTTTTGTCTATTGGATTTGGAAACAGCTGGACAGAGGCAATCAAAAAGTACTCCCAGCATGTGCTGTCAGTTGCATCCAGAAGCAGTTCCTTCAGAGATCTCCAAAGGATTTAAAAAGCTTGAATAAATGCCCATAAATGGACTATGTAGCTGTGAGTACTTGGGTCCCTAATACCTAGGCATAGCCACCACAAGTAGACAACTAGAACCAGGTACATTGCATCACAGAGGTATGCAACACAGGTGTAGGTGGACAGTCACCCACTGATGGAGGTGTGTTGCAGCACTCTTTCATACCTTCAATGCCACCAACTATTGTGGACATGCACACAGCTGAAAAATGGAAAACAGAACATGCAGATGAGCAGACAATAAAACACCTTCCACGATTGCTCTCTCTCTCTCTCTCTCTATTTGTCTGATCTTATCTATCTTTCTACCCTCAAGCCCAACAGCAATCCACAGAAGGGGAGACTAAAACAAAATATAAATGATATTATTCAGGCAGGCAGGTGATGGGAAACCGCATGGAAGACAGCAGAGAAAAATAAAAAGACTGAATAACATTGCAGGATCAATAATGTGGTAACCGAGAGAAAATGAGGGGACTAAAGTGTGGCAGTTAGGAAAAGAGTCAATCACACATGGAGGTGTGTTTTGCCTCCAGAATGGGGACTGTAGCATCTCACAGCATCACAGACTGCAATTATTTTCGACTGGAAAGGAGTTAAGAAATTAAAGAAAAAAAATACCACAATGTCAGTCCATGGACCAGGAGATAGAAAACGAATGTGGCATAAATCAAAACGAATCAACAGTAGTATATGTGGGTTTTTGTTTGTTTGTTTGCAGTGCTTTTTATATGCAGCTTATATCACCAACAGTGTATTATTTTTGTGAAGTCTTATTTTCGCTCCCAAAGGAAACTGCTTTGTGGCTGTACTGGGAGCCCTTGAATGTCACTAGATGCACTTCTTGAGGTAACAGAAAAGACCACACATGATAACAGAGGATATGTTCCATTGCGAATGAAACCTATAGACTGAAAACATATATCCTGAAATTGCAGCTCAGGACTGAAAGAATGATCGGATGTTTCTGACCTACAGGCAAAACCAGCATGCATAAAGCATATGTGTGTCTTTTCTGTTGCATGGAGAAGTGCGTCCAGTTGTCAATGAGGAGACATAGACTAGAAGATGTAATGAAAAATACTACAATAAACAGAGTGGTAAAATAAAGTTTTACTTGTGCATAATTGTAGACAAGCACAGTACCAGGTCAGACACCGAAGAAAACAAGTGTAGACGTATTACACATGTACTATTATTTTTGCAAAGATCCATTCAGGCACCCATCACTAACTGTAAATATTGGGCTGGGAAAAAAAAGAACAAAAGTATGATTGTAGAGGACCGGAAAGTAGCATGTTTTACATTGAACACCCTCAGAGACATTCGAACAGTGCCGGAGCATGCACCCCTTGTCTTTCGACTGCACCAGTAAGCGGGACTTGCAGTGGAGGAGAGATACTATATGTCATGATAGGGAGAGAAAAAATATGACTTCACCGAAAATACACTTTGTGAGATGCGATTCCAGTGACTTCAGAGGAATTTGAAAGTCAAGGGGCGGGGCACAGGTCAGGGAAAGGAGACAATACCTTGCGGTTCAACATTGATTATGCGGCAGTGAATACTTGACTATCGAGCCACTGAATGATTCTGACAAAGCCACACGAATTGTGGGTGCAGGACTGGTGACCGCGCACTGGCATGAATAGACACTGAGTCGCTGATCACGGAATCATAGTTTCAAGGAATCTTACTTGAATGGTCATAACACACAAAGTGAAGCGTTAACTATGCACCACCCACCACTCTCTCGCCGCTATGCCTTGTACAGCACAACATGACTGGGGTCTTTTTCATTTCATTACGGCAATTTATAATGAAATATTTTGTTTATTTAGGCAGAGAGGCAATGATACAAACTAGAAAAATATAAGGCTGCATTATGTCAAACTGCATAACACCTTACAGAGTCAGAGCCACATGGTGTAGACAGATAGAAACAGCAGCGAAGTATTTCAGACTAAATTACCTGGTTTGCTTCACTAAATGTGTGGTGAACATGCCACATGCTGCCCCAATGAAACAGTGCACCATCAGAAAAATAGATAAATGACTCACCAGTACTATTAGAAAACAGAACGGAGCTGTGCTGACAGGAACCTGCTGGAGACTGTCGTGTTACAGGTCAGTGATGAATAAAGAAAGGAAAGGGTTTACCGCGTATGCAAGCGACATCAATGTGGGTGGGTCTTGACACCTAGCATCATAGGGATCGGTTGCTGGTGGATAGGATTTCAGCCGTCCCAATGAAATTACAAAACGCTTAAACTGTGCACAACCATGCAATATAAATGCTAAACATGGATTTACAGCAATCGTGGTAGCCGGCCGGTCAAACTAGAAAGAGTATGTGTGGTTAGATTTTTGGGATCGGAGGCTGACAGTGTCCCTTTAGGGTCTGATTTGAAGTCGAACAGGCTAGTGGAGTTCCGAATTGACTTGGTACTTACGCCAAAGAGGGGCTCTGTAGGAGAAGGTGTGCTGTCTGAGAGCTCTGCATCAGAATGGCACCATGAGGGCCCCTCATGCTCTGTTTCTGGTTATATATTCTGAGTCTGGGAGGAGATGTCTGCTGCACAGGGTGGGGGACTTTCCTCAGTAATGCTTTTTGCCTAGGAGGCATGTGAGAAAATTAGTCCTGCATCCAAGAGACAGCAGGTTTGTCTGTTCGTAGAGGAAACAGGTGCACTGCACACCATCAGGAGAGGGAGGATGCTTTCTTACTCTCAGTACTAAGGCAGAGGATGAACACCGACACCATCAGCAGTGAGGGGTTGGAATCTCTCAAAACTTTATGCCTTTATTATAACATGAGTTGCTGAATCTGCTGCTGCTTTGTATTTTTACTATGTTGTCTGACACACAACCTCACATAATTCCACATCCTAAAGGACAGACGTTCTCCCGGTACAACAGTTCGGGATGAAATGACAGCACAGCGCATTCTCACTACCTCACAGTTTTACTTGGTTGCCACTCTGGTTTTCCTTTGTGAAGCAGGGAATAAGAGCTGATGGCACTTTCCCTGAAACACTCTGGAACCATGCATTAACAGGGCTGCGTGATGCATGGCTACGCATGGGCTCTACACCAATGGGCTTCGACATCCTTGCCAACTCATGTTATAAGGAGTATAGAATAAGCCTCAGAATACATCACAGTACATCAAAACCCCAAATCTTCCAGACCCCTGGCCTACTGCTCAGGAATTTTGGAGGTGGCTCAAGCCCTAATGTATTCAAATGCTAGAAACACCCCTGGCTGGCAAGGGATTTTAATATTCCCCAGACCCTACCTTGGACACTACCAATCCCTCCACTTCTAGTCAGCCAATGGCACATAAATTCTTCAGAAGATTCATAAAGGAGATGGACTGGGCTGCACCTGGTGCTTCCTCCCCATGCTCCCACAGATACAGGCATTACTGTACTTGCATAGTACAGATTCATGTACTGACCACTGCTAAACACAGGTCAAGAATCTCAGTGATACAACTTTTACCTTGGGACTATAGCACACTTTGCTCATGCTCCAGTTATTAGTCACTGGCATCTCGGTCTTGAACCCCATGATTCCCACTGGCACCTCAACACATTCGACCTGAACTCCCTGGGAAATCTTGCAGAATAAGATTGCAGAGTTTGGTCAGGACAATTCCTCCCCAGACTTCTCTCCCACAATCCAATAGGATGCTCTTAAGGCAGTTCTTAGAGGACATAATATGCAGTACACAGTAGCCCAGAAAAGGAAGCATCAGGAATGCCAGTGTACAGGCTGGCCCAGTGGCGCTGAGGTTGAGCGCTGGGCGCCACACCTCGCTTCCCGGCGACCGGGTTCGAGAGCGGACCCGGGTCGCCAGAGGCCGGGGAGGGAGGATAGAGCATCCCAACGGATGCTCTCCTCCTCGGGTGGATGCCACGGGCGCGCTTTGGAGCCTTGACATCCTGAGAGGGTTAGTGGATGCACCGACCCCGAAAGGACACGGTGGCTCCGCCTGCTCGGAGCCGGGAGGGGGATGCCGTTAGGCGCTTGAGAGGAGCATGTGTCAGCACGCAGACTTTCTGCGCCGCGCCTCAGAGGACGGGTTAAGGGGAGGAAACAAGACAACTCAGAGGAAAATGCCTCCGGTCGCTTAGATGAAGTCCTCCGGAGCCGGCCTTACCACCCTCGACCAGGGCAGACCCCAATGTGCAGCTGCCACAGAGGAAGGGGGAAGGGGATCTCCTCCTCGCCTGGGGTAATCCAGGCTATCAAGGTGCCCTCAGTGGCAGTGTGGCACTCTAGGGGCAGACCAAGCTGGTCGGTAGAGGTGGGGGCCATCACTCCTTGTGGGACGGAAGGAGTGGTGATTGAGGACAGTAAGGAGTGGATAAAAATAAGTAAAAAAAAAGGAATGCCAGTGTACCCTGGAGGACTAGTTATAATTCCTGCAGCAGGCACACCGGCAGGAGGATGTCTCTGCACTCCCACAGTTGAAACAGATCAAAGTCAACCTGAATTCCCTCTGCCTTCAGAAAACTGAAACTGCTGGCCTTCTACATGAATGTACAACTATAATGTGGCAGCTCAGTCATGCAGACTCCTGGCATATCAGTTCGAAACATCAAAGTCGCCACCATCTTTTCCATTCTCCACCCAGTAATGAGAGACAGGCAGACTAAAATTCATTAAACAGCACGGAGTTTTGCACTTATCAGTCTCTTTACACTCCATAACAGGAAGCCACCCTGGAAAAGGTAATGGCATTTCTCAACCCTCTCACTCTCCCTTCCCTCCCACAAGAAATGGGGAAGAGCTCTTGTCTCCTATCACACATGTGAAACTGGATGCAGTTGTCCATAATACCAAAACAATGAAGGCACGGGACCTGATGGCTATGTAGCCGACTTCAACAAAGTCACAAACATAGAAACATAGACTTTGATGGCAGATAAGGACCGCTTGGCCCACCTAGTCTGCCCATTTCCCTACCTACTGGATAAGCTGCAGATCCTAGTTAACCAACAGCCTATTTCTTCCTACCCCCACAAGAATTGCCTTATGTCTGTCCCATGCATTCTTAAATTCTCCCATAGATTTAGACCCATAACCTCCTCAGGAAGGCTGTTCCATGCGTCCACCACCTTCTCTGTGAAAAATACTTCCTCACATTGCCCCTGAGCTGTCCCTCTATCTTCAAATTGTGTCCCTTGTTCTTGCACATCTCTTTTCTGAAAGATGCTACCTCTTGGACTTTGTTGATTCCACTGAGATACTTAAAAGTTTCAGTCATGTCCCCCCGCTTTCCTCAAGAGTATACATATGAAGCTCCTTCAGGCCCTCCTTATATGGCTTCTCTTGCAGACCCTGCACCATTTTAGTTGCCATCCTCTGGACTGCCTCCATCCTGTCTATGTCCATGTGGAGATGGGGTCTCCAGAACTGGACACAGTACTCAGATGGGGACTCACCAACTGTCTGTACAGAGGGATAATAACTTCCTGTTTTTTGCTGGTGATGCCTTTCTCTATACATCCCAGTATCCCCCAGCCTCTCTACTGCCTTCTCACATTGCTTGTTAACCTTAATGTCATCTGATATGATTACCCCAGGTCCCTTTCCATTTTGTTCTTCTTACTACCTCCCCAAAGAAATTTTTCTCCCGAGCCTGTTCCAGGCCATGAATAGCGGTTATGACGGGACTCCTCCAAACCGATCTGGTCTTTATGCTGTCATTTAAGCAATTCTCAAGCCAGACAAGAACCCCTCCACTGCTTCTCCTACTGATCAATTTCAGTTCTTAATTTCAATTATACATTTTTCGTGTCTCTTCGAGCCCAACCACTATGTAAAATGCCCCAGCTTATAGGATTAGACCACATTGGCTTTGTCTACACTAGAACTACATTGATAATAATGGATGTTCCCTTCACGTAGTCCATGAAATGCAGCAAGCTGCCATTCACTCCATCTTGCTGAGTCTTGATGTTGAAAAGGCCTCTGATTTGGCTTTCTGGTCATTCCTGTACTCCATGCTGGGTCGACTGGGATTGCCATTCCCCTTCATAGAACTCCTCCTGCAGTGTACTGTATTTATCACTCCCCAACCTCATGTTAAGATTAATGGACACTACTGGAGGATTTCCTGCATAGGGCAACCAGCATGGTTGCCCACATTCACCTGTTATTTGCAGTCTACATTAAAACCTTTGGCTCAAACCATCAGAGTGGCAACCACCTTTCAAGATGTCTGTGTGAGAGGAGAAGCCTTCACGCAAATGACATACTGTTGTACCAGCTAGTCTGAAACCTACCTTGCAGCAGTGTTTGAAATTGAAATACTCAGGACTTATGGCCAAGCATCTGGCTACAAACTAAACACCACAAAAACTGAACTCCTTACATTTCACTTAGTCACTTCAGCAACTTAGGGAGTTCTTTCATTTCCACCGGACCTAAACAAACTAAAATACCTGGGAATTTACATAGCCCGAACCCGCCTATTCCAATAATTATCTTCACAGACCAGGTGGTTCAGGACTTTATAAGATGGAATGCACTCCTCTAAGTTTCATCTCATCGGTTGAAGAAAAGGCATGATAACCCCACACAGGGCCCCATACATTTATTCCAAATGTCCAGCTCTCACCTCTCTGTATTCAGACTTTGGAACTGAGAAATCTCATGGTTTATTAAGGCTGGACAGTGATCTCAAGTTAAACTTCAGACCTTGTTTCTACCCAGGAACTCTGGAGGCTTATCAATACCATGTGTCTGAGTCTGCTTACGGACAGCAATCTCCATTACATTCTCCACCAAACCTTGAGCAACATATGTACCACCAGGTTAAATACTGAATGTGAAGTATTCCCAAATCACTTATTTGAGAAGGCCCTTTACTATAGAGGGTCCCACAGAATGCAAAGCAGTGTTTCCTCCAGGTTCAAGTACCAAGTTAAGACATGGCACTCCATTAAGAAGAAACTCTGATTAACTGTATCGAACACCTTAGTTAGGTCAATATAGACTGCCCCAACTAAGTGTCCATGATCAAGAGCTTTGTGAATAAATGAAATATATTCCAGCAGGGCAGTGGTGGTACTGTGGCCCTTTCTAAAACCATGCTGTTTGTGGGAGAGTAGGTTATATTTTGACAGGAAATCAGCTGGTCAGCAACTATTTTTTCACGGGCCTTAGCTAAGTGAGAAGGATGGAGACTGGGCCCTCCCTTTTGGGTGCAAAGGAAACAAGGAACTGGTCAGATTTCCAGACTGACTTCATCCAGTTGGTATAATAATACAAAATTCTGTGTGCACATTTAGTGTGTGCAGGATTGCCTTCCCATGATTCAAATGTTCAGGGTATTACACTACCAAGTGCATGGTCTGATTCAAAGTAAACTCAGAAATCACCTTTGATAGGAATTTAGGATTAGTAACGCAAAGCCACCCAGTCTCTGTGAAAATTAAATCAGGCTCCTTACGCATCAAGGCCTGAAGCTTGGAAATCCTTTGAGCAAAAGTAATAGCAACTAAAAATAGTGCTTTCCAAGACAAGTAGCACAGGTCGCAACTCACGGCCGGTTCAAAGGGAGGCAAAATGAGTTTCTCAAGCAGAAGTTCAGATCCCATGGGGAACTGGGTTCCTGACCAGGGGTTTCAAGTGGAGAATCCCTTTTCAAAAGGTACAGGAAATGTCCAACTGAGTATAGCCTTGCTTTCCACTGGGTGTGGTAGGCAGATATGGCAGGCAAGTGAACCTCAGCAATGAATATCTGAGCCTGAGTCAGAGAGGTGCAAAAGATACCCAGAACCTGTGAAACGGGGCATGAAAAGGGTCCTATTCTTGCAGGCAGCCCAAATAGAGAATCTTTCCATTTGATAGCATATGTAGTTCTCGTAGATGGCTTTATGGCCTCCATGACGACCTGAGCGACTCTGGAAGAGACTCCGAGCATAAGATTGCTATGTCAGAAAGTGCTACACATGAAGGTGAAGGGACTTCAAACCTGGGTGAACCAGTATGCCCTGCTCCTGGGTCAGAAGATCCTGGCAGATGGGTAGGACACTGGAACTCCACTGCCAACTGCTGGAGCAGAGGGAACCATATCTTGTGTGGCCAGTAAGGGCAATCAGAATTAGGTGGGCCCTTCCGTCTGCAGCTTGAGAAGAACCTCTGTAACAGTGGGAAGGAAGGAAGGCATATAAAAACCTCTGTCCAGTAAACAGACAAAGCGTCTCCCAGAAAACAGCTGGCCTGGGAACGAGCAAGAAGAAATTGGATAATTTGAGTTGTATGGGGAGGCAAACAAATCTAGATCTGGGTGACCCCGGAGGTCAAGATGTCTTCAATCACTGACTGTTTTAGTTCCCACTCCTGAGCCATTGTGGCGAGACTGTCCACCAGGGCATTTTGTATGCCTGGAATGTGCACTGCCATAAGCTGAAGCTGGTGCTGGATCACCCAATTCCACACACACATCGCCTCCCTGCACAGGGATATCACCATGTGCCTCCTTACTTGTTGAGATACTAGATAACACACATATTGTCTGACTGGACCAGGAGTGGACCTGGGAGAAGGAGAGGCTGAAAGGCCTGAAGGGCATAAAGCACTGCACATATCTCCAGCACACTGATGTGCAGAGAGAGGCTCCCGCTGAGACCAGGATCCCTGGGTCTGTGATTTTCCAAGTGGGCACCCCAGCCCTGATTGGAAGCATCTGTGGTCAGGGTTTGGAGTGGAGAGGCAGACTGAAAAGGCACCTGTCTGCAGAGGTTGTCCAGGTTGTGACACTAGTGGAGATTCTGCTGTATGGGCCCAGATATTAGCACCCTGTGATCCAGGTCATCCGACCTCTGGTCCCACTGAATCCTGAGCATCTACTGTATAATTCGCATGTGGAGCCTGGCTAGAGTGACAATGGAGATGACCACTGCCTTAAAGGCCTAGGTGGCACAGAACCAACCTGGCTATAGACCAGCAGCCGGAGGCCACTAACCTGGCCTACTGCTGCAAGGATTCTGCCCTGTCCAAGGAAAGGAAAGCCTGACCCTTAGGCTGTATCCAGCACCACTTCAATAAACTGGAGGTGCTGGGAGGGCTTAAGTTAGACTTGTGGGTAGTTCACTGTCAGTTACCCTGGAGATGGGAAATGGAGCCACTGTTGGCACTGGAGTGATCTATAGACTTGTAGCACAGGGATAGGAATTAGATAAGGTACTGGTGGAGCCCACTGGCAAGATTAAAGAAAGAGGGAGGTGCTGCTGGTTGGCAATTTGAACTTGCCAGATGCAGACTGGAGCCTTCAAACAGCAGCTTCAGCTAGAAGCAGGGACATCATGGCTTCTCTATAGGGGCGTTCCTCAGGCAACTAGTCAGTGAACCCACTTATGATGGGGCAATGTGGGAGCTTACACTCACTAACAGGGACAGTTTTGCTGACATCAAGGTGGTAGGCCACTTGGGACCAGAGATCACCGTAAGGTGTTGTTCAATATAAGGATGGTTGTGGAATCGAACCACACAAGGGCGAGGGTTCCTGGAGTTCAAGAGGGCAGATTTAAAAAAATGGGTGAGTGCCTAAGGATGACCTAGCAGGAGGATGACCTGGGTGGGGTGGAGGAACAGTGGGAGAAGATAACAGGGAGCATAGTAAAGGCAACAAACCTCTGCATCAAACAAGTTAGCAAAGGCAAGAGGAAAAGAACCACTATGGTTCTCAAAAGAGGTGACCAAAAAGGTGAAAGCTAAAAGGCAGCATTTAGATGGTATTAGAAGATGCAGAGGAAAAGGAGAGGGTGGTGTTATTGGGGTAAATAGAAGGAAGTAGGGAAAATAGTAAGGAGCGTAGAAAGGCACAAACCAAAGAGAAAATAGCCCAGGAGGTAATCAAAAGGGGACAAGATATTTTTTAGGCATGCAAGTGAAAGAGGAAGACCAGGGTGGGATTGTAAGGTTAAAAAGAGAAGGGATGAGACTGTGCAGAGGGGACCTGGAAAAGGGAGACATCCTGAGCAAATACCTTTGTTCAATGTTCAGAAGGAGAAGGAGAGGGACCACAAAAGTAACAAAACATTTGAGGGAAAGCGGTGGACACTAGTCCTTTTTGAGAGAGAGAGAGAGTCCTAAAGGGACTTACTAATATGAAGGTGGACAAAGCAATGGGACCAGATGGGGTGCATTCAAGGGTGTTGAGGAGCTCAAAGAATACTGGCTGCACCTCTTACAGTTCTATTTAACAGTTCACTGGAAACAGGAGTGGTTCCGGAGGACTGGAGGACTTGCAGATGTAGCCCCACTTCACGAAAGTGGTAGCAGGGAGGAGGCTTATAATGATAGGCCAGTCAGCCTAACGGCAGTGTTGGGAAAGTTAATGAAATCACTGCTGATGGAAAGGGTTGTGGAATATGTTGTATCCAGTAGGTTACAAGATCAAAGAAAGGCTGCACGGCTTTATATGGGGAGATCATGTCAAACAAATCTGCTACATTTCTTTGGCTGGTTGACCAAGGAACTAGATCAAAGTGAAACAGTGTATATGGCCTACCTAGATTTCAGTAAGGCATTCAACATCATTCCACATAGAGACTAGGTAAGCAATCTGGGTAGCTTAGGAGTAGGTCCACAGGTAGTAAACTTGATAAGAAATTGGTTCAGGATAGGTGACAGAGGGTGGTGGTAAACAGAGTTCACTCAAAGAAAGGGAGGGGACCAGTGGGTGCCTCAAGGATCAGTACTGGAACCAGTTCTCTTTAATGTCTTTGTAAGTGACATTGCACAAGAGATGGAAGGGAAGGTCTGCCTCTCTGTGGATGACACTAAAATCTGCAACAGTGTGGACACTCAAGGGGGTGGAAAAGAATGAGCAGAGCCCTGAGAAAACTAAAGGAGTGGTCAAGGGTATAGCAACTGTGTTTCAGTGTGAAAAAGTGTAAAATAATGCATTTAGGGCACAGAATCCCAGGGGTGGAATACAGAATGAGTAATAGTGGTATTGATGACCACCAAGCAGGAAAGGAACCTGGGGTGGTCACATTGAATGACATAAAGGTGGCCAGACAGTAGATAAGGCAGCAGGAATGGCTAGTGGGATGCTGGGGTGCACAGGGAGGCCATCACCAGCAGAAAGAAGGAGGTGGTGTTGCCTCTATATGCACCGAAAAGACCCCACCTAGAGTGTTGTGTCCAGTCCTGGAGACCATATCTCCAGAAGGACATAGACAAAGTGGAGGCAGTCCAGAAGAGGGCAACTAAATGGTGCAGGGTCTGCATCAGAAGCTCTACAAGAACAGAATTAAGGACCCAAATATGTACACCCTGGAAGAGAGGAGGAGAGGGGGATATGATAGAGACTTTAAATACCTACAGGAGTAAATGAGGTACAGTACAGGTAAGTATTTTTCAGAAAAAAGGTGGCCTGGGACTAAGGAAGTATAATCACCTTAAATTACGAAAAGATATATTTTTTTCCTCTCTGCCCCGGTTGGCTCTCAGTCAGATGGGCACCCTAGTCCCATCCCTGCATCATCCACAAGGACATACCGCCAGCCATCTTCCCTGGGCTTGCCACCCCGCCCCGACGGCATCAATCTAGTTTAAGGGACCTTGGGGCACCCACCATCATCCAACTACTGGTGCTTCCGTGTTCTGGTCTCCTGGGAAGCCTGACATGAAAGGATGTCCAGGCGCACGCCACGTGCTCCTGTGTGACATGCCCCAATATCTGTCCCATCTCCCGATCTTCTGGCTCGAGCTGCCTTTCCCCATTTCCGCCAAGAGATGAGTAAGTGGCAGGTCTCTACCCACCCTCCCCAGAGGAGGATGGCAGACTCATCAGACGATTGATCCTCCTCTCCCAGTCATCCCCCAATGCCCTGAGGTCACTCCCCAACCCCAGGTCACTAGCAGGTGAGGCTTGGTGCCTCAGCCTCCATGCCACCAAGCCCAGCTTAAAAGCATATGTTTTTAGCTGTGATAAGTTAATTCTTGGCAACGATATTGATAGAAGCCACCAGCCTCCTCTCCGCTTACTATTTAATATAAGCTCTGTTCTTGGCATTTTACTGTTCTGATGTATTGCCTAATTTGAGGTGTGCCGGGACTTATGATAAGAACACACCACTAAAGTATATGGGAAGAGAGCATGGCCAAGCCAGGGAACAATATGGATGCCTAAGTCCAAGCTCTGCACCCATCTGATTTCTAAAACTCCTCCGCACCTAATTTTTGCATTGGCTCCTTAAATTTACTGCCCAGAATGGCTTCTAATTTGAAAACTTCAAAAAACAAGCCCAACTTTACTTTAAAGTGGCAAAGAAGACTTCTGTGCAATCAGGTCCTGATCTGCCAGTAACTTGGGCCGTGGGGAAACGCAGATAGAGCCATCCACTCATGCCGACCCACAAGCTACTAAATCTTTGTCAGGATCAAGCTCAACCATGGAGTCCCTAATTACCAATCTCAAACATGATCTTCAAACGCAGATGAGAGCGGGCTTTACTAATCTACTGCCCAGCTTATGCACAGTCAACAATCCCTGAACACTATGGGCTGACGACTGGATAAGCACAGAGTAGATTCACTGAGTTGGAGGAGAGGGTGAGCACACAGGAGTATGCTGCCACAAACTCAGAACAACAACTTCAAAAGGCTTTGTGGGAGATAGAGCAAATGAAGACCACCCTTGATGATCATGAGAATCATGAATGCCACTGCAATGTGTGGCTGGTAGGGCTCCCTGAAGGATTAAAGGCTAGGACTGTGGCAACGCAGGCTGGCTACAAACCAGAAAACAGGTTACCCACCTGTAACAGTAGTGTTCTAGGAGTGGTATATGTTGTTATTCCACACTTCTGGCAGAGTCCCTTTCCCTTTAAATCAGCTGAAAAGTCTTCAAGCTGGCTCCTCTCATCCACCCAGGTGGTATAACCTCAGTTCTGCCCCATGACGCCAGAGCTCAGCCTGCTGGAAGCCAGGTTTGTGCATCTGCAGTTGGGGAGGTCAGGTGGTCGTGTGGATGAACAATATATACCACTCCTAGAACTACTGTTACAGGTGAGTAACCTGTTTTCTAGGATCATGGATATGTTGTTCATCCACACTTCTTGGCAGACTCTAGAAGTTCTCTGGGAGGAGGGAGGCAAGCACGCCCCTCACTTGGGAAACAGAGATGGAGAACTGATGCCTCAAAACCAGTATCCCGGCGTGACTCAAGATCGATGTGGTAATGGGTAATGAAGGTGTGTCACAGGTGTGGGAAATAATTCAGACAAGGCAATATTTCAGGATTAAAACACACAGGAATGTAACCTTATTTACAAAAGTCAGAAAACCAAAACAATCAAAAATAAAGAAAAGTAAGTTGCAATGTCAATGACCACTTTTTTCCCTAAGTGGTTTCTTGCATTTCCAATACACAGTCAAAGACCACCGAATAGCTATGGTCTGCTTACTTCTGTGTTTACATTACTCTCACTGAAGACCTCCTGTCTCACTTCCAAGGCTCATCTACAGCTACGTCAGAATCCACTGAATGGGTCAACTCTATCAGCACCTGGTAATGATGCTCCACCTCTCTCCGTTGTTGGTCTGCTACCAACCATTGCCCACTCAGAAAATGGATGAATCGCATCAGGTCTGTCACCTGATCTTCCTACTTTGATCATGGATATCCACAGACTCCATTTCATGTGCCATCCTGAATGTTTGCCCTATAGTCTGGACACCAGGGCTGGTGTCTAGCACTGATCTCTCCTCGTTTCATAAGATGACCAGTACCATATCCCACTTCTGACAAGGTGTTTGCTGTCTTCCAGGTAGCAGCCCAACAGATTTCCTGGATAGGGATATCCCCTGAAGCAGCCACCGATGCAGAGGTATGGCTGGTAGAATGCACTCTTATCCCTTTGGGAGGCTCCTTGCCCACCAACTCACAGCACAGACCAATGCAAGATGAATCCATCGAGCAGTCATCCACTTTGCTGCAGGTCTGCCAGAAGCGGCTTCAGCATAGGTGACAAACAGCTGGTGAACCTCTCCCTAATCTCCGCCATCCTCTCCTTATATAATAAGACAGAGCTCTTCTCAGGTCCAAAGTATGGAGCCTGTATTCGGCCTCCGAGGTGTAACTGAGGTAGTACACCAGCAGAGTCAACACTTGGTTAAGGTGAAACTCTGAAACCACCTTTGAAAGGAATTTCGGATGGGGTGCAGGACAACCTTGTCCCTGTGCAAGACCAGTTAAGAAAAGTCCACCGAAAGTGCCTGAGCCCCCTGTCCTTCTGGCAGACATGATAGCCACCAGGAAGGCCATCTTCCACGACAAGTGTGACAGCTCACACTTGTGCATAGGTTCGAATGGCTTGCCCATGAGCTTTGCCAGTACCAGTAGTAGATCCCACAGAGGTGGAGGTTCCTCGCACCGGAGAGGATATGTGATCCAGGCCTTGAAAGTGCCTGACCACTGTCTCTCTGCACCAACGTCCGGCTGACCGGCCTGCACCTGGCAAGCAGAGATGGCTGCTAGGTGCACCCTAAGGGTCGATGATCAAGACCCCTTTGGACAGAAACCAAAGATAGTCGAGAATGTTATCCACTGGACAGGACAGAGGGTTCAGGCCCTTGTTCTGACACCAAATGGAAAACCTTTTCCATTTGAAGGCATAACATTTCCGGTTGACTCCTTCCTGGATGCTTTCACTACTGTGAGGACATCTTCAGAGAGACCCAAAGCCTGGAACTCTAGCTGCTCAGGTACCAGGCTGTCAGGTGCAGGGATTGAAGTTCCAGATGGAATACCTTCCACTGATTGAGTGAGATCAAGTTCTGGAGTGCTGAAGCCACTCCGGAGCCTGTTGCTGAGCCTGAGGAGATCTGAGTACAGAACTGGTGTGGCCAGTCTAGGGCTACCAGAATCACCTGCGTTTGTCCCTCCCTCACCTTGAGGACCACCCTGTGGATCAAGGGAAATGGAGGGAAGACATAGAAGAGGACTGGGGTCCACAGCCTTGAGAAGGCATCCTCTGGCGGCGAGCCCTGCTGGAGTGGGGCGGGGCAAGAAACAGCCCCAGCTAGGTGTTTTCCGGGAGGCAAACAGGTCCACCAACAGTTTGCACCAGTAGGAGAACAGACTGTATGATACCTCTGGATGGGAGATACCACTGTGGGATATCTTGCCTATGCGGTTGAGAGCATCCGCCAGTTGGTTTGAGGCTCCTGCCACATGGATGGCTAGGAGATCCACTCCAGATGGCTCATGAGTATCCAGATGCTGAGCGCCCCTGCATAGCAGATGGGAATGCATGCCGCCTGTTTGTTGAGGTGGTACATGGTTGTGGTATTGTCCATCTGGACTTGAACCACTTGACCCTGAGCTGAGGAGCGAGCTGACAGTGCCAGTCTGACTGCTCTGAGCTCCAACAGGTTGATGTGATAATGGGACTCTCGGAGTCCAGAACCCAGCCCTGTTGTCCACATGTGGGCCCCAGCCCATGAGAGAGGCATCGGTTGTAAGGACGCTGCCGGCTCAGGGCAGAAAAATGGGATCCCTTCTGCAACCAGTTTGGGACGGTCCACCATTGGAGAGCGTCCCACATCTTCTGGGTCACAGTGATCAGCTGGTCAAAGTGACTGTGGCGCTGAGTCCACTAGGTGGCCAGCTCCCATGGAAGGGGCTCATGTGCCACCGGGCCCAATGGACCACGGAGGTGCATGCCACCATGTAACCCAGAAGGCACAGAAAATCCTGGGCAGGGTGCAATTGCCCAACCAGAAATGACTGGGAAAGGAGGAAAGAATCTCCTTCCTTTCCACTGGGAGTCAAGCTCCAGCTTGATGAGAGTCAAGCTCTGCCCCGATGAAGCACATCACCAGAGAAGGCACAAGCTCTGACTTGGCCTCATTGATCAGGAGGCCGAGTTGGGAGCAGGTCTGAGAGCCAGGTCCCTGGACCTCTCCACCTCCTGCTGGGTGGAACCTGCTAAGAGCCAATCGTCAAGGTAGGGGTAAATTCTGACTCCTCGATGCCTGAGGTGGGCTGCCACCACTGCAATCCATTTGGTGAAGACCCATGGGGCCGATAACAGGCCAAATGACATGGCTCATAACTCGAATAGGGTTCCTCAGCTCTGAAGCAGAGGAACTGCTGGTGGGAAGGACCGATTGGGACGTGAAAGAATGCATCCTGGAGATCCAGTGAGCAGAACCACATGTTTCGCTCCAGGGATGGTATGATCTAAGACAGAGTGACCACCCAGAAGGTGCATGACCTGAAATACTGATTTAGGTTGTGCAGATCTAAAATGGGGTGCCAGCCCCACATCTGCTTGGGAACCAGGAAGTACCTGGAAATAAAGCCTGGGTCAGCTGGAGGATCTGCCACTGGAGCTACTGCCTCCTTGAGGAGAAGCTGAGCAATGTCATCTCGGAGAGTCGACAGAGTGTGGGCAGATAACCTTCCTTCCAAGGCATGAGCTTGACTTGGAAGGTACTGCTCGAATTCCAGAGGCAGTCCCTGGCCAACCACTTCTAAGACCCACCTGTCTGTGGTAATAGCAGTCCAGGCAGAAAGAAAGTGGCGGAGCCAGCCCCCATGGAGGACCCAGAGCTGGCATTGTGGGAGTAGAGGTGGCAGCCCCTACCCCGTCACTGGGAGGCTTGGAAGCAGAGGGTCCAGAGCCTGAACTCTGGCCTCCCTTAGGCCTGGGAGGGTCCTGGCTTGGGTCGGGGTGCCAAGTTTGAGCCTGCTGCTGCTGACCCCTTGAAAGGAGGGACTGCTGGGTCGCGGAAGAAGGCAGAAAAGGCTTCTTCTGCTGCTGCTGCTTCTGAACCAGGAGAACCCTTAGCAGAAGTGGCGTCCAAGGTGGCAATGGACTGCTCAATGTGCTGAAGGTGACCAGCCACACCTGGGCCAAAGAGATCAGTGCCCAGGAAAGGCACATCAGCCAGTTTGTGCTGAATATCCACTGGAAAGGAGGAGAGACTCAGCCAAGCCCTGAGGTGAGAGGCAACCGCGGCTGCCAATGAACGGGCACAAGAGTCCCCGATGTCCAGGGCCATCTGGAGCTGCTGTTTGGCAACAGCACAGCCTTGGTCCCGACCTGCTTCACCATGGTCTGCAAGTCCACAGGGACATGTGGGAGGACTTCGTCCAATGACTCCCAAATGGCACAGGAGAAGTGTGCCATGATGACAGCTAGCGCTTGCCTGATGGAGGCCTAAAGATGAGGTCGCATAGACCTTCTGGGCAGAGTGATCAAATATTTGATTCCTCCTCCGGAGGTCTGTTGGTATCGGTAGAACTACCAGTACATCTGAACACAGATGGTCACAAGGCTCTCAGCCAATGGGTGCTCTGTAACCCCACAAGGGACCCCATGGGTACCAAATACATGGGGCCATATGGGCAGACAGAGCTAAACAGGAGCCAGGGTGCTGCCAAAGTTCTAAGGCCAGGCCAACAATGGCCTCAGCCACAGGAAAAGCCTGTCGGGGTTTCC
Organism: Neoceratodus forsteri; assembly: GCA_016271365.2. Taxonomy (NCBI): domain Eukaryota; kingdom Metazoa; phylum Chordata; order Ceratodontiformes; family Ceratodontidae; genus Neoceratodus; species Neoceratodus forsteri. Next base: position 426,583,955 of record CM057459.1, on the reverse strand, counting down.
CTCTTGAGGATGTCAGTGAGAGGGCATCCTGTGGATTCAGAGATGAGGCGAAGAATGCCCTGAAAGGACAAAGGACCTTCCTCTGTCTCTATCCCACCAGCTAATTCATCATCCCTTGGATGAGAATGGAGGCAGCTTCATCCAAATCTGAGGAACTGGATACAACAGTCAATCGCCCACATCACCCTCGGCCACCAGGGGTGGTCAGGGGTGACAGTGACCGAAGACGCTGGGGAAGCCCAGTGTTTGGTCTAGCTTCCTTAGAAGGAGCCCCTTCCACAGGCTTGCTTGGCAGCGGTTCCACCAAAATCGGTGGAGACCGGTTTAGGCGAACTGGAGGTTTCACCGGGTTCTGCGGGTGGGGAACTGACTTAATCAGCTCCATAGGAGTCGGCTTCGCCTGGGCAGCAAAGCCAAGTAATGGCTGGGTAGAAGCCGGGTAGGCTTGTGCCTGGACAAAATCAGCTGTTGCCACATGAGGTCCTCAGAGTTGTGATGGAGCTTCCACCGAGCCTCTTCTCATTGGAGGAGGATAAGGACGATCGATGCTGTTGCCTCTTTTAGAGTGCTTATGGCCCTTCCTTGGCCATTTGGATGAGGGGTCTGAGACCTTGACTGAGATCAGATAAGCTGACTTCAGCCACTCGGGAGACAATTGCTGGGACCAGTGACTTCCCGGGTCAGGGACCACTCCTCAGTGGGATTACCAGCAGGCTAGGTCTCCTTGTCAGGAAAGCAAGGATTGGAGTCCGAGTGAGGGAGTCATCGATCAGAGTCAGCGACAGAGGTTGATCAGGTTGAGTATTATCTCAACATCATTGATCAACACTTCAGTCGACTGGCCAGACGGCAAGGCCGAAAAGCCAGAGGTCGAAGAGACGATTTCGACTGAGGTCGAAATGGCCGTTCCTGGACGGAGATCTCTCCCGATCCCAAGAGCGCCTTTTGTCTAAATGAAGATGGTCCCGGTCCTTCTCCGCTTACGGGACTGAGAGGAGTGCGTGTCTGCGAGGACTCTCACCCTTAGGGAGAGGGGTGGCACAACCTCAGAAGGAACCCGAGAAGGTGAGCCCAGTTTGAGCGGAATGAAGAAGCTCCGAGAGGAAGATTCCGTGGCATGAGTCGCTCCTCCTTGAAGGCTTGTATGTGCTCCAATTGTCGTGGATCCTCATGCCATGGAAACTTCTACTGGGCCTCCTTGGATTTCACCAACGGGTTCCGCTTTTCAGGCCTCCTGCAGCTTAAGGCATGCAGATAGTTGTCGAGGACGTTAGGGATGGAATGCGCAGGCAAAATCTCACACATCGTGGTGTCATGGTCGACACCCAAACAGTAAAACACACATGGAATGTGGGTCAGTGCATGACATCTTCTAGCCACACGAACACCGTAAAATCGGGGAAGACTTGTCTTCTATAATCGAGAAAACAATCGTAATCGCTAACATGAACAAGGCGAATTTTCAGAATAACCAAGGTTTTGAAACCAGGGCTACAAAATGTGACAGCATGAAGGAGGCAACCTGAATCTTCCAGTGGACAAGAAGATCTGGCATCATGGGCAGAGCTGAGGGTTATACCACCCGTTGCGGGAGCAGCCAGCTTGAAGACTTTGAGCTAATTTAAGGGAAAGGACTCTGCCAAGAAGTGTGGATGAACAACATATACCACGATCCTGGAAAAGTCAATTGCATTCTGGGTGTATGGTAATAAAGTTAGCATTTTCCTGATTACTCATGGCAATTGCAGCAAGAATGACAGGCCTTAAGATGTTAAAAATGCTTACATGCCATAAAATTCCTTCTCCTGGTATATCCTGCAAGATTGGTTATCTGGGCCTCAATAAGCAAACCAAGTCCTTCACCAACCCTGCTATGGTGTTGAAGTTTATGGAAAAGGAGCTGGAAAGGCAGAACATGGAGAACTCACTGTCACTTTCTGAGGGAAACTTTGACTCTTATGAACCTAATATACAGGTACTGGTTTATTTACAGGGTGATGTTCAGACCGCTTGGGGAGGATGTGCCTGCCCAGTCCATAATGGGCTTGTCCCAGCCTACCAGGGTTGGACTGGGGTTCCCCTCTTCCTCCACCACCGCAGTTTGCGGCTAGGTCAGGCAGGATCCACACTGTGACTCTCTCTTTAGTGGCTTATTTACTTTTGAGAACAGATCATCTGAGGCATTTCCTATATTCAAAGAAGGACTGTTCACCTGGGTTTCACAGGCAAAGCGATGAGTGAAGAACTGTTTTGGGATACTATCTACCTCTCATGGCCTGACCATAATGGCATGTGCAGTAATTTTTTTTTGGCCCATGTGACAGTCTGCTACTGAAGGAATATTTGACTGTTACGGTCTGTGAACTCAGTATAATATGGCATAAAAGCAGTGGACAGCAGGAAAAGCTGCCTTTACTATATTTGCAGTTGAGTTACCTTATACTACATTTAGCTTGAATATGTTATTTATGTATATCGTAGTCATTTAACTTTTCCTTTGCTAATAATTCTGCCTGTTTTATTGGCAACAGGTACTAACTCAGTAGCAAAGAACGAGAAGGAATCCTGGTTTAGCTAAGTAGTTTTAATTTAAGGTCTCGCTTCATTTGTTGTATGTTTTAGGAGGTCTCAAACCTTGTAGGATTAAAGCAGGGTTCACTGGGATTTTGGGAACAAAAGCAAGAATAGGGTAGAATGTGAGAAGTGGGTTATGTAGTAGTAGTAGTAGTAGTAGTAACATTTTCATTCAATTGACAAGCAAAAGAATAGACTCAACTGAGACAAGCTCATTTCCAGCGAGGTCCTTGTTATAATTATTCCTAATTACAATATCTAAAAATCCTACAACATATGTTATATGTGTATAATATATATATAAAATAGACTGACATACATACCAAGAATAATATCACATCATCATTAGAAGATCACAAATACATAATTACAATTAAACTACTTGAATGACTATACAGCATAGATCTACAAAGGCAGAACCAAGTCACATTCATTACCAAGCATGTGCAATTTTTCAACTTATTCTATAGTGCATAAAATTCATGGTGGATCTATGTTCAGCCTCTTTTTAGCTTCATTTTGAACCATCTTTAATTTCTCCTATATGGGGATTAGTTTTAATTGGCCTGAGATAAAGTGACAGTGAATTCCATATGTGAGGACCCAAAAGAAGAAGTGCGCTCTACCTAGATCCGTCCTTCTTCTAGGAAGGTCATATTCTGTTCCTCAGCTGAGTGCAGTCCTCCTTTACCATCCTAATCTGGAGTCCATCAGTAATGTATTCAGGTACTTTACACCTAACTGAGTTAACCATATATGATAAGGCATGAAAGGACCGTCTGTCTTTGGATACATCCAATTCAGAGACTGATATAACTCACTTCTGTGGGTTCTTTTGGAACATTGAAAACAAACCTTGCTAATTTATTAAAAAGAACATCTATCTTAGATAACTGAGTGGAAGCTGCCCCCATATAGACTATGGGTGGATATTCAAAAGGTTGCACATGGCACAACAGGGTGCACCGCTCGCAACCACTATTCTCGCCGATGTGATATTCAAATGGGGAAAGTGCCGGCACAAACTCCGATGTGCTGGGGTGCATCAGTAATGTGGCAAAAGTAGGGGGGCATGCCCATGCATACCCCACACATCCCGATATTCAGCCCGGATGTGCTGAGTTTCATGCAGGCACAACTCTACTTGGCGCCTGCACACAGTTGTGCTAGAAAAAAAAGGAGCAATAGCTGGCTACCCATAGGTGAGCTGCCATATTGCAGGGTGCAACACAGTAGCTGCCAGCTGTGGTGGCCACCGAGCCCGGCGGCACCATCCGTCGCTATAGCACCCCCATGCCTGAACCCGGCATAAGTATTAAATATTATTCGTCCAATATCTCCTGGTGGTCCAGTGGACCACTTCCAGCCGATTGTTGGCAAAAGTAATAATATAAAGTTGTCCCATATCCTGGTGGTCCAGTGGTACAATGCCAGCCCAATCGTGGGCAAAGGTAGTAAATAAAGCCATTCTATATCCCTGGTGGTCCAGCGCACCGTCCCCACCCACCGCTGAGCCCATACCGCTCCACGATCAGCGGCAGGCGGCAACTCCCCACCCGCAAGCCACCCGGCCACCCGCTGACTGACTGTGTGCAGTACGGCTGTCGCCCATTGGTCCATGCGTGGGCCAATGGGTACGCAGACCGCACTGCATTACCAGTCCAGATATGCAAATGGTACATGCAATTGTATTGGCAGCGGTCCACTGACCACCAGGGATACAGGACGACTTTCTTTATTACCTGATGCCCACGATCTGGCTGGCAGCAGTCCACTGGACCACCAGGGATATAGGACCACTTTGTTTACATATGTAAGCCGCGATTGGGCATTGGGGCACTGTGCCGCGGTGTGCAGGGGCGCCGGTCCCTCGACAGCTGCAGCCTGGCAGGGAGCCAGGCACAAGTTGCAGGGGTTCAGTGCACCTGCATGCAAATGGGGCCATACTGACATACAAATGGCCCCATTTGTGCCTTACATGCACATGTCTCCATTTGCATGTCCACCACAGAATGTCGTGGTTGCTAAGCCTAAGCGCAATGGCACTATGTGGCGTGGCTCCCTATCCTCCTGGCCCTTGCATTGGCGCAGTGCCACTGTGCCATGCGCAATGCTGGTGGACCGCGGAGTGATATTCAGTGCTGAGCCATGAAGCGCAGCACATTGAATATCAACCTGTCAACACTCTGGCGATCCTAGTTGCGCTGATCCCAGGCTTGCATCAAAGCCTGGCAAGTCTGAATATCCCACCCTAAGTCTCCATAGTTCAGGAGTGGTATCACTACAGTTGTAACTACATGCTTCCTTACCTTTTCATTCATACAGTTTCTAATTCTATATAATGCACCCAAACATCTACCAACTTTCTTTGTTTCATGCTCTATATGAGTAACCCATTTAAGTGATCTATCTAAATACATTTCTAAATATCTATAGTGTTGCACTTGCTCAATAATAATTTTATCTCTAGTTACTATGTTCAAGTTTGACTCAGAATAGGCTACACTATTTTCTTTAGAGAACAATATAACCTAAGTTTTTTCAGTTTAAAACAAGTTTAGACTCAAAATAAAATGTCTGTAACTCATCAAACGCACTTTGTAAAATAGATTTTGTATGCTTTACTGATGTGCCTTCCACATAAATAATGGTGTCATCAGCATATAAATGACATTGTACATCAGGATGAGTTAAAGTAAGATAGTTCATGTACAAACTAAATAAAATTGGGCCCAAAATGGATCCCTGGGGCACTCCAAAAATAACTGCCCCAAGTCCAGATTCCCAACCATCAATTGATACAATTTGTTTCCCTCAGGTAAATAAGCTTCTAACCACTTAGCTACTTTTGTGGACATACCCAAAACAGGTAGTCTGAACAGGAGGATGCCGTGGTTTAGGGTATCAAAAGCTTTTGATAAGTCTACAAAATTGCCCCACTGACATCCCCTGTCCAGAGCATCCATAATGTCCCCAGTTACTTTCAATAGGGCAGAGGTACCACCATGTGGGGTCTACACCCCAACTGGAATTTATTAATCATCCCTCTTTTTCCAAGAATTTCTGAAGTTGTCTGGCTACCAGCTTTTCAAACACCTTAGCCACTATTAGTAGTAATGAAATGGGCCTGTAATTCTCTAATAAAGTTCTAGACCAGTTTTTAAAAATAGGAATCACTTAGCCAATTTCCACATCTCAGGAACTTCCCCATATGTAAGTGACATATTAAAAATACTGGCCAAGAAATTTTAAAATAACAGGAGCAGCATATTTTAAGAGAGTATTAGGGATCCCATCTAAGCCCACTGATTTCCTATTATTTATTCTAAGTAATGCATCTTGTACATCTTAACGGTGATCTGAATTCAAAAATAAACTCCTTATCCTTTTCTATTCTCAACTTCTGTGTTTTTTTGGGGGATTTATTGCACTCTGTGGTGAAGCCACCGTACTCCATTGTTGTAAAGTAGTTATTAAAACTATCTACTGCCTGCAGACCTAATGGAATTTTCATATTCCCAATATCAAAATTATCAGGGTAATCCAATGGCTGTTCTCCTGTAACCTTTTTAAAACTTTCCAGAATTCTCTCAGATTATCAGTCAAATTGGCTGTTAATTCTCTGGTATAATAATCTTGTTTAATTTTTCTAAGTTCATGGTTATAGTGATTTTGTAATTGTTTATACTTTTCCCAATCTATATTATTTTTGTAGATTTAGCCACCTTCCGCCCTATCTCGTTGTTTCTTTAATTTAAAAGGTAAGAATTATACCAAAAGGCATTTTTGGATTTTATTTTCCTAGTTTTAAGTAGTGCATACTTGTTACATAATACTAGGTATCACACTAGGAAAGTTGGATACACAGAAGGCCGAGGTCCATAGGTGTGTAACCCCAGCCATGCTGGCATTTCATCCCCTGTTTAGTAGGTACTGATTTAATTTACAGTATGTTTAAAATCTAAATGATTTGTTGCATTTACTATGCTACTCGGTAGGGAATTGCACAGAGAGATTATTCTCTGGGTGAAGAAAAAATGATTTTGGTATTTTTAAATAGGTCAGTAATAACTGACAATTATGACTCCTAAGATTTTGTTCCCCTGTCCTAGTGTCAATCCTAACTCTGCCATTAGTGTACTATCAGTTATTAGTCTGTACATTAGGAGAAGATCTCTAATTCTACATTGTTCAAGTGAGTATAGGTTCAATTAGTCAAGTCTTGTCTCATAATCTTTGTTATACATATTTATGACCATCTTGTTCACTTTCCTTTGTACGCCCTCAGTCTAGCTACATCTGTCTTAAGATAGGGGCTCACAAGGCGAACAATAGTCCAAATGTGGTCTCAAATGCCTTATACAATGGTAATATACACCCCTGCCTCTTGATGAGATGCCTCTTTTACACATCCCACCAATCTGTTTGCTTTGTTTGTTGTAAAGTTACAGTGTTTTGGGATGCCAAATCATGAGAGATTAATGTCATTATGTTGTAATACAGTTCTAAGAACTTGATTATTTAATGAAAATTTATGTTTTTTTGTTTAATGAACCTAAATGCATAATGACACACTTATTAGTGTTAAAGGACATTTGAGTTTGCTTTGTCCAATTTTCTAGTGTCCTTAGCTCTTTAGTAAGTTTAGCTATTTCTTCATCATTCCTCACTTGGACTGCTAATTTCGTGTCATCACAAACTTGATGATAAAACTGTTAATACTCTCAATTAGATCTGAAATAAAGATTGAAAACAATGTTGGGCCCAGTACTGACCACTGGGGCACTCAGCTAGTCAGTGAACATAATTCAGAAGAATGTCCCCTCTGGACACTCTTTGAGTATGACTCTGTAGCCATTCTTCTACTCAATTAACAATTATGTTGTTTATCTTCAGTTTCTTCATTTTAGTTATGAGGATATCATGAGGTACTTTATCAAGCCTACAAAAAGTCTAAAAGATCACATCTACGGAATGTTATTTTCTAACAGCTTGCTAATGTGTTCATAAAAACAAATTTCCGTTAAACAAGACCTATTTTTTTTAAAGCTGTATTATGTTTGATCAATTCAGCCCTTTTCCTCCAGATCAGTATCTAGTTTAGTTTTGAGCAGTGATTCAAGATCTTTCCTAAAAGCGCTGGTCAAGCTTATTGGTCTATAATTTGTTACCTCATCATATTTTCTTTTTTATGTATTGGTGTCACAACCACAGTTTTCCAATCACTAGGTATGATGTGGTATCGTAATGATTTATTAAAGATCTGGAGGTGGCTCTACTAGCCAGTCTCTGAGTTCTTTCAATAACGTAAGATGTAGTATATCTGGCCCTGGAGATTTATTAACATTCAGGGTACTCAGTTTTGCAAGTATCTCTTCCTTAGAGAATTCAAGATGATCTTCCTTTGCGTTACTCGGTATAGAGTTAATATTTGTGTTCTTGGAATTAAAGACTGTACTGAAATATATGTTGAATTCTACTGCTATGTTTTCTGATGTAATGATTTCCTCATTATTGACTTTTAATGGTCCAATTATCCTCATGGATGTTTTTAAATTGTTGATATAAGAATAAAAGCTTTTACCTCCATCTTTCAAGTATGCCAGTCTATGTTCAAATTTTTTTTTTCATTTTATTACGAACATCTGAATTTGCCAGCAGATAAAAGCCTAGAGGTCTATCAAGTCTGCTCGAATGTGCAGCTAGCACCGCTTATTCTGCAGCTGCCCCTCCCTTCCACCCTTCCCTTCATTAACCCTCCCCTTGTCCTGTCCCATCCTCGCTTGAAGCAGTCCACTGTTCTACTATATACCACTTCAGCAGGTAACGCATTCCACCCAGCCACCACCCTCTGTAAAAAGTGTCTTCTCATCTCCTCCTGAACCTTCCTTGCTCCAGTCTCATATCATGGCCCCTGGTGTCCCTCCCTCCCTTACTTTGAACAGCCCCTCTGTACCTGTCTTGTTTATTCCTTTGTGTATTTAAAGGTTTCAATCATGTCACCCTGTCTCTCCTCTCCTCCAGTGAGTACATGTTCAACTCCTTCAACCTCCTCTCGTATAAGTCCCCAGCCCCTTGCTCATCTGCAACCCTCCAGTAACTTAATGTCCTCTTCAGATATGGATGCCAGTACTGCACGTAGTACTCCAGGTGTGGTCTAACTAATGACATATACAGTGGCAGAATCACCTCCTCCTCCTCGAGGATATACCCCTTGCAATACAACCCAGCATTTTGTTGGCCTTTGCAGCTGCCTTCCTATATTGTGCCAAGTTGTTCATTGACCCTGTAATGAGCACACAAGATCCTTCTCCTCCTCTGTCTGGGCTAGCTGCACTCCCCTAGCTGGTAACTCCTCATTGGGTTCTTCATCCCAAAATGCAGCACCTTACACTTTTGGCATTAAAGCCCAGTTGCCAGGTGTCTGACCAGGTTTCAAGCTTTGCCAGATCATCCTGCAACCCCCTGCCATCCCCCTAGGTCATCCACCACCACGCCTAACTTGGTATCATCAGCAAACAGACTGATCTTGCTCTTGATGTCCCATGATATGTCTGCAATGAATATCCCAAACAACACTGGTCCCAACACCCGAGCCCTGTGGAACACCGCTCGTCCTGCCCTTAGACGTGAGAGCTCCCCCACCACCACCCTCTGTTGCCTTCCTGCAGCCAGTTTCCTACCCATCTCACCAGCTTTGCACCCGCCCCTGTGCCTACTAACTTCCTTCACAGCCTTCCACCGTGGCACTGAGTCGAATACCTTACTGAAGTCCAGATACAGGACATCCACTGCATGGCCCCTGTCCAGTTGCCTAGTTACCCAGTCATAGAACGCTCGGCTAGGTTGGTTTGGCAGGATCTGCCTACATATGAAGCCATGCTGTCTGCTGTCCTGTAGTCCTTTGGCCTCTAGGAGAGCCACCAGCCTCTCTTTCAGGATAGTCTCCATTAGCTTACCCACAATGGATGTGAGGCTCACTGGTCTGTAGTTTCCCGGTTCATCCTTGAGGCCACTCTTGTGGAGGGGCACCGCATGAGCCATCCTCCAGTCCTGAGGTACACACCGAATGAGTGAGGCATAAATAGGTCTGCCAAAGGTCCTGCACGGACCTCTGCCAGCTCCTTCAGTACCCTGGGGTGGATGCCATCTGGGCCTGGCGCCTTGTCCACCCTCAGTGCCTTCAAACCCTCTCAATCTCAGCTCTCCATGATTTCCCATCTATTACAGTATTGCACTTTTACATTCTCTTTGGATTCTTTTAAATCTCCATTTATTATAATCAGTCTAATCTTTTTCATTGGTCTGAACACTTTTTCTTTAGTCTGATCAGTTTCTGAATTTTAATAGTTACTCAAGGTGGGATCTTTCCTTTTTATTGTATATTATTTTATCAGGTACAATTTTTTTTCTAAATCTAAGAGATTATCTTTTACCCTATTCCAAAGCACTACTGGAGAAGGAGACCCATTGTTCCATTTCCATTTATAAAGCTCCTGTTTAATTGATGTAAAATCTGCCCTATTATAATTTTAAATATTTTTTACCCAAGTCTTGTTTGATGCAATACAGACGTTAATATCAAAGTTATGACCATATGATCACTATTTTGGATGGGTGTTTTGCAGTTAACATTGGTGATTTTATCAGGAATATCTGTCAAGAGTAGATCCAAGATGTTTTTGTTCCTTGTTGGTCTGTTTATTAATTGATAGAGACCATTGGTGGAATATGTATTTAAAAACAAGTTTTCCTGCCTGCTAGTTCCAATGTATTCTTCCCAATTAATACCGGGCAAATTAAAGTCACCTAAAAGTACAATTTCTTTGTAATTGAATTTACTATTAACTGAGTTCAAGATATCCTGATGTTTATTTATATTGGAATCAGAGGGTCTATAACAAACTCTTATTAATATTTTAGTTTGCTTTTCACTTAAGACTTCAATCCAGGTTAATTCAGTGGCTATATTATCAGTGGGATCAATTACTGTTTTATATGTTATATTATTATACATAATGTCAAAAATCATCATAAAACAATATCCAGGCATCATTAACAGGAGGAACAACTTCTAGCCTGTCCCAATTATGTTCTTCTAACTCTAACATAAATTTTATGTAATCATAGTTTTTAAATTATCTATATTGAACTATTTTCCCTGGCTTTCTTAATTTTTTTTTCATATACCATATATCATCTGATGATCTGAAAATGAGTCTGGGAGCACACCACTAGCCACAAACTTCTCTGGGTCCATAGTAAACATTGGTCCAAAATTGTAGAGGATTTGGATGTTTAGTATTAATTCTAGTTACATCTGTTATTAACTGGTTCAAACCCAAAAGGTGCACATTTCTACAATACTATGATTAACCTCCTACATTTTCCAATCTACATTAAGGTCACAATCAGAAGAATCTCGTGGCTATTTAAGTATTCACCCAAAATTCCTGCAATATATTAAACACATCAAGACTTGCTTTTGGTGGTCCATACATGCCTAATAATAACAAAGGCTTAGTAAAGGGAAGTTAAGTTGTAATGGGAGGACTTCAGAGCCACACAAGTCCTGTTGGCTTGTAAGTGTTGTTACATTTAGGGAGGTAAGAGCATAAATAATAACACCCTCTCACCTCTTTGTTCGATCTTTCCTCTACAAATTATAACCACCTATGTGTACCATATCATCCGTGATCTTATAATTCAACCATGATTCTGTGACTATAATCACATCGGACTATATTTAATAGTCCAGTCTCTCAGATGTTCAATCTTTTTTGCAAACTACAGATGTTTATATGAATTACACACAACCTTCTTCTTTTAAAAGTTTGCAGTAAGATCAGAATGCAAGATGTCACAAAAATTTAGATTTAAGTCGGCTTTAGAATCTAAACCAGTATAGGGGCCTGGATTAGGATGAACATCCCACCCACAATTAAACTAATCATTAGAGCCATTTTACAAAATGTATGTAATTGTCCTTTCATTATTACTCTCAGAATTTTTAACTATATGCTGTTCCAAATACATTTTATTCTGCCCCCTACCCTGTCAGTAACTCTTTGAATATCATTATCCATTTTATTAAACTGATTTCCAAATGATCACTTAATAATCCTGATGCAATTATGTTGTTATTAGTCGACTCACCCTAACACATGTACTTATTGTGTCCCCATGCAACCAGTCACACCGATACATTTCCATATAAGCAAGATTACTCACAGTACTTCGGGTGCAAGGGAGACATACAGCTGCCCATATAAAACAAAATTCCAAGTTGAAATTGCAACATTTCTAAGTTCAAGCAACCAGAGAATTAACTCCAAGGAATAAATATAAAACATCCCCACTAACAATATTGATCCACTGTACAGTAATCCAAGCAATACAATTGATATCCTTTCCCAACTACAATGTCCAAAACTGACTTCAGACATAAATTTAACACTAATATTTCTTAAAAATAACACTCATGCTGTAAATAATACAGAAACTATAAACAACCTGGACACTCTCTAATGGGGAAAAATAAGTCACCAACAGTACATGAAGACCAAGGCAACAGATGGCAATCACTTCTACACTGATGTACTTCATTATAATTGCACATTCTTCCTTTACTTACTTAGAACTTTTCCTAAGACCTTTCTGTGTGGGAGTGGTACTCCACCACTCAATATTGCTTGCGTTAATAATGAGTGGAAATGTAAACAAATAATTCCTCCCTTTTTTAGACTCAGCGGTCGGCCCTCTGAGCCTCCTGCACACTGAGGTAGAATGTCAATGGCAAGTCTAGAACAGCACAATGGAAATGCACAGTATCTCACTCTGGGCTCCTTGTAGATGGTATCTGTTCCGTTGCAAGTAGTGAGATCAGCTCTGGGGATTGTGGTTGGAAAGTGGTCTTGCAGCTAGCGAGTAGCACGAAAATTTAAACAAATAACTCCTGCCCTTTTGTGACTTCAGCAGTTGGCTCCCCTGAGCCTCCTGTACACTGAGGTAGAATGTCAATGGCAATCACAGAACAGCACAGGAAATGCACAGTCTCTCACTCTGGACTCCTTGTAGATGGTATCTGTTCTGTTGCAAGTAGGAGATCAGCTCTGGGGGACTGCAACTGGAAAGCAGTCTTGCAGCTAGCGAGTGGTGCAGAAATTTACTAAATACCTCCCACCACTTTTGTGACCTCAGCTGTCTGCTCCCCTGAGCTCCCTGCACTGACATAGAATGTCAATGGCAATCACAGAACAGCATAAAGGAAATGCACAGTGTCTTACTCTGGGCTCCTTGTAAATGGTATCTGTTCCATTGGAAGTAGGGAGATCAGCTCCGGGGTTTGCAGCTGGAAGGTGGTTTTGGAGCTAGTGAGTGGCGTGGAAATTTAAACAAATAACTCCTGCCCTTTTGTGACTTCAGCGGTCAGCTTTGCTAGAGTAGACTTGAGTTATTAAACATTTAATCACCAGGGCAGTTCCAGATTGACAAAATGAGAGCCTATAAGTTTGTGAAAACAGGTGGCAGTGGGTATATAGATCTGCTGGGGTGTGGTGGCCGGTGTGGGCCCTGGGGAGGGGTCTGGCCCTAGGTGGGTTGGGTCTGAGTGTGAAGGATAAGCGGCAATTGGTAAAGCAGGTTGGGATTAATGAGCTCATGGGGACCTCTTATGTGATGTCTGAGCACTGAAGGTAAAACTGTAAACAAGCATATGGGAGGAGGGGCCCAGGGGAGGCATGAGTCAGCATGCTCCAACCTGGGACCAGCCTTGCCCTGTGACTGAGACTTTACTATCACACACTTTCATGGTAGTTGCTGCAGGCGTATGAGTACTGGGATCTGCATGAAGATGGGAGCCCCTCACTCCATGCCCCCTTTATGAGAAGGGTCTTCTGGGGCTGTCTGGGTGCCCTCTTGCCCACCTCCAGATCCCCCCTCAACTCATATGAAAAACAAGAGTGGCATTGGAGGAATCATATTTTTGTTCTGGGGTTTATAGATTAAATGGAGGGTAATACTGCATGGGTGCCCTGGCTCATCCACAAACGGTAGAGATATTGCAGGGTGTTCCTTCTTTGGATAGTTTGAAAGAAGGAGGAACAGAGTTGTGTTTCAAGGTTTTGACTCTTATATTGGTTGGTTAAAATAAGAAGGGTCTTAGTTATTTATAATCTGTTTCAATTTAAGGGGTTGGGAGGTAGGGAGGGAGTTGTATTATATGTTAAAAGGTTTTGGCTGTTAAATAAAAGTTTGTTTATAGTTAGTTCTAAATCTTTCCATGCAATGCCTGATAAATTACGTTATGGAGAACTCGTTGAAATTTCTTGGATCAAGATAATATTCATTGTTATACTCCAAATATGGGGAGTTTGATGGTGGTGTCATAGAACATCAACGGTCTCAAGATTGTGATTAAGTGGAAAAAATTTTGACCCATTTTCGAAGGGTGAAGGTGTGTTTGTGTGTGTGTGTTTAATACAAGAAACCCATCAGATGGATATGGAAATGGCTAGGTTGGCTAAACCTTGGGAGGCAGCCTGATCTCAGAGCTCTTCCTCGAGTGAGGGGGTAGTGATCTGGTTCCGACCAGGATTGCACCTTCTGAGTCATTTCCACTGTTAAGGACCCACAGGTCAATATATTATAGTGGACTCCCAAGTAGAAGGTAGGAAAATAACATTTGCTTTAGTTTATGGCCCAAATTTTGATGACCAAGATTTTTTCATAACTTAGCTTTAGTCTTGGCCCAAAGTTCTGACTCCTTGAATGTGGGGTAGATGTCAGCATTTGTAGGGATCCTAAATTGGACCACTCAAATCCTCGGTCTTATCAGCTAACTAAGGGAGCCATAGGCCAGGTTGTATGGGCCCATGGGCACTAGCCCGTCAATATTCACATACCTGGGCTCAGCCCCAGCAATATTTTCCACAGCTGTTTGCCTTTTTTTTGCTCAGTGCACGCAGCATGCCCTCTGCTGCTGCTGCTGTTACTATGTGGGGCCGCTGCCAGCTGTCAGCATGCCCCCCACCCCCCTTCCTGTTTAATTTGAATGGCAGCGGAGGACTCCTGTTTTTATTTAAAATTCATGCCTTTAGTTCTTTGCTGGTTGTTTGGTCTGCACCCCCTTCCATCATTGAGCACTGCTGGTTGGTTGGCAAAGTGGCATTTCTCAATTTGCCAGCATTGCACTGTGATTGACAAGGGGAGAGCTTACAGGCACCACGCATGCGTCGGTCTTTGCCGGGTGATTTATGCAGTGGCATGCAGTAGCAAGGGTGGTTAGGTGAGGACAGGGGAGCATGGAGTGAGGTGAGCTCAGTGAGACCTTTTGACTTTTGGGCCAGTTTTCAGTTCAAGCAGCCACGGACTGACTCTCCAACTGGAGTAGTCAGGAGGGAGAAACTAGAGCAGATGTCGATGATGAGAGGTGCCATGCCACTGTCAACTCTGTGGTGGTGTGTGGGTCATTGGTCGGTTCAGGAAGCCAAGGGCAAGTCAACAGGCATGCATGAGGTGTCAGGCCATTGGCAGTAGTCCTAGCCCCAGTCTGAGAGGGTGAGGTGAATGAGCGAGCAGCAGCTGCCAGCATCAAAGGCCATGGTACTGTGCAGTGCAGCTGGGCTGTAGTGAGGAGGAGAGTTGGGCCCATGACCCACCCGAGTAAGAGAAGAGAGAGAGGCTAGGTCGGGACTTGGGAGGAGAAAATCAGAGAGTCCTTGGGCTCAGGGTCTGGACAGGTGGGTGAGACAGTAGAGGCCAGGTCAGGAGGAGAAAGAGAGTCCTCTGGGTCTGGTGGTGGTGGGAGTCAGTCGGGTCTGGTCAGTGGTCATAACAGTGGATGGCGTCGGTGGATGATGTTTTGAGCAAGGAGGGACCAGGCCACAGCAGGGATGACTCAAGAACTGATTCCTGAACCAGCACAACACCAGCAGCCAGCCTGAGCCCAAAACTGCCTGGAAGGATGACAATGAGCTGAGGAGAGAGAGAGAGAGAGAGAGATCACACCATCACCATCACACACCAGATTGTAAGTACTGTGGATAGCCTCTGTGGTAATCTCGTCTGCAAATCACCAGCACCAGACCAGTCACCAGTAAAAGTGGTGTCTGATGGCAGTCAAGCAGGGGCCCTTGAGAGGGTGGGGGACTCCAGGAGCATGGGGAATAATTCAGGCCAGGGCCCAGCACCAAGAGGGTCCCAAGCCTCCCAGCAAAATTACTGTAACAGGGCTGTGTGTGTGAGCTGGTAGGGGTCCCTGAGTCTGAACTTTCCCGAGTCCAGAATTCCTCTCAGGGGCCTGCTAGGCTGAAACTGCAGCTAAATCTAAAGGTACAACCATACAACTGAGCTAGGAATGTATGCAATAATCCTTCATGAGTCTGTCTAGTCAGGTGCTGCGCCACTAGAGCTAGGGCTTGGCACCCACCTGAATAAGGAAGGGAGACTCACTGGACTGCAATTCTGACAGAATTTCTGCACTCGAACAAACACAAGGGCACCCTGCTGCAATAAATAATGGACTAACCAAGAAGAAAGTTCTCCTTGTGTGTGTTTGAGTGCAGAAATTTTCTGGATGTACAATTGAAACTGGCAGCTTTCTTTTCTAGCATCAGGGTATTCCTGAGCGCACTTGAAGCTACTATTTGTGTAATTCTGACAGGCATCTTTTCCGTGTTACTGTTATTAATAAAATGATTGCCCCTCTCATTGTGAATCTGTTCTACCTGTTGGTGTTCCTGTAGAACCACTGTTGCTTTGGATATGAGAATGGATTAAAAAGCCAGCTATGTTGATTTCCCAGAGGCTATGATCCATCTTGGGAAGCTTTCCCTTCCTTATTTTCTCTTACACTCATCTAATTGAGCTGATGTGGCTGTGCTGTCAAAATAGTATAGTTTGGTGTAAAACTGCTGGAATATGTGATGGAATTGGGCAGTCAGTAAATATATCTTCTCATAGCTTCCTATGGTAGGATTTGTATTATCCTGCTGCAGCTTAAGTGAGTTGTAGACTTGTCTAGGATGAAATAGTGCATATGCAGCATTTTAGGGTGGTGTGTGTAAAACATGTACTCAAAATTGAAAAACAAAGGCACAAATCTGGGTTATGGCTGTTCTGTCTGTATTTTGGCTCCAGCCTCCCTAGGGATGCTTTTAGTCTAAGTGGTCTGGCAGCAGAGGCCATCTTTTGCTGAAGTAAATGTTATAATGCAGCGTCCTTGAAGACATCAACAATGGCAAGGTGCATCTCAGGGGTCTCATGAGTTATAAAATGTGAACTTAGTGTTGTCTCATTCTGTAGCTGTGGCTAAAACTGTGTCATGTTGCAGAGCTGGGTGAAATCTCTGTGTAGAGTCAGAGGCCCTCCCTCCCACAGCATCATTATAGACACAGGAGTATACCTAGAAACGCAAGAAACCTAGTCCCAGACCCCCAGCCCAGCCTACCATAAGATCCCCAAATTCCAATTTTAGGAAAGCTTCCATTCCTGACCATTTTATTAATATATTAATTTACAAATTGGTGACTGGGAAAGGGTGATCATGATTGGAGAAGTGGAGGAAATAACTGCTTTAAATAGGCTTCTCTTGAAAACCTTGCTCGGGCATCATGCCAGGAGATGGCATAGAAGAATACTGGATGGGCAACTATGCAACAGTGTGTTGATTCCCTCTGACCTCGGGCTCGAGGTCCATGAATCAGAACCCCGGAGGTGACAGAACACACAGGTTGTGCATAAAGTTGCCCGTCCTGTATTTTTAATAGTGTATTGTAGTATCATGTGAAATATGTGCATTGTGTTTTTTTGTAATGAAACTGACTTGTGAAGTCTCTAGAGGTTCTAAAATACTGTCACTACAGAATTAAATAGAGGAAAACAACAATGTGCCAGCATTCCAAGTGGTTCTTGCAGTAGTGACATCACTAC
Organism: Neoceratodus forsteri; assembly: GCA_016271365.2. Classification (NCBI taxonomy): domain Eukaryota; kingdom Metazoa; phylum Chordata; order Ceratodontiformes; family Ceratodontidae; genus Neoceratodus; species Neoceratodus forsteri. Next base: position 426,566,450 of record CM057459.1, on the reverse strand, counting down.
TGCAGCAGAACTATTATAATGATGTCACTACTGAAGCAGAATAAGCATATTCCCCTTCATTTGCCGACCTCCTCAAAATCACATACCTTTGGTAAAGGCTCCCCAGTCCTGCCAATCCTGCAATAGATTTGTGGTGAGAATACTACTTATATGATTGTAAACATTTAAACAGTAGGTTGACTTTTCTGTGACTGTTAAGTAAACATAAAAGATATAGAGGATTGTGTATAGGCAATCATACACAACAAGGCAGTTGTGATCGAGAGGTTTCTGTGGTAGCCAGAGACCTCAAAGGCGCAAGCGAAAGGTCCATTACCACGGTAACCTTGAGATCTTTCACAACTGCCTTGTTTGTGTATAGCTGCTCATACACAGTCTTTATAGTGAATGGACAAGCATAATCAGCACTCCGTGATCCCCAAACACATCTATAAGAAAAAATAAAGGCTAACCGGGATGTGTAGCAGCGTGCTGACTTCAGCGTTGCGTGGGCAGCTCAATTGCACATGTCTGAATGCGTTTGATCTTGTTGTGCTGCACTGGTCATGTACTCAGTGCAGCACAACAAGATCATGATGCATCGAGGCAGCACAACAACGCTTGTTCCAGGAATGATTTCCATGCAGAACAGCATTCCACCATACACTATAACAGAGTTATGGGATGATAAACTGTGTATTCCGTTTAACCTCAAAGTTCAGTAAAGACTAAATTATATAAAAAGGCAGAGCCCCCCCAACACCAGATCAGTGATTTGGAGGCACAATAATCCAACATCCAGCTACTTTAGTCTCTCTCTCCATTACCCATAAAGTGGGCCAGACTTTCATCAACAGACTGAGCAAACAGATGGTGCTGATGGTGTTATGTTTGCCAACACCATCACGGATTCCACCAGCCCACATTTGTCCTCCCTCCCTCCCTCCTGATATGTACTTGCCCAATTCGTCAATGGGACTGGTGCATGTGCTGTGAGTTTAGGAAGGGGTGAAAAGTTAGCCAGTCACTGGCTACTGGCTCCCAATCATGGAATGGGGACAGAAGGGGATCCTCTACCAAAAAAGGTTTGTGTTCAGTGGAGACAGGCTAATTCATCATATCTCCTGGGTGTATGCTTATTCAGTCTGTTAGTGAGGCTGTGGTGCCCACCATGGGTTAAAGGGGGATGACTGAGCTTGCAAGGCATTGGACAATTGACCCCCAGTCATGGATCGGTGGTCAGCGCTTGCAGGATGTCAACAGGAACAAAAGTGTATGGGGATCACGAGGATTGCAGGCTGCGAGTACTGTAATGGTGATAATGTCTGGGGCACGGTGCTATTGCTCATTCTCATGCTGCTGCTGAACTCCCTGCCATTGGGATGCAGGTCTTCTAACAACAGGGTACATTGTGGATGAAATCTTCTGTTATTAGGTAGTGGGGCTTTGCTCATGTGTACTGCATGAAACCCTAGGTAAGGTACTGGGGCTTTACTGATGTGGACTGAATAAAATCCTTTGTGAGATACAGTACTAGTAGGGGACTAGTATTTGACTGGTATGGACTAGGATCCTGTGTACAGTAGTACTGAGGTTTTACTGGTGTGGACTGAGATCCTATATACAAGGGAGACAACAATAATATTTGTTTTAATGCAGCAGACCGACCGCCCTGAGTCAGCAGGGGTTAACCACTCCAAGGGGCCGACCTGTGCCTGTGTTGCTTAAAGATGTAATTTGTGTAAGTGCTATTCCACTTACAGCATTCCTTCCTTCATCCCTTTCCCCTCCTAGTCTCTGCCTCTTTTCATCCCCCTTCCTTTACCCCTCCACTGCCACGTCCCCCTTCTCCGTTTCCTCACCTTGTTTTCTTCCTCCGCCACCCCTGCACACTGTGAGGTCTTTTCCTGCATAACCTTCATTGTGGCAGCTCCTCCCCTTGCTCTTATTTTGCTCCTTCCACCCCCAATTCACCCCTGTCCTCTCCTTGCAGTCTTTCTAGAAGGTTACCCCTGTTTCAGAGTTCGACAAATCTGATAGCCCAACATCCGGGCTATCATATTTTATCAGTGACAAGCATTTTTCATGTCCCACGTAGTCCAGGAAAAGTTCTGCCTGAGGAGAATAAAAAAAGTGCCTGACTGCAGATTTGTGGTTTTGCCAGCAAGGAGTAACTGCATGAGACTCTCCATGTCCTGTGCAGTCATGGTCACACGGCAGCTGCTGAATCAATAGGTGGCACTGTCTCAGGCATTTCAGGCAGTGGGCGCATCACCAATGTGCCAGGACTGGGCGATGGGTGAGGTGGTACTATGAGGAGCGAGTGTAGAGAGCAGCTAGAGAGGAATCCTCGGAGGTACAGATTGACAGAACAGAATGATTGTCAGGTCATACCGTAATGGTGTGATCTGACAATGCAAGGAAGAACCTACTGGCCATGGCAGTGAAATACAGGGGGTTGTACTAAGCGGTGGTGCACTTGGAGTTTGGCTGCATAGAGAAGCAGATGGCAACCAGCGAGCATTGAACACCGGGAAAGAAATCAAATTTAACTGAAAGACAGCACTTAGTTTTTGGAGTTGTCAGTCTCTCCCAGGTCATGTTGGGAGCAAATATTGGGAAAACTCGAAGGGCCAGTGTGGTTTGAGAGAGCAATAGGGAGGAGAAGGGTGACTGTGGTGGTGAATCAGGGGAGGGAGGGCAGGGCAGGAGACTTGATCTGTGAGGTTGTCTAGTTTACAAACCAGTAACCAGCTGTAGTTCATACAAATTGAGACCTGCAGTAAGCAAATAAATAAAAAAGAAGAGGGGAAAAAAAAGAACCTGAGGATAAAAAAGTTTTAGTGACCCAAGATAGGCAGGATTGAAGACGATCACTCAGATCAAGGACGGGCACTGCAGGTAGAAGACCTGCCGTCTGATCGAGATAATGCTATACTCCTCAGAAAATAAACAGGAGAATGAAATAAAGGGGAAATAAAACTACTACTAAAACAAAAAGCTGAGGAAGCCAGGCAGAATGAAGGCCAGGGAAGGAAAGAATCTGTGTGTGACTTGAACTGAGATTAATGAACAGCACTGATTCAGATTGTTGGTTGGCACAGTTTGCTGCAGGCTGTGAGTAATAGACAGCACTCCAGTGGCAACTGAGCAAGCAAAGTGGAGGAAGGTAATTTGGCAAACCAACATTTTCTGTGTCTGTGTCAGTGTGACAATAAAGAAACCTAGCTGACTTCTACTGTACTACTACAGAGGGAAGGTTAGGAGGGACAATAAAGCAAGCAAGATTTTATGTTTGGGGTTTTGTTTGTGGCCCCTGCTGTTAAGATCTGCCTGAGAGATGTAAAATTGGCAAAAAGGCAAACTGAACTTGGTGCATTTGTGCTTAACGGGAAAAAATTAGACAAGAAAGACCAGACCAGTGACTGAGACAACCAGACCATCCAGTACTGAGGATTTTTTGTTTGGTGCATCAGTAAAAACAGAACCGAGAAGTGCATTCACCATGCCGAGGGGAAAAACTAACAAAGGCCAGACTCTCGCGCTCTCTCTCTCTCTCTCTGTCTCTCTCTCTCTCTCTCTCTCTGTCAGTATCAAGCAGTATATTCCAGCTACACTATCTGACAGTGATTCACTTGATGTTTCTTCCCTGCAGCTCATCCCCATTGTACTGCCTTGCCTTCCTGTTCTTCCCTGCATGGAAAGCATAACAACCAAGTATCTATATCCACTCCACTGTCGTGACCCACCAGCGAGAAAAAGACACATCACACAGTATTTATAATTTTGCAAAATAAGTTTATTACTAGTAAGACCAAAATAAAGTGTCCAATATGCAGAAGAAGAGTAGACAACAAAGTCCTCTTCTCGCTAGTCAGCATCAGCAACACCCTCTTTTAAGACACAAACACAGTCTTCTGGTTCTACTAATTTAGTAACATTTCTCCAGTCTATTCTAATACAGACTTCAGACTGTGCCCTTACCCTGTATGAACAGATTAAAATAGTAATAAACATATTGTTTTTCCCGATCATAGAAGTTTTCTACATCTCTACATCCTATCCTATGAAATGATAGCACAATCAACTGCTGTCACACCATTTAATTTATTCCTCAGTAATGTGTTTTAAAATTTTCATAGAAATGTACTGGACTACCACTGGAACTCGGACTACCATTTTGAGAAGGCCAGTTGTCCTGGACTAGCATACATTTTGAAATTTGTAGATCCCTGCCCTGTTTACAAAAATGGTGACAGGACCAACTCTACAAATTATCATCCAATATCTATCCTTCCTCCCACTCTCCAAGGCCCTATAGCCCAATGGTTCATCTCTGACCCTTGGGCCAGGGGTGGGGCCTTGACCCTGGGCCAGGGCGGGGCCTTGACCCGGGCCAATGGGTGGGACCTTGACCCGGCCAATGGGCAGGGCCTTGACCCCTGATCCCACCAAAATTTTACAAACCAGGCTCCTCTGAAGGAGCTACTGCCCTCGACGATTGGCTAGTAAATGTTCTCTGACAGAGGGTTGGCGGCATCTCAACTCAAAGCAAAGGAATTTTACTTCTATTCTCATTCTCATTAAGTATACACAAGGTTGGATTTGGCACTTATCTCTCCAGACCTGTTGTGGACCTGTTTCTCGGCACAGTAGGGACCACTGTGTACCTCTGATCATTCTCCCTAGAAATCATTCTGACCGTGGTTGGGATATCCCACCAGGGAAACAATGACTAAGGAATTACAGGTTTTCCTAGACTGTAATAAAGTGGAGGATACTTCAGCCAGAACAACTTGGGAAAATATGAAGGGCTACATTTGGGGGTCTTACTATCTCCTTCCTCCCAATAAGTGTACCGGGACAAAAGGGGAGACAGTTGGAAGCCCAAATCAAGGAGTTAGAAACCCAACTTATTAGAGGATACAACTGTGCACAGGACCCTCTTGGAAACAACTTAAAGGCAGATGGCAAAAGATGATCTCTAAGATTATTGAACTGGGTTATTAATTACTAAAGCAGGCAACCATTTTGAAGGAGATAAGGAGGTAAATGGTTAGCTTGATTAACAAAGCAAAAGCGGGTGGAGCGGCAAATAATAGAATTGAGGTAATGATGGGAAACTTACGACGAGTCAGAGTTCCATTAATGTAACATTCCAGCAATTTTACCAAAGGCTGTAACGTCGGAAGTTCCTCTGGGAGCTGACCCAAACTCGTTCCTCCAACATATGAACTTGCTGGAATTAGACCCAGAGAGAACAAATGCCTTAGAACACCAAATTACTCTGGAGGAGCTCCGAAAAGCTGCCTGGTCCTCTAACACTGGAAAAGCACCTGGTCCAGATGGAATTCTGGTGGACTTCTATAAGATCTTCTGTCAAGAGATTAGGTGACTTTTGTACCTAATGATCTAGGAGACTTGGGAGAGGGAGGCCTTGCAGACTCTCAAACTATAGCTACCATAGCGGTCCTACCAAAACCAGGAAAAGACCCTTAAAGTGTAGTTCATGCTCCTTCCATTTCTTTGTTAAATGCCAATTATAAAATAATAGCAAAAGTTCTGGCAGCATGGTTGGAAGGAGTTCTACCTCTTTTGACCCATTCAGATCAAGGTTTTTTTTTTCAAGGGTTGTCAGGCCAAAAATAACATTAGAAGAACTCTTAATATTATGTACAATTGGAAATCTGGTAAGGAGATGGGGATCAGGGCCTTCTTGCGTTAGGCATTGAGAAGGCCTTTGACCTAGTGGAATGGCCTTTTATGTTTGCTACTCTGGCCAAACACTGTATGGTCTGGGCCCGAATTTTCAAAAGTGGATATTTATTTTATATAAATCTCCTAAAGCTCAAATCCTTACTAATGATACTATTTCTCACCCCTTTTCCTTATTTTGAGGAACAAGGCAGGGCTGTTCACTGTCCCCTTTACTCTATATCTTAACAATAAAGTTCTGGAGCAGGACATCAGGTCGCATCCATATATTACCGGTTTTGTTCATGGTAAGCAGGAGCATGTTATATCGCTGCTTGCTGATGATTCCTCCTCTTTTGGAGAACTCCAAGAAAGTACTCCCTGTTCTTATGCATATATTTGATATTTATGGCCCACCATCAGGGCATAAAATCAATTGGGCTACGTGCGAATGGTTCCCAATGGCACCTACAGATCCAAGCATACAAATAGGTGGGGCAACTGTACTTCCTACCCGGTACTTAAATATCTTGGTATCTACCTGTCTAGAAAGCTATCTAAGTTGAGACCCTAAATTATAAGCTTCTCCTGCAAAAAATAAAAATGATTGTGAGAGGTGGAGATCTCTCCTCACTTTGAAAGGATGAGTTAATTTAGTTAAGATGTGTATTCTACTACAATGTTTATATTTATTCCAAATCCTCCATGTCATATTCCTAAAAAATATACTAAAATATTGTCAGGATATATTGCCACTTTGTTATGGAATGGGAAACTACCGAGAATCAAACAGGAGGTTTTATGACACTCAGTTATTAAAGAGGGCCTTGGTCTCCCTAACCTTCGTCTCTGCTATTTGGCTACCCAGCTAGCTTTTTTGATAGATTTGTCCCATGACTACACAGATGGGAACCTAGGTTGCTTTAGAGGAAACTACTCATGGGGCTTCACAATATGAATCTTTATTCACAGCTTGTACCCAGAAGAAGGTTGTTAAATATATTCCTAACCCTTTTCTTCACTCAACAGTGCAGGTGTGGATGGTGGCCACCAGGGTTTGGGATTGGTGGGCCTCTCCCAAAAGCAGGATCAGACATACCCTATGGGAGGTGTCTCAGACTGCTGTTCCAGTACATAGGGCTCTAATGGATTGGGAAAGGAGGGGTTTACGACTGATTTAGCAGTTATATGCAGGGGTGTAATGAAATCTTTTCAGAATTTAATTAAAGAATTTATTACTCCTGCTTATTTTTTGTGTGCCTCCAGGTCAGACAGTGGTTGTGGAGTTCAGTAGATGAGGAGAGATCCTCTGGGTCCTAGATCATCTCTCTTGGAGGAGATTCTACTGAAGGAGTGGGATAGGCCGAGGCCTAAACCTATGGCATGAATATATACAACCCTGTTGGGGGCCATAGGACCCCTTGACAGCAGTCAAACATAGTTGGGAAGAAGACATTCACCCAATTATGGTGATGGAAGGAGATTGGGATGGTATATTGAGAACAGGGATGGAGTGCTCAGTAAGTAATAGGCTGGGGAACATTCATTATAAGGTTTTGCTTAGATCATACTTTACCCCAGTTCTTGCCAAGAAAATCAATGAGGAAAGTTCAGATCAATGCCCAAAGTGTGAAATTTCCCATGGAACCTTTTTATTCTAATATGGCATGCCCAAAATTCAACAGAATTGGGGAGTTAAGACATTGTTAAGAAGAACTTTGGGGATTTGGAAAAGGCAGATGTGGCTAATGTACTTCTTGGTCTTCCTAGTGTACAGGAAGAGGAGAGACCACCCACTTTGGAGTTCGATTGGTAGTTGCCAAGCAAACCCTTGTGTCATTAGGGGTCGGATAAGGTGGCCACTACATCCCGGTGGGCAACTTCCCTCCTCCAGTGTATGAAAATGGAACATCTCCAATATAAAGTTACCCGCCAAGAAGCTAATACGATTTTGTATAGGGGCCACTGGAAACAGCATTGGCTAATAATTGGTTTCCTGCCTTCTGATAAAATCTGGAAACTGATCTTCCCATGTTTTATCAGGAATAAGGTAAGCATTTATTGTGGAACAATTAAAGTTAATTTATTTTGGGCCCACAGACCTTTCCTTGTTTGACTATTAAAGATTGATGCACCCTTGGCGTTCCAAACTGACACCCTTTATCTAAATGGTGTATATCTCATAGTTTTGGGTGATTTTTTCTTAAAGGAAGACTTATTGTTAGATTTGGAGTTTTTGTGATTATGGTATTAACTTCTGAGCAAGATCAAGACATTTGTATGGTCCATATAATTTCTTTATCAACTTCTTTGACCAACGATGTTTCTATTACTGCCTATGTAACTGTTTTACAATAATCAATTAGAGCTGTGCAGAATGGTAAAATTTTGATTCTGTGGAATTTTGGTGAAATTTTGAAAAATTCTGCAAATTTCCATGGAATCTACGCCATTTGTGAAATTTTAAATATTTAGTAATTTAGTTATAACTCAATAACTGTTCAAGCTAGAGCTCTACAATCTAGAATATATACTTTGGGATAATAGCCACACATGTGCCAAACGTCATGTAATTTGGTGTGATAGTTTCAAAATTATAGGGGCTTGATGTTGCCATTTTATTGTTTGTGTGAAATTTCATGAACATTTTTTATCTGCATATACCTTAACCGTCTATTGGCTCATGGATCTTACATTTGGCATGATTTCTTGATGACAGGTGTTCTAACAACGTGCCAGATGACAATATGGTGCATCATCTCAAAATTATATGTGCTCACAATCTGTCATTTTATTTATTTCAGGAAATTTTTAGAACAAATTTCATCTACATATAATTTAGGCACCTTTAGAGCTAGACATGTAATTAGTACGAATAAACATTTTGTAATGTTTATAGAATGATCTAAATATGGAGTCAATTAGATAAGAGATCTTTATGTTACAGGGGTTCAAAACTTTACTATGTAAATATTTGCAAAACTTTCTGAAAACGATCAAAATGTAAATGTTTGTAACTTCTCTGCTCTTGCATGCATACAGTTATTTGACATGTATACTCATAGTCTGTGCATCCTGGTGTCTAACACAACTGGATAAATTGGTTAGAAGTTTTAATTTTGCAGAAGAAAAAAATGATTAGTAACACTTTCTCACATATTTATATTAGCATATTCTGTAGATTAAGCATCCAGAATTTTTTGTGGAATTTAGCATTAACAATGCACATATCACTACTTCATTTGATCACAGGGCTGTGCTTTTGCAGTTCTGCTGTTCTTCACTGGGTGACTATCCCCTTTTCTCCTGGCATAGACAGATTGACACAGTAGAACTACGGATGCCACTGATAGCCACTTTGTTCTTTACAGTGACAAACTGCTTAAAGGAAAACTCCATGTTAAAATCAGAAAAGATATGTAGTACTCTTTTTTTCTGTATTCTAACCAGTTCCCAGCATTTTCTTTTCCTCTGGCTGTGAGAGATGTTTTTCTAACTTTCCTAACAGTTTTATTACCCTTGGAGGGTGCCATTATGGTTTCTTTTATGGCCTCTAGTCTTCTCAGAGTGCCCTTTGGTGTGATGTCTAATTGCCCCTGCAGTAAGCCAATGTCTTGTTACAGGGTCTGTCACAGCTCAGCCACAGAGAAAATATTTCTTCCAGAGAAGACAAACTGCTAGATATTGGGAAGTGCAATCATTATTATTTTTTGATATCAGTACCTTGTCCTGCTATGCTCTGTTGTGTGTGTGTGTGTGTGTGTGTGTGTGTGTGTGTGTGTGTGTGTGTGTGAATCATGTCACTGTTTACTCTATTCCTCTCTGTCACTTTCAATTTTGCACCAGTACTAAGTAGCAAAATTGAACATCCTATATAGTTGTAACATAGCAGGGCAAGGTACTAATATCAAAAATAATAATGATTACACTCACCCAAAATGTAGCAATGTGACTTCTTCTCTGAAAGAAGTATTATCTTTGTGGCTAAGCTGCAACAGACCCTGCTAAATCTAGAGGCATAGCTACATCACTGTCACATGAACCAGGGTGCATTGTAGGAGAAAGAAAGCCAATAAACCTATTTGTGATGGAGATCCCCAGGGGTCATAAAACTACCATACAGCTAGCAGGCTAATTTAGGAAAAACTCCTAATAGCAGACAGAGGAAAGGACACACTAGGACTTAACATACATATAAAACACTCTACATAACATATGTTTTGCACATTCTGGGTGGACTTCTCCTTTAAAATGTGAGTCACCTACTCCCTTCCTATCAACCTACCCTGTTGAACTAGCCAGAATTCTTTTTCCTGCTGCCCAAGATATTGTCTTCCCTACTACATGCTTTTGAGTACCTCTAAGTCCTAGACTTACATGTACACCAGGCTCCTGGATCATAAATTTACTGGATGTGATCCATAAATATCCTGCATTCAGGCTGGAATTGTTGACACTCTGTGCTTTCTTGCTCCAACCTGGGGTCTACCACTGTTGTGCTACACAGCTCAGCTCTCCATGTCTTGGTGAAACTGTGCATTTAACTCCTGAACCTTGTGACCCCTGCACTACCTGCCTCTTATACCCCTACCCTTTAATTAGAACCCTCCCCAGAGAGAGGCTGAGTGAAATTAGAAAATTCCACTTTTTGGCATTTTCATGAAATGCTGCAATTTTCACAAAGACTCATATGATCTGACTTTAAGTAGATATGTTATTTTACAATTAATAAAATTTGTACACACAGTCCCCTTGTAAAGTCTGAGAACCTACCAGATTTAATGGTATTGCATTCTCTAGTTTTCAAGTTTCAGGGTTTAGAAATTTGTAGTTTACATTCTTGCAAAATTAATTTTTAAATGTTGTGAAAGTTTGACTACTTTCATTTAATCCCATTTAAAGCTGAAAATATTAACTTTTCAGAAATGACCATGTATTGTAGTTTAAATGTTTCAACTCTGGTTAAATTTGGATATGTAGTTTTTAAATTAGAGGGAACTAGCCTAAATTTACATGTTGGCAACATGTTTGGCAGGCTGTAACATAGTCCTTTTAAAGTTAGAACTCTAAAACTAGGTGCATATACTAATGTCATGCTAACCTGTATACCTGGAAATTTTCATAATATTTCAATGAACACTATCAATGTTATGCTAAAATTACAGAAATCCAAATTCTGGCAAATATTTGGCTACCTGCAACTCAGCTCCTATTAAAGCTTGAAACTTACAGTATGGTACATATATGCTGTCTATATGCTTCTCTAAATCCTGGTATTGTGAAGAAATTTGGAGAAGAAATTTTAAAATTATCTCAAAATAACTGAAAATTAAATTTTGAGTAAATGTTTGGCAATGAATACCTCCACCCCTTTTAATGTACAACTCTGAAACTTGGTACACATTTGTAAGTCATAGGATACTGCCTATGATCCACATTTGGTGTAATTTGGACATGTACTATATAACTTATAGTGAAATAAATTAAATGTAAAATTTTGTGAAATTCCACAGAATTTTCGTGAACATTTCATGGAGGTTTACCAAAAAAAGTGTATGGAAGATGTACTATCACCATAAAGATCCTGATGAAGTAGTGGGCTCACTATGCAACACTGATTCTGATGACTGATTTGTGGTATAAATAAAATATTAAGAATAAAAGAATTTTAAAATTTTATACCACTGAGTGGGTCAGTTGTCTCTATTCCAACACTGGATTTGCTTGAGGGTGTCTGGAGCTTGATCCCACCCAATACTATTATTTATATTGCAGGTGCTGGGTGGGTGCTTGGTAATCTGCATGTTTTTCCTGGGGATGCTTAGGGAAGTGCCAAGATGCTGAGGGATCTTAGGGGAGTGCCAGGTTCAGCACTAGCAAGGCCAGAACCAAGTCTGCCTGCCTGTGGAAGAGAGAGAATGAGAAGCCTTCCCACATGTGAAATTTATACATTTTAACTAGCAGATAGGGAAAGAAGAGGAGCTTTTTCATCTTCTACTCCCTCCCTAATTTTCTGAACTAGAAAATATGAGGCCTTTCCATCCCGATTTTCAGAACAGAATAGATACCTGTTCACCGCTGGTCTGGGGCTCCACCTGATGATCTCAAGGCTGAATGGACAAAGCTGCCAAGACATGTCTCATCTGCCTGGGAATGTTCACAAGCCCCAATGACCTATCTCAAACCATCGACCAAAGACCAATAAGAAGAGCCAGAGCCAGGGGACTACATGCTGAGAGACTCCTTCCATGGCTTCTTTTGGGGAGAGCCAAGGCACTCATCCAAGCTCAGAACCCTTACCAGAATCTTCACCACACCACCCCTCCAGGAAAGGCAAAACCAGGTCTAGGAAGTTAAGTGCACTCCATTCTTCCTTTTATCCTCACCCACAAAGACCACCACTGAGACTACTTAGTAAGCACTGTGTCCCATTGTGCCCACCCTGCACATGGTCGTGGTGTCCACTGTGCTGAAAGCACTCACCAATGCTGTCTTAAACTTTGTTCAGATAGTGATGTCAGCACTAATGCTCTAGGCTTAAAACAACTTGGCACTGTTGGGATACTTGTCTGACACTAACTCTCGACACAAAAACCTACCTTGACCAACAGCAGATATGTATCTATGTCCTGGTAGATATTTGCATTTCTAAGATTATTTCTTTTCCCACATCACTGTGAATGGGTGGAAACAAACAAGTGAAAAAATGCTCAGTGAATGTACAAATGCCTTGCTAGCCTATTCCTTATCGATACCCAAAAGTGATCCCTGACAGTCAAATTCCCTTGACATGAAGCGTTCTTGACCAACAGCACAGACCTGAAACATAAAACACACAACCACTACTTTATGAGTCAAACCAGCTGGTCTAACCCACCCAGTGGCACCACTGCCGCTGCTCAGTGCTTATTGTCCAGAATGTCAGCTCCTTTTATTACACAGATTAACATCGAAGTGCACTAAAGGAAATGGCTAGTCACGTAGAGTCAATAATCAATAATCCTAGCTGCAGAGCTGGAGAGAAAACATAAAACATAGACAATGATGGCAGAAAAAGACCAACTAATCTATCCAGCCTGCCCATAGCACCCTATCAAACCCTGAGACATACTGTCCATACAGAGCTGTATACCTCACTGTCAACCACCATGCCCTTCAAAATACTGGTATAGCCCTGAGCAGCCACTGAACCCTTCACTCTGTCACAGCTGTACTTGAATATGTTAGTGCTTGTAGCACCAAGAACATCAGCTGGCAGGCTGTTCCATGACTCAACCACCCTTTCAAAAAATAAAACTCTCTCACATGCCTCTTGAACCTCCCCACCAGTTTCCACTCATGTCCCTGTGTTCTTGAATGGTTACTCACGCTAAATAGTTCCTTGCAGTTTACCTTGTTGTATTCCTATACATAGAAACATAGAATTTGATGGCAGATAAGGACCGCTTGGCCCACCCAGTCTGCCCATTTCCCTGCCTACTGGATAAGCTGCAGATCCTAGTTAACCAGCAGCCTACTTCTTCCTACCCCCACCCCTAGAATTGCCTTATGACTGTCCCATGCATGCTTGAATTACACCACTGATTTTGACTCCACAACCTCATGTGTGAAAAATACTTCCTTAAATTACCTCTGAGCCACCCCCATCTTCAAATTGTGCCCTCTTGTTCTTGCACACCTCTTTTTTTGAAAGATGCTACCCTCTTGGACTTTGTTGATTCCTTGAGGTACTTGAACGTTTCTATCATGTCCCCTCTCCCTCCTTTCCTCGAGGCTATACATAGTAAGCTCCTTTCGTCTTTCTTCATATCTCTTCCAGTGCAGACCCTGCACCATTTAGTGCCCTCCTCTGGACAGCTTCCATCCTGTCTATGTCTTTGCGGAGATTGGGTCTCCAGAACTGCACACAGTACTCAGATGGGGTCTCACCAGCTGTCTGTACAGAGGTATAATAACTTCCTGTTTTCTACTGGTGATGCCCTCCCTATGCATCCCAGTATCCCCCAGCCCTCCTTGCTGCCCTCTCACATTGCTCGCCCACCTTTAGGTCATCTGATATGACTACCCCAGGTCCCTTTCCATTTTTGTTGTTGTTAGTATCTCACCACCCATTGTGTACTCTTCCCTGGTTTTTGTTACCCAGGTGCATTACCTTGCACTTAGTATTGAATCTAAGCTGCCACACATTTGACCATTCCTCTGACCTTGCCAAGTCCCTTCTCATCCTTTCCACTCCACCCTGTGCATCAGCTTTGTTGCAGATCTTTGTGACATCTGCAAAGACATACTTTTCCTTCAGTCCCTCTGCAATGTCACTTATAAAGACATTGAAGAGGACTGGTCCTAATCTGAACCCTGTGGTACCCCACTAGTAACCCTCCTTTCTTCTGAGTGGACTCCATTTACTATTACTCTCTGTGTCCTATTCTCCAGCCAATTCTTTACCCTGGCTGTCATCTTGGGACCCACTCCCAGGCTGGCTAACTTGTATATTAATCTTTTGTGTGGGACTGTGTCAAATGCCTTGCTAAAGTCTAGGTAGACCATGTCCACAGCCCTTCCCTGATCTACTACTTTGGTCACCTAGTCAAGAAATCTATCAGATGCGTCTGGCATGACCTTCCCGCTGTGAATCCATGCTGCCTAGGGTCCTGTGCCCTCTGGCCTCTAGATCAGGACCTTTCAGGAACACAAAGGTCTCTATCATATCTCCACTCTTTCGTCTGACCTCCAGCAAGTACATGTTCAGAGCCTTGAGCCAGTCCTTGTAGATTTGTCCTGCTGGCCACGAAACTGTGATCCAAAACCCTATATCCTACAGTACTAGACAAAAGTGTTATGTCACTCATGACCCACCTCACCTCAGCTCACTTTAGCAGGGAACACTCTTCAAAGATGTGCTTGCTGCCCCGCAGAGGTGGAAAGAAAGGGCAGGAGCAGCAGGAATATGTAGAGAGTGCTGTGAGAGGGAGCACCCATCTGTAAATCTTTCATAGGGCTGTGTTTCTGTTTCACTACAGGTGGTGCTGATCTCCCTACTGTGACAGAGTTACTGGAAAGGAAAGTGTCATGATGGGGAATCTAGGTCACACGTGTAATGGTGGGCAACACAACCAAGGAAAAGAAAGGATCTCAGGGTAATTTTGGACAGTAAACTAAAGCCACGTAAGCATCAAGTTGCCATAGTCAAAAAGCAAACACAGTGTTGAGATGTATTTGGAGGTCAAGAAGCAAGTCAAGGAGAGTGATCCTCACCTGTACAAGGCCATGGTTATATCACACCTAATATACGGTGTCCTCCAGTTCTGGGCACTGCAGGGAGTACAGAGACAGAAATGTCATGGGGAGTTCTACACCTTTATAGTGGTGTCAGTGGAGGATAACACTCTAATTTGGTGTCATCTGGGGATTAAAAAAGGAGTTCTAACCCCTGAATCCCATTATGGATCTGCCACTACACAGTACAGAAAGGACACTGAAGAGATGGAGCGGGTTCAGCACAGGGTTAACAAGCTGAATAGTGGCCTAGGAGGCACAAACTATGAGGAGAGATTAGACATACTCAAATTATTCATCCTAGAAAAGAAAAAGACTGAGGGGAATATGATCACAGTTTTCTGAATATTGAAGGGGATATGCAGGTGGCGTACCCAAAGATGTTTGAGATGGTGAGTGCAAGCAGACTTAAAGGCCATGCACTCATACTGGTGGGGGAGCAAATAATGGGAAGCACTAGAAATTTTACTTTACACAGTGTGTAATTATATGGAACAGCCTACCCAGTAAGGTTGTGGAAGTCAGCAATTTTCAATACAGAAAACAAGATAAGACATTGTGAAGAGAGGTGGCATTGAGGGTTACACAGCATGACTAGGGGCAACAGTCCACTGTTAAGGTTGGATGTGTGCCCATCCTCAAATTAGAAATAATCTGGCAGATGAAGCAGACAAGATGGGCATCATATCCCTTCTGTCATCCCAATAATATGCTACTACATAACTCACAGGAGTTCAGTGCTCTTGCCTTTTATAATCTGTATAGAAGATCAATGGATCATTTGGCTCTTTATGTAGGACTGTTTCGAGAACAACGGGATGACAGGTAAATACTGTATCAGGTCAGGATGGCAGGTACTGAGTATGTTGAAGATGAGTAATTGAGGAGATGGGTACAGTTGTTGTGTGGTAGCATGTTTGATGCTTGTACATCAAGCATCCTCTTGAAGTGGTTTTCAACCCCAGGGTGCCACATTGATTAGGCCCCTTAGATGAAAGGTACCAAAAACAAATGAATAAAACTAACACAGCACTCACTTCCTGTAAGGAAATAAGAGATGCAGATGGAGACTTGTGATCAGTCCTGGCAAAATGACACGCAACTGTGAAAAATGAAGGACCGTCATCCAGCTTCAACTCTAGGTGAAACTATTCATAAAATAGAAAGGAAACGAGTGCCTGTGTACTCACTACCTATGGGAGAAAGGCACTGCAGACTGCAGTTCACAAAGCTTTTTCAAGTCTTTATTAAAGTGCAGAAACTGGCACAAAATTGTGCTACTCAATAAATACAACAAAGAGAACCCTCTAATGGTCCCTTCCTAATGCACTTCATGTCACTTTAATGCTTTATCAAAGCCTTTGACAAAACAACAAACTATGTGAAATACATCAGGCACAACCATCAGGGGTCTTTATTTGCTGTATTTGTTTCGATGCAATTTTCTAATTTCTGCACATTAAAAAGATCTGAAGAAGCTTTGTGAACTACAGTCTACAGTTCCTTTTTCCTATTGGGTAAGTACACGATTTCTTTATTTGCTTCAGAGTGTCCAATAGCACCTCACTCACAGTGTATCCTTCGTTGGTTTTATTAGTAAAACTATTATTACGACCTTTAGCATACAGGAGACGAAAGTGTCTTGTGGAGTAAACCTCTGGGGACCAAGGCCTAGGTCACCATCCCACAGGCTAGGGATTATTTTATAATGTCTGAAAAAGGACCTCTGACATGCTGCTTCCATGAAAGGAATGGCAGCTCACTCATTCTGTCTTGAAGACTTCTTCTTTCCCAAAACTTTTGCAGGGCTGGTCAGACAACTGAAGGAATTGCTACATGGAAGAACTTTGTCCTGGGGAAGTGCTAGGAAGCTGAAGCTAGATGCCAAAGGAATAAGCGAATTTCTAAAGGAATGACAAGGAGAATGAGGACTAATTATGAGTATTTCAGTCTTGACTGTCCAGATACTCTCTTCTGAGACATGACTCACAGACAGACATGGAAGTGAAGCCCATGAGGCAAGGCCCAAGGAGGCAATGTCTGAGCCAGTCCTAGTAGGTGCATGGCTTAAAGTAGATGAGCCATTGTGGGGTGGGGAAAGAGCTGGGGCAAATTCCCAAGTTGAAAGTGAGGCTATGATGTTGAGGTAGTACATTACAGAGGGCAAAGCCCAGACAGGTGTATGATGAAGACAGAACAGCACATATAGGCTGTATTTTAGGGATGGCATAGTCAAAATGAACTGATAATACTGTTAAGAGTATTGTGCTCCAAGGAGAGGGCCCAAATGATTGCCTGGGCAGGCTGATGAACATAGTAGTAAGTGTGAAGCAGCATACTAAAGGGCTGAACCTTGGAGGAAAGACCAACACACAATAGACAGAGCATGGTTATGCAGCATGACAGACCAAGGGATGCCAGGAGGCCTAGGCAAGACCAGCAGAGGCTAAGATGAGAGAAGGCAGGAAAGGGGAGGCAGAAGGCAGAAGGCAGGAGTGGGGTTCAGGAGGAGGAGGAAACCAGGATGGACAGCTAGGGAGCTGAACAGTGAAGCAGCAGGGTAAAGGGTCTGGAAAAGGTGGGGCTGCATTGGAGAAATAGTAGGTGGGGAACCAGGGTCCACCAGGAGAAATCAATGTAGGGAGAGCAGGGGCAGACAGGAAGTAGATCAATGGGCAAACAAAGGTGGCAAACAGAAGAGGCAAACTTAAAGGAAGACCTATACTGGCAGGCAGTCAAGTACAAAGGTTAGCATGCAAATACACAGGAATGATGGTGCCACCAGCAAACAGAAACAAAGCACATGGCACTACACTAAAACTCAGAGACTACTTGAAACAATTAAAATGAGGCCCATGCAAATGACTTTACATATTAAGGCAAAAATCTCCTGGTCTGAATTGCTTTCTTTTGTACTGCTGGATCCTGGTTTCAAGCTCATGCACCAATAATCCTGCTGTTCACTTCTAACAGCGAAACTCACAGGGCTAATAAGTTGAGGGACACAGAGGCTGACAGGACTAACAGGGTCAAGGGGCAGCTCATGTTACTTTAATAGGGCTAACAGGACTGAAAGGGATGATGCTAACAGGGCTAAGGGAAGTGAAAGAGGGCCATATGAGTGGAAAAGGAGCAGCAGTTGTGGTTCTTTCCTTTTGAAAGGTCCCTATGAATGGCCATATATGCATCAAGGGTGGATTGTCTATGCACCGCAGAACTGTGAGTGCACAGGCAACCCTAAGTTAGAACGCTGCATAGTGGGGGTCCTCAGATCCCTAGCAGCAGTCATGGAAGGACACTTATCCCATCTGCACTTGATCTCACAGCTGTTTGCACAGCTATGGCCGCAGCAGGATGAACCCCCACCCACCACCACCACCACCATACTTTCCAGCCCTCTATGCAGGCAGGGAGGGTTAAAGGCAGCCATTCAGGCACAGTCCATCAGTTTCAAAATGATGATCCTGTACCATCCCACAATCCCTGCTCTAAATGGCACAGGAGATCTAGTCAGTGACCAGGACAGGCATTTGACTGAATGCCTACCAGTGTCCTCTGATCCTCCCCACATGGCAATGCACAGTGGTGGTAGAAGCATGTGGACAGGTGCCCTGTGGTGGCCAGCATTTGCTGCCAGAACTGCATACCTGTCCATGAGTGTAGAACTGTGCAGGCCAGTACATACCTCTTGCAGTACCTGGGCCGCATTGGTGCAGAGACCCCTGTATGATGGAGTGCAGGATGGTCTGCACCCAGGGCTAATAGACAGGAGAGGGACGGCAGCAAGAACAAGCAGTGGGAAGCCAGTAAGTTGCAGCAAGGCAAGTAGCAGAGTAGGAAGGCGTGAGGAAAACCTGGCAGTAGGATAATTTGGGGCTCTTCCAGGATCTACACTGACTCTGCAACTGTTCTGTATGTTTATTGTGCACCTCCCCATGCCCCTTGATGGGCCACTCTTTCAGGTCATTTGGTGCACCCCATGGACTCTCCCCCATCACCAACCACCAACTCCACATTGCAGCCCCAGGTAATCACAATGTATTCCTTCATCAGGCGGGTCCCCCTTTGGAAGAGAAGGTGCCAGTGGGGTTGGGCTGGAGCATCAAATTGGCTAGGTGCTGCTGGGATCGGTCTGGGCTGTCCGGGCTTCATTTTGGTGGAGGACCAGTGACCATCATCCGGCTGGTCAGAGAGCCCTTTCCTCAGTTTTCTCCCTGGAAGTGTGGCATGCCATAGGACATCTAGGCATGGGCCGATGTCCGTTATGATCCTCAGCAATGCACAATGTGCTGCCATGCCTCCAGCCATCACCAGAGGTGGGCAAACACCAGGCTCCATACCGCCTCCCTCCCAGGAGATGGCGAGCACTCATGGGATGCTCAAGCCATTCCCTGCCCCGGCCGCCCTCCGACATCTGAGTCCATTTCGAACCGGGCTGTTGCCATCACAAGCGTAATCCAACTGTTGCACCGGTAGGCGGCCTGTATTTTTTAACAATCTACCTAACAAATGCCTTAACTGCCAATTGCATCTTTATGGAGATGTTGGTATACTTTTACCAAGGACAGTAATATGCCTTCTCTAGCTGTTACGCCTTTGGAGTGATTTTAATCAGGTACAACAGAGTTCATAAATAAAAAAATAAACATGTAAGAAAAACTATGATTACTGGTAATAACAGAAATGTGAAGGATTCTGAAGATTTAAATTTGGTTACTGTTGGAGGCACCAACTAGAGCAGGTAGATATATTTAAGTATCTTGGTGCTACCTTGAGCAAGCTTCCCTATGTTGCCCATGTGAACAATTTTGTTAACATGGTGAATATGAAAACTTGGATTGCTATATAGGAACAAACAAAATCTTTCTACTTACTCTAGAAAATTGTCTGTTAATAACTACACTACATGTTGTACTTAAGCAGCAGTGCAACAAAAAGCTATTCCAAAAGCGAATGTTCTGCTATGGTTGAGAAAATATTGGCAAAAGTGTTGATTTGGGTTTTCTGGATGCTTCCTATGTTGTGTACTGTACATCGGCATTTTGTCAGAATTCTTACCCTCCTTGTGTCCTCAATATTATTTCCGTGCAAAAATGAGGCAGCCATCTTTGTTCCTTGAGAAATAATTACTTTAAAACTTCCATAAAATTCTTAAATGATAATAGAAACTGAAAATGTTTCCACCAAAGTAAACTGGAAGATATCTGGCATTGATTAGGAAGAAAAACAGGTGGGATCAAATTTTAGTCCATTTTCATTGCATTGTTGCTTTAATAGATTATGGATAGATGGTCAAGGTGGCAGGGATTTGAACAGCTCGTTGTCAAGGGTGTCACAGCCCTGAATAAGCCCTACAGTTTCATTTGGATCTAAAATGTTTTGCCTATCAATGGAATGTTTATGATTCTATTGGTTGGTTATCTTTGGATGTATTACAATATTACACACACTTACCTACTAAAAAGCATTTTATGAACACTGATAATTATTGTGTTAAAGATAACCTGTATAACATGAGTGTATTATCATATGGTAATCTAATACTCCCAAGAATGAAGACTTTTAAGGTTCATAGATCTTCCTCTTTGTATGGCTAAAGACTGGAATGTCATTCCACCCATTGTTTTGGATGGCAAATCTTTCCACTTTTTAAAGCATTACTTAGGAGACACCTGTTCGCCAGCAAAGTCGTAATTAGAAGGTGTTTTAATGTAATGTGCAATAATATGGATTATAACATGGGTTCCCTGGAATGTATCCTGCGATTGGTGTGCAGTCCCTGCATGGCTGTGCATTAAATTCCCGTGTTAATGCATGGTTTCGTGAGAGACTCACATAAAGTTCTGTCGGCACTTGTTCCTTGCCTCAGAAAGGAAAACATGAATGGCAGCTATTTAAAAAGTTGGAAAGGAGAGCCCCAGTGGTTACTGCTAACAACAGCAGTTCATTAGTGTCACCCCACACACACCTTTGCACCAGTACTTTGTTACATTTTGTCCCGCAGAGTGTTCCTAAGTATGTTGCTGTTCCACACACTGATTCGCTGGGGCCCCTTCACTCTGCTACATCGCCACCTTCCCCACCATAGTGGTCCGCGCGCGCCTTGCAGTCTGTGCTGTGCTGCACTATGAAATGTGGGCTGTATGGCGATTTATGCCACTGCCAGTCTGATGTACAGATATATGGTGTTATATTCTGCTATATTTTGTGTGTATGTTTAAACTGCCACAAGGAAAATGGATGACAAAGTCACAGAGAGAGAGTGAGAGAGAGACTGGATTTTTAAATGTTTGGCCTTCTTCTGACCTGAGGGGAAACTTGCTTGGCAGTAGAGCCACGTCACTTTAAATGACAGAACTGTCTTGCAGAAATATTTCACATTCCTCTATGAAATGGGAAAGACAGGCTTTTAGTAGCAGGAAACCTGAAGTTACACTTCTAGCAGTGGAATGCCTTCTGGGCTTAATTGAGAAGCAGTGGTAATAACACTCTTAACAGTAGGGAAAAGCCATCCCTGTTGTAAAGTTGCTATGTCAGAGCCCAGGATGTATTAAACAGGATCTGGGGAAATAGCCATTCTTGACAGGACACTGTGACTTAGTTTACAGGGTATTATACTGAGCCATCAAACTTTTAACTCTGAAGTCACGTTCATGATTATTATATTATATGTGCCAGGAAGTTGTGATGTCAGAACTTAAATAAGACAATTTTGGGAAAGCGTAAGAGTGTCATTAAAAGAGAAGGCCACCCTTTTAGGACAACACAGAGATTTTGCAGGGTGCATCCGCTACATAAGGAATTGAGCCAGAGCCACTCTCTCTCATTTTTGCTGAACATCCACAAGAACACTCTCTCCTGACAATACAAGAAGCAAGACTGCCAGTAAAAGGAAACTGAATTTTCATTTATTTTCTTTGGACTTCAATTCACTATGGACTTAAGGTAGACTTTAGATAACAGTTATCGATGCGATTTTCATGTATATTTTCCACTTTTGTTTCTGTTATTCTGTAACCAAGTTAGTGCATCTTTTAGTTGTAACTGTATGATTATTATTTAAATATTTTAGTAAAAACATTTATTTTTAAGAAATCTGTCTGAGCAAGATCCTTTTTAAATCATGTGTGAATTGTGGGACAGTTATTAATAATCTGTAACAAACTAATATTGCTAAGGGAGCCTCCATAAGCAACCAATCGAGCAAGGGTCTGCAAGGGATATCTGGGTAGAGATAGGGAGACTACCAAAGTCTCAAAGAAGAGTCTGTAGGGATTATGAACCAGGTTGTTGCATATCCTGTTGGAGAAGACAAAGTCAGGAGCACACTGCTACCCCAAAGAGAGTACAACACCTACATCTTCCCCATTTGTATAACAACTAAGAAGGTCCAAATCTGGCTACAGGACGCTAGACTGGCATTGTGCCCTTATCCAGAGTTTAGAGGGATGCCCTGGGTCCTCATGGTGGGTGTTCAGTCATGACGTCGGTGAGCATTCTAAAAGGACATGAGGAGGGTATCCCTGTGCCTCATCACAGATTGCACTTAGGGGTGGGCACTGTGAGCTCAGTGGACCCAACCCTCAGGAGAGAGTTTGTGACAGGATGCAGTTGAATTCCTCCGGTTTTCTCTCTGTGTCTGTGTCTGGTTCAGTTTTGAGAAGGCATTGCTGTTAAACTGCACAGCGTGGACCATGACAGAGACAAAGATGGACAAGGTAAACAGGTAGGATTCTGAGCTGGAGCCAGTGGTGATACTTGGGAGACAGTGAGAGAGACAGCGACATTGGGACATTCTTTCTCTGTGTCTGTTAAGTGTTAGGAATGTCTGTCTCTGTCTCTCAGTAGGTGTGTAAGAGTGCAGCCCGGCCCGCCATGATCTGCTGTCATGTAGCATAGTGCAAAAGTGGTCACGGTCCTTACAGTGTGTCGTCATGGCTATTTTCAGTACTGGGGAACCCTTCTGGTGAGAGAGAGACAGACAGACAGACAGACTGAGCAATGGGAGTTTGAAGGAGGGGAGTGCACCAATGCTGTTCAGATGTCTGAGTTTGAGAGGGTGAACAGCTGTGATGCTGACTTAGCAGCTGTCCCTAGTAAACAATGTTGTTCAGACATGAGCATTTGGGGAGAGTAAATCGCTGCAAAGCCAACTTACCAGCTACTGTGATGAATACTTCATAAGCTTCATAAGCTTAATCTGTTTTATTCATACTATCTGCATTTTATACTATTTATGATGTTCTGAATCTACGATCTAAGTCGTTTTAACTGTTTATTATGCGCCTTGGTGGTTCAACGGCACCATATAAATAAAAACATATTATTATTATTACTCACCCTCAGGGGCAATCAGTTCACGGTACTTTGTTGCTAGCATTGACTTGACCCGCCTTGCTGTTCCTCCTGGAGCCCAGTGCAGCAAACGGCAGCTGCAGGGGTGCAGAACTACAAAACAGTGTGTATCTCTGTTGTCTGTGTGTGTATCAGAGCAGGGACATGCAGTGATCAAGGAAAGACAGAGAGATACTGAAGGAGTGTAGATTTGCAAGACTGTCACTGTGTGTTGTCTGTTTCTGTCTCTGTCTGTGAGAGTGCAGAACATAGCACAGGAGTCAGAGAGAGAGAGAGAGAGAATATATTCTGAGGCTACTGCTAGGAAGGAGACAGAATATCTCAGGCTGCTGCTAGGAAGGAGAGGGGCAAGAGGAAGCTGAGTAAGGGGACTACTTTTGTACTCGGCAGGATACATTGAAATTTCTTCTCTTTCAGAAAAATAAAAGTGTTTCTCTTCATTTCTGTAACTTTTGTAGTGAACCCATGTTATAAGTGCAATAATCCACTCCAAGTGCGGTCGCCTAGAGTTTAATGCATGACTGGGGTGCTGTGAGGACACTCGGCTTGGAGCTCGTGCCTCACAATGCACCCAGCACTGCATTAAATCCCCATAACCCTACCCTTCAGTAGGTTATTGCTTACTTTTACTATGGCAGTGCTTTTATGTATGAAATCTTATTATTTTAAATTACTTTGTCTACAAACATCTACGTGAATAGACAGCTGCTGTCCTCAGACATTTCTGAGAAAATAAATGTTTGCACTTTTACCTCTGCCTTTTCTTTGATCAGAATTTTCAGACTCAGGAACTTCGGATACATAAGGTTCAAACTCCATCACGCTGCTGTCTTCCTTGGAACTGAGCTCTAAATCCATCAACTCATCTATAAAATGCACACATAATGTTATAACCATGTCAGCACTTAGGACCTTATCCACCAATATTTACAAGAATCTACACACATGGCACCTCAGTGATTTCCTTTAGGAAACAGCTGCATATTGCTACTAGCAGAGCCCTTTGAAAGCATTGTTGACTTTTAAGGAAGCCTGTGCACCAGAGAGTCAATTTCATTTGTGTCTTGTGGAACACTTGGGCACATTTCAACTACAAACACCACTCATACTAGGATACCAATACCATTGGTGTTGTCTTGTGGACACAAAATAAAACTGAGATCCATCTCTCCTGCTCTGTTCTAAGTCAGCAGATTTTTAGTTAACACCATGTCACAACAGCAGCTCTGATCTCACATTCTCACTAACAAATGATTTTTACCAGACCACAGAAAAGGTATGAGGATTTGAGTAATTTTCTTAGATTTATCCAAGCTCTTTGACCTTATTTATCACCAATTACTGCTACAAAAACTCTTGGGTCTGGGATCTCTTCCTTCTCTAATATAGTTCTCAACATAGCTGAGGGAGGGTAGTGGAGATGACAAGCAGAAGGCAAATGTACTAAACAAGTATTTCTGCTCAGTATTCACAGTACAGAACAACAGTCCTCTGTCAAAGAGTGATATCAAAGTCGCCACAGGGGTTTCAAGAAATATACAAAGTACAAATCTTAGCTGACAGGGTTAAAATGGTCTAAAATCTGTCTTGGTAGACAAAACGCCAGGTCTGGATGACCTGCACCCATGGGTACTTAGAGAACTGGCCCCAGAATTGGCAGTACCCTTAACCTGTCTATTTAGTGACTCATGCGAATCTGGAGTGGTGCCAGTGGACTGGAGATCCACGGATGTAGTACAACTCCATGGGGAGGGGCAGAGAGGATCCAGGCAACTCCAGTACAGGCCTGTCAACCTTACCTCCATTGTAGGCAAGCTAATAGAGACCACAGTCAAGGAAAGCTCGGTGGCCTGCTTAAAGGACAAAGGACTACAGCACAACAAGCCACATGGGTTTGTTTCGGGAAGGCCATGCCAGTCCACCCTGATACAGTTTTTTGATTGGGCCACCAAGGTGAATGACAGAGGACAGGCAAGAGGTTTGCTCATTTTGGACATCAGTAAGGCCCTTGATTCAGTATCACACAGGAAATTGCTGAAGAATTTGGAGTACTTGGGAGTAGCATGGGGTTAACTTAAGTCGTGAAAGTTGGCTAGGAGGGAGACAACAGAGGCTAGTGTGTGAACTGGCCTAAACTGGGAGACAGTGAGGTCACAAACAATGCCACAAGGATCGGTCCTGGGACCTGTCTGATTACTGTAAGTAACATTTGGGAAAGGTATCCACGGAAAGTTTGTTTTTGCTGATGACAGAAAGCTATGCAATAGGATAGACCATGAGGAAGGGGTGAGGGAGCTCCAGAAGGACCTAGAGAAACAAGAGAAATGGTCTAATGTCTGGCAGCTGAGTTTCCGTGCCAAGAGTACAAAGTAATGCACTTTACGGGTTATATCCCACAAGTAAATGGCCTGGCCGCCCTATAAAAAATACTGCACACTTCAATCCTTGAAAAAATTAAAACCAGATGTATTGCTCCTCCAGAAGACTCACCTCTCTACTAAGGAGCATCAAAAACTGCTTCGATTGGGCTTTTCTTTTGCAGTTAATCTTTTATTGTAATTATTGAGATTTTACATACAAATACACTGCATTCTCCAATAAAAGCAAAACAAAATGGTTTATTAAATGCATGCTGAAAATAGAAAATAGAGTTAAAATCTACATTTCAACCTTAGGTTTTCTTCAGGAAATATCTAAAAGAGAAAAAAACAAGTTAGTGTAGACATTCTCAATATACACTTACATAAATTCTTAATGGGAGAAGGAAAACATGATGTCTGAAGGTTATACAATAATATTAAAGGGAAACAAATGTTGAGAAAACAATATGCAGCAGTATAATCTGTATGATAGAGAGAAAATATGGCAACTTATTGTTCAAGGGGTAAAAGGAGTAGATACAAACAAGAAGTGAGCAGTCTTGATTGTACTTCTATTATGCTGTAATTTAATACAAGTATGTGTAAGACTGTATAAAGGAAGAACATAAAAGAAAAATATCTAAGAAAGTGAACAAGAATGAAGACAGAAAGGAGGAAGGAAAAGGAGATAAAAAGATAGAAAGAGAGGAGATGAAAAGGAATGAAAGAGCTAGAAGCGAGATTCCAATGTGAACAACAATTTGGCTTTTCAATGATGGTGGAGTCATCATACCAAAATGGCAGACGACAGGGGGTGGTGTTTATTCCCTAGAAACTCTCAGTTTAAACTCAAGGAGCAATATTCTGACAAGGAAGGCAGACTTGCCTTGGCTATAGGTACTTTTCAAAACCAAGCGGAGACCATAGGTAGTGTATACATTCCTCCTAATGCAGATGCGTCTTCCATACAGAAATTAGTAGATATTATCCTGACAAATCAAAAAGGGATTCTTATTTTGGGAGGCGACCTGAACTCTCAGTTCAACCTCCTTAGACTCTTCATCAGTTCGCCCCTCCCCCAGGCCTCAGGCCAAAATTATCTTAAGTGATTATTTAAAGACATAAGACTGATAGACACCTGGAGGCAACTTCATCCCCAACAGCGTAAATTCACTTTCTACTCCCATGCCCATAAGCACTACTCAAGACTTGATTATATTTGTATTAATAAAGAATGTGTTGAACTTCTTTATCACACAGACATTCTGAATATAACACTGTCTGACCATGCCCCCACTACACTGACTTTACGGTTAGAGAGAAAGGGAGGAAGGCCTCTTTATGGAGACTTAACCTTCCCTATTCTGTGACAAGGAATTTCAGGAATTAATAAAGGCAAAATCCGGAGATTATTAGAGATAACAAATCTCCACACATTTCCTCAGTTGCTCTGGGACACGATTAAGGTAGTCATATTGCTGATGGGTGATCTGAATATGCCAGATGTTAACTGGAGTGCAGTTGCAGCAGCTACTTCAAAGAGTAGGGTTATTCTAGATGCCCTACAGGGGCATGCCTTAGACAACTAGTATTGGAGCCCACTGAGAGGAGCAATCTTAGACCTGGTTCTCTCAAATGGAGATGAAGAGAGGATCGCAGATGTAGAAGTGGTAGCTATCTGGGAACTAGCAACCATCGAACAGTATGGTTCACAATAAAACAGCAATAGAGTCAAGCCATACAAAGGCAAAAGTACTGGACTTTAGGAAGGCTGACTTTGCTAAAATGGGTGAGTGCCTAAGGAATGCACTAGCAAATGGGCAGGAAGGAGGGGTGAAGAACAATGGGGAATAATAAAACTGCCATCACAGAGGTAATAAGCCTTTGTGTAACCCCCTGCAAATGGGGGTTCCCAAAGACTTCCAGGAGCTTGCTTGAATGCTCCAAGCCTGAATGGTGTTTGCGTTAAGCCATTTATCAGTGAGTGTTTTAGAACCTCTGGTACTGTCTCTTTAAGAGCTGTCTGCTTGCAGACATAATTAGTTTGTATGGGGGACTGTGTGTTTCTTTGAGTACCACTCAAGCTGCTGCCAATTCACTCCATTTTGCAGTCACTAGGAGTGCAAAGGGAACCTGTCTGAAAGATGTAACTGTTTGCCAGAAACCATTTAGAGTAATAATGAAATTACAGTTTGTCTAACCTGCTTTCTTTGCAGTCGAACAGTGTCTGCCTAGTTCCCCATTCTGGTTTTGAACTGCTGAACTGGACCAATCAGTGTGGGGTAAGCTAGCTCTAAAATGGTGCCTTGGACGAATCAGAACTTGGACTCATAATCTGAGCCAGCCACAAGAGGATTGTATGGGCAGTGACTCTGGGAGATGTTTAGACTTCAGCGCCTTTTTGGACACAACAGGAGCAGTCTATTGTGAGTGACAGCCAATCCAGTCAAGAACTGGGAGGAACTCAAAGGAAGTGCCGGTTTTTGTCTGTTGGAGTTTCAGTTTAGCTTTGGCAGTGAAGGGGAAAGAAACCTGTCTTCTTCAGTGCACAGTTTCAGTCAAAACGTGTGTAAGGCCCAGAGTTCCGTCTGCAGCTTGTAACTGCTTGTTAGACTGAACTGTCCCTGTGAAAAGAATCAAAGGATCTCTGAAGAGTAGAAACCAGGCTCACCCTGTAGAAGACTGGAGAAATTGTTGAATTGCACTGGTCTGTCAGGAACTGAATCTGCTGTGTGTTCTCGGGTATTGTGCAGTAATTGCGATCGGGATAGAGAAGCAGCCTGCCTGGTATAGTACTTTCTTTTTACCATATAAATGTGTGAAGAGTCTCGTGGAGCTCAAGAGTAGCCCTGCTGACGTTGAAGGACCCTATCTTGTTTGGAGGTCGTGAGTACTAATTCAGGGTCGCTCCCTGTTGAATTGCCACATTAAATCCAAATGGAATCACTGTACTGCTGACTGTTTAAACTAATTTTTCTTTCACTGTGTGAAAGGGCCCCTACCAGC
The DNA here is from genome assembly GCA_016271365.2 of Neoceratodus forsteri. Lineage (NCBI taxonomy): Eukaryota > Metazoa > Chordata > Ceratodontiformes > Ceratodontidae > Neoceratodus > Neoceratodus forsteri. The sequence continues at coordinate 426,537,780 of CM057459.1, read as the reverse complement.
TGCCACGTGTTTGACTAGCCACTAGGGCTTGGGTACCCAGGGACAGTAACTGGTAGGGATAGACCTGTGCACAGAGCCATAGGTAGATAGTAAAGTGATAAGCTAATTAACCTGATTTCCCCTGTCCTTGTTACATCCCCTAAATAAATCAGAGCTGTTTGTTTCAAGCAAAGTTATACTGCCTGAGGTATTTGTCTATGTTAAAGTACTGTACTGTGATTGCTGCACTGTATCTTATTTCACAGGAGGTCCCAGTGCCAGAACTAGTCCTGGGGGTAAGTGTATACTGTGAAGGTAATTCTGATATATTGTGTGGGCCACTAGTGGGAAGAAAGAGGGTTGCAGTGTCCCAGAGGGCTGTGACCAAGTAAGTTTAACTATTGCAAACCCTGACCTCTGGGTGGAGGCACCGCCATTGATCCAGGCCCCTCAACCTGTTAGTGGCAAATCAGGCAAGGGTAGTAGCCCCTGGGATAGCGCCATCTAGGGGTGACATTTGTGTGAAGCAAATAAACAAAACGAAACAATGTAAGAAACCACTATGGTTCTCAAAGGAAGTGGCAGTGAAGGTTCAAGAGAAAAGAAAGCATTCAGGAAGTACAAGGAATCACAGAAGGAGCAGGACAGAAAACTGTATCAGTTAAAGCAAAAGGAAGCTTGGAAGGCAGTCAGAAAAGCAAAGGCCCAAACCGAGGAAAAGATAGCCAACTCAGTTAAGAAGGGGATAAAACCTTTATAGGTACATCAGGGAGCAAAGGAAGACCAAGGAGGGTTAGTGAGGCTTAATAAAGAGGAGGGAGGGTGGGCAGAGGGTGACTATGAAAGGCAGAGATACTAAAAATATTTTTGCTCAGTATTTACAAAGGAAGTGGAGGAGGTACCTAAAACAAAAGTAGAAACACTCTGGATACAGAAGTTGATATCAGCCCATTTACAGAAGAAAGGGCTCTGAAAGAACTCTTAAAACTGAAGGTGGACAAAGCAATTGGGCCTGGTGGATCTCATTCCAGAATTCTAAAAGAACTAAGAGTAGAACTAGTGACACCACTGACTACCCTCTTTAACAAATCATGGGAGGATGGGGTGGTACCCGAGGACTGCAGAAGGTCAGATGTGATTCCCCTTCACAAAAGTGGAGCAAGGCGAAGCAGAAACTACAGACCTGTTAGTTTAACCTCAGTGGTAGTGAAAATGATGGAATCACTTCTGAAGGAAAGAATTGTTGAGTATCTAGAGGCCAGAGGGCTCAGGACCCAAGGCAGCATGGATTCACAGGCGGAAGGTCATGCCAGACAAATCTGATAGATTTCTTTGACTGGGTGACCAAAGTAGTAGATCAGGGAGGGCTGTGGACATGGCCTACCTAGACTTTAGCAAGGCATTTGACACAGTCCCACACAAAGATTAATATACAAGTTAGCCAGCCTGGGAGTGGGTCCCAAGATGACAGCCTGGGTAAAGAATTGGCTGGAGAATAGGACACAGAGAGTAACAATAAATGGAGTCCACTCTGAAGAAAGGGGTTACTAGTGGGGTACCGCAGGGTTCAGTATTAGGACTGGTCCTCTTCAATGTCTTTATAAATGACGTTGCAGAGGGACTGGAAGGAAAAGTATGTCTCTTTGGATAACACAAAGATCTGCAACAGAGTTGATGCACAAGGTGGGGTGGAAAAGATGAGAAGGACTTGGCAAGGTTAGAGGAATGGTCAAATGTATGGCAGCTTAGAATCAATGCTAAGAAGTGCAAGGTAATGCACCTGGGAAACAAAACCCAGGGAAGAGTACACAATGGGGGTGAGTTACTAACAACAACAAAAATGGAAAGGGACCTGGGGTAGTCATATCAGATGACCTAAAGGTGGGCAAGCAATGTGAGAGGGCAGCAAGGAGGGCTGGGGGATACTGGGATGCATGGGAGAGGCATCACCAATAGAAAACAGGAAGTTATTATCCCTCTGTACAGACAGCTGGTGAGACCCCATCTGGAGTACTGCATGCAGTTCTGGAGACCCAATCTCCAAAGACATAGACAGGATGGAGGCTGTCCAGAGGAGGGCAACTAAAATGGTGCAGGGTCTGCACGGAAGACATATGAAGAGAGACTTAAGGAGCTGAATATGTATAGCCTCGAGGAAAGGAGGGAGAGGGGTACATGATAGAAACTTTCAAGTACCTCAAGGAATCAACAAAGTCCAAGAGGGTAGCATCTTTCAAAAAGAGGTGTGCAAGAATAAGGGGCACAATTTGAAGATAGAAGGGGCGGCTCAGAGGTAATTTAAGGAAGTATTTTTCACAGAGAGGGTTGTGGATGCATGGAACGGCCTTCAGGAGGAGGTTGTGGAGTCAAAAACAGTGGTGGAATTCAAGCATGCATGAGACAGTCATAAGGCAATTCTAGGGGTGGGGGTAGGAAGAAGTAGGCTGCTGGTTAACTAGGATCTGCAGCTTATCCATTAGGTAGGAAATGGGCAGACTGGGTGGGCCAAGTGGTCCTTATCTGCTGTCAAAATCTATGTTTCTATGTTTCTATGTCATTAGGGGCTACATTATTTTGTATACAGCACAGAGGAAAAAACAACAAGATTCTCAACTAAATCTACTCCAAGAAAAATTGAGATTCCTCCAAGAGGCCATGATGCAAGGAGATAAGGAGGTATACCCTTTACTCCTACAGACACAAGCATCCATCCAGAAACTGCTAACCGACAGGACCGAGCAGGCCCTAGTGTGGTTGAGGCAAAGATATTATTGGGGCGAGAACCGTAAGTCTGCTGGTCTATCACCTCCGTAGGCAAACGCAAATCTCTACCATCTCCAAGATAAAGGATCCCAACACTGGACAAACCCACTACTCCACAGATAAGATATTGATGGCATTTCAAACCTTCTTTCAAAAATTATTCTGTCCCTGACTAGTAAAGACCCTCGCATTATAGCAGACTTTTTATCTAAGGTTCAGCTACCTTCACTTTCGATTTCTCAACAAACTAAAATCCTCTCACCTATCATGGAACCAGAACTTCAACAAACAATAACATCTCTAAAAATGACAAAAGTCCTGGTCCAGACAGGTTTGGCCCAGAATTCTACAAAAAACTTGGGAATTAATTCTTGAACCCCTATTAATAACCTTACAAGCGACACACAAAATGGCTACTTGCCAGATCTCTTGGAGACAGGCCACAATCTCAGAAATACTGAAACCCCAACCCCCACCCAACTTTGTGACTCCTACCGACCCATTTCAGTTCTAAATCAAGATTATAAAATCTACACCAGCATTTTGGCACATAGACTGGACGATATTCTCCCCACCTTAATCCACCCAGACCAATCTGGCTTCATTAAATCTAGAAGAACCACAGATAATATAAAATGTACCCTATTCCTAATGAATCATGCTAATCTCACTAAAACACTACCAATATTATAAAGTTTAGATGCTGAAAAGCCTTTGATATGGTAATTTGGAACTTTTTATAAGCCACTTTGTCTAAATTTGCATTTCTATCCTCCTTCCTAGAAATAATTCAGGGAATTTATACAGCCCCGAAGCCACAGTTAAAGTAAATGGTTCATATTCCACATGATTTCAACTATTCGAGGCACGAGACAGGGTTGCCCTTATCCCTGTACCTTTTGCACTATTTGTTGTACCCATAGCACAACTTCTTTGACAAACAGGACAACTACGAGGCTACCACATAGGAGGGCGGAACATAAAGTAGCATATTATGCTGATGACTTGTTACTCTACCGAACCCACCCAGAAGAATCCCTTCAAACATTATCTACACTCCTATCAGAAATAGAAGTAGTTACTGGATTAGGCAATAATATGCGACAGGGTGTGTTGTGCTGGGATAACGTCACGCCTGGGGTGATTAGGCGCGAGGCCGCAGGTCGAAAAGCACAAAGCACCCCAGAAGTGACATTATCCAAGCACAACACACACCCTGAGTGCATTATTGCTATTATACAATGACTCGTTGTGTTTAAGAAATGAAATGTGAAAATATATTTAAAATACTTTTTTTCTTAGTTTTTTGCTAGTGGAGGTATACCTATTAGAAAAAATCCATAGTATCTGTGTTGTCCAGCAGGTGGTGCTGCACTTATATACTTGTGTGTATTTCCTTTTCAGTGTGTGCTTGTGCTGTGATTCTCTGCATTTGTTAAGAACCCCTCTCCCTGGAAAAACAACAACAAGAGAAGAAGTTGCCTTTCTTTGAGCTGGTCCTGCTATACTTGTGGAATGATTAATATTTTTCATTGTTTATGTGAAAGCCACAAAGTGGATCGAACTGCTGATGATTCTACTGCCTGTGTTATGCGCTATTTCAAATCGGATTACAGGTACATTGCTTTTTTGAATTGTTCACCGTTTGGTTATAGTGGTGAAAGCAGTGACTGTTTCTTCGAGGAAATGAGTGGTCTGTGCACTGAGCGAGGAGCTGCTGTTTGAAAGTGCTCACACAACCGCCTAATGCAAGAAAAATGCAGTTTGAGATAACGGCTTTTTTTTTTCTTATTAAAACATGTTTCCGTGGGGAGTAGAGGGTGTGGGGTGTAGCGTTGTGTTACTGTGGTTATAACAGCTGGTGGCTACTGAGGCGTGAGTGGGGAAAACAAATGGACTGTCGATAGGGAATAGCTGAAGCGGACCACAGCATGCGTGCAGTGCTTTTATTAACATTTGATGTGGTCATCAGAGGGTTGGGACTAGAGCCGTGATGTTGTGCTGGATAACATCATGGCTCCAGTCCCAAACGGACCAAGCAGAGTCCAAGATTATGTCATGTCAATTCTGTTATTAATCAAGGAAAATCAGAAGCAATTGTACCCAAATAATATCCGAATATAATTATAAATGGAATAAACCTACCATTACATACTTAGGAGTCCAGATTCCCTCCTGCCTTAAAGATTTATATAGAGTTAACTATCAGACATTAACTAAACAAATCTACTCTGACTTAGATAGATGGTTCCCTCTACCCTTTCCTTCTCACACAAGTGCGATCTATACAGATGACCATATTACCCACAATTCTTCATCTTATGCAAAATATCCCACTCCCCTCACCCAGAAGGACCTACAGGGCTGGAACAAAGCTATTAGTAATTACACCTGAGCTGACAAGAACTGAGGATTGCCATCACTAAACTTCAACTCCTAAAGAAAGAGGGGGATGGCATTCCCCAACATATATTTATATTGGATAGCTGCATTAATATCGCATTTTGTGGCATGGGGTCTCCCCAGTTCAGAGGCCCTAATTTGGGCCACTTTGAAGAAATCTATGACCTCTCTCCGCTTGGATATGTCCATATTCTCAACCCTCTTTAATTATTCAAACTAAAGACAGTTCTGATCTTTACCAGAGCTATAATGGGTAGCTGGCATAGATTTTTAACAGTACCAGAAAATGCATTTCTAGTGAACTGGATTGAGATACCAGCACAGAATCCAGCATTCACACCTGCGTTGGTGGACAACACCTTACAAAATGGACCACCTGTGAGCTAACACATGCCCATCAGTTTTAAGCAGGTGTATTTCGAACATTTGCACAACTTCAAGAAATATACCAGCTCCACACCAAGATTTTTTAGATACTTGCAGATCAGTCATTATTTATAGCAAAAGCTTGGTCTGGATGTCTCCCAGAGAGACATTCCACCCTTAAATAATGTAGTAAACAACCTCCCAGATTTTAACTCCCAGGGCCACCTGATATCTAGGGCATATTCTGTCCTCCGGAGCTCGGTCCCACATCAGTTGGAGCTGGCAGTTTCACTGGGAGGTGGAGCTCTCAGCAGAGCTCACCCCTCGAGACTGGTTAAATATATGGAGGAGACAGCACAAAATTATCAATTCCTACACCTAGACAGAATTATCCTGGAAGGTGGCCATCAGATTCTTCCGTGCGCCTCAAATCACAGCTAAGCATTCATCCTCAGGGATGCCTCCTGCTGGAGATTATGTGGTTGTGAAGTTTCCACACATTTGCATGTGTTCTGGTCCTGCCCAGTGCTGGTGCCGTTCTAGGCTGGAATTGAGAGCACAATGCAGGAACTGTTTCCCCATCTTGGACCTCTCACCCAGGAAATAGCCCTACTCCTTCATTACCCAAGGCAAATTAAACATAAACAACATAAATATCTCCTGGATATCTTTTGACCGCAGCCAAGAAATGTATCACTAGATGCTGGCTCAGCCCAATAGCCCCTGATGCTGCCACATGGGAAAATGTTATTTATGAGATCTATAAGATGGAAAGTTTAATGACTAGACTACAAGACAGGACTAAGAGCTAATGACCTGTTGGAACTGCTGGTTTTATATATCGCACAGTCAAGGGAAGATATTGTTCCCTGAGATGAAGATCAAATCCCTTCACCATCTATGGTTTCCTCTTAGTCTCTCTCTGGGACCTGCTGTAACATTCGACTACTGGCCAGGCCAGACAGAGATGGTTAAATAGAAAGGCTCCCCGCACCTTGTATACTAGATATGTTTCCTCTCCAAATATCTAATCCATAATATAAAATAATATATTAATTTTAGAGTTGCAAGGAGAGAATTTATACTAGGTTATATGAACCTTATTTTTTATTTGACTGTACACTTTGACCTTAAGCTTTATTCAGCTGTCTACTGTCAAGCTCATTATATGTAATTCAACCTGATAGAAGCTACTTTTATGAACCTGTACCTACTAAGTGCTGAATGAAACAAGGAAAATAAAAAGTAAAAAAAAAAAGTAATACACTTAGGAAGATGCAGATTCGGTGTATCAGGGACCCCACCCCGTCCTGTGACAGGAGGTGAGATGATAGAGGAAGAGACATCAGTGGCTCTGCACTGAGCGCTGCAGTAAGGAAACAAAATCTGATGGGGCCATAGCGGAGCGATCAGAATGAAAGTGGAAAGGTTCTGACTGCGCTTTGAGGAGTACCTTCAGTAACAGCGGAAAAGGATAGAACGATACAGAAATCTCCCTTTCCAGCAGAGGGACAACGATCTTGCCAAAAAGCTCCAGGCTCTGGACCTAGCAAGCAGAAATTCGGCAGTTTTGTGTTGAATCGTTGATGTAAAAGGTCCACTTCTGCGTTTCCACAGACAGAAGATGCCATCTGCGACCTCTTGGAGCAACGCCCATTCGTGGGTTTGTGATTTTGTCCTGCTGAGCTCTTCGCTAACATATTTTGGTCCCCTGCAACATGCATTGTTGTCAGGAACAGCTGATGTTTGAGGGCCAATCCCACACACACATGGCTTCCTGAAGAGGATAAGAATGTGTGCCACCCTGCTTGTTGATGTAGAACATCACCAAAGTGTTGTCTGTCTGCACCAAGAGATGGCCTGGCACTAGGACTGAGACCAGGGCTTGGAGGGTGTAAGGACCGCTCTCATCTCCAGGATGTTGATATGCAGATCTACCTCTATTGAGGACCAAGACCCTGATGTGTCCCCAAATGAGCCCCATCCCGCGGACGAAGCGCCCATGGTCAGAATCTGGATGGTGCCCCAGTTTGGAAGGGGATGCCCGCCAGCAAATGTTTGGATGACATCCACCAGCATAGCTCCTGGCAGGCTAGCTCTGATATCATGATCGAGGCATCCAGACTGTCTGATGTCTGGTCCCACTGGACTCTCAAGGACCACTGTATGGTCCCTGCGCGCAGGCGCGCCAGAGGAACCAAGACTATGGCCTTGGCCATGCCCCAATAGCCTGAGAAGGAGCCAAGCAAGCACCCTTGAGGCTGCAGAGATTGGGACATCAGGACCTGAATATGACCCGCTTTGTCAGCGAGAAGAAAACCTTCCGAGAGTGGTATGCAGAAGAGCTCCGATGAACTGGAGAATCTGGGCTGAAATAAATGAGATTTGTCTCTGTTGATGGTAATTCCCAGACACTGAAACAGCAAGGTGGAATACCTGATAGTTTACAACAGATGAGACCTGGAGGGAGCCAGGAGAAGTCAATCGTCCAGATAGGAAACAAAAGTTGCCCGCCTTGGTGCAGCCACCACAGCCAGGCACTTGGTGAAGAACCCTAGGGGCTGAACAGAGACAGAAAAGGAAAGTCTTGGAATTGATAGTCCTAGCCTTGAATCTGAACCTTAGGAATCTTCTATGGTTCCTGGCAATAGGAATATGCAGGCAGGCATCCTGCATGTCCAAGGATGCCAGCCAGTTTCCTGCCGATATAAGCGGAAGGAGAGGGAAGGAAACCATCCTGAATCTCTTGTAGGAGACCCATTGGTTTAAATCGCTGAGGTCCAGAATGGGTCTGAGATCTCCTGACTTTATTGGGACCAGGAAGAAGTGGGAGAAGAACCCTCTCTCTCTTTCAGCTGGTGAAACCAGCTTGATGGCCTTCTTGTCCAGAAGGATAGGATTTCCTTTCTGACCAGCGCTCTGTGTTCCCTTGGATAACGGGATGGGAGCGGTGATCTGTCCGGCGGAATGGAGTCAAACTCTATGGAGTGCCTAAACTCACGAGATCGATTACCCATCGGAGGTCACCTGACCCCACATATCCATGTAGAGGAAAAGTGACTCGACTGGCTCCTGACAGATCGTCAAGGGGATGAGGTGGCTGGATAGTCAGGCGGTGGGAGGGAGGAGGCGGCAGTGGCTGCTTTGGCCTGTTGAGAGGTGGAGGCAGAAGATCCTCTGGCTCCTCCTGTGACTGAATTGCCTCACTGTGATTGTTGGTGGAAGTGAGCTGCTGTGACTAATTGTCCCCAAGGCCCTCGAAAATGAGGCTTCTGAGCTCGCCCTGTTTAAGACAGTACATGGACTGCACGGATTGGATGGCCCTACTGGAGTCCTGCAGCCTGGTGATGATGCGCCCATGTCCTCGCCAAAGAGCACGGAGCCTTTAAATGGAGCATCCAGAATGCTGGTCTTCACATCTGGATCGAACCCAGAGACCGAAGTCACGCATGGAGTCAGAGGCAAATGCTAGTGGCGGCTGCCCTAGAAGAGGTGTCCGCTGAGTCATAGGCCGGCGTAGAATATGGGTACCCACATCTGAGCCAGTCTGAAACAGCTTGGCTAGCTCTGCCCACTGAGGCGATCAGGCATGCTCTGCACAATGTCCAGTCCTTGTTCCCAAAGGGTGTTCTGGAAATGGACCATGTGTGTCAGAAAGTTCAAACTCCTGATACTGCAGGTGGCAGCAGAGTACCTTGCGGCCCACAGAATCCAGCTGCTTTGATTCTCAGTCAGGCGGCTGGGTGCTCAGGTGTTTGAGCCTCTGTGAGCGGTTGTCAGTTGCTGAAATCACCACACAGTCCACTGCGGGTGGTTCAGCCAGAAAAAGATGGTCCAAAGGTGCCGGTATAGCCAATGAGCCTTCTTTAGCATGGCAGAGGAGGAATGAGGCTGCTTCCAGGTCGCACAGGTGACATCCTGAAGAGGTGTCGACTATGGGAGGATGACCACGGCTTTGGGTCTTTTTGGCAGTGGTATTTAGCCAACCGCAGTTGCTCGGGGTCCAGGGCCTCAGTGTCCCAGCCCATGTTGGCCTGGATGTGCCTCAGTACCTCCATGAAGCTTGGGTCATCAGGAGGGATTTAGGAAGGCCCTACGAGTCCCCAGGTCTGGTTCTATGTAGGAGTCAGGGACTTGAAGAGTCTGGAGTCCACATATGAGTCCGTGCGGAGGAGGGTGAATGGCTACACCTCTTCCTCTTACACCTCCTGTCTGGTGAAGGAGAGGGTGTGCAGGAGGAACTATCAGATCTAGGCCTCCTAGACTTTTAGAACACTTTCTAGGAGGGGCTCTAATCCACCCCACCGTCCACTGGTTCAACGTTGACAGGGTCAGGCACCCGTGTCGGCATGGGAGGGCACACCCGCTGGCAGATCCTTTTTACAGTGTCCCACCAGTGGAAAACAGCTCTTTTACCTGGCAGAGGTTCAACTTGGGTGAACCCGGAGGAGGAGCATCCGAGGCTGAGCCAGCGTCTGTACCGCCGTCCGGGGTATCAGCGTCAGATCTGCCTTATTAACGGTGTCGGCGAAGGGGGACGTCAGGGTGGCATCCAGTGCCACCATCGTCCGGGTCCGGCGAATGGGGAAGGAGTACCAGAGCTGACATTGGGAGGTGCGCGTGTGACCAGCATGGGGTGGACTGCAACCAGCAGCGGAATAACGCCATCAGGACAGGAGACAGGGGGCACCAGTGGATGAGGGTCAGGTGTCCACTTCTCTTTAGGCACCGATGGGCGTCCTGCGGAGGCCACGAGCCTTAGGACAGTCAGCTTTGTGGCCAACATGCTTTTGGCGAGTGCGGGTTAATTAAGCGAATGGCACGGTCGGGAATCCAGGCTTTGTGGCAGGAGGCCCTGCTGCCCGAAGACCTGGAGGCCTTACTCAACTCCCGAAGTCGGCCTTTGAAGAAGAAGCCCTTACCTGTGCCCAGCGATTTCTCTGTGGGCTGAGAAACCTTCAAGGTAGGAGGGGTAGATCTGGAGATTTTGAGGCAGAGGAGGTTTGAGGGCCGTGAGATGCGATTCATGCCCCAACGACCCGGACGTGAGCCCGAAGACCTGTGCTTAGAGTGAGACCTTCCTCTGTCCTGTTCCCAGTGCTTGTGTGACTTGTGGGTGGGAGGTGGATCAGATTCCCGAGGAGGAGGCCTGTTCCATGGCAGCAAATTTGGTCTCAGAGAGGTAGGCTCGGCGATTTCTGATGCCAGATTCGTGCCTGGGAATTGAAGGCCTGACAGTGAGAGCATGTGCTGGTGTCATGATTGGGCCCCAGGCAGTAGCGACACAATGAGTGTCTGTCTTTAGCAGGAATCTGTCACCCACAAGCACACTTATTTAGATGAGCAGTTGACACAGAGCTCTTGAGAGAGGAAAAGCGATTCTTTAGGTGGAGAAAAGCGATCGGTACTGAACCGTAACCAAGTAAACTAACACTGACCGTCGGCAGGTAAGAACTAGAGCACGTGGGGAATGCCTCCTTTATATAGGGCAATGCTGAGCTTGAGCCAACATCCACGGGGGTGTTCCTCGTCAGTAATGCTGAAGAAAAATTTGCGGAACCGCTGCCAGGTGGTGTCAGTCCTCACTGTGGAACCTGCTACAAGAGCTTCCTCTCAAAGTAAGATCAGCTTGTTTCCAGATGCCCTGGCCACATGGGGAAGGGAGCATATGCAACAGGACATGCAAGTGAAAATACATAATTTAAGCTGCAGTAGAAACAAATACAATTAAATAAATGTCAAAATACGAACATTGCACACTGCAGATTTACAGACACTGTAACACAAAATGAAGATGAATAACAATGTAAAATGAAGGTACAAACACAATACTGTAGTAGGATACAAATGCAAAACAGAATTGGGAGCAATGCCAAACAGTAGCAGATAAATAACGCAGACTGCTAAGGTGCAAGAACTATTGAAGCCAGTGCAGAAGGAAGGCTAAGGAGCAGAAATGACCAGATATCATTAACAGTTTTAGATGCAGTTAGCGGGCGAAGTCATTGCTCACAGTTGGGTGGGGCAAAGGGACATCAACAACACAGGAGAATTTTCTACTTTGGATTCACACATTTAGGGAAGAAGGACAAAGAGACTGCTTGAGTCACATGAAAAGCAATAGGGGACCTTAGGAAATGTTCTCAGAACCACCTTATCCATATGCATTGTGAGATATAAAGTTTCCTATGTGAAAGAGCCTGGAGTTCACCAATTCTCTGGGCAAAGCAAACTGCAATCGGAATCAAATCTTACAAGAAAGAATATCAGGGGCACTGGTAAAGAGGTTCAAATGGTGGTTTGTACCGAAACACAGAATTTGTCAGCAGAAAGGACAGCTTGGACCACCCAGTCTGCCCAAACACACAGGCCACAGAGCCTGCATTGCCAAGATCTTCCAGAAATGAATCTTCACCATTGATTGCCACTTATGACTCCGGGGCGGAGGCAGCGTACCTGAAGGAGCAAATGTTCTGCAAGAGGAACTGATGTTGGGTACTGATGACACCTACGCACCACATGAGGTGCCGCGAGCACCAACCAGTAATCATCACCGGTTCCCTAAGGCACCTCTGTTCTGTTCTTCCAGCCAACAACAGTACCATAGGAGGGACAGCACTTCATTTTGTCACTGCTGAATTTCAACTACATGACCACATAGATTTTATTTGCGGTTCTTCTCTGTTATTTTTCTTCTCTGTGATGTAGAATCCTGAAAAGAAAGAAAAGAAGGGCAAGAGGATGAATAAAGTCCAACAGCCACCCATCATGCATTGTTGTCCCTGTGCAAAGCAGATGGCTGCAGTGAACCAACATCAATGCTGCTAGGCCTGCTTTGGTCAGTCACAAGATGAATTACTGCACTGCCTGCTTCTCCATGGAATGCTGTACCCTCGAGATCCATGTGTTGATGTGGGCTGATTGGTCCCCACTTTTGGAGGTGGGCATTGCACTTGTGACACCAAGGTACAGTCTCTGGGCCTTTTCCCTGGGCCCTTCCCAGCACCTCTGATGTGGAAGCACAGAATCCTCCTCGACCTCACCTTGCCGAGGCATCAGAGGTCCTGGGGGATGGATCTGGTGGACAGCTGGCTCATTCTAGGTAGGCGCTGTAGACCCTCCCCATATGTCTGTCCTAGACAGCAGACATCCCAGTGGTAAGGCCAAAGCTATACATTCGGTCTTCCCCAGTGGACACCTTGGTGTCATGACTTGATGCTGCCCTGGTTCCTGATACTGTTCATAGTGTCAGTGAGCAGGATGGTTTTGACTGCGATGTTGGGTCCCCTCCAGACACTATTTGCAGTGTCAGGAGAGGATGACATGCAGGCTGTGGCATCCACTTGCCAAGGTGGTTGTGCTTCTGTCTTCCCGTGTCACTAGTGATGCCGAGGATAGCGATGCCCTCAGCAACAGATGCGGTGATGGCCCGATGTCGGTCCTGGAACGGCACCAAGCACAGTGCTGGTGATGGAGTTGTCCCTGGGGCGTTCCCATTCTGGTACAACTTATTGTATGGACACAGTTCGGTGTCACTCACAGATATGGAGATGCTTCTGGAGTCCATGCCAAACCATATGTTGAGGGCGCCGCTGACTGCCTCGACGAGGGTGAACCAGTCTCAGGCCAGTTGCTGACCCTAAGCCCGGTGCCAGAGGTAGCACCAGCTCAAAGTCAGATGGCAGCCAATAATTGAAGTTCTCCCTGGAGCCACATGCTGACACCATCACCACTGGGGCTGGGGTCACCCTACAGGATTATGTGGCTCCGTTCTCTCTCCACATGGGGAACTCCCCATGGGCATGACCGGGTTGTTTCCTGATGAAGGTTGACCCCATTCAGGCTCCTGACAGACTGTCCCTTGGTCGAGGTCCCCTGCACATCCCCACAGCCCAAGCAGAGGCCCTACAGTACTGACTTCCATTTCCCTCTCAGGCCTCTGCCACTTTTGTTCGAGCTACTAAGATCATGGGCCCTCTGGGGCCACTCACCTGAACTCAATACAGAGGGCAGCTGGTGCCTCACTAGCACCACAGACATGCCAATAGGGTCCAGTTCAAACCTGTTCCCATGCTACCCCTCTGTTACCAGCACCTCTTCTCCATCAACATCCTCCTCAGAGGACATGGAATCTACCCTCCATATGTCCTTGGCCTCTGAGTACACCCTCATAGTTCTCATAAATAGTTATGAACAAAAAGGCCATGACCTATATAATGCTCACCTCTGACACTGGGAGAAAAATCAATGTTAGAGCCCGCATAATTAATGTCCAGTTTATTTTAAATTCAGACATACGTTTACTACCAACCACCTCCAGTAGAAGGCCGTTCCAAACATTTATGACCCATTGGTTTTACCAGAGATTCCTAGCAAATAGGTTAGAGGCACTTGAAGTGGACTCTTCTTCCAGTTACCATCCCATAACCTTGCAGCTAGGACTCCTCAGAGCTTTCAGTGATGGCTCCTTAGTCATCCCTCCTTGATCCACAAGTCTTTGAGGAATTAAGGACAGTCTCGTAGCATCCCTTCATGTGTTCCCCAGCCCCCAGGGACATACAGCTGTGGTACTGCACACCCACAGGATCCAGGGCCAGTATCTCACCCTACTTTGTGGTTTGAGTATGCAGACCCTACAGGCCTAAATGCCCAGCAAATGATTAACCTTCTCAGGCTGAATCTGCTCAGGCAGATGCCCTATGAAAGAAAGGCTATTGTCTCAGTACACCATGATGTACACTGTGGCACATCAGGCCACCTTCAACAGATGTCCCTAAGCGCAGCTGGGTCAGCTCCTAGAAGACATTGCCTCTTAGTGAATTAGTCAGGAAAGACATTTATTGCCTTTCTGCCAAGGACCTGAAGCTGGCAAGGCACCAATCAAACACATAGTACAATGTCAATGAGGGTGGCCACCAGACTGATGGGAACTACAGACTGCATCAGTGAGGCAGCGTGGCTTTACCTTTCCAGGCTACCACCTTTGGTGTGGTGTAAGGTGCTTAACTCACAGTTCTAAGGGGCTAATTTCTTCTCCAATAGGGTCAGGCAAGGCTGTTGGGGCACCCTCCTGTTCGTGTGCCACAGGAGCCTCTGCCTAGCCCTGACCAGTCCCTGGTTCTGCCAGACCTTTAAGAAATCCCATCAGGATTCCTCCCCATACAAAGGGATGAGGGTATTTCTTACTTCAGGATGAGCCACATGCTCCCTCACATGAAGAGAAGTTTGGTACTCAGAACCATAAGTGGGAATCAGTGGTGAAGACTGATTCCTGGCAGATATGAAAATGATGTACCTACAGTAACTGTTGAGCTTACAGAATATCTTCACCATTGATTCACATGCCAGCCCATTGTCCCTCACTCAGTCCGAGCCGGGCCTCTGGACAACTCACCCTGTGGTACTGGCAGTACCACATACTTCTGGGTGGGCTTCTCCTCTGTCGTAGCTCTCTTGTAGGGTTTGCTTTTAGTTATGACAAAAAAATGACAGATTTGAGCAGTCAGGTGTCCACTCTCAAAACAAAATTGATGGTCCTTATTGGCCCCTCTCACCAACCAAGATGAAAGTGATTTTTTTTGTTGTGCAAGGAAGGCAGCCCCTTCCCTCCTTTTGTTAGTTACTTGTCCTCCTCCCTGCCCAGGGTATATCTGCTCTGTGGGTATATCCCCATTAACTGATAAATGCAGCATGTGCCCTGGGTGCTATCCAATCTAACTCCACTGAGCAGATGCTCTCTTGTGTGTGTATGTGGTGTGGGGGTGCAGTGCACCTTTTTAGATCAATACTCGAGCTTTCACACGGGTATACCCCTGTGGTTGTAGAGAAAGCAGGTCATGCTACTGATCCTGTCTCTAACCATGTCAGATTTTTTGGTTGGTATTCTTCATTTCTTCTCTCTATTCTTCTGGTCCTTGGCCCACTACCTTTAGGTATGCTAGAAGAGATGAACATATCTTGACTGCTTTGGACTGCCCAGTCCTGCAACTCCAAGTGCTCCTAAGCTCCACGCTTCTTCTAACATGGAAAAGAGACATGGTTTTCTCTCTCAAGTGTATTTATTTATTTGAAAAGTTTCACCAGGAGAAAGACATCTTGAGCTTCAAGAGCTCATTTCCAGAAGTGTCCTGAGGGTAGGGGAGAATGGGGTACATTATACATAGCAAGTATGGAATAACATGAATTGAAGTAGTGTAACAAAATTGCATAAGATACAGTTCAATAGCCCACGCTGCCAGTATAGTGTCATGCTTGTGCAGCTGTGTTACTAGGTTTTGGCCATTCACACTCTATTCCAGAGGAATTACCACCCTGTAGGGTACCAAAGGCAAGGAACCCTCGAAGAGTTCCACCCTTAAGGTGCTGCGGTTCGATTCCCTCAGCTAAAGGTACCTTGGGAAAGATCCCCAAAAGAATGTAATAGTAGCACCAAAGACAGGAACAATCAGGCCATAAGGCACAGGAGTAGAATGACAACAATGCAGCTTAATGATGCAATGTAGACAGATAACAAAATAGATAAGTGCTTTGGATACATTGAGAATTGAAAAGGGAGAGAGGGAAAGGCAGAGACACCATCCAACTCCATCCAACATTGGAACCTACCTAAAATAACTAAGAAACACTATGCTAACTAACTGTTATGACCGAGGCATGAAGGAGAGAAAAAACCCTATGAGGAGGAAATCTCTGGGGATCCAAGGCCTAGGTCACCTTCCCTCCAGGCTTGGGATAGTTTGTTTAGTGACAGCTCTGCTGCTGCAATTTGGAAACTCAATTAAAAAAGATGGAAAATATTCCAATTTGGAGGAAAGTTCTCACTCAGTCCCTCTACTGGAAAACCATGGAAGGTTATGGCGACACTCTACAACATGGGACAACCAAGGCGGGAGGAGGAGAGCAACGGCTGCTGAGGCATTCATCTGGCCTATTCACCTGAAACACAAACCAGGTGAACCAGAGGCAGTGATGGGCAGAATAGCTGAAGAGTGCCTCCGAACCAGCTCAGGCAGCTAAAGGGCCCCATGAGAGCCCCCCCTTCACCACTGAGTCTTAAATTCTATAATTTGAGGTGCCATCAATGCGGTTGACAACTGAAGGTCCACCTGGAGCAAGGACCTTACCACCTATGGGCCAGATGAGAAGGACTCCACCCTGAGCTTCACATGCTCAAGATGCAGACTAGTGAAGCAGAGCAAGACCCGTGTGCAAGGGGGCCCTGCACCAAAGAAACTCTAGGGGCCGAGGTCAGTATGCCTGATATATTAGCAGAGGTATTTCTGACATGTGCATTATTTTATTTATTTCTTGTTCATTTCTGTTTGTTCAGTTCCTCGTCATTTATTTTCATTTGTTTCATTTTGTTTTTTTTCTTTTTGTTATTTATTTAATTAGCATACTAAAGTTTATTTAGTTTGCTGAAGTTATTCAGCTTGCAGAAGCTATTGCAAATGTAGGATAAGCAAAGGCAAGCCAAACAAGTCTAGAGGAAGCCAGTTAGAAGGTGACATAATACTCAGAGGATTTTAATGGCGGAGACAAGTTTCGAACAGGAGGCAATGTGCCACATGGGGCCATGACTCCTCATCAAATCCCTCAGTCCCACCATAGGAAAAACAAGAAGCTTTAGTGAAGGCAGTAACCCACATGCAGCATTTAAAACTAGTTTACAGCACTGGCAGTAGCCAAAGTGGAACTCCAGAGTATAATAAAGCAGCAATGAGCAGTAGGCGGTAAAATAATGTCCATCAATAAGCAGCATATGCAGCAATGAATTTCAGTTTAGAGAGGCTGATAATAGGAATGAACACAGAAAACAACGGAGAGAAGCAATGTGCTGAATCAACAACAATGGCTTTCTTGGTATTAGTGTAGGAAGCACAGTATAGTTCCAAGGGCAATGCATAGAAAACAGCAGCAATACTTGCAGCAATATATTCGTATTTGCTCAGGACTGAGTTCTATGGGCTTGATTACAGAGAAGGCCGAAGCAGGTGAAAACAATTAAATGGAATACTTGAGTACTGGTAACAATAACATGAGCTCATGGATAGCAATACACAAGGACCAGATATTCAAAGGGGATCGCCATGTGCAACAGGTTTGCACCATGCTCAACCCCAATGCGCCCTCTGTCGCGATATTCAAAGGGCAGGTTCGCGGTACAACCCCGAAGCACTGGGGCCTTATTGGTTATGTATGCGGCGCAGCTGTAGGGAGCCTGCCCATGCGCTTTGCACATCCCGATATTCAGCCCAGGATGTGGAGGCGATGTGCCAGCACAACTCTGTACTGTGCTCACAGGGGCTCTCAAAGTTGTGCCCCCGAAAGAGCAGGGAGCAAAGTCCCAGCCACTCACAGGCAGGCAGCTGAATTGCAAGGCACAACACAGCAGCCGTGGGTGGCCACCCACCCACCTGCAGAACACCGTTAAGCTAGGCACACAGATCCCAGTGGACCCCCTCACCTGATCGCTGGCAGTTGTAAAGTTAAGGTTCCCTGGTAGTCAGTGAGTAAACCCCATCACCGGATCATGGGCATATGTAATATTAAAGATCCCTGGTGGTCCAGCGGAAAGCCCTGTCGCTCAGTCACAGACATATGTATATGAATGCTCCCTGGTGGTCAGTGGAAAGCCCCCAGGCGTCCGATCATGAACCACTATTCCCAGAAAGGGCTACCTGGTGGTTCAGTGGTACCCCCTCCCACCCACCCAGAGAGGTTCTCCACCACCCAGCACCCCTGTCATTGGCAGGCAGCAGCACCACCCATGCCGCCCGACGCCTCGCCAGAATGACAGCATACAGTACATTCGTTCACATATTGGGTCTGTGTAGTACAGTATGGTCCATGCCCATTGGTCCATGCAGTGGACCAACAGGCGCATAGATGAAAAAATTACTCACCTTAGTAATGTTGTTTCTTCTAATGGAGTCTTGCTATATTATGACATATGGTGAGTCCCAACCTTGAACTGCTCCGGAGGTGAAAGAGTTAACTTTCCATGCCAGGCATGGAATGCAGAGCTCTAGCTCAGTTGAAACTCTGTCTGTTGTTCTTCAAACTCAAACCGTCAGATCTTCTCGAGCTAAAACTCACTGAGGTCCTGTGTGGAAGCTGTAAACCTACACTAGCCAACTGGCTACTAAACATAAAACACATTTTTGGTCCCAAAACAAAGACTCAGGTCAGGAGACCCAAAATAAAACACAACACAAATCACCCCACAAAGAGGGTGAAAACAACAAGGTGGGCATCTACTAGTGACAACACTGCACTGCCCACCCACATCCCAAAAACAGAGGTTCTGAGAGGGGCAGGCGGGGAGGTCATATAGCAAGACTCCATTAGAAGAAACAACATTACTAAGGTGAGTAATTTTTCTTCAAACAACATGAAGTCTTGCTATATTATGACATATGGCAACTACACAGCAGTACCTCCATGGAGGAGGACAGAACCTACTTAGGAAATAGGCTCTGAAGCACAGCTGTGCCAAACCGAGCATCACCTAGCCTGGATGTCCAGGAGTAATGCTTGGTAAAAATGTGAACTGTTTTCCAGGTAGCTGCTTGACATATCTCTAGAATAGGGATGTCCCTGGCAGCAGCCAGGGAAGCAAGCTGTACCTCTGGTAGAGTGAACCCTCAGGCCTGGGGAGGAACCTTACCAGCTTTTCATAACAGAATTGGATACAAGAGACAATCCACCTGGCAATGGATCTTTTAGTGGCAGGTTCCTTTACCAACCTCACCATAGGTGAGGAACAGTTGGAGGGAGTCAAATCTGTGACCCTTGGTACACTCTATGTAGTAACTAAAGGCTCTCTTCATCTAGATTTGTGCAGCCTCCTCTGCCAGAGGAGATGGTCAGTGAAGTACACTGGAAGAGATATGGATTGATTAAGGTGGAAATCTGGAAACCACCTTAGGCAAGAACTTCCTGTTAGTCCTGAGGACCACCTTATCTCTATGAAAGGAGATAAAGTCAGGCTCCACCGACAAAGCTTGTAATTCACTTGTCGTCTGGCAAGTGATGGCTACCAGAAACACAGTCTTCAAGTCAAGAACTTCAGCTCTGCTGAAGACAAAACTCAAAGGGGTTGCATAAGCTGAGCAATGCAAACATTAAGATCCCAGGCAGGGGCAGAGTCCCTGAATGGAGGGTTGGTGTAAAGCAATCATTTAAAAACTTGGAGAATACAGGATGAGCTGAAAGAGAGAGGGTGTACCTGCTGAAATAAAAGCAGACACAGCTGCCAAATGTACTTTTAGGGTAGCTGGTCTCAGCCAAGTATTTAAATGAGCCATATAATCCAGGACTGTGGGTAAATCAGCAGATTCTGGGAAATATGCTTCAGAGCACCATATGGAAAACCTCTTCTATTTGGAATTATAGGGTAGCCCTGGTGGAAGGCTTTCTAGAAGCCTTTAGTATATCCATTACACCTTGGGAGGGTGTAGATCAGCAAACTCTAACTCTTCAAGAGCCAGGCCTTGAGACTGAGAGATTTGAGGTTGGTTACCAAACTCTTCCCTGAGCACAGGTTAACAGATTGTGATTCCTGGGAAGACACAGGGGAAGATGGACTGCTAAGGACAGTAGGAGTGGATACCAGGGTTGTCTGGCCCAATCTGGAGCAATCAGGATCATCTTGCAGGATTGAGATCTGATTTTAACTAACACTTTGAACAGGAGAGGAAGGGGGAAAGCATAGAGAAACTTCCCTTCCCAATTGAGAACTAAGGCATCCAGAGGGACTGAGCCCAACACTGGGGCCTGCAGCAAAAAAAGGAAGTTGGTGATTGTCTGGGGCTGCAAAAGATCTATCTGGGGAGCCCCATCTGGCAAATATCACCTCCAGGACCAGGGGTCCAGTGACCAGTCGTGATGGCCCTGGGAGATCCTGCTGAGGCATCTGCTAGGACATTGTCCTTGCCTGGGAGGTGAACTGCCGTAAGGAGGTGTTCAGGGAGTAAGCCAGGAGCACAACCTTCATTGCTTGCGGTGCACAAGGCCGTGAACAGAATTGCTTGATGATGTATCACATTGTGGTGGTGGTGTCTGTTCTGACTTGTACAACTTTGTTCTGAACAGATTTGGAAAAACTTGAAGTGCTAGAAAACTGCTCTGAGTTCCAACAGATTGATGTGGAACAGAGATTCCTGAGGGACCACAATCCCTGGGTAGTGAGGTCACCCATGTGAGCTCCCACCCCAAGAGGATGCATCTGTAGTAAGGATTAAGGAGTGAGACTGAGTAACAAAGGGAACCCTTGTCTCAAATTGCTCTGATCCTGCCACCACTGTAGGGGCCTGGATCAGGGTTCGAGTTACTGGGATCAATTTGGTTTGAGGTCTTTCCTTTGAGACCAAAAGGCTCTCAAATGGAACTGGATGTCCCTCATCAATCTTGCTCCCTGACTACTGGTGAAGCAGCCATGTGCCCCAGGAGCTGTAGAAAATGCCTTGCTGGTCAGAGACCTGCAGGGTGAAGGAGGAGGCCAGAGAGACCAGGGTCCTTGCCCTGTCCAAAGGAAGGAAGCTCTGCTTCCTCTGTGTTCAGCTCTGCGTCTATGAAGGTGAGGAGCTGGGCAGGTTCTAGAACTGACTTTGAAAGATTCAGAAGGAAACCTAGAGAGGTGAGCAGTTGCTGAGTTATCTGTAGATGTAACTTGACTTGGTCTGGAGACTGGCCTACTATGAGCCAGTCGTCCAGATAAGGGAAAATAGCAATTTTTGCCTTCTTAGGGCAGCAGCTGCTACTGCCAGGCATTTTGTGAATACCCTTGGAGCAGAGATGAGGCCAAAGGGCATTGCTCTGAACTGGTAATGGCCTGAGGGCAGCCTCGAACCTGAGGTACTTTGATGGGAGCTCTGATGAGAATATGGAAGTAGGCATCCTTGAGGTCCAGGGACGCCAGCCATGTCCCCTGGCCTTAGAGAGGTACAATAATTCCCAGAGTCACCATTTTGAATTTTGGTTTAAAGGTGCTTGTTTAAATATCTGAGATCCAGGATGGGCCGCCATTTTCCTGTCTTTTGGGGGTAAGGAAGTACCTGGAGTACAACCCTTGCCCTGGTGTAGGAGTGGAACCCTTTCCACAGCTCTGAGAACCAGGAGGGAAGAGACCTCTGCCTCTAGGGCAAGTGCCTCTGGAGGATTTGCAGGTGGAAAGGATCTGGTTCTCATCTTTGGGAATTTTTGAAGCTGAGAACCAGTCCCTGGCTTACTACTTCAGGACCCACTTGTCTCATGTCAGAGACTTCAGTCCTGGACAAAGTAAGCCAGCCTGCCCCACAGGTAACTGAGAATCGGCCCTGGCAGCCCATCAGGGTGCCTGCTTGGCAGGGGCTTTGGGCTGAGGGGTGGAAGCAGGCCTGCTTGTGCCCGTCTGCCTCTCCCTCTAAGAACCCCTCTGGGCATAGGCAGAAGAGGAGGCCTGGGCTTGGTAAAAGGCCTGTGAAAGGCCTACCCTGCCCCTGGAAGCTGCCTTTGAGGAGGGCACAGGGTAATGCCAAACTTCACCCAACAACTAACACACCAAAATCTGGCCAATGGAAAATCATGTACACAAATGCTCACAGCCTGGGAAATAAGATCCCAGACCTGCAGGCAATAATGTCAGAGGCTAAACTGGACATAGCAGCAATTAGTGAGACGTGGTTTACCAGTAACCACACTTAGGAGACTTCAGTACCTGGCTATGTATTGTTCAGAAGAGAGACCGAGGTGCAAAAAGGAGGGAGGGTGGCCTGTATGTTAGTGAAAATATCAAAGCTACAGAAATTCAGAATACATAAGGGAGACAGAAAGAACTGTGGGTCACCCTGGAAACAGGAAATGGGACAGCCACTAGGGTTGTCTACAGGCCCCAGACCAGAGGAGGACATAGACACATTACTGTTAGAAGATATACAAAACATGACAGCTAGGGGAGGTTCTGATAATGGGAGACTTCAACATGCCAGATACAGATTGGTCAATACCAGCAGGAACATCTGCCAGAACTAGACTCATAGTGGATTCCTGCAGGGGAGGGCCTCAAACAACTGGTACAGCAACCCACAAAGAGACAGGGCTATCCTAGATCTAGTACTGACTAACAAAGAGGGATCACAGATCTCCAGGTAGAAGGTCACCTGGGGCCAGTGACCATCACATGGTATGGTTCAATTTGACTACTACATCTAAATCATTCCATTCCAAGGCAAAAATATGGGACTTCAGAGGAGCTGACTTTGATAAGATGGCCAACAGAGTTAGCAGCCCTGGCAAAAAGAAACACAGGTGAGGTGGTACAGGCAAAGTGGGCAAGCATATAAGGATGCAATACTTGAAGCAACATCCCATTGTGTTAGACAGAAAGGAAGTGCAAGAAGAAGGAAACCACTTTGGTTCTCAAATACAGTAGCAGAAAAGGTCAGAGCCAAAGGCTGTCCTTCAGGAACTATAAAGGAACACAGCGGGATGAAGATAGGGAGGCATACCAAACTGCCTAAGGGAAGCAGGTAAGGCAGTAAGGCAGGCAAAGTCCCAAACTGAGGAAACACTAGCACGAACAGTAAAAGAGGTGACCGCGACTTTCTATAGATACATTAGTGAAAGGAGAAAGTCCAGAGGAGTATTGCTAAACTTAATGGAGAAAGAGCATGTGAGGAGAGGACCCTGTAAAGGCATCTATCTAAATAGATACTTTGCTCAGTATTTACTGAAGAGAAGGTAGGGCAGGGCCCACAGCTCAGCATCATGGACACGGGGGAGGAGGGTGAGCACTACTCCTTCACAAAGAAAGGGTCCTACAAGAGCTTGCAAGCTCAGGGTGGATAAGGCAATGGGACCTGATGGCATACATCCCAGGGTACTTAAGGAGCTAAAGGAGGAACTAAGCAGAGCCATTAGCAGGAGTGTTTAGTGAGTCTCTGAGCACAGGAGGGTCCCAGAAGACTGGAGAAGGGTTCATGTGATCCCGCTCCACAAGAGTGGTAGCAGGGAGGAGGCGGGGGACTACAACCGGTCAGTCTCTTACCTCAGTAATGGGCAAGATTATGAGGCACTCCTTAAGGAAAGAGATAGTGCAACACCTGGAATCCATAGGGGCACAGGATCCAAGACAGCATGGGTTTACAAAGGAAGGTCCTGTCAAAGCTAATCTCATAGATTTCTTTGACTGGGTAACCAGAGTGGTGGACCAGGGGGCAGTTGATGTCGCCTACCTTGACTTCAGCAAAGCTTTTGACACTGTTCACATAGAAGATTGATAAATAAGCTGGGTAGGCTCGGGGTGGGTCAGAAGTTGGTCAACTGGGTGGCAAACTGGTTGTGGGCAGAAAACAGAGAGTGGTGGTAAATGGTATACAGTCAGAAGAGACTGCAAGTCACAAGTGGGGTACCCTCAGGGATCAGTCCTGGGGCCAGTCCTCTTCAACATCTTCATTAGTGACCTTGCAGATGGACTAGAGGGTAAGGCTTGTCTGTTTGCAGATGACACCAAGATCTGCAACAGAGTAGATGATCCAGATGGGGTGGGCAGAATGAGAAGAGATCTGGATAAACTAGCAGAATGGTCAGAAGAGTGGCAACTGGGATTTAATGCAAAGAAGTGCAAAATCATGCACATAGGGAAGAGAAACCCTGAAGCCACCTATAGGCTGGGAGGGGAGTTGCTAGCAGTCACAAAGGAAGAAAGAGACTTGGGCATCATCATCACTGATGACCTAAAATCATCAAGCAGACCTCTAAAGCAGTAGGTAAGGCTAGTGGGGTGTTAGGCTGTATTAGTAGGGGTATCACAAGTCGTAAGAGGGAGTATAATCCCTCTGTACAAGACACTGGTTAGGCCCCATCTGGAGTACTGGGTGCAGTATTGGAGCCACACACCTTCACAAGGACATTAACCAAATTGAGGCAGTCCAGAGAAGGGCAACAAAAGTGGTGCAGGACTGCATCAGAGAGACATATGAGGACAGATTAACGGAGTCAATATGTATACCCTTGAGCAAAGGAGGGAGAGAGAAGTGATATGATCGAGGCATTCAAACACCTTAAGGGCATAAACAAGGTGAAAGAGTCTGACATGTTTAAATATAAGAAAAATAGCAGGACAAGAGGACACAGCATGAGATTAGAGGGAGGCCGATTAAGGGGGAATGTGAGGAAATTCTTTTTCTGAGAAAGGGTGGTGGATGCATGGAATGGCTTACCACAAGAAGTGGTGGCTATGAATACAGTGCAGGGCTTCAAACAGGCATGGGATAGGCATAAGGAGCAATACAATGACTATGAATAGATGGGTCACTGACAGAGCAAAGGCGATGGCACATTTATAAGGTAGAAAGAAATGGGCAGACTGGATGGGCCTTTGCGGTCCTTATCTGCCCTCAACTTCTATGTTTCTATGTTTCTATGGCCTGCCTTTCCTTGGCCTGTGCACTCCTATAGGTGGTCCTATACTCGTCCATTTTCTTCATGTAATTCTCTGTCTGCTCCCCAAACAGAGAATTACCCACAACAGGAAAATCCATGGCCTTAGTCTGGGTATCCTATGACAGGCTAGTACATCTGAGCCAAGCCATTCTGCGAAGTGCCACAGATGTAGCCATGACTCTTGATGACACATCATTAGAGTCCACTGCAGCATGGAATTGCACCTTGGATGCCTCAATACCATCAGCAGCCACCTGCTCCAGCACCTTGGCAAGCTGGCCAGGGACCTGTTTTGCTAGAGCCATAACAGTATCCCATCTGGATTTCTGATATCTAGCAACATAAGCCATATAATTTGCCTGTCTGGGTCCAAAGATGCTGCCATGACTTCTTTGCCATGGCATCAATCCTCCTGGAGTCCTTGTAAGGGGGGTGTGAAGCCAAGTGAATATTTGCCTTGTCACAGGCTGCAGTCTGCACTACCCCAACATGACTGCATTGTTGTGTAAGAACTCCGTATCCGAGCCTGACAATGTGTACCTCTTGTCCATTCTCTTCTCGACAGGAGGTATAGTGTGAGGAGTTTTAAAATTTTACTGTCTGTTTCCAAAGGATTTATGCAAGGAATAGACAGCCTCCTTGACTCTGGGATATCCATCATTTCCACATAGTCAGGCTCCTCTTGATCATCCAAAGCTTCCTCCATAGGGAGCTGGAGGTTTCAGCAACTTTCTTATAAAACATAAAATGAGAAGGGGACTCAGAAAGCCTGGGAGGAGATACCCTGAAGGTCTGTCTGGGAGATGTCCGGGTCAGTGGACACATCCAGACTTTCAAATCGAATTCACTCTCCTCATACTCCTCTTCCCCTCCTCCAGTTCATAATATTCCTCTACCTCATACTCTTGAACCGGTGGAACCCGTCAAACGGGACGCTTACCTGATGGTGCGGTTCGGTCGGAACCGAGGAAAGCGACTGGACAATTTTAATCGCTTTAGCTATTTCTTCAGCGGTTGGAGAGGAAAAGTTTTGGCTCCACACCAGCTGATTTCCTAGTCCTTTTTTTGGGACCGACTCCTCAGAGTCGGATCTCCTTTGCCTAAGGAAGTCTCTCGCCTGGTCAGAGGCACTCCCTCCGGTTCGGTTGAAACCAAACCGGGCTGACCATCCAGTTCAGCGGACTTTTGGCCTCCCTTTCCCTGAGCCTACCAACTCTTTTTCCAGGGTAGCTGCAGGAAAATTTTTACAAATCTGGCAGTCTGCATTGGTGGTCAAAACCCAGACAATAAACACAGGTGGTGTGGGGGTCAGCCTTGGCAAAGGCTTCCCACAGACACTGCAGTGTTGAAACCCAGTGGGCCTGGTTTTTCTTTTAGGTTCCTCAGACATAGTGCCAGTCCTAACCAAACTTACCCATTTATGGCAATCCGCCAGGGTAAGACCCCTTTATCGGTTCCCAACCGTGTCAGAGTCATGGAAAAAACATAATAAAATCTGTTTTTTAGAACCGACAAGAACCGTAACCACACTCTAAATGACAGAATAATATATTTTAAAACAACACGATCGGTTCAAACTGAACCAATAACCGTTTACAAGTTCCACACAGAATAAATGAATGTAAAACCTATCTAGTACTCACAAATACCACAGACAGAGTCTGAACTGGCGATTCGCGATTTAATTTGGTCGAAAATCGAGAAAAACAATACTTTAACCGACAAAATGAACTGAGCAGAAGGAAAAATCTCCAGAGCGACTGTTCAGTGAGGCGGAGTAAAGAATCTGATGGTTTGAGTTTGAAGAACAACAGACAGAGTTTCAACCGAGCTTAGTGCTCATGCGTTCCATGCCTGGCATGGAAAGTTAACTCTTTCACCTCCGGAGCAGTTTGAAGGTTGGGACTCACTGCATATGTCATAATATAGCAAGACTTCATGTTGTTTGAACATACTGTACGCTGTCATTCGGCAGGCGGCATGCAGGCAGGGTGCTGCCGCCGCTGATGACAGGCGGTGCTGGGTGGCGGGATCTCTGTGGGTGGGGGAGGGATACCACTGGACCACCAGGTAACTCTTTCTGGAACAGTGGCCCACGATTGGGTGATGGGGGGCTTTCCACTGGACCACCAGGGATGATTCATATTACATATGCCCACGATCGGGCGATGGGGAGACCTTCCACTGGACCAACAGGATCATTCATATTACATATGCCCAAGACTCGAACAATGGTGGGCTTTCCAATGGACCACCAGGGATCCTTCTAGCCAATACGAATGCTGCATAATCAATGCGAGAGTGGGGGCTGCTGCTTGCAGGGCACCAGGTGCACTCGCCGAGGGATCAGTGCATCGCATGCAAAATGGGGCCATAATGACAAGCAAATGGCCCCTTTTGTGCCTTGCATGCATAATGGCCTCATTTGCATGCCCCAGGTTAATATATCATGGGTGATGCGGCACAACAACTGCACTTGCACTGGCGCATCCCCTGCTCCTTTTCTTTGGCTTGTGCTAGCGCAGTACCACTCGCGCCATGTGCAGTGTTTGTGCCCTCTATGCCATATTCAATGGTGCTGAGCCATGGCGCAGCACTATTGAATATCACCTGGTCCATGCCCTGGTGCAGTCTTGTTGCACTGCACCCAGGCTTGCGCCACTGCCCGTGTGCAGTCTGAATATTCGGCCAAGGAGTTTAGACAAAAGCCCCAAAGAGAAGGCAATAGAAGACACGGAAACAGAGAGGAATAGGAACAAACACACAGAGAAGCACAGCCAGAGGCAAAATACAAACCAAGCAGAATCCAAACTGGGGACCCCAGTAGGCCCCAGCCAGCAACAAAGGACAGACGACAGAGCCTCCAGCTGCAAAGAAAAGTGCTTCAGAAGGAGGCTGAGAGGAACTGCTTATATAGGTCAGGAAGTGAGAGTGGCTGGCTGCTTGTCCATTGAAATACAGGCCTAGCCTTCCAACTGAACAACAAAAGGGTATAACAATACCAAATAAAATGAAACTATGCAATAAGCAGCACACAAACACATAGCTTACAAATACGAGATTGTGTATGTACTTCACATATACTGTATATATTTTTAGTGCTGTGGGTTCACTTTTGTTGTTCACTATCCACCAGGTGTTAAATGTTGTTATTTTAAAAACCTAACTTCCTTATATTCTAAGTTGGTAGACAGGGTTTTTTCTTATTATATTTCTCATAGCCTTTCCCTATCCCTTTGAGCTAAAAACTCTATATCCCTCTCTTTATTCCTCTCAGTTTATTTCTCTCTTGGTGAATGGAACTGAGGTGCATGAGGGAGCCAGCACGGTTATTGGCTGGCACTTATGCGGACCAGGTGAGGTGCACAGGTGCCGGCAGTAGCCAATGCTGGCTTCCTCTGGAAAAAAATGTACTTCCCTCGGGTCCTAGTATCTCTAGTCCCATACCCATGCGAGACCAGAACTGAAGAAACATAGAATTTGACAGCATATAAGGACTGCTTGGCCAATCCAGTCTGCTTATTTTTCCCTACCTACACTATCACCACAGACCCTAATCAGTCTCAAGCTCTTCTCCTTCCCCTTCCTTCCTTTCCACTAAGATACCGTTCTGTCTATCCCATGCATTCTTGAGCCCTCCCTACCTGTGGCTTCACCTCCAGCACCTCTGGTGATGGGCTGTTCCAGGCATTCAACACTCTTTTGTGAAGAAACACATTCTCACATCTTTCCTAAGTCTACGTCCTCCAGGTTCACAGTAAGACCCTTTGTTCCTGACCTCCTTCTTTCATAAAAATACTTCCCCTGTATCTTATTTACCCTGTGAGTTATTTAAAGTCTCTATCATAACCTCCTCTCCTCTCTCTTCCAGGGTGTACATACTGAGGTCTTTTAGCCTCTTGTTGTACGTCTTTTGATGCACCATTTTACTTGCCCTCCTCTGGACCACCTCCACTCTGTTTATGTCCTGCCAGAGATGTGGCCTCCGGAACTGGACACAGTACTCAAGTTGTAGACTTGCTAGCAATCTACACAGGCAACATCACTCCTCTTTCTGCTGGTGATATCCTCCCTATGCACCCAGCATCCCACTAGTCCTCCCTACTGCCTTGTCACACTGCCTGGCCACCTTTAGGTAATCCAATATGATTACCCCAGATCTCTTTGCTGCTTGGTGGTTGTTAATACCATTCCACCAGTTGTGCACTCCACCCACAGGTTTTTGTGCCCTAGGTGTATAATTCTGCACTTTTCACATTAAAACCCAGCTGCAATACCATTGACCACCTCTCGAGGTTTTCTCAGGTCTCTGCTCAACCCCACCCCTGCAGTCTCTACTGGGTTGATATTTTGGTGTCATCCATGAAAACTAGACCTTCTCCTTCCAGTTCCCTGCAATGTCACTTACAAGAACATTAAAGAGGCCTAGTACAAGCAGTGATTGCTAAGACACCCCACTGGACATCCTCCTTTCCTCAAAGTGAACTCCATTTACCACCATCCTCTGTCGCCTATCCCTGGCCAATTTCTTACCCAGTTTACCACCTTTGGACCCACTCCTAAACTACTCAGCTTTTACTAGTCTCCTATGTGGAAATATGTTGAAGGCCTTATTGCAATCTAGGTAGGCCACATCCACCACTCCACCCTGATCTAATTCCTTTGTCATCCAGTCAAAGAAATCTAACAGATTCATTTGACATGAGCCCCCACCCTCACCCCACCCATGAATCCATGCTGTCTTAGGTTTTGTAGCCCACCTGATTCCAAATATTTCATAATCCTTTCCTTCAGTAATGTTTCCATTAACTTTCCCACCACCGATGTTAGGCTGATCAACCCAAATTGCCAGCCTCCTCCTGCTACTACTTTTAAGAAGTGGGACTACATTTGCCCTCCTCCAGTCCTCCAGCATAACTGTCCACCAAGGACCACAGTTCCTCTCATATGGATGGAGGCCAACATCCCTGTATAGGCCCTTATCCACCCGGTGGATTCCAGTCTCCAATGTAGCTGAACCCTCCTTCTGCACCATTCCTTCAACCATGTGTTGAAGCTCCTACTGCAGAGATCCTTCTCCTCCTTCCCTGTTGTAGACAGGCAGCACTCAGAGACAGCCACTGAGCGGGCTACCTGTCTAAGACCATTCCTCAGTTCCCAAACTCCCTCTGCACTATCTCAGCCCTCTGCTCCTAGCCAGGTCATTGGTCACTAGATTCCCTTCTGTCCTGCTGCCTTAGTGATCCCCAGGATCTGCTTCCTATCCTCTGGACCATGGCACCACGCAGACACCTGTCTGTCCTCTCTGCCCCTTTCTGTTCCCAAATCTATTCCACTGATAATCAAGTCCCCACCAGAAGTTGCTTTTCTCCTCTGGGGTCCTCTCCCACCCTCCTTTGGGTCTCCACTATGGAGGATCCCACATCCTCCCTGGCCACTACCACTGGTGCCTCTCTTGGCAATTCTGCCCTGCCAGAGCAGCATAGAACTCTGTAGCAGTACTGGTTGAGGAACATGTCTTTGACCCATCACCTTCACCATTCTAGAGCCCACCACAGTCCAGTCGTTCCTCCTCCCTGGCATCCTCTGAGATAACGTGGCAGACCTGGCCATGCCTGGATGGGGGAGGTCCCCTGAATCTTAGCATACTCAGCCTGGAGTCTAGCGGCCTCCTCCTCAATCCAAAGAGTTGCATGAAGATGGGCAGTACCACGCTCTCCAGACAGTATCTCTGAAAACTGCCACCACACAGCCACTGCAATGCACCACTCCCAACATTCTAAGTTCCTACTCCCCATGTTACTTGGAAGTAGTTCTGTACCATCACCCTTGATAGGGTGTTTTGGTTTTATGTTGTTTATTAAACCCTTCTGTACCTCTACCCTAGATAGGGTTTTACTTCTATTTTTAGTTTTGACCTTCCCTTTTGTTTTCACCCATCCCTTCTGCACTCCTTACCCCTGATTGGGTGTTTTCAGTTTTCCCTTTGTTGTCCACTATTACCCTTGTGCACCTAAAGTGGATAGGGTGCTGCTCCTATTCCAGTTTAGCCCCACCTCTTAACCATCTACACTTCCCATCAGTGAATGGAACAACAGGAGTGAACAGGTGCCTTACCTTAGTAGACTGGCAAAGTCCCACGCTTCTCCACTTCCTTCTTCACATGCCTGTCAGTGCCTAAGATGCCAATCTTAGACCTGTTCCACTCATTTGTTATTCCACTCATTTGCTCAATGGAATCAATGGTGAAGATAGTGTGGAAGACCAAAATTACATTAAGTGCGTAATTTTCATTTCAAGTAATGTGGTGGAACTGGACAGGGAAGCGATGGACAGGCCTGACTATTCACTTAGGAAAAGAATAAAACCATGATGGTCCCTAAAGAAGTACTAACTACTGACCTGGACTGCTCCAGGAGCAGACACTTGGCCTCACAAGATGCTTAAGGCTAGTCATTTATCCACTGCCACATGCAAAATATCTAAAATCTGCAGGAAAGTAACCTGGTTGAGACTAATCTCCTAGCTATGGCTGATCCAGAAAAAAACATTAAACACACCATCAAATGCTGCAGAGGTGGAAACCTTCCTGGATGCCATTAAGGTAACTACAGCCTGCCAAGTTTACTAGCTCTGAGAACCAATGCCTTCTTGGCACTCCAAAGGTATCAGGATGCTTTCCTTCTGTTGGACCTTTTGCAAACCCTGGGAAGCAACAGAATCCATGGAAACAGATGCCCCTGCTGAAGTCCCACTGCTGGAACTGGGCATCCAACACTTCCACCCACATGCATAGAAAACTACTGAATGACCTTTCAGCTTGGCATTTTCTGCTGATACAAACAGATCTATCTACAGTAGGTCTGTGCAGACCTTCTGCACAGTAGTTTGAACATTTTCAGGTTCGGAGACGACTCTCCCAGGTGAATCCTATCATGGCACAATCCACCCATACATTTAAATCCTAATAGTGAACAGCAGTCAGTGATAGGAGATTTCTTTAACCGCTAGTGGACCATGATCACTTCCACGAGCATGATCTAGCTTTTTGGGCTTCCATGGCTTTTTATGTGTTGACGGTGAGTAGCACTGTCTGGAGTTACACCTTCAGTGCCTAGAACCAAACCCAGTCCTGAAATTGTGTTAGCGCTAGTTAAATTACCTGCATCTCCAGAACATTAATCTGGAGACACTGTTCCTGTGGGCACCAAATTCACTAAAGTGTTATCTTGCCTAGGACCATTCCGCAGTCACATAGGATGGCATCAGTGGTGAGTATCAGCACAGAGCATCTAGAACAGTTCCCTGAAGAGGTTCAAAGTATAACATAACACAAGCAAATGCAGGACTGATATGAGCAGCAAAATCGGAGCCTGGTAATTCTCTGAGGCTAGAGACCACATAGAAAGTTGGAAAGTAACCACCTCTGTGATTAGGGCCCTTCCTGTCACTGGATAGAAAACCTTCTGCATGTCATCTGAAACATCACATCCAGATGCTCCAATCTCTCTGTTGGTATCAGGGAGCTCTTCTTCATGTTAACTATCTAGCCATTCATCCCTAGAACATTCAGAGTCCTTGCTACTGAACTCTTTGCTGTCTGCCCTGTTGGTGCTTTAATGAGAAGATCATCCAGGTAAGGGTATATGTGAAGACCCTCCTGGGTCAGTAGTTCCACCAGGCATAAAAAGAACCTTCAGAACCCCTCTGGCTGGTAGTGAATGTTGATCCAGGTAATTCTGGTGCAGTCTGCAGATTGGAATATGGAGATAAGTGACTCCAGGTCGATGGAGGCTAGGTACTTCCTAGTTGGACTGCTCAGGTGATGGACCATCGGGACTGTAGCTTGAACGTTGTGTGCTTGACAAACTTGTGTTTCATGTCTTGAATCGAGCAGAAGCCCCACCCTCCCCAACTTCTTTGGAACTATAAAGTAAATTCAAAAATCCATGTCCCTGGTAGAGATTAGGCTACAGCCTCGGCTGTGACTGATGGACCACTTTTCTCTCCTTATTTCCTTGCAACAGTTAATGCATTTCTCTTTGTCTTTCTTCTTTACCCCCTACCCTAGATTGGTCACATAGTGTAGCTCTTTTTTTTTATTTGTTATACTTTTGCCCTTACTCAGCCACCTTCATGAACCCACCTTACTCTCCGATTGCCTCTCCTCCACTGTCACCGATACTCCCTGGTTTCCCCCAGGATGGGGCCATGCACTGCTGTCTGTCTGTCACAATGGGGAAAGGTGCCAGCACCCAGCATTGCCTACCTGGCTCCCTCCCCAGGGCAGGGTTCAGGGCTTTCAGTAGCCCCAGCACCGTAATTAAGTCGGTGGTGGAGGAGTGGTGAAACCATATAGGCTAGGCACAGAGGCGGCATCATGAATCAGGCTCAGGAATTTTTGTGTGTTTTACATTAGGGGTGAGGAACGTAATGATGTCCAGTCCTGCCCCTCCGGCCACTCTTTCAGTGCCAGTTGCTGCGGTACCTCCGGCCTCCACCATGGGTCCGTCAAGCACCAGACATTCACCCTCCTCCCCCAGAAAGGGAGATCAGTCCCTGGGATGCTCGATCCTTCTCCCCAGCCAGCTCCTCTCTCCACTGCCTGGTTTATTCTCGAACCCGGTTGGAGGTGTCGCAAGTGGAAATCCAACTGCTGAGCCAGTGGGACGGCATATAGCGAGCTCTTTACTGTCCCTACTGAACTTCCTATTAGTTCCTTTTTCCATTTCCATCCATCCAGTCCCTGTAATGATGCCAAACACCCGGACAGGTGTTGTGTAAAGTGCATAAGTGCATATTCTGAATAAAAACATGAAGGCTATTTTAAATAGGAATATTTACAGTTAATAAGGTCTTTCTGAAGAAAAGGATTCAGAAGTCATATAAAACAATATTAATGTCACGATTAGTATAGTTATAAGAAATCTTAAGGTATTTTCATAACTTCACACTATATACACATGTACTGTATAAGGATCTACGTATAAGAATGTGGTATACTTTATAAAAGTGCTTAGTCACTGTGGATCAGAGATATAGAGAGTCAGTATCTGTGGAGATATACACTGTACCTTTAACTGAACCAGGAAATCCCTGAAATACCCCACCTTTGGTTTTGAAACAACATGTTCAGACTTGTAAATAGAAAGGGATCAGTCAGGTGACTCCACCAAAAGATATAAAAACCTTTTCACAATAGCCGCTTTTACACGGCGCTACTTGTGCCACTCATTTTTGCTGCAGTCCTGTTTCGTTCCACCCACTGCACTGTGATGTCACTTCTACACACACTGCCTGTTTTGTGCATCTTCTGGTGTTTTTGGCGGTGTTTCCTGCCTTCCAGAGTCCCTCAGTCTCCGCGGCAAACTGTCGGCACTTCAGGCAGCCATTCTGCCTTGTTAACAATTAAAAAACTTCAATGCAGAATTTGTTTAGGGAGGCATGTCTCTAATGAACTCTGCTGAAAACATTATGAAAATCATCCAAAGTTATGCTAAAGCAAAATGACATGCCTCAAGTTACGCATCTCAACTGGATGATTTTGTAATGTTTCAACAGAATTCGTTAGGGAGAATCCTACCTAAACTAATTCTGTATTGAACTTGACATTTTCAATATTTATAATGGCTGCAGTCAGAACTGCAGAATGAGGTGTAACTGTTGGCCACAGTTCACCGGCATGAATGGAAGGGTGATTTTACATGGCAGGGCAGAACAGAATAGAAACTGGCAAACCCAAGAAACAAGGAACGCATTTCAGAGGAAGCGCTCACTTTGGTTGTGGTAGGTGAATGCTTGAAGACACAGAAAATGTAATGTTACAGTGTGTCTGTATCAGTTATGCCAATATAGACCACTGCGTGTAAAAGTGCCTAGAGTCTACTTGAGTTCAGTCCAGTGGTGCTCAGCCCTGAGAGGAGAGGTCTACTGCTACTGTAGACAAGAAAGGCAGTCAAGCTGTTGAATGCAGATGAAAAGGATATTTGTAGCTGTAAGATCCAGAACTGTATTATGGAAGAAACTATTGATGTTAAGTAGTGATTTTCTTTGCAATTTTTTGTGTTCATTTATTTTTGAACTTTTGAAAAATAAATATCACACCAAGGTGTGTTTAAACCTATAAATTTGCCTTGTCTGATGTTTATTCCCACACACTATGACAAACTTGGTGTCAAAAGTGGATAGTTCGATGGAACATGGAGGTGGACCAGCGCCAGAGAGAGGCGGAGCACCACTGCCAGGTGCTGATGGAGGGTTCCCAACCGGAGGATTTCCATGTTGGAGGCAGAGGACCAGGATCCATGGGTTCTACAGAAGGAAGACCCTGTGATAGAACCTCTGTTGCCAGCCACCTTTGAAATCCTGCTGCCCATTTTCCGGCTGCTGCTACTTGGAGGACGACAAGATGAAAGCCCCAGGTAAGACTGTTTCAGGACATCTGCATACTGGGATGTAGACTACAAGCAACAGGAAGACACCATGGTGGTTGAATGGACTTTCCTGTTTTGAACCCCTGTGATATAGTATAAAATGTATGAAACGTGTAATGTTTAAAATGAATATAGCATTAAGGCTGGTGCTGAGTACAGTCAGTTGAGGGTACCAGAATAGTGTAAGAGTTGAAAGGAAACTCAAGTATGTTACAAATTAGGACTAAAAGGAAACTCCAAAGGTTGTGGAGTTAGGAACTGGCTGGTTGATGTTCAGCACAAGAAGGTTCCTTGTTTCATTCATTTCATTCATACTAGGTTTTAATAGGAGATAGAGAGCCAAAAGGCCCATGATTTACTCCTATATGTTAATAATATCTTGTCTACCAGAAAATATATGAAAAGGAAATGGATAAATGAAATGTATGAAATGATTACAAGAAATGTATAACATAAAATAAATGTTTATACGGTATGATATAAACTCTGGGGTCATGGAAGATCTAGGTATGGGTGGAACCTGTGATTGGCCCCCTGAGTGGAAACAATGTGTCAGAATGGGGCTAGAGCTGGGCATGGAGGAAGCTCTCGAGTCAGCATAAAACTGCTGTGTATTACTTCCTCTTTTCTAACGTAATGATGAAGGTACGATACTGGTGCACAGGGCTGAAATGATGCCAAGTGATGGGTGCTGAAACTGTGCCTATAGGTGGCTGCCCGATATTAATGTATGAAATGTCTGAGTTGTAGTAACCAGGGTGAAATAGTTAGGCTAGAAAGTCACCACAGACTGAAATCCTCTGAGAGCATAGATGGGTCCCGTGCTGAACTGTATGACAGCCCCAGGGTAATGTTGTGAAAGTATTGTCATATTGCAGCAACTTGGTATGGTGGACAATACTAAAAATAGCTGGAATTAAGGGATCCTGAGGTGAAGCTCTCATAGTGGGTGAGAGAAAGTTTCAACCAACCCCCAGTCTACTGTTTTGTAGAATATTTGGGACTGAGAGGGGTCTCCTAAAACAGTATAGTTTTGAGAATTGTTTTTTCTTAAAGAGGGAAGTGTGGCAGAGTTAGACTACACCCTCGGCTGTGACTGATTGACTACTTCTCTGTCTCATTTCCTAGCAACAGTTAATGCTTTTCTCTTTGCTTTTCTTTCTTTTCCCTACCCCAGGTTGACCACATAGCGTAGCTCTTTACTGTCCCAACTAAACTTCCTACTAGTTCTCTCTTTTCACTGTTTTCCCATTTCCATCCAACCAGTCCCTGGAATGATGTCAAACACCGAAGAGGTGTTGTGTAAAGTGTATAGAGAGTCAGTATCTGTGGAGATATACACTGTACCTTTAACTGAACAAAGAAATCCCCTGAAATAACCACCCTTGGTTTTGAAACATGTTAAGACATGAAACATGTTCAGACTTGTAAATAGAAAAGGATTCAGTCAGGTGATCCCACCAAAAGATATAAAACTTCTTCACAGAGTTCACTTGAGTTCAGTCCAGTGGGGCTCAGCCGTGAGGAGGAGAGAGGCAGACAAGCTGTGCAATACAGATGAAAAGGGTCTTAGGCGCTAAGATCCAGAACTGTATTATGGGAGAAACTACTGATGTTAAGTAGTGATTTTCTTTGCAATTTTTGTGATGATTTATTATTTTTGAACTTTTGAAAAATAATTATCACACCAGGTGTGTTTAAACCTGCAAATTTGCCTCACCTGATGTTTATTCCCACATGCTGTGACATCCCCTATTGTTGGGGGGCACCGGAGTGATGCCTCTATCTGAATCAGATCATCCAAGGTTTGGTTCATTGCTTTCCTTTTACCAAGTTTTAAGATACTAGTGACAGCAGGAAATGATCTCTTGTGGGTATGGCAGAGAACTCTATGGCATAACCCATATCCATAACATACAGAACCCATGTTTCCATTGTTGTCTGGGTCCATCATTAGTGAAGACTTTGCAGTCTTCCACCAAGGGAATACAGACAGAGATAGGCCCACATATTTATGGACCTTTGCTCTTCTGCCTGCACCCCCATTATATCATTGAGCAAAGGTGCCTTTATTGTAATTTAATTTTAATCCAAATTAGGATCCCTTACCTCTATTGTAAATATAATACCAAAAGTGCAAAACTGCCCCTAGTTTACCTGGGTGGACAACACCATGCCCCTTCATGGTTGGATTAGATCTCTTTGCTGCCAAGGCACCAGCAGCTGCCCTTCTCCTCATGGATGTCTTTCAGAATTCCACACAGTTCTTGCCCAAGGATGCTCAGGTATTTAAGGAATAGAATAGACCAATACTGGTCCCTTTGAGATCATTCCCCACTACTCAATGGTTAGATCAGTCCAACCATCCATGTAATTATCCTGATGTTTCTTAAAATAATCTATACATTGTGCAGTATCAATGCTTTTCGGTAGTCTGTTCAGTATTTACTCACCTGTTTTGCGTAATTTAAACCCCTAGCTTTTGTTTTATGCACTCTTCCTTGAAGTTGTCTACTGTGTCACTAGTATTGGGAATGTGTTCCTTATTATCAAACCTAATTCAGCACATGTATGTGTCATTTATTATGTTGTACATAAAGTCTCCTCTATCCTCCTTCTTTCCAGACTATGTAGACTGCAGAACTTGTAGGCATGGAACGGTACTCAATATTCCCAGACCATTTTACATTTAATAAATGTCCTTTGTACCCTTTCTATACACTTTATAATGTTTCATAATGATGGTGACCAAAACTGTGAACAAAAGTCCACAAAGGGTCTAGTTAATGATCTGTACAAAGGTAGAATTATGTTCCTATGTCTGCTGGTGAAATACCTCTTGATATTACTCAAGCCAGAGAGCCTTAGTTGCATTATTTTGTGTTAGTTATGAAAGTGAGGTCAGATTGTATAATAACCCTAAGTCCCTTTCCTCCTCCACACTTCTGAGTTTAATGCCTTCTGGATAATACTGCATCCTTGGTTATGTTTACCCATGTGTATTACCACACATTTATCATCATTAAATAACATCTCCATTTGGTAGGCCATGCATCATGGATCATGTTAAAATCTTCCTGTATTTTAGGAATCTACATTGGTCAAGGAATGTTCCCCTCAACTTAGTAGGATACCGATATGCATATATCCTATGGATAATATGAACAAGACTGGTTCCAGTATGGATCCCTGTGACACTCTACTATCTACCTTAATTTGAGCTAAGAGGTGTTCTTCTGTTCTTATCCCTGATACGTGTTATTTAACCAACTCTGTACCCATTTTACCATTTTAAGACAGAGTCCATATTCTTAGTTTTGTCTGTAAGCTTTGCATGTGGTACCTTGTCAAAGCTTTACTGAAATCTAGGTATACAACAACAAATGGTTCATTATGATCTAATACTTCACTGACAAGTTCATAAAATACTGTAAGACTGGTCACACATGACCTATTTTTAGTGAACCCATAATGCACTTTATCTGTCAACCCTTGTGAATTTATTGTTTCGATTATATATTCCTTCATTATTGTCTTCTTGATTTTGCAAAGGACTGGTGTTAAACTAATTAGTCTGTGTCTGAATGTTAGCTACTTCCTTTTTAGGGCTGCAGGGCATAGCTGTGCAGACTTCATGCTATCAGAAAAGGACTCAACACATTCTTTCTGACTGAACAACATGTTGGAGTTGCACCACAGTTGCCTCCACATCTATGAAGCACTCTGCTCGTTGTCTCAATTGTAAGTAGCACTGCATTATTTTTACTGTGTCAGTGGTCATGGCAAAACCTAGCACACTCCTCTGTTTCAAGATGGTCACCAAATTATATTGTGACACATGATTACAAAGTGCATAGGCCATACAGTGTGGCATCATCTTGGATACAGTGGAGTGTGCTGTGTTCTACCGTGACCGCTGATTTTTTTTTTAAATTAAAGATATTCCCTCCACCTGACCTCCTCTTAGCATCCACTCACCCCATACTTCCCCCAGAAACATAACAGTGACACTTGGGGTGCCTAATCCTCAGTGTCGTGATCGACTCCACATTTTTCTTGAATTAAGTATATTTTATTAGAAAATCATGAATATAAACATACCTCAAGTTAAAACCAAAATGTGACAAATAATAATAAATGAAGACAGTACTGTTACAATTACATGAAGTGTGCCATTAATCTAAATCACATATTCCTCCCATCCCATCCACCCACAAACAGTATAGTGTACTGACAGTAGATGAAAGTAAAAGTAGAGTTACAATTACTCCACATTAATCGTACATTTATAAAGATAATGTATTAAGCCAGGATTCTAAGGTGCTCCATCTTCAGTATAAGCCAAGAAGTTACACCTTAATGAGGCTAGCATTCTTCGAATCTTAAAACTTGAAGTATTTCTTTAAACCATTCATGAATCAAGGAACCTGCTGGTCCATCCAATGTCAATACAATCTTTTGACAACCTTTGTTATCAAAATAAAACAGAAACACCTGTTCCTGTTAACTTTTCATCTATAAGACCCAGAATACAATTATTTTTGTGAAAAGAGTCTTTAAGACTAAATTCAAGAGGATTGCATCTTTTAACTTTTTCTATAAGGGTTGTATTTTAGGCAATCCCAAACAACATCATCTAAAGTACCATCAGCTTGTTGACATCTTATACATAAAGCAGAATTGAGAATACCCCATTTTTGTAACTTTACAGTGGTATTGTAAATCCGTGTATAATCTTATATTGGGCAAATCTATAATCATCAAACTTGATATATCTGTAAATATTACTCCAAATCATCTGTCATTGTTTTGTGAACGTTGTGAGATTAAGAACTTTAGGCCAGTATTGAGACGGAGAACCAAACTAACAGTCCCAAAGTAGTTGTATTTCTTTATAAAGCTGAGCAAGTGCATGACACTCAGAAACTATTTTACTAAAACAGGCAAAGAGGAGGGATAATTAGTAACATTTTAAGATTACCCAAACCGAAAAAGCAACATTTGTATTTTATGGTAATCTAATCAATCTTTGTTACTTAACTTATAATCTTTCTTCAAGTCTGAGAAAGAAATCAATTATTCCCACAAAGAAGTTGTGGTGGAGTTTCCATGTCAGAGGATAACCATCCAATATTTGTAAGGGTTTATTATGTAGTTTAAAATTTGGATTCATCCAAAGAGGTTGATTCAAGGATCACAAAATGGAATTTTTAAAGTCATTTGAAATTGTTTAAATGTTTTTAGTGAGATACCTATTTTTTTTATATCACCTCCCACCTGACCTTCCCTCTCAGCATCAACCACCCCACAGCCCCAATAAACATATCAGTGACACTGGGATACCCAACCCCAAGTGTCACCATCAAAATCTATGTTACCCCCGTCCACTACTGCATGCCTGGTTATTTCTGTTGGAGGGGTTAATATATTTTCCCTCCTACTTACCTGACCTCTCTCTCAGCACCCACCACCCCCTCACACACATACCAGAAACATAACACTGACCACTAGGGGTGCCCAATCCCCAGTGTCACAATCAGGAATCCTGTGTCCATTTCTTTTTTCTTAAACTTGAAAAGAAAACCATCCATCAATGTCTTTGTGGCTGTTATTGATCCCCACCCAATCCTCCTACTCCACACCCACCACCCCACACCCCAAGTCCTTATTTACCCACTGGGGTCTAGCACCATAATCTTCTGTGGACGTCAGACACGTCTTCATTCTTTAAAGCCAGGCCACAAACTGAGGGAACAGGTATGCGGTTCAATGTATTTCACAGGAGTGTTGAGCTTAGTGCCATAACTTGGCAATTTTGCATATTTTGCCCAAATTTTCAACATGCCTTCTTTGGGACCCCACTTCATGAACAATTTCTGTCTTCAGGCAGATCTGTTCCGTAATGTGATTTCATGATCCCTGCAGAAAATCAACTTTCAGGTAGGAGTTAAAATTTTCTCTGCCCTTGTTTGTGAGGTAGGGTTATAAGAAGTTATATTGAAAATTTGGTGTAAAATATTAAAAACAATAACATTATGAGCCTACATTGAATTTTGCGAATGCAGGCTTGTAATTTTGGTCATTTTCAATATTTTTCCTCCAAATTCACAACATAGCCATATCTTTTCAGCACCTCATGAGTGTGACTGCTGTCATTTTTCAAAACCTGGCCAAAATGTTTTTACACCCCAAAAGTGATTTTGCAGCCCCAGCGGACATCATCTTTCAGGTAGGAGTTGAAAATTTTCTCTGCCCTTATTCATGAGGTAGGGTAATAAGAAGGCTATGTTGAAAATTTGGTGTAAAATATTAAAAACAACTAAGTTATTAGCTTATGTTGACTTTTAGAACACAGGCTCGAAACTTTGGTAAGTTTAAATAATTTTACCCCAGATTTATAAGTTAGCTATATCTTTACTGCATCTCATAAATATGACAGCTGTCATTTTTAAATTCTGGCCAACATGTTTTTACATCTTGAAAGGTGATTTCATAGTCCCTGTGCAAAATCAACTTTTGGGCAGGAGTTGAACATTTTCTCTGCATTTGTTCATGAGGTGGGCTTATAAGAAGGCTATGTTGAAAATTTGGTGTAAAAATACTAAAACAAAAACCCAAGCCACAAGCCTCGTTGACATTTGCAAACATAGGCTCGTAACTCTGATAAGTTTCAATATTTTTACCCCAAATTTGAAACATAGCCATATCTTTCACAGCACCTCATGAATGTGATAGCTGTTATTGTTTCACTCCTGATCAAAATGTTTTTCATGTTCTGCAAGGTGATTTTGTGGTCCCTACAGAAATCACCTTTAGGCCAGGAGTTGAACATTTTCTCTGCCCTTCCTCATGAGGCAGGGTCAAAATAAGGCTATGTTGAAAATCTGGTGTAAAATATTACAAAATAACACATTTATGAGCCTACATTACATTTTGCTAACAGAGGCTCTTAACTTTGGTAATTTTCAATATTTGTACTGCAAATTCCTTGGATGCAGCACTATCAGCTCTGCCAGAGTTTGTTTAAAGATGGGGACAACAACAACAGCATTTCCCCAATCATTAGGGATTTCACTTGTTATATATGAGTGTTTATAAATGTTGTAGATTGGGTTGTAAATGTAATTAGCCAAGTTCTTCAAAATATTTGGGCTTAATTTATCACCTCCTGGGGGCTTCTGCACATTTAATTTCTTTGGTTCCTGTAAGACTTTTGTTTCACTAAACAAGATATCTTTCCCTATTTCTGTGTGTTCCATGGGTAATTGGGCAGATAAACAGGTTACTTACCTGTAACAGTAGTTCTAGGAGTGGTATATGTTGTTCATCCACACTGATTGGCATGTCTATTCACTTTAAGAATCTTGCCGGAAGGTCTAAAACCAGCTCCTCCCATCCACCGGGTTGTATATCCCTTGGCTCCACCCCATGATGCCAGATCTTTGCCGCTGGAAGCAGAGGGTTGTGTGTCGAGCCGGGAGGTCGGGTGGGTTTGTGTGGATGAACAACATATACCACTCCTAGAACTACTGTTACAGGTGAGTAACTTGTTTTTCTAGGATTATGGGTATGTTGTCTCATCCACACCTGATTGGCAGACTCCTAGCAGTTCTCTTGGAGGAGGGAGGCAACGCACACCCCTACTTAGGGAATAGAGATTGGAGAACTGAGACCCCAAAACTAGCATCCCGGCATGACTTTAGGTTGATGTGGTAATGGGAAATGAAGGTGTTTGCTGACCTCCAGGTAGCAGCCTTGCAGATATCCTGGATAGGGATGTCCCTGGATGCAGCCACCGACGCAGCAGTATGGCAGGTGGAATGAGCCTTAGCCTCACGGAGGCTCCCTACCCACCAA
This sequence comes from Neoceratodus forsteri, assembly GCA_016271365.2. Lineage (NCBI taxonomy): Eukaryota > Metazoa > Chordata > Ceratodontiformes > Ceratodontidae > Neoceratodus > Neoceratodus forsteri. Next base: position 426,494,554 of record CM057459.1, on the reverse strand, counting down.
CCTATAGCAGAGATCAATGCATGATGTTATTCATCTGCCAATCATCTGCTTTGCTGCAAGTCTGCTAAGTGCAGCTTCAGTGTAGGTGACAAACAGCTGGCGAACCTCTCCCTGAACTTCAGCCGTACACTCCTTGTAATAAGAGCGCTCATCTCAGGTCAAAGTATGGTGCCTATATTCGGCCTCCGAGTGTAACTGGGGTAGTACACTGGCAGAGTAATCACCTGGTTCAGGTGAAACTCTGACACCTCCTTCAGAAGAAATGAGGTGCAGGACAACCTTGTCCCTGTGGGAGATCAGATATGGAGATTAGACAGAGAGCTCCTGTAGCTCCCAATCCTTCTTGCTGACTTGATAGCCACCAAGAAGGCAGTCTTCCATGACAGATGTGACATCTCACACCTGTGCATAAGTTCAAATGGCTTGCCCATGAGCTTTGCCAGTACCAGCAGTAGATCCCATGGTGGTGGTGGTTCACGCACCAGAGGGAAAATATGGTCGAGGCCTTTAAAGAAACGCAGACCACCTTCTCCTGTGCCACTGTCTGCTGGACTGGCCCATGCCCAGCAAGCAAGATGGCTGTCATGCACCTTAAGGGACATCGACTGAAGACCCCTTTGGAGAGAGACCAAAGGTAGTCAAGGATGCTAGCCACTGGACAGGACAAAGGATCCAGGCCCTGCCCTGACACCAAATGGAGAATCTCTTCCATTTGAAGGCACAGCACCTCCTGGTCAACTCCTTCCCAGATGCCTCAACTACACTGAATACATCGCGGACAGACCCAAAGCCTGGAACTCTAGTCATTCAGGAACCAGGCTGTCAGGTGCAGGGATTGAAGGTCCAGGTGGAATACCTTCCTCTGATTGATCGAGAGCACACGGGCATGCTGAAAGATGCCTCGGGAGCCTGGTGCTGAGGCTGAGGAGATCTGGATACCAGAACTGGCAAGGCCAGTCTGGGGCAGCCAGGATCAACTGTGTCTTGTCCCTCTGACCTTGAGAATCACTTTGTGGATCAAGGGAAGTGGAAGAAGGCACAGAAGAGGCCTGGGGTCCATGGCCTCAAGAAGGCATCTCCTGCAGTGAGCCCTGCTGAGAGGGGCATGCATGGAACAGCCTCAGCTTTGTGATCTCCTGGAGGTGAACAGGTCCACCTGAAGTGTGTCCCACTGGAAGAACAAGCTGTGAACTACCTCTGGATGGAGAGACTACTCATGGGATGCCTCACCTACATGGCTGAGAGTGTCTACCAGCTGATTCGAGGCTCCTGCCACATGGATGGCTAGGAGATCTGCCTCCAGTTGGCTCATGAGGGCCCAGATGTGGGGCACTTTCCTGCACAGAGGCTGGGAGTGCATGCCACCCTGTTTGTTGAGGTAGTACATGGTCGTGGTGTTGTCTGTCTGGACTTGAACCACTTGACTCCAAAGGAACATAGCAAATGCAGTCAGTGCCAGCCGGACTGCTCATAGCTCCTGTAGGTTGATATGGCATTGGGATTTCTCAGGGTCCAGTGGCCATGGACTCTGTGATTCCACATGTGGCACCCCAGCCCATGAGAGAGGCATCAGTCATAAGGACAACCGTAGACTCGGGTGGACAAAGGGATCCCTCCTGCAGATGTCCCAGGATGGTCTACAATTGGAAAGCATCCCACATCTTCTGAGTTACCATGACCAGCTGGTCAAAATTACCTAGCCGCTGAGACCACTGGCTGGACAGCTCCCATTGAAGGTGGTGCATATGCTACTGGGCATCAGACCATGGAGGTGCAGGCCACCATGCAACCCAGAATTCACAGGAAGTCCTAGGCAGGGCAAAGTTGCCCAACCAGAAATGATCAGGCAAATGAGGAGAGAACCTCCGCCTGTCTGCCAGGAGCCGAGCTCTGGCTCGGCAAAAGTCAAGCTCTGCCCCTGTGAAACAGATCACCTGTGAAGGCATGAGTTCTGATTTGGCCTCAGTGATCAGGAGGCCAAGGTTGAGGCAGGTTTGAAGGGCCAGATCCCTGGACTTCTCCACTTCCAGTCTGGAGGGACCTGCTATGAGCCAATCATCGAGATGGGGTAAATTCTGACCTTTCAACACTGAAGATGGGCCACCACCACTACTATGCATTTGGTGAAGACCCTGGAGGCCAATGACAGGCCAAAAGGCATGACTTGGAACTCGTAGAGGTTACCTCCACCCTGAAGCAAAGGAACCTTCGGTGGGATGGACAGATTGGGACATGAAAGAATGCATCCTGCAGATCCAGGAAGCAGAACCACATGTTCTGCTTGAGAGATGGTATGATCTGAAACAAAGCTACCATCCAGAAGGTGCACAACCTGAGAAACTGGTTCAGGTCATGCAGATCTAGAATGGGACACCAGCCCCCATACGTTTTGGGACCAGGAGGTACCTGAAATGAACCCTGGTTGACCGGGGAATCCACAGCTCAGACCACCACCTCCTTGCGAGAGAGTTGGACGATACTGTCCCTGAGAGAGGACTGAGTGTCCGTGGATACCTTTTCTTCCCATGAGAGCTGGCTCGGCTTGGTGGGTACTGCCTGAATTCCAGGAGTAGCCCCTGGCCGACCACTTCAAGACCCACCTGTCCATTGTAACAGCAGACCAGGTGGAAAGGAAGTTGCAGAGCTGGCCCACCATGGGAGGACCCTGAGTGGTCATGACAGGCGTGGGGGTGGCTGCCCCATCCCATTACTGTGCAGGCTTTGGAGGAGGAAGGGCAGCAGAGAGGCACTGGGACCTTCCCTCTGGGCTTACGGTTCACAGGACCTCATGACTTGGACTGAGGATGCCAAGACTGAGCCTGCTGCTGATGCCCAGATTGGTACTGGGACTGCTTGCCACAGGGGCAGAAGACCAAAGGGTTTTCTTCTTCTTCTCATGCTTCCTAGAACCCTGAGGTTCTTTCTGGGTGAACATAATGGAGTCCAAGGTGGCACTGCACTTCTCGATACACTGGAGGTGACCTTCAACTCCTTGACTGAACAAGTCGGTGCACAGGAAGGAGCGTCCACCAGTTTGTGCTGGGCGTCCGCCAGAAGGTCGAGACCCTCAGCCAGGCCCTGCGGTACATGGCAACTGCAGCTGCCACCGAACAGGCACAAGAATCCCCAATATCCAGAGCTATTTAGAGTTGTTGTTTAACAACAGCCCAACCCTGATCCCAGATCTGCTTGACTGTGGTCTGGAGGTCCACTGGGAGATGAGGAAGCACCTCATTCAAAGAGCCCAAGAGGGCATGGGAGAAGTGTGCCATGATAATAGCAGAACTCACCTGTCAGAGACCAAGCAAGGAGGCAGCATAGACCTTTCTGGCTGGAGTCATCCAATTTTGGACTCTTTGTCCAGAAGTCCATCCATGTCCCCTGAGTTGCCAAAGCACGAAACCCAGACTCAGTCACCAAACCCTCAGCTGAGGGTGCTGTGTAAACCCAAAGGTGAGCTGATGGGAACCACATACTTAGGGCCATCCGGGCTGAAGGCACAGGGCAAGAGGCTGGGTGCTGCCAAAGCTCCAAGGCCAGGCCAACTATGACTTTAGCCATGGGAAGGCCTCAGATGGGGTATCTCCTTTCCTAAGGATATCAGTAAAGGGATACTCAGCCCATTTTTCCACAGGCCCCAGCTTCATCCCGTAGATTCAGAGATAAGGCGGAGGATGCCCAGGAAGGACATGGGACCTACCTCCATCGATAAGACTTATGGAATCATCGTTGCAATGATGCAAATTCAAGTCCAAGGAGCCTGGATAGAGCGTGACCACCAGAGTCACTTTTGACCCACCACGGACAGTTGGGAGTTTGGGTGACAGACAGCATGTGCAGAAGGTCCTAAATGGGCTGACACTCCTTTGGAGAAGCCCGTAAGGAGAGGCTACTTAAGTGGTGATTTCACCAGGATCAGTGGAGAGCTGGCTTGGCCGAACTGGGAAGGATGGTGTTGACCGCTCCAAAGGAGTCAGTGTCAGCCTAGAGGGCAACAGCCATGTGATGGCCAAGAAGCCGGGGTCGACTTTAGACCAGCCAACACCAGCTGTTGCTACATAAGGTCCTTGTAGCATTGATGCAGTTTGTGTCGAAGCCTGTCCTCATCCAAGGAGGACAAGGATGAATAGCAGTGTCGCCACTTCTTGGAACACTGCTTGTGTGACTTCCTTGACTTATCAGTCAATGGGGTCCAAGACATTGACTTTGATTATCGGGAGACCGATGGGAAAGCTCTGAAGGGACCAGGGAGAACCATGGCTCTTCCAGGTCAGGGACCAGGACCTCAAAGGGTTTCCCAGCAGGCTAGAATTCCTCCTTGGTAGGTCCAGGCAGGACCAGAGTCCTGAATAAAGAATTGTTGGCCTCATCAGTCGACAACAGGTCAATGGGGTCGATTACAATCTCAACTGGTCATTATTCCATGTCTTGGCTGGCTGGCCTGATGGGGGTACCATGAAGCCAGCGGCCAAGTTGCAGTCTTGACCGAAGTTGAAGCCAGAGACTCCTGGGACCAAGATCGCCTTTGTTCAAAGAGCTGCCGCAATGAGTCGATCACCTTTGACTCCTTCTACCCTAGAAATCCTAAGGACAAGCTGGTTCATAAGCATCAACACCCAGTGGAAAAAATAAATGAAGTAAGTAGAAATTGTCTACCTCTCCTTCCCACATGGAAATTTTCCATGTGGTAACTGTAAGTTCTGCCCAGACATTCTTAAAACGGACATATTCAGCACATGCAATAGTACAAAAATGTACAAAATGAGAGATTTTTCAATTGCATTACAGATAACATCATATATTTGGTGGCATGCAAATGTGGGGCATTTTATGGAGCAGACATCAAGGCCATTTAAGAATAGGATTGGGGAACATTTAAGGGCAGTTGCTAGTGGGGATACCAAGAATGCACTAGCTAATCATGTGAGGAATAACAGAGGAACTACTCACAAATTTAAATTCTGTGCCATTCATGAAGGTGATTTTGGGACCCGTGGTGGGAACCTTAAGAATAAGTTGTCATTAAGGAATCTTACTGGATTTTACACGAGGAGGAATGGTACCCTCTGGTTTGAATGGTAAAATTGAACTTACGGCCTGTACAGAAAGAAAAAGAAATAACCTCTGGAACAACATGGTAACACGATATAATCTGAAAGTCTGATTATTAATGAATTTATGGTACTGAAGATCCTCACTTGATATAGTTTCTTTTACTGTTTTACTGTACATGCTCGGGAATAATGGTTATGTCCTTGCTTTTTATAGGGTGGAGATGTTGTTATATCCATTGATATTTTAAGCATCGATGCATGTGTTGGAACTAAAGGAAATGTTATTGAGAAATTGACACCCTCAATATATGGGTTTGCACTTCTCTTTTCTTCCTTATTTGTTTGAGACATGAGATATGTTGTATGCGCAATGTTCTACATAAATGTGCAGTGATATATGTTTAATATGGAAGTAATGGGGAACCAGATGATCAGATGGATAGGCAATTGGCTCCAGGACCGACCCAGAGGGTCATAGTTGGCGAGATAGTCTCATCCCCAAGGAGGGTCATTAGTGAGGTCCCACAGGGATCAGTCCTTGGGCCCTCCTCTTCAACGCCTATGTCTCTCACATAAGGACAGGTATCAGGAGTGAGATGAGTCTCTTCGGATGACTCAAAACTGGGGGCAGTGGTGGATGGGGAGGAGGGGAGGGTGGCCCACAGGGGGACCTGGAGGCTCTAGAAAGATGGTCTAGAAAGTGGAAGCTGAGGTTCAATGCAGGAAATGCAAGGTACTGTACCTGGGGCAGAAACCCGGGCCAAGTGTACACCCTGGGAATGCTGCAAGTCTCGATGGCTGAGAGAGGACCTGGGGTGGTGGTGGACATCAGGATGAACAGCTCAGAGACTTGTAGGAAGGCAGCAGCCAAGGCCAACAGGATGCTGGGATGCATCGCTAGGCGATCACCTCAGAAGGGAGGAGTGATACTCCACTGTATAACTGCTTGGTGAGACGCAGCTCGAGTACTGCATGCAGTTTTGGAGGCCACACTTAAAGAGTGACATTAAACTCCTGGAGAGGGTCCAGAGGAGGGCAACCAAAATGATTTGGGGCCTGGGGACAGGACCTATGGGGAGAGGCTTGAAAAGCTAAATATGTACACATTGGAAGAGAGAAGGACCAGGGGACATGATAGAGGTCTTCAGGTACATGAAGGGGTAAATAGGGGAGGAGCAGTCAGGGTGCTTAGAAGGAAGAGGAGGGGCAACTAGAGGGCATGGGTGGAAGCTGGAGGGGAAGATTCAGGGAGAAAGGAGGAGGAGGTGCTACTTCACTGAAAGGGTGGTGGAGCCATGGAATGCGCTGCCCAGAGGGCTGGTGAAGGCAGAGGCGTGGAGGGGTTCAAGAAGGGGTGGGACAGGTACAGGGAAGGGTTCTGGAAGCAAATCCAATGCAGCAAGAATATCCGGAACTGGGAAGGGAGAAGCCAGAGAAGGCGAGGGGCAGCAAGATCAGCCCCAGGGTGAGGAGCTGACCAGCGACAAGCGAACCGTTGAAGGCCCCCTTCTGCTGGCATTTTAGTATGTTAGTATGTAATTCTTCTCCATTAATTCTATTACCCTTTTTTACCCCCTTTATATCTCCTTTTATTCCTTTCATTCTCACTATGAGTTGCCCCAACTCCCACCCCTCCACCTTGTTCCTTTTATCCCTTCCCTCCCCACTCTTTTACCCTTCATGTTTCTTTTCTATCCCCACCCCTTTTCACTCTAGCATATGCTTCTAATATTGGTTTGGGACTTAATTAATGTTATTATGAATTAATTTAGATGTAAGTAAATTAAGATGAGTCACTAAGTTATTATAAATGTTCATGATAATGATGTTACGACAGACATGATTTAATACTGTCTGTTTTGGTATAGTGTCTGGGGTCAGACTTTTTAACTATTGTCATTTTAAATTATATTGTGAAGTGATGTGCTTAAATAGGTGATCTATTATATATTACTAATAATATTGTTTCAACACAGATATATATCATTTGATATGCACATGAATTTATTGTTGTGATTTCAGTATACTTCAGTATTGACACATTTATTTATAACATGTTTTGATATTCTTTTGCGCTAAGCACTTTTTCTTAAATGTATGTATTGTACCTTCCAGAATTTGTCCTTATGTACCTGTGAGTCTATTGGCTGGCCACCTCCTGATGGCGCACTTTGTGCTAAAACCAGTAGAGGTCGGGGTGGTTGTGAGTTGGCATCTATTTAAATATTTAATAAATTATTTAACTATTTGGAAGTCCTTGGAGTCATGCTGGTATTTGTTTTGATACATTATGGATGGGTTGTGCAGACTCCTACTACTCAAAGCCATACCAAAGTGGCGCAGCCACATAGAGACCTCCCTAGCCCAGGGCAGAAGTGAAGCAGAGGGTTGGCCATGGTGAAAACGAACCTCCTCACACCCTGTGCCCAGCCAATGCAGAACACATTGTAAAGATGGAACCATGCAGTTGTGTACAATCATGTAAATGGTAGAAAGATTGGGCATGTGTACATGCAGCCAAAACAGCAATAAGCATGGGAACAGTGGACACCTGAATTTGAGCACACAATACATAGGTGGTGGAACAGGTATGCACACCACTGCACCCCATCGGTCAACAACATGGTGTGACCTGGTGACACAGGTGTTGCTACACCCAGGAGACAGGGGCACAAATGTCAACATGAAGTAATATGGATGCAAAACACAGGCTGGAGGCAACCACCACTGCAGCATGATGCAGGCACATGAAGGCATGGGCATCCAATGCACAGTGGGTCAGATGCCAGGGAGCATAAGCCAGAACAGTCGTCCAACAAACCAAGGCGAATCTGCTGCAGTGATGGGAATGCAGGTATACAGGTTACATGATGTGCTATGGACATTCAGGCATGTTACACCATTTTTTATTTAAATTTTGTTTACCAGGTAAGTGTAATTAGCCAAAACCATTTTTCATACATGACCGGGGCTAAGTATAGCCAAAGATGGTACAATTCAAACTTTGGTACTTCTAAAACAGACATGATGCAATGATGTCTGGACACATCTTGACGGGGCAGCAGAACACAGGCCACCGACCACAGGCCACCAACCACTGAGCCCTGGAACAGCATGGTACATGTCGCCAAAGGTGTGATGCAGCAGGGCAACACAACACAAAGCTGTGATGCCCAAGTGGCAATGGAATGTCAGCAGCTGGTGTACCAGGAAGCCACCCCAGGCCCACGGTGGCCCAAAAACCTGCTGCACATGACACAGAGCACTGTGCCCAGCAACACAGAAGGGACTAACATCTCCCAGTATTGTGGCAGCCAAGACAGGGAACACACTGTTCGCAATGCACCAGTGGGAACAAGGACTGACTTACAACTGACCGCAAGCTATGAACAAGACCCAATACAGCACAAAACAGTGGTACACTTGTGTATGCAACTGAAAATGTGTGGTGTTGACAGGTAAAACTACATGTACATATGCAACAGAAGGAGATGGGGCAAGTGACACAGCAGGGATGGAAGGTCAGGAGGTGGCTGACCAAAGCACGGTGGAGGATCAATGGTGGGAGGCCAGCAACCATCACATTAGACCTCACTAGGCATGTAGCAGGGTGTCCTCACATACAGGGATGCACAGCCAACAACTGGCACACAAGTCATTCCATGTCTGCATGTGTCAGACAATGGAACATGGCATCGCAATGATCATCACAGGAGGCCAGCACACAGTGCAGCATGCAGTGGTATGGTATCAGGCAGGGACTGTGCCACATGCAGGATGTGCAGGATAGAATTTCTCCATGGGCTTGAGATGCATCGCCAGAGAAGCCATGGCCATGCAAGTCACACAAGTGTATATGCCTGAGGCTTCACATAGGTGCATGTGCCCATAGCAGCACTGTGCAGAGCTAGGGGCATTTTCCACAGTAAATGGGTGTCCCAGTTGCTATGCATATGCCTGTATGCTCTACACAGTGCTGCTGGGGAGTGCAAGCGCAAATGATATGTCTCATATGCAGTGGCAACCCGTAGTCAATAGTAACAATGCGTTCAGCACATGGGAGGGTTAAACTTTTCCATGTCAGGGATTGATGGCCAAAGCGCACATAGGTGACATGGCCAGGGGTTGTCAATGAATACCAGGGTCACACCAATGTGACAAACAGTGTGGTACAGTAGAGAGCTGATGGGAGTAAAGTACTCGTGGCAATGCTCCATGACTTTTAGAAGAGGCCTCATTTAGCCATCGCTATAGAACCACTCTTTTTAGGAGCACAGCAGTACATCTCCTAAGCAAGGAAGGTCTTGAATCAAGGGAGATTATGGCCATCACTGGCCATCAAAGAGTAGCCTCAAAAGCTATTGGAGTGCAGTGATGGACAACCAACGTACCTGGAGCAACATTCTCGGCGGCAGAAGAACAATGATCAGCACCAGCCACATCCCAGCAACACCTCTTCACCTAACCAGACTTCATTTGGCAATGTGGACAAAGGAAGTGACATCAGCATCAAAAGTAAACCGATGGAAACCACAGCTGCAGCTTCAACACAGTTTGCAGCTCCAGTCAGCAACGTAGCAAGCCACCCACTATGAGTGCCATGGCGAAATAGCAGAGACCACTCTGACAACGAAATCCAGCATCCGAAGAACAGCACAACTGGGCAGGACTGTACCTTCACTGGTGATGTTGTCTTCCACTTTTATTAAATGGACATTAAATGTTCCTTTGTAATGTTTCATTGCAACTGTTTACAGAGTGTCAGGGTTCCACTGTGCTCTTCAATAAGTAAGTCCCTACTGTAGAGGCTCCATTGAGCTCCATTTACAGGACTATTTAATCACAAATAAATTCAGCTTTCTTTCGCTCTGAACGGTGTTGCTTTCAATTTGTTGACCTGAATGACTTGTTTTTCTCACTTTGTTATATGTGCCACAAGACACTTGGGGAGGTGTAACTATCTTTCATAATTGCACTTGGCTCCCGGGTGTTTAATGGCACTCCAGCGCCAACTCCTCATGCTGAAAAGCACCCTTGAGCCGATGCAGTTGTAAGCATATTTACACACCCTGGCATGTCTTATTGTCTACTTACACTACATTGTCAGGCATGTCTGGGCAGTATGTGTGGCCCCCAGAAAACAACCATCCGTGACACTTGCATGACAATTCAAGGCATGCAGATCACCACCTGCCCTGACTGTGGTATACTGCCATCATGTAAAATCTGTTGGCACCATTCCTGCTACTGCTGCTCCTCCGTACCAGGTCCCTGTACCTATGGCAGCACTGTTTGCCAGTATGGACTATGCCTGTTCTGGCAGTCCACACCTCGGTCCTGGGTCTGGACCTTTCATGGACCCTCCCCAAACAGTTGGGATGACTCTGGCATCACAACTCGACCAGACTGGCTGGTTCTATATCCCCAGTGCTGATCCCGGCATGTACCACTCTACAGTGCTTACGGGTGCCCATCCCAACCACACATGTAGTGCTCAACTATGCTGCTTCACCCAAACACTGGTGAATGAATGATGTAGCACGGTGTTTGCACTGTACAGTACATAGGATCCGTGCTGCGCAAAAATCATTAGTCACGCCGTCACCAGACACCAACGACGTATGGTACAGCCTGTGCATGACCCACAGTACATCATGCATATGTACAGTCATGCGCGCTGGTGCTGTGATACATTATGCATAAACATAGCACCGTGTTGGAGGTCACGCGGTGTCATGTCTCAGACATAGGGTCAGGCAACATCATGACTGTACGTAGCGCCCGCACTAGGTGTCACACACTGGCCTAAAATGCATAGCACAGCACAGCATGTGCTGCATGTGCACATTCATGTATCTATGACATCATCGGTGCAATTCATGCAAACACGGAAACATCATAGAAGGGCAATTATGCAACGCAAACACAAAAACATGTTGCGCTACAGTCATACACATCGCGCAAATTAGCCTCATTGACAGTCAGAGGACAAACGCTCCATCAGCATATCATTATGGCATTATTTGCATACATTACCGTGTAATTGCATCTGGGTTATTTAAAGAGGCTCAGTGCCCTCCCCCACTGCTCCACAGAGTTGTATGCAGCTGCAGCACACATGGAGGAGGCCAATGCATCCCAAGCAGAAGGGGGTAAGTTTTCAACAATGAAGTAATATATTTAAACTCTATGGAACATGACCCCACCACTGGCAGGGAATAGTGTTAAACACATTACAAGGGGCAACATATCGCATCGCTCAATGCACACTTTGTAACTCACAAGCATGGTGTGTCTAGTAATCCTCAACACCCCAGGCTCCTATTAAGTGTGTGCCCATGCTGCTACACTGTGTGGTGTGTCTGTACCACCTGGTTTCACACACTACAGGTGTACTGATCTGCTGCAATCTGAGCCAGGGGTGTAGCCAGACATTATAAACATGTACACCAGGACAGTGTTTGTTGCCCTGTTTGGCACAATAAATACAACCTTTGTACCTCATGACACTGGTTGCTTCCCCCAAGCATGGGTAAATACAGATGCTATACATTGCTCCTAAGACACAACATACCAGCCCGGAGGCTGTATAGTCCTTGGGATGCAAAGACGGTATCAGTAACCAATCCTTCTAGTTTTGACTAATATAAATAAAATTACAGGAAGGTTCTGCTGGTTCTGTGTTTTGTTTTCATGGACAAAGGAAGCTGTTCAGAGCCTATTTGCTGCCCCTTAAATAAAATTGTACACCATGGAGTATGCCTGCCTACACCCATGATCTGAGGTGTCATGTACACTTACTATCCATACTGCTGACATGGATATAGCTGACCTCCACACACGGGCAGGTGATGCCACATGCCACTGTGTGTGTGCGTGTGTGTGTGTGTGTGTGTGTGTTGTATGGTCCACTGCTGAACAACCTGTTGGTGTAGTATGCTGTGCTACATGCCCTACACACAATGGCTCACTGCCTGCCTGTGCTACCATTTTACACTGGATTCTATGGGACAGGGGATGCGCCATGCACCTGTACATTTACGCACGCAGGGGTATTCAAGGTACAGGAGACACACGATATATGGCATGGCATGGCCCGCCTTGGTTGGGATAGTTCCAATCATGCAGCTGTGCATATTGAAGGCAGGTGAGACAATGTCTCCAGGGGCCTACACAGGTTTCAGTAGTAGATATAGCTGAGTGTGTTCCACATGACTGGCGTCCATTGTAGGCCAGTATGCCATACACCTGTGTGCTATGCACCTCTGATGGCTGTGTGCCCAGGTCAGGTTCCATGCATATGTATGACATACACCATGTCTCTGGGTGTGTCTCCAATGGTGTGGGATGTACCATGGCTCACAGACCAGCCACCATAGGTGTCCAGTGGGGATGGTCCATGCTAATCACGGGCAGCACATGCTGCATTTGTAGGAAAACATACCCTGTAGGCAGCTGTTTGCCCTTTGATCTATATCCCTGTGTCTTGATGGCACCTCAGAATGTTGCACCTCTTCACTGACACCCATGCAAACATTGGTATGTCTGCAACACATCTGTATGAGAGAGTATGGGAATTTTTTTTTATGTATTTATTAATTATTCGAAACAACCTCTGAGCAGGAGCCCTTTACAAAGGTTCCATTGTCAGACACAGTTTACACAAATAATAATAAGGAATAATATGTACATACAGCATCAGACACAGATTACAGCATTTACAATCAGTTTACTCAGTGTTGCAAGATAGCATTGACAGAGGCGTTAATGTAATGTAGTGAGTATGGGAGCACCTCTAGCAGGTGGATGGAGGAGGAGGAGGAGGAGGAGGGGAGGGAGATAAGATAACGGTCTATGAGAGGACCTTGTCGAAAACAGATAGCGGAGAGGGGTGCATCACAGGGAGAGGAGGGTGGAACTGTGGAAGGGCAGGGTATAGTTGGATGGAGACGGGTAGGGCCAAAAGTGAAAGAAGGTTACTACTTGAGTCTTACAGGATGGTTACTGAAGACCTACCTGCATAAATCAACGTTATCCAAAACCAGACTTTATGAGCCGTCCACTTTCCAGCTATCTGGGTGGGGACATGAGGTAGGGCCCAGGGAAAGGCGTGTTGTAAGGAGCAAGGCAGGAGGAGTGAGAGGAGGTGGAGAGGTAGGAAGGGAAGGAGGTGGGGAAAAGACGCTTGCAGTGCGGGTGGGGGGTTGGGAAGACAAGGGTAAGGGGGATAGCACAAAGAATTATGGGGTTAAGGTGAGGTACCTTGGGGAATACACACAGATGCCTCTCTGGTATGTTTTGGCTGTGCAAACAGCATGGTTATGGGTGACACAGTGGCTCATGGGCTTGTGGGACAGGGGCACACACGCCACATATTCTGTACCCACTTGGATGGCTGGGGCACAGTACAGCTTTGCAGCATTCCAGCACTGTTTGGGAATGTGTGGTTCTCACGGACATGCAGGGTGTCTGTGCATGGCCTGTTTACATTGACACAGGCTCACGTGTATACCTGTGTCTCATTTATGGCATGTTGTGTGACATAGCCCTGTGGTCAATGTTCTACTCCAAGGCTGTACAAGCTTTGCATCGTGGCACATTATGGGCCCCAGTCCATGCAACAGTCCACACCTGCAGGTGTAGCGCATGTGTGGCACACATCCAAGACATGTAATCAGCCACACTGTGCAGGACATATCTGTCCATAGGCAGTAGTCTCAACACATGTGTGGCATGTGAGCCCTGATATCCACCTGCACCAGTCCCATGTGCTGCCCTGACAACACCTGTGCATGTGTCGCTGTATCGGCACACAGGCCTGTGGCATTGCATGTCACTGTGGCACACTGCAGCACTCTGCCATGCAGTAGGCCACATGTGTGGGACAACTGCAGCCCGCATCACTGTGGGTGCCAGTCTGGCTGTACACGTGTTGGCCCATTGCACACCCACCCCAGTTGGCACGTACAGTTATCAAGTGTGGCACCCGCCCCCGAGGTGCCCCTGTGTGGCTGGCATTGAGATGCCAGGCCCAGCCAGGTGTTGGGTGTGCCTCCACATGCCCATGGCAATGGCACATGGGCACCCCTGGAAGCAGTGTTTGGGGGTCATGCATGTCTGTTTGTACAGCCAGGGAATATATGTGCCATGTGCCTAAACCCATGTGTCGCTGGGTTATGGCTCCTTGGCATGGCATGCACCCTGGTGGGCCTCTGACAGGCTGCCATTCTGCACATTTTAACCTGTGCTCCCTTGTGGGACATACATAACAGCATTGCACAGGCATGGCACAGTGGTCATGCACACATAGTTAGCTCTTGCATGCATAGTACATAGATGGTACACAACATTGACCAGCGATGTATCTTACAGGTCCTATGGATGTTGAGAGTGCCTCAGGGCCCATCACTTCATGACCATGGTCCATGCATACAGGAGAGGGAGTCCATCCTGTCATGCAGTCGATCCAACAACACCACGGTCTGGAGGCATGGGAGGAGATTACAGAGGCTGTCAGTGCTGTGGGTGGCGAGGTCACTCAGTGGAGGCCATGGAAACTTTGGCGAGACCTCTGCCAGTGGGCCAAGGCACCCTGGCCACCCTGCCCCATGACCAGCGGAGCACCAGCAGTGGACTACCTTCCGCATCTACATCCCATCCTATGGACCCAGTGGAAGAGGTGGTTGCCTTGACCTTCATCCAATTGAGGTCACAAGAGTGCCCATGCAAGGGTATGAGACCCTAGCGCTGTCTAGACCATCATGTCGGTACACAATAGGTACACATCCTGGCGTACATGGTGCCCATGTGTGTGGGCCACCACAGTTGAGGCACATTTCTGCTGTGGGCATTGCACATGTAGTGTGTGATGTCACAGGCCTTAGTAATCCATGATGTGCTGGTTCTCTGTAGTGCACACTGTGGGCCACTGTTTCACATGCAAGCTCGCAGCCCAGCTGATTGTGTTGTGCACACGGCTCTATGGATTGGCCCATGCACTTCAGCTGTATCACTGAACAGTGATGCCACTAGTGTCCACGGGTGTTGGTGCATGCAGACATGTGAGCTGTGTGGGTTGGACCATGTCCAGTGTAGCATTTGCTTTGTGTGACCTTGTTGTACCACTCAACCACCCCTCCTGTCATAGTTCTATATCCCGTATAGTCACGGTTGTTTCCCCTTTCCCCAACTGTATAGATGTCTGCAGTGCAGAGTGTTGCTGTGCCGTGGACCATGTGACGAACTTGATGTTACTGTGTATGACACGGTGCTACATATGCTAGCTGTACCATGCGGCATATTGTAGACACATGTGGTACTGATGTTATAATGGTCCCTGGATATGTTGCATTTGCACTGGTCATTATGGCTTTGTCACTGATATGTGACAAGGGTGGTTGAGAGGTATGGCACCTGTGCATGTGTTGCAGGAGTGGGAGAGATGACATGGGACTGTGGCATGCATGCAGGTTCGAACATGGACAGTGACTGCATGTGCCTTTTGGGCTACGGTTCATGGACCTGTTGTAACATTTCCTCTGCTGGTACTGGGTGACACACAGCGACACATACTGGGGCATTCATGTACCACCGGCAACATACATTGTGTAATATGATGACATTAACTGCTTTCTTCCTTTCCACAGCACATGGAGCCATCTATGGATGGAAGAGGAGGATGACAGTACGACCAGGGAACAGCATTCACCAGCGGCCAGCAGTGAGAGCCTGTTGCCTACATCATGAATGGGACAGACACCAACATGCAGCATGACATCTACGGCTCCTCCTAGGGGGAATGTCACCAGTCCTACTACCGAGCAGCAGTCCCCAGGGCGTAGCCCAACCCAACTCATACGCAGCATAAGGTCCACCACAGCCCACAAATTATGGCTGTCCCACCCACCCCAGTACATGTCACTGTCAGTGGCACCACCTCCACAGATGGTGCCGCATGGACATTACCACACACACCACACACTAGGACCAGCAGGGGTGGCATTCAGCCATCAACACCTCCACCAGCTCATGGTGGGCCTAGCAGCCACCCACAGCAACCCGCACTCCAGCCTCCTCCCCAATCCATCCATGTGTGGTGTCTGCACCTGCCACTGGGGCCATGTGATGAGCTGCCAGTCCTGTCCCCCACAGCTTTGTTCCACCAGAAGCAGGCCGACTGCACACACTGGGTAAATGGTTGTGCAGTCGGCTGCCAAGTCACAGATTGCTGTGCATCATGAGCTCACTCATCTTCAAGTGCATGGTGCACTAGGACTGCAATAGCATGAGGGACCTCCTGCATGCATACCTGCAGATGTTTGGGCAGTGGATGGAGGCCTATGATGCTATGATCCCAATACCATCCACACCACCATCAGTGAGCTCACAGAGGTGGTGCGTGAGCACATACTGCCATACATGGCAGTCTGCCACTGGGTCTGGGCTTTGCTGCTTCTAGTGTTGGAAGCCCAAGCGCTGTGAGAACACCTTACCTCTGTGGGATGCTGGCAGTAGCAGTTCAGGATCTGGCAGCAAGGGTAAGACATCCAGGTCCATCGTGGTGCTGCTCACACCAGGATGGAACCTCCTTCTCCCTGCAACTGGCTATCAGGGCCATCCATGGACCGGGAGTTGGTTCAACACAAGCATCCCCTGCCCTCCCACAGCTCACAACCCCCATCACCAGGAGTCGGAGGGCTGTCCATAGACATGGGGGGTTGGTTCAACACGGCGTCCCCCATCCTCCCCACAGCCCCCACCACCAGGAGTCAGTGGGGAACACAAGTACGGACCCACGTGAGGCTGCGGCTATACTTGATGTGTCTGTCAATCCCCCCACATCACCACTATCACATCCACATTCCACGACATACCCTGCACTGACCACATTATAACACTACCAGTTTTGGATGTTGTTGCCTCCCACAACCCATTTCCACACCCACCCTGTCCATCATCCTGTTTTACTTGTATGTGTACGTGCCACTCTTGCTGTGTTTCCTTATTGTGTTCATTAAATAAGTACCACTTACAACACTGTCCTTTGTTTCTTTCCACTCATGTGCTCTAGCATGTCAGGCTTCAATGATTGCCTCCTGTGGTCCTGTGACCTCCTGGCCAAGTGGGATCTCACCTGTCTGGCTGCTTCTGCATCCCTTGCTCCTCTGGCTCCATGTCACTGTCATGGTGGTCCTCATGGACTGGCAGGCCTATTCCATGGAGAGTGCCATGTTGTGTAGCATGCAACAGGCTAGGAATATGCCACATGCCTTTTGAGGAGTGTATTGTAGTGTGCCTCCTCAATGGTCCATGCACCTGAATGCCATTTTCAGCATGCCAAAGACCCTCTCAATAATGTTATGTGTGGCAGAGTGTGTCTCACTGTATCTGTTCTCCACCACACATGTGGGCCGGAGGACGGTGTCAAGCCAGGATGCAAGGAATAGGCTCTGTCCCCTGTAAGGTAAACACAGATGTTAGCACCCATTCACAGTGTCGGTGTCCACATTGTATACCATTCTTTGGGATGTGTTGCGGTTGTGCACCAGTCCACCCTACCTCTGACGATATTTCCTAGCTGTGACATGTGTGTGCCTATGTCCACTGCAAGACTCCCTGGAGGTGTATTTGTATTGGGCATGCTGTGTCTACTAGCTGACTAGGTGCCAACTGGGAATGTGGCTGCCTTAAAATAGGCAGCATAGGTGGGAGTTCTGCCAGATGAAGGCACCATGAGCACTGCCGGGTACCGTGCCAGAACATTGGTTATGCACCCTGTTGCATCACACACCACCTGGCAATTGATGGAGTAGAAGCCCTTCCTGTTCAGGCAGGCATCCAGCCCGTCACCAGTGGATACCCAGATGGCACCATGGGTGCAGTCAATGACACTGAGTACTGCAGGTAGGTGCATAACCTGATAGAACTGCTGCATGGTTTACTGTGTGCTCTGCTGCTGTGCAGGGGAATATAATGAACACCTCCATGTGTGGCAGCAGGGCATCTACAAATTGGGCCAGAAGGGGTGAGCTGTCAGACTATGATATGCTGATGGTATCCCCATCAGTGTCTGGAAGGATCCGACGGGAAAGATGCACATTGCAGCCATCACCTTTTGCTCATCTGTCATGGCATGGCTGTGCTGGATGTTACTGCACAGCTGCCCAAGCAGGAGCTCACAAAGCTGCCATAGTATGGCCCCTATTGAGACAGTATCAGCCCACCAGATGGTCCTCATGGAGGGTCTCATAGGAGACTCTAAGTCAGTACCATCTGTGCACAGCATATCACCACTGTGACCTTTGGAGTGGCCTAGGTGGTCTTTTGCCCTCTCTCTCCACCTCCATGGCCAACAGCATGTATGCTGAGAATTCAGCCATGTTGTGCTGTGGTTGCAGTGTCACTGCCCAACTCTGGAGTTTACCAGGAGTAAGTTGGCCTTTTACAGGCAGTATTAGTGCAAAGCAATAGGGTGCACTATGGCACACCGTGTGGCGCTACCCATCTGAACATCATACTGCACCTGTATTCATATCCACCCCTCACATTGCCCGGTACATACGTAACTATGTTTGCCCATGTTATTCCACTTTGTCCATGCTATTTGGGCTTTTGAATATAAGCGTAGGCGCTATTGGCATACGCAATGTCCGTGCAAACTGTTTGCCCATTGGGAAAACTTTTGAATATTGGGCAGCATATGTTTTAAATCTCCTCTTAGGTTTCCTTATTTCATATTTGCATTTATTAGCCATGCCTTGCATTTATTTATATTGGATGCATTGTTATCTGTGGGTAGCTTCTATATAGTTGTTTCTTTCTGAGCAACAGCCTATGGATATTTTAATTCATCCATTTTGATTTTAAACCCTGTCTATTATATTTCATTTTAATCAGGACCCATTTTGTTTCGATCTAAAATTTTGTTTTTAAGGATATCCCATTTCTCGTTAACTGTTTTACCTAAAATTCCATTGGCAGTACTAAAATCCTGAGTCTGAAAATCCTGAGCCATACAAGCCTGAGCCTGATATTCTCTGCACAACGGGTTGCCCGATATTGTGACGAACATCCCAACGACTCAACCGCCTGACACTGCAACGTAACCAAGTGGAGTTACTTATATTAATTTAGGGGAATATGAGGTCGATCCCCACCTGCTCACATACATAACGTAAATGCAATGTCGGGCAGTCAGTCATCAGGATGTTCGCCTGTCGGCAACCGTGTTTCAGGATACCAGGCTTGGGCTTGTGCGGCTCAGGATTTTGAGACTGAGATTTCGAGTATATCCCTTCTACTTCCCAATTCCAATTTTCTAGTTGCTTCTCCATTTTCTGTATAGTTTACCCTATTATAATTATATAATGTGTTTTTGTTTATAATCTTGTCAATTTTGAGAGCTAGTGCAATGTGAAACAGCGTGATTGCTGATCCATGTTGTTGTTTTTTATTGTACAATTATTCTCTCCATTTACATTTGTTAGCACTAAATCTAGGATTTTCAAATCTCTGGTGGGTTCTCTAAACCAGTTATATGAGCGTAAATTCATTTATGATGTCTAACAGTTTTGTTTCTTTGTTACAGCCTTAAGTTCTGTCACCTTGTTGATGCCACTACAGTTGAAGTCCCATAGTATCACAATATTTTTCATACTTTCATATATTTGTCTCATTTCCTGTAACAGATGGTTTGAGGCTCCGTTGCTGTAGTCTGGCAGTCTTCACAAGTGCCTACAATAGTTGTTTCACCTGTACTTATTGATTTATTGATTGATTGACTGAGAAGAAACAGAGATACCTTTGAGTCCGGACTCTTTTACAAAGGTTCCACGTCACAGAACATAATATAGACAATAAGGAACAGTAATGTACAGTAACAGGATTCAGCACAACATAATACATCACAGGTTGCATACAGAAGTTAAGCATAATTTTAAACATTATGTAGGAATACAGGACACAGGGAGTACAGAGTACAATAGGGATAAATCAGTAAAGTAGTTACAAGGTAAAAATTAATTTCAGACATACTGTAGCTCTCACACTAGATGCTGTCTAAGGGTAGAGAGCAATGGCAGGAGGAAGTTCCTTTGTTGGGGGAGGGAAAAGAGGGGCACAAACAACCATAGCAGGGAGGAGGGGCGGGGTGGAGGGGGCACAGCAAGTGGGCAGGAGGAGGAACCCTTGTCAGTAGGAAGTAGGAGGGAGGGGAAGTGGGAGGAGGGAGCAAGGGTAGCAAAGTTAGAAGGAGTCCACAGGGTTAGAGGATACAAGGTGGGACATTCAGTCAGCTAAGCTAGTAGCAGTCACAGGCGTTGGTAGATATAAGGTGTGTCCTGAGGAGATTTGAAATGACCCAGTTTACTTTCAGTGGTGGTGTTGGGAGGGGGGAAGGCGTCATCCACTGCGAGGCCCTGTATTTGAAGGATCTTTGGAAGAGGGAGGTACGTCCCCAGGGGAGTAAGAAAAAGGGCCTTGGAGGAGGGGCACTGCTTTGAGAGAAGTGGCTGGTAGTAACAGACTGGAGAGTCCCAGGGTGAAAGACCAGAGGAGATTTTTTAGCGGGAGGCAGGTTTGATACCACAGCCTGTTGTCAAAATTAAGCCAGTTAGAGAGAGACTATAGAGGGTGCACGTGTGAGTGTAGTGGTCACAGCCAAGGACCAGCCAGCAGGCTTTGTTCAGAGCAACTCTAATTCTGTGGAGGGAGGAACTGTTGGCAACGCCATAGAGTTTATTGAAATTCAGTGTAACCCCTAGATGGCGCCATCCCAGGGGCTACTACCCCTGCCTGATTTGCCACTCAACAGGTTGAGGGGCCTGGATCCAATGGCGGGTGCCTCCACCCAGAGGTCAGGGTTTGCAATAGTTAAACTAACTTGGTCACAGCCCTCTGGGACACTGCAACCCCCTTCTTCCCACTAGTGGCCCACAATATATCAGAATTACCTTCACAGTATACACTTACCCCAGGTCTGGTTCCGCACTGGGACCTCCTGTGAAATGAGATACAGTGCAACAATCACAGTACAGTACTTTAACATAGACAAATACCTCAGGCAGTATAACTTTGCTGAAACGAAGCAGCTCTGATTTATTTAGGGGATATAACAAGGACAGGGGAAATCAGGTTAATTAGCTTATCACTCTAATAATCTCATTTATGGCTCTGTGCACAGGCCTATCCCTATCAGTTACTGTCCCTGGGTACCCAAGCCCTAGTGGCTAGTCCAAACCGTGGCAGCTGGTAGGGGCCCTTTCACACAGAGAAAAGGAGAATTAAACAGTCAGCAGTACAGTAATTCCATTTGGATTTAATGTGGCAATTCAACAGGGAGCGACCCTGAATTAGTACTCACGACCTCCAAATAAGATAGGGTCCTTCAATGTCAGCAGGGCTCACTTGAGGTGCACAAACCTCTTCACATCCATATAAAAGAAAGCACTATACCAGGCAGGCTGCATCTGTATCCGATCGCAATTGCACAATACCCGGGAGAACACACAGCAGATTCAGTTCCTGACAGACCGAGTGTAATTTTCAGCAATTCCTCCAGTCTTCTCAGGGTGAGCCTGGTTTCTACTCTTCAGAGATCCTTTGATTCTTTTCACAGGACGGATTCAGTCCTAACAAGCTGCAGACCGGAACTCTGGCCTTACACACGTTTTTGACTAAAACTGCACACTGAAAAGCACAGGGCTCCTTCCTTCTTCACTGCCAAAGCTCAACTGACACTCCAACTGAAAACCGGCACTTCCTTTGAGTTCCTCCCAGTTCTTGACTGGATTGGCTGTCACCACAATAGACTGCTGCTGTTGGTCCAAAAGGCACTGAAGTCTAAACTACATCTCCCAGAGTCACTGCCCATACAATCCTCTTGTGGCTTGGCTCAGATTATGAGTCCAAGTTCTGATTCGTCCAAGGCACCATTTTAGAGCTAGCTTACCCCTACACTGATTGGTCCAGTTCAGCAGTTCAAAACTAGAATGGGGAACTAGCAGACACAGTTCTGACTGCAAAGAAAGCAGGTTAGACAAACTGTAATTTCATTATTACTCTAAATAATTTCTGGCAAACAGTTACATCTTTCAGATAGGTTCCTTTGCACCCTAGTGACTGCAAAATGAAGTAATTGGCAGCAGTTCGAGTGATACTCAAACAGAGAAGCACACAGTCCCCCATTAAACTAATTATATGTCTGCAAGCAGACAGCTCTTAAAGAGACAGTACCAGAGGCTCTAAAAACACTCACTGATAAATGGCTTAAACGCCAAACACCATTCAGGCTTGGAGCATTCAAGCAAGCTCCTGAAGTCTTTTGGGAACCCCCATTTGCAGGGGTTACACCCTTCTATTCCTGGAAGCTTGAGCGTCCGGCGTCAAGCAAGTACCCCATAAGTTTCAACTGCAACATATACATTTGCATTAGGCTCGCACATGTAATCACTCAGTCAATATATCATTTTACCAAGAACACATTTCTGAAACATTGCAGTACGTCACTTTACATAGTATTACATATACATTGTACCATAACTCAAGTTATTACCTCTTGTACATGAAACCTGAAGAGAGGGGCCCTTCCCTATCAGTTACCTTGGGGCTGATGGGGCAAGGGCACCATACTTAGAGGGCAACACAAGTAACTTGAGTTAGCACTGATGCTCAGTTTGGGCAATGAGCTCTGGGACACATACACTCCTTTATGGACAACATTGAGAGGCAAGTCCACAGGCCTCCCAAGTGAATCATAACTGAGGTGCACCACAGGCTTTTACAGCTCGGCCAGTCTTTCTAGGGGGAACTGTTATAGTCTCTGCACTCTGAGCCTCATTTTCAGCATTGTCCTCACTTGTCAGGGAGTCTCCATGGGGTAGAGAGGCTAGAACTTGGGGCACTTTCAGCTCCAGGAGTTACAGTTTCTGAGTCCACAACATTTGGCTCGCATGGAGAGCTTTCGACACTGGCAGTGGACTGTCAGGGCACTCAAAATACTCTTCTTGTTCGGGTGTATCACCAGTCTGCCCCTAATCTATCATTTTCTCCCTGAAAGCTCAAACAGTTCAACCATGCACAATGATTCCATTTCATCTGATCTGATGCTTTGCACTTCACTTTCTGGGAGCATTGGCTCCCGGACGAAGTTGGGGCTTGGACAGTCCAGAAGGCCCAGTTTCATCTCCAGTATTGACTAGGGATTGCCCCAAATAATTGACTCAGTTCGTAGAAGGGATAGTATTCAAAGTCACTCACTTTCTTCTGATATGGACTGACAGTCATGCTCAACTGGGACTTGTGCAGGGGAACACTTTAACTCTGCTTCTGTAGGTGCAGACTTCCTTGGTCTTTTCTTAGCAGCAGCTCTAGTCACTGGTCCAGAGGGGCAATCTTCTGGGGCTCAGACTCAATCAGGATTTGTCCAATGGGCAGTAAATGATTTCTATGCATTGTTTTTACATCTTTGAATTATTCTCAGGCCTTACTTTGTACACTGGCAGATCATCTAGTTTGCCCACTACAATGTGAGGGAGATGGTGCCATCTGTCAGCAATCTTGTGCTTGCCATGCAGTCCCAGATTTCTTAGCAATACCCGATCTCCTCCTGGAGTTCCTGTGCTTTCACCTTTTATCATACCTTTTTTGTTGGCCAGATTTCTTTGGCAGCCATGGTTTGAGCCAGTTGGTACGCATGAGTTAGCTGGGCTTTTAACTTTGCACATACTGTAAATAGTTGTCAGCTTGAACTCCATCAGGAGAGACCCCAAAACACACATCTACTGGTAGTTCAGCTTCTCTTCCAAACATCAGAGGTAGGGGGAGAATCCAGTGGCATCACTTTTGGTGCAGTTATAAGCATGTACCAGGGTGCTAATTTGTTGGCTCCATCTAGGCTTGTCCTTTGGGTGCAGGGTGCCCAGCATATTCTAGCAAAGTGCGGTTGAAACGCTCAGGCTGTGTCCCCTGGGGGTGGTAAGAGTGGTTCTGGACTTTCGTGACTCCCCACAGAGAAAGCATCTCTTTGATCAGACGACTCTCAAAGTCTCTCCTTGATCAGAATGGATTCTTTGTGGAGCCCCATAGTGAACAAAAAGTTTTCTACAAGTACTTTGGCCACAGTGGATGCTTTCTGGTCTTTGGTGGGGAAAGCTTGGCATATATCTCGTGAATGGCAGGTGACCACCAGCACATTACTGATATTTCTTTGATCTGACTCAAACTTAGAAAATCAATACAGACCAACTCCATGGGTGCACTGGTGGTGATGTTAATAAGGGGCAGCCTCTGGGGCAAAGCTTTCTCTGTAAGCAGCTTACTACAAGTTCGAATGTGTTGCTCCACATCAGCCCCCATCTTAGGCCAATAGAATCTGGATCTCACCAAGTCAAGTGTTCTGTCTATACCAAGGTGCCCCATGTGGTTGTGCAAGGACCTCAGTACTGAGTCTCAAAGGCAGTGGGCAGCACTAGTTGTTGTTTGTCTACTTGTCCCCTCTGTCTACTGTTTCTCTGTATAACAGTTTATTGATCAGTTTCAACTTAGGACCTCTTTGTATAACAGTGCAGTTCTCAAATCAGTGGAGCGTAATTTGGACACATCTTTTCCTGCATAGAGGGCTTCCTAAAGCTGCTTTGATCATGGATCTGGATTGAGCCTCACCGAATACTGTCATTGTCCAGCTGAGGCAGTGCACCAATGTCTATTGCAGAAAAGTGGCAATAAGCAGCAGGTATGCAATTCTCAGAGGCTCCCTGCAATCCACCATGCAGTCCACTGCGTCTGTGGACATTTGTTCCTCCCTGTCAAACTTCCGGCAGAGTGCCCGAATGTCAGGTTCTGCCAATCGGACCAATCATTCTGGGGAACAGGCCTCGGGAGAGAGCATCAGCATCTATGTGGTTCAGACCTGCTCGGTATTCGAGAGATAGTCATATGTAGATAATGCAGAAAGCCACCTATGGCCAGTGGCATCCAACTTAGCTGAGGTCTGCACATAGGTCAAAGGATTATTGTCAGTTTTACTAGTATTTTAGCCCCATAAAAGTACTCATGGAATTGGTCAACAATAGCCCACTTCAAAGCTAGGAACTCTAACTTATGTACAGGATAGTTCTTTTCGGATGGGGTCAGGCTTCTACTGGCAAAGGCCACTGGTCTCAGGCCATTCTCGTGCTTTTGGTACAACACAGCCCCCAACCCTTGCAAGCTAGCATCAGTGTGCAGGACGTAAGGTTTTCTTGGATCGGCATAGGCCAGCACTGGAGCATGGGTAAGTTGATATATGATCTCATGAAAAGCAGTCTCATAATCAGGAGTCCAGCGGGCCCCAAATACTTCACTCGGATGAAAATACACTCTTTCAGTCTTGAGGGACGCTGACTTTTGGTATTTTTGTGGGTTGGGGATACCCTTGAGTAAGGTTGCTAAAGGGCGGATCACTCTTGAATAGTCCTTGATGAAGTTACTGATAATAACCACAGAATCCCAGAATCTTTGCAGTTCTTTAGATTTTTTGGCCAGGCTGGTGGTCAAGGCCTCAACTTTACTTGGCCCATTCTCTATTCCTCGGTGGATACTATGTGTCCCACATACTTTACTGATGTTTGAAAGAATTGACACTTATCAATGGACAGTTTAAGGCCAAAGTCCTCCAGTCGGTCCATACTTAAATAATCTGCTCTCATGTTCCTCCAGTGAGCTGCCAAACACAATAACATCATCTAGGTATACCAGGCACTCTAGTAGTTCATGTCCCCCACTGCACGCCCATCAATCGTTGAAAAGTGGCTGGGGCACCTGAAACTCCTTGAGGCATCCTCAAGAATCTATAGAAGCCAAGGATAGATAAAGGCCGCTCTTCTCACGGTCCTCTGGGGCCATCGATCTGGTAGTACCCATCATGGAGATCCAGCACAGAGAACCACTTGCTCCCTTAGGCAGTCCAAAGCATCCTGAATGCGGGCATTGTGTACTGATCAGGGATAGTCCACGGTTTAAGGTGCGATAATCCACACACATCCTTACTGTTCCATTCTTTTTTCCTCACTACTACAATGGGGAAGCATAAGGGCTTCTGGATTCTTTATTACACCAGCAGCTAACATCTCTTGCAGATGCCGTCTCACATCATCTATGCCGCAGGTGCCAGCGTCGAGACCTCTCACGAAATGGTCTTCGTCATGCAGCCGGATATTGTGCTCAGCTCCTTGCACGATCCTCATCCCATTCCTTTAAAGAAAACACCTGGTCTCTCTGGGCAAGCTTCTCACTGATCCTCACTTTCCATTCAGCTGGCAGCGGGTCACCGTAATCAAACAAGTCAGGCGTTACTCGTCATTCTTCCTTGAACCTTGCTGCTGGGTAGCACTGCAGTGTCTGCACAATGCACATTAGCCAGGATGCTAACCTCTGTGTTTACTCGAATGTCTCTTTCAGACATATTATGAACTTGGACCATTACCCTTCTGGTATAAGCATGGGCTCTAGCTGGTAAAATACTAGCTTGACTAGCAGTCCTTCTGGTAATTTTCCATCGCTTGGTGCATCCAACATTAATATTTTATTCTTAACATCCTTTCTGATACGGACCTCTCCCTGTAAGGTACACTGGGCATTTGGCTGCCAGGATCAGAGATTCAGGATCCTTCTTCCATACAATTCCAAACGGTTCCTCTGGTTCTGTTTTTCAGCATCTCTCTGTGCCTCATAGGCCTTCTTAATTAAAGCCGGAACTCTTAAAGCTCTACTAGTCTTTGACCCTGTTTTTCATAACACAACTGTGCCAGCCTTCCGAATATATGAGCATTTGTTCCAATCAACAAAGGGACACCATCATACAGTCCAGTGGGGGACACACTAGGCTAGGGTCTCTACTTGTTGCCACTCCAGCCACGGAGGTGGGGAAAGACAGCCAATTCGGATATACCCGGATAGGGGTAGGCCTTCTCACTTAACCCCATACATGCAGTCCTTCTAATGGTTGTAAGTGGTACGTCTGACAAATGCTTCTGATACCAATCCTGGAACATAATTGTCACTTGGGAGCCACTGTCTAATACAGCTCTTGTAGACACTCCATTCACCTTTACAGTGGTCTCCATGGAGGGACCCACTATTCTGGACCAGTCTGGAGAGGCGGTAGTGGGGGCCTGGGCAACTGACCCTTGCCACAAAAGGACGTGAATTAGCATTTTGGTGCTCCTCACTGGGATCAAGTGTCGCAGCACCTCTTAACCACTGATTTCTTCTCCAAGCTCTCCTTGTAGCCTATATGCAATTTTGTCAGTGTCTTTTGGGACTGGCATTCCCTTTCATGTGCCCATCTTTCCACAATTATAGCAAAACATACTTTCTGGAGTTTGAGCTGGCCAAGGCGCCACACTGGGAGCCAGGCGGGGTATTACTAACTGGAAACCTTGGTGCCATCTCTGTCTGCGGCGTGATAAGCATTTGGAGACATCTCGTCAGTTTCTCCACTTCCATGGTCAAGGAATTGAGTTTGGAGCTGTTATCAGCAGGAGATACATGGGTGGGTACCCCACCCCATATAGCAGATGGTCGGATATAGGTCAGGGCCCGTACTTGCAGGCGTGCTTTCATAAAGGACTGTTTTTGAATTCCCGGATCTCTCTCAACAGTTCAGCCCATTGTGGCATATCTTTTCCTGTCAGAGCACTCTATTGACTGTCAACCTCTCCCCCTGAACTTCACTTGATGGTCACCTCAGTCACTCGGGTCGTAGCCACAGCTGTTGGTGCAGGTACCTCCCGAGGTCGCCTTTTTCAACTCCTCAATTTCTCTCATTAACTCATCATAGGAGGGTGGGGATCAGTCGATTGCCAGAGTGAATTGAAGCAACAGCAGTTCTGAGAAGGGGGCAGACTTAAGGATTCTGTCCAGTCTGGTTCGGTCCAGTTCAATCACGCTGGCAAACTACCCTTTCTGAGGCATTCTTGCAAATAATTTTTCCAGCCGAGACATAACACGGACAACAACTCCCTTGGTACTGTTGTGCATTTCTTACTCTCCACCATAGGTCCTCATCAGAATCTGGGCTCCTATACACATTCTCCAAGGCCTCAAGATAGGCCTGTGCAGTCGCTTCAGGGTTACTGGCCCGTTTTAGCAGACTGATGGTAGCCAGGGCAGGACCTCGGAGGCTCCTACTAACCCTCTTTCGCCGCCTTCCGAGCACTGCCATTCTAGCACTTGGGGGGGCAACATAGTCTATCCAGGTCTCCCAGTCATCCTCCCCTTGGGGGTGGGGGAGGGTGCCAGAGAAGATCCTCAACCTTCGGTCAGAAATGTGACTAATGGCAGGTGCAGAAATAGGAGTCTGCATTGGTTCAGCCACCATTACGGGCACTGGAGCAGGAGAGGGTGTTGGGGAGGAACACCCCAGGTGGCAAGAATAGTTTCTTCAAGTCCTCCACAGTTTTCCCTCTCCCAGCAACCATTCAGCAAATTTCTACTCAAAAGTTTCTAGATAGTGGTGGGGCTGATTCCCCAGGTCTTTACTGTCCTTAGTTATCACTCCAAGCAGTGAGGGCTCCTCTGGGGTAATGGTCTGTGGCACTTTGGAGCTATCTATGGGATCCTTAAACCCTACTAGGGCCAGGAAAGTGTGGGTGAGCAGATTAGCATGCCGACCCACCACCACAGGGTTTTGTAAACCTTCCACCTTGGAAAGTACTCCTGCACAGTGTCCGTATTGATACCCAGGGGATGTCCAGGATAAGCATAGCATTTTGGGGGTCGATCTCCTCCCCAGTACACCACTCCACCAGCGGTGCACAGCCACTTCTGTCGGGGTACCTATTTTTCTTAACAGTGGTTCTGTAACATGGCCACTAGAGGACACACAATCCCAGCGTGAGCCTCCAAGATGTAACCCCTAGATGGCGCTATCCCAGGGGCTACTACCCCTGCCTGATTTGCCACTAACAGGTTGAGGGCCTGGATCCAATGACGGGTGCCTCCACCCAGAGGTCAGGGTTTGCAATAGTTAAACTAACTTGGTCACAGCCCTCTGGGACACTGCAACCCCTTTCTTCCCACTAGTGGCCCACACAATATATCAGAATTACCTTCACAGTATACACTTACCCCAGGTCTGGTTCCGGCACTGGGACCTCCTGTGAAATGAGATACAGTGCAACAATCAC
Organism: Neoceratodus forsteri; assembly: GCA_016271365.2. Taxonomy (NCBI): domain Eukaryota; kingdom Metazoa; phylum Chordata; order Ceratodontiformes; family Ceratodontidae; genus Neoceratodus; species Neoceratodus forsteri. Next base: position 426,465,336 of record CM057459.1, on the reverse strand, counting down.
AGTACAGTACTTTAACATAGACAAATACCTCAGGCAGTATAACTTTGCTGAAACGAGCAGCTCTGATTTATTTAGGGGATATAACAAGGACAGGAAATCAGGTTAATTAGCTTATCACTCTAATAATCTACCTATGGCTCTGTGCACAGGCCTATCCCTATCAGTTACTGTCCCTGGGTACCCAAGCCCTAGTGGCTAGTCCAAACCGTGGCAGCTGGTAGGGCCCTTTCACACAGAGAAAAGGAGAATTAAACAGTCAGCAGTACAGTAATTCCATTTGGATTTAATGTGGCAATTCAACAAGGAAGCGACCCTGAATTAGTACTCGACCTCCAAATAAGACCGGGTCTATTCCAATGTCAGCAGAGACCACTTGAGTGCACAAACCTCTTCACACATCCATATAAAAGAAAGCACTATACCAGGCAGGCTGCATCTGTATCCCGATCGCAATTACTGCACAATACCGGGAGAACACACAGCAGATTCAGTTCCTGACAGACCGAGTGTAATTTTCAGCAATTCCTCCAGTCTTCTACAGGGTGAGCCTGGTTTCTACTCTTCAGAGATCCTTTGATTCTTTTCAGGACGGATTCAGTCCCTAACAAGCTGCAGACCGAACTCTGGGCTCATACACGTTTTTTGACTAAAACTGCACACTGAAAAAGCACATGGGCTCCTTCCTTCTTCACTGCCAAAGCTCAACTGACACTCCAACTGAAAAACCGGGCACTTCCTTTGAGTTCCTCCCAGTTCTTGACTGGATTGGCTGTCACTCACAATAGACTGCTGCTGTTGGTCCAAAAGGCACTGAAGTCTAAACTACATCTCCCAGAGTCACTGCCCATACAATCCTCTTGTGGCTGGCTCAGATTATGAGTCCAAGTTCTGATTCGTCCAAGGCACCATTTTAGAGCTAGCTTACCCCTCACTGATTGGTCCAGTTCAGCAGTTCAAAACTAGAATGGGGAACTAGCAGACACAGTTCTGACTGCAAAGAAAGCAGGTTAGACAAACTGTAATTTCATTATTACTCTAAATAATTTCTGGCAAACAGTTACATCTTTCAGATAGGTTCCCTTTGCACTCCTAGTGACTGCAAAATGAAGTAATTGGCAGCAGTTCGAGTGATACTCAAACAGAGAAGCACACAGTCCCCCATACAACTAATTATGTCTGCAAGCAGACAGCTCTTAAAGAGACAGTACCAGAGGCTCTAAAACACTCACTGATAAATGGCTTAAACGCCAAACACCATTCAGGCTTGGAGCATTCAAGCAAGCTCCTGAAGTCTTTTGGGAACCCCATTTGCAGGGGGTTACATCAGTTTATTGATATTCTAGGATTACAATACCTTTGAGCCATGGCTTTTTACAAAGGTTCCATGTCCACTTTGAAAACAAATACAAACATAACAGGCATGGGATAGGCAATTCAAGCAGTGGAAATACAATACATTTGAGGGAGCAGATGGTACAGGACACAGAATATGTATGAATGATGCAGTACATGTGAAAGAGCAAGTAGTGCAATGGATTCTAGGCAGGGTGAGGTAGTTTGGAAACAGCCAGAGGAGAGAAAGGAGAGGTAAGGGCAAGGGATTTACTGGGACAGATTGAGGGATTGAGGGGAACACTAGAAGACAGCGGAGCAGCCGAAGGGCATTGTCAGGTTTTAAAGTGCTAAAGCCAGGAGGAGACGAGGATGGGGGGCAGGGGACAGGAGTCATGGAGTGGGGGTAGTGCAAGAGCAGATTAGGCGTGACAGTCACAGGAGCTGGAGGCAGAGAGGTGGAGGCGAAGGTCAGTTTTGAACTGGCCTAGCCTTTGCAGCGAGGTGGTGTCTTTCTTGAGTCCATTAAACCAGGAGGGTGCACGGTGCACAAACGACCTTTGTCCCTGCGAGATGCGGCACCGTGGTATGTGCAGAATTTGATTTTCAGAATCCCTGGTGAGGTGGGGGATGCATGCTGCATGTAGTAGTGCCTGGACTCCTGGGGGTGCAAGGCCCTAGCATAGAGTAGGATACCATAGTCAATAAGTAGAGTATTGAAGAAGAGACCACCATACGTGAGGGCTTCAGGGTGAAACAGTGCTTTGTGTCTGATAGAAGGCCAAGTCTGGTGTTGACAGCCATGAGAGAGAGATGGATATGCTCACAGTAGTTAAGAGAGGCGTCCAATGTAATACCAAAGTATTTAAAGGTAGCAACCTGGTTCAAGGGGCTGATGCTGGAAATTTAGGATATCCCAGGGATGGCCTTTGTTTTGTTCTGGCGATGGAGAATAACATGCTTTTGGTCTTTTATAATTTAATACAAGGTGGTGTTCAGCTAACCAGGATTCTGTATCTGAGAAGGCTTTCAAGGGTACCACGAGTGTGAGGATCGGAGTGGAGGCGAAAAGAACAGCCATCGGTGTAAGTAGTACTTTGCCCGAGCAGGCACTAGGTAGAGTATTTGAAATATGTAACCCCTGCAAATGGGGGTTCCCAAAAGACTTCCAGGAGCTTTGTTTGAATGTTCCAAGCCTGAATGGTGTTTCATGCTTGCCATTTATCAGTGAGTGTTTTTGAACCTCTGGTACTGTCTCTTTAAGAGCTGTCTGTTTGCAGACATAATTAGTTGTATGGGGGACTGTGTGTTTCTTTGATTGAGTACCACTCAAGTTGCTGCCAATTCACCCCATTTTGCAGTCACTAGAGTGCAAAGGAACCTGTCTGAAAGATGTAACTGATTGCCAGAAATCATTTACAGTAATAATAAAATTACAGTTTGTCTAACTGCTTTCTTTGCAGTCAGAACTGTCTGCCTAGTTCCCCATTCTGGTTTTGAACTGCTGAACTGGACCAATCAGTGTGGGTAAACTAGCTCTAAAATGATGCCTTGGACTAATCAGAACTTGGGACTCATAATCTGAGCCAGCCACAAGAGGATTGTATGGCAGTGACTCTGGGAGATGTAGTTAGACTTCGGTGCCTTTTTGACCAACAGCAGCAGTCTATTGTGAGTGACAGCCAATCCAGTCAAGAACTGGGAGGAACTCAAAGGAAGTGCCTGTTTTTGTCTGTTGGGAGTTTCAGTTTGAGATCTGAAAGTGAAGGGAAAGAAACCCTGTGCTTCTTCAGTGCACAGTTTCAGTCAAAAACGTGTGCAAGGCCCAGAGTTCCGGTCCACAACTTGTAGTAATCTTGTTAGGACTGAATCGCCTGTGAAAAGAATCAAAGGATCTCTGAAGAGTAGAAACCAGGCTCACCCTGTAGAAGACTGAAGAAATTGTTGAATTACACTCGGTCTGTCAGGAACTGAATCTGCTGTGTGTTCTCCTGGTTATGTGCAGTATTGCGATTGGGATACAGATGCAGCCTGCCTGGTATAGTGCTTTCTTTTTTACCATATAAATGTGTGAGGAGTCTCTTGGAGATCAAAAGTAGCCCTGCTGACATTGAAGGACCATATTTCTTTGGAGGTCGTGAGTACTAATTGGGCTCGCCTGTTGAATTGCCACATTAAATCCAAATGGAATTACTGTACTGTTGACTGTTTAATTTTCCTTTTCAGGTGTGAAAGGGCCCCTACCAGCTGCCACGGTTTGGACTAGCTACTAGGGCCTGGGTACCCAGGACAGTAACTGGTAGGGATAGGCCTGTGCACAGAGCCATAGGTAGATAGTAAAGTGATAAGATAATTAACCTGATTTCCCTGTCCTTGTTATATCCCCTAAATAAATCAGAGCTGTTTGTTTCAACAAAGTTATACTGCCTGAGGTATTTGTATATGTTAAAGTACTGTACTGTGATTGTTGCACTGTATCTTATTTTACAGGATGTCCCGTGCCTGAACCAGCCTTGGGGGTAAGTGTATACTGTGAAGGTAATCTTTGCTATATTGTGTGGGCCACTAGTGGGAAGAAAGGGGTTGCAGTGTCCCAGAGGGCTGTGACCAAGTAAGTTTAACTATTGCAAACCCTGACCTCTGGGTGGAGGCACCCTCATTGGGATCCAGGGCCCCTCAACCTGTTAGTGGCAAATCAGGCAGGGTAGTAGCCCTGGATAGGCGCCATCTAGGGTTACATTTTGAGGCTCACCGCTGGATTGTGTGTCTCTAGTGGCCATATTTACAAACCACTGTTAAGGGAAAAAAAATAACAAATAAATAAATGGGTACCTGACAGAAGTGGCTGTGCACCGGCTGGTGGAGTGGTGTACTGGGAGGAGATCGACCCCAAAATGCTATGCTTATCCTGGACATCCCCTGCATACAACACGGACACTGTGCAGGAGAGTACTTCCAAGGTGGAAGGTTTACAAATCCTGTGGTGGTGGGTCGGCACGCTAATCTGCTCACCCACACTTTCCTGGCCCTAGTAGAGTTTAAGGATCCCATAGATAGCTCCAAAGTACCACAGACCATTACCCCAGAGGGAGCCCTCACTGCTTGGAGAGTGATAACTAAGGACAGTAAAGACCTGGGGAATGAGCCCCCACCACTATCTGAAACTTTGAGGAGAAATTTGCTAAATGGTTGCTGGGAGAAGGGAAAACTGTGGAGGACTTGAAGAAACTATTCTTGCCACTGGGGTGTTCCTCCCCAACACCCTCTCCTGCTCCAGTACCCGTAATGGTGGCTGAACCAATGCAGACTCCTATTTCTGCACCTGCCATTAGTCACGACTTCACCAAGGTTGAGGATCTTCTGGCACCTCCCCACCCCCAAGGGAGGGATGACTGGGAGACCTGATAGACTATGTTGCCCCAAGTGCTAGAATGGCAATGCTCGGAAGCCGGTGCTAAAGAGGGTTAGTGAGAGCCTCCGGAGGTCCTGCCCTGGCTACCATCGCGCTAAACGGGCCAGTAACCCTGAAGCCACTGCACGTGCTCATCTTGGAGGCCTTGGAGAATGTGTATGGGAGCCAGATTCTGATGAGGACCTATGGTGAGAGTAAGAAATGCACAACAGTACCAAGGGGAGTTGTTGTCTGTGTATGTCTCGGTTGGAAAAATTGTTGCAAGAATGCCTCAGAAAGGGTAGTTTGCCAGCGATTGAACTGGACCGAACCAGACTGGACAGAATCCTTAAGTCTGCCCCCTCTCAGAACTGCTGTTGCTTCAGTTACGCCTGGCAAATCGACTGGAATCCCCACCCTCCTATGATGAGTTAATGAGAGAAATTCGAGGAGTTGAGAAAAGGCGACTCGGGAGGGATCTGCACCAATAGCTGTGGCTATGACCCTAGTGACTGAGGGTGGCCCATCAAGTGAAGTTCAGGGCAGAGGTTGGCAGTCAATGAGTGCTCTGATAAGGAAAAGATATGCCACAATGGGGCTTAACTGTTGAGAGAGATCCGAATTCAAAAACAGTCCCTTTATGAAGGCCACGCCTGCAAGTACGGGCCCCATCATCCTATCCGATCTGTTATGGGGTGGGGATACCACCCATGTATTCCGCTGATAACAGCTCCGAACTCGATTCCTTGACCATGGAAGTGAGAAACTGATGAGATGTCTCCAAATGCTTATCACGCAGACAGAGATGCAGCACCAAGGTTTCCAGTTAGTAATACCCCCCGCCCTGGCTCCCAGTGTGGCACCTCGGCCAGCTCAAACTCCAAAAGTATGTTTTGCTATAATTGTGGGAAGGATGGGCACATGAAAAGGGAATGCCAATCCCCAAAAGACACTGACAAAGTTGCATATAGGCTACAAGGAGAGCTTCGAGAACAAATCAGTGTTAAGAGGTGCACGAAATGATCCCAGTGAGGGCACCAAAATGCTAATTCACGTCCTTTTGTGGCAAGGTCAGTTGCCCAGGCCCCACTACCGCCTCCCAGACTGGTCCAGAATAGTGGGTCCCTCCATGGAGACCACTGTAAAGGTAAATGGAGTGTCTACAAGAGCTGTATTAGACAGTGGCTCCCAAGTGACAATTATGTTTCAAGATTGGTATCAGAAGCATTTGTCAGACGACTCTTACAAACCATTAGAAGGACTGCTGTATGTATAAGTTAAGAAGGCCTACCCTATTCTGGGTATATCCCAATTTGGCTGTCTTTCCCACCTCCGGGCTGGAGTGGCCGAACAAGTAGAGACCCTAGCCTTAGTGTGTCCCCCTACTGACTGTATGATGGTGTCCTTTGTTGATTGGAACAAATGCTCATATGTTCAGAAGGCTGGCACATTTGTGTTATGAAAAACAGGGTCAAAGACTAGTAGAGCTTTAAGAGTTCCGGCTTTAATTAAGAAGGCCTATGAGGCACAGAGAGATGCTGAAAAATATAGAACCAGAGGAACCGGTCGGAATTGTATGGAAGAAGGATCCTGAGTCTCTGATCCTGGCACCAAATGCCCAGTGTACCTTAGCAGGAGAGTCCGTGATCAAGAAAGGATGTTAAGAATAAAATATTAATGTTGGATGCACCAGGCGATGGAAAATTGCCAGAGGGACTGCTGGTCGTCTAGTATTTTGCCCGCTAGAGCCCATGCTTATGCCAGAAGGGTAATGGTCCAAGTTCATAATGTGTCTGAAAGAGACATTCAGGTAAATAGAGGTTGCATCCTGGCTAATGTGCATTGTGCAGACACTGCAGTACTACCCAGCAGCAAGAGTTCAAGGAAGAATGTGACAGAGTAACCTGACTTGTTTGATTTCGCAACTCCCGCTGCCAGCTGAATGGAAAGTGAGGATCAGTGAGAAGCTTGCCCAGAGAGACCAGGTGTTTTCTTTAAAGGAATGGGACGAGGATGCGTGCAAGGAGCTGAGCACAATATCCTCGCTGCATGACGAAGACCATTTCTGGGAGAGGTCTTGACGCCTGGCACCTGCTGATATAGATGATGTGAGACTTGCATCTGCAAGAGATGTTAGTGTTGGTAATACAAGAATCCAGAAGCTCCTCATGCTTCCCCATTGTGGTAGTGAGGAAAAGAATGGACAGTATGATGCGTGGATTATCGCACCTAAACCGGGCGGACTATCCCTGATCAGTACACACATGCCCCGTGATTCAGATGCTTTGACTGCCTAAACGTGGGAGCAAGTGGTTTCTGTGCTGGATCTCCTCGTGAGTGGGTACTACTAGATCCCGATGGCCCCAGAGGACCGTGGAGAAGATGAGCTTTTACCTGTCCGCTTGGCTTTCTATGAATTCATGAGGATGCCTCAAGGGATTTCAGGTGCCCCAGCCACTTTTCAACGATTGATGGAGCGTGCAGTGGGGACATGAACTTACTAGAGTGCCTGGTATACCTAGATGATGTTATTGTGTTTGGCAGCTCACTGGAGGAACATGAGAGCAGATTATTTAAGGTATTGGATCGACTGGAGGACTTTGGCCTTAAACTGTCCATTGATAAGGTCAATTCTTTCAAACATCAGTAAAGTATGTGGACACATAGTATCCACCGAGGAATAGAGACCACTCCAAGTAAAGTTGAGGCCTGACCACCTGGCCACAGCCCAAAAATCTAAAAAGAACTGCAAAGATTCCTGGGATTCTGTGGTTATTATCGGCGTCATCAAGGACTATTCAAGAGTGATCCGCCTTTACTTAACCTTACTCAAGGGTATCCCCAACCCACAAAAATACCAAAAGTCAGGCCCCTCAAGACTGAAAGAGTGTATTTTCATCCGAGTGAAGTATTTGGGTCCGCTGGACTCCTGATTGTGAGACTGCTTTTCATGAGATCATATATCAACTACCCATGCTCCAGTGCTGGCCTATGCCGATCCAAGAAAACCTTACGTCCTGCACACTGATGCTATTGCAAGGGTTGGGGCTGTGTTGTACCAAGAGCACGAGAATGGCCTGAGACCAGTGGCCTTTTTGCCAGTAGAAGCTCTGACCCCATCTGAAAAGAACTATCCTGTACATAAGTTAGAGTTCCTAGCTTTGAAGTGGGCTATTGTTGACCAATTCCATGAGTACTTGTATGGGGCTAAAATACTAGTAAAACTGACAATAATCCTTTGACCTATGTGCAGACCTCATCAATTGGATGCCACTGGCACAGGTGGCTTTCGCATTATCTACCTATGACTATGCTCTCGAATACCGAGCAGGTCTGAACCACATAGATGCTGATGCTCTCTCCGGAGGCCTGTTCCCCAGAATGATTGGGTCCGATTGGCAGAACCTGACATTCGGCACTCTGCGGAAGTTTGACAGGGAGGAACAATGTCCACGGATGCAGTGGACTGCATGGTGGATTGCTTGGGACCCTCTGAGAATTGCATACCTGCTGCTTATTGCCACTTTTCTGCAATAGACATTGGTGCACTGCCTCAGCTGGACAATGACAGTATTCGGCGGGCTCAATCCCATGATCCTATGATCAAATCAGCTTTGAAGCCCTCTATGCAGGAAGATGTGTCCAATTACTTCCACTGATTTGAGAACTGCACTGTTATACAAAGAAGGTCCTAAGTTGAAACTGATCAATAAACTGTTATATAGAGAAACAGTAGACAGAGGACAAGTAGACAAACAACAACTGGGTGCTGCCCACTGCCTTTCTTGAGACTCAGTATTGAGGTCCTTGCACAACCACATGGGGCACCTTGGTATAGACAGAACACTTGACTTGGTGAGATCCAGATTCTATTGGCCTAAGATGGGGGCTGATGTGGAGCAACACATACGAACTTGTAATCGCTGCTACAGAGGAAAGCTTTTGCCCCAGAGGGCCTGCCCCTTTGTTAACATAACCACCAGTGCACCCATGGAGCTGGTCTGTATTGATTTTCTGAGTTTGGAGTCAGATCAAAGAAATATCAGTAATGTGCTGGTGGTCACTGACCATTTCACGAGATATGCCCAAGCTTTCCCCACCAAAGACCAGAAAGCATCCACTGTAGCCAAAGTACTCAGCAGAAAACTTTTTGTTCACTATGGGGCTCCACAAAGAATCCATTCTGATCAAGGGAGAGACTTTGAGAGTCGTCTGATCAAAGAGATGCTTTCTCTGTGGGGAGTGAGAAAGTCCAGAACCACTCTACCACCCCAGGGGACCCACAGCCTGAACGCTTCAACCGCATTTTGCTAGATATGTGGCACCCTGCACCCAAAGGACAAGCCTAGATGGAGCCAACAAATTAGCACCCTGGTACATGCTTATAACTGCACCAAAAGTGATGCCACTGGGTTCTCCCTCACCGCCTGATGTTTGGAAGAGAAGCTCGACCACCGGTAGATGTGTGTTTTGGGGTCTCTCCTGATGGGGTTCAAGCTGACAACTATTTACAGTATGTGCAAAAGTTAAAGGCCCAGCTAACTCATGCGTACCAACTGGCTCAAACCATGGCTGCCAAAAGAAATCTGGCCAACAAAGAAAGGTATGATAAAAGGTGAAAGCACAGGAACTCCAGGAGGGAGATCGGGTATTGCTAAGAAATCTGGGACTGCATGGCAAACACAAGATTGCTGACAGATGGCACCATCTCCCTCACATTGTAGTGGGCAAACTAGATGATCTGCCAGTGTACAAAGTAAGGCCTGAGAACAATTCAAAAGATGTAAAAACAATGCATAGAAATCATTTACTACCCATTGGACAAATCCTGATTGAGTCTGAGCCCCCAGAAGATGCCCCCTCTGGACCAGTGACTAGAGCTGCTGCTAAGAAAGATCAAGGAAGTCTGCACCTACAGAAGCAGAGTTAAAGTGTTCCCCTGCAGAAGTCCCAGTTGAGCATGACTGTCAGTCCATATCAGAAGAAAGTGAGAGTGACTTTGAATACTATCCTTCTTACTAACTGAGTCAATTGTTTCGGGGCAATCCCTAGTCAATACTGGAGACAAAGCTGGGCCTTCTGGACTGTCTATGCCCCCAGCTTCATCCCTGGAGCCAATGCTCCCAGAAAGTGAAGTGCAAAGCATCAGATCAGATGAAATGGAATCATTGTGCATGGTTGAACTGTTTGAGCTTCAGGGAGGAAAATGATAGATTGGGGCAGACTGGTGATACACCTAACAAGAAGAGTATTTTGAGTTCTGACAGTCCACTGCCAGTGTCTGAAAGCTCTCCATGCGAGCCAAATGTTGTGGACTCAGAAACTGTAACTCCTGGAGCTGAAAGTGCCCCAAGTTCTAGCCTCTCTACCCCATGGAGACCCTCTGACAAGTGAGAACAATGCTGAAAATGAGGCTCAGAGTGCAGAGACTGTAACAGCTCCCCTAGAAAGACTGGTCGAGCTGTAAAGCCTGTGGTGCACCTCAGTTATGATTCCCTGGGCCGCCAGTGGACCTGCCTCTCAATGTTGTCCATAAAGGAGTGTATGTGTCCCCGAGCTCATTGCCCAAACTGAGCGTTAGTGCTAACTCCAAGTTACTTGTGTTGCCCTCTAAGTATGGTGCCCTTGCCCCGTCCAGCCCCAAGGTAACTGATAGGAAGGGTCCCCTCTCAGGTTTCATGTACAAGAGGTATAACTTGAGTTATGGTACAATGTGTGTGTTATACTGTGTAAAGAGGACGTACTGCAATGTTTCAGAAATGGTTCTTGGTAAAATGATGTATTGACTGATGATTGCATGTGTGAGCCTAATGCAAATGTATATGGTTGCAGTTGAAACTTTATGGTACTTGCTTGACGCTGGACGTCCAAGCTTTTCCTAGGCCAGGAAGGGTGTAACCCCTGCAAATGGGGGTTCCCAAAAGACTTCCAGGAGCTTGCTTGAATGCTCCAAGCTTGAATGGTGTTTCATGTGCTAAGCCATTTATCAGTGAGTGTTTCTAGAACCTCTGGTACTGTCTCTTTGAGAGCTGTCTGCTTGCAGACATAATTAGTTTGTATGGGGGACTGTGTGTTTCTTTGATTGAGTACCACTCTAGCTGCTGCCAATTCACCCCATTTTGCAGTCACTAGGAGTGCAAAGGGAACCTGTCTGAAAGATGTAACTGATTGCCAGAAATCATTTACAGCAATAATAAAATTACAGTTTGTCTAACCTGCTTTCTTTGCAGTCAGAACTGTCTGCCTAGTTCCCCATTCTGGTTTTGAACTGCTGAACTGGACCAATCAGTGTGGGGTAAACTAGCTCTAAAATGATGCCTTGGACGAATCAGAACTTGGGACTCATAATCTGAGCCAGCCACAAGAGGATTGTATGGGCAGTGACTCTGGGAGATGTAGTTTAGACTTCGGTGCCTTTTGGACCAACAGCAGCAGTCTATTGTGAGTGACAGCCAATCCAGTCAAGAACTGGGAGGAACTCAAAGGAAGTGCCTTGGTTTTTGTCTGTTGGGAGTTTCAGTTTGAGATCTGAAAGTGAAGGAAAGAAACCCTGTGCTCCTTCAGTGCACAGTTTCAGTCAAAAAAGTGGAAGGCCCAGAGTTCCGTCTACAACTTGTGTAACTGCTTGTTAGGACTGAACTGTTCCTGTGAAAAGAATCAAAGGATCTCTGAAGAGTAGAAACCAGGCTCACCCTGTAGAAGACTGAAGAAATTGTTGAATTACACTCGGTCTGTCAGGAACTGAATCTGCTGTGTGTTCTCCTGGTTATTGTGCAGTAATTATGATTGGGATACAGATGCAGCCTGCCTGGTATAGTGCTTTCTTTTTACCATATAAATGTGTGAGGAGTCTCTTGGAGATCAAAAGTAGCCCTGCTGACATTGAAGGACCATATCTTCTTTGGAGGTCGTGAGTACTAATTGGGTCGCTCCCTGTTGAATTGCCACATTAAATCAAAATGGAATTACTGTACTGCTGACTGTTTAATTTTCCTTTTCTCTGTGTGAAAGGGCCCCTACCAGCTGCCACGGTTTGGACTAGCCACTAGGGCCTGGGTACCCTAGGGACAGTAAATTAGTGGATAGGCCTGCACAGAGCCATAGGTAGATAGTAAAGTGATAAGCTAATTAACCTGATTTCCCCTGTCCTTGTTATATCCCCTAAATAAATCAGAGCTGTTTGTTTCAACAAAGTTATACTGCCTGAGGTATTTGTCTCATGTTAAAGTACTGTACTGTGATTAGTTGCACTGTATCTTATTTTACAGGATGTCCCGTGCCTGAACCAGCCTTGGGGGTAAGTGTATACTGTGAAGGTAATTCTGCTATATTGTGTGGGCCACTAGTGGAAGAAAGGGGTTGCAGTGTCCAGAGGGCTGTGACCAAGTAAGTTTAACTATTGCAAACCCTGACCTCTGGGTGGAGGCACCCGCCATTGGATCCAGGCCCTCAACCTGTTAGTGGCAAATCAGGCAGGGGTAGTAGCCCCTGGGATAGCGCCATCTAGGGGTTACATATGCTAAAAAGGAGGGGTCCAAGAAAGAAGCCCTGGGGAACACCAGATCTAACTGAGAGTCTGGAGGAGAGTGTACTGCACCAATTCTGACTTGTTGAGATATGTCTGCTAGATAGTGGGCAAACCAGTTGGTAGCATCCTGGGAGAGGCCTGAGAGGGGAGGACTTCCAGGAGGAAGGAGTGATTTACCATTCAAAGCCTTGACAGGTCCATGAGGAGCTGCACCAGCCCAGGTGGCCCTTGTCAAGGGCAGAGTGAAAGGCTGAGAAGAATTCAATCAGGGCCGAGGTGGTGCTGTGAGCTTTGCAGAAGCCATGTTGTTCTTGACAGAGCAAATTCTATTTTGAGAGATGTTCGGTAAGCTGTTCCAAACGATCCTCTCCAGAGCCTTAGATGGGAGAGGGCATGGAGATGGGCCTGAAGTTCCCTGCAAAGGTTGGATCATCTCCTTTGTGGACTGGAGTAACTAAGGTGGCTTTCCACTTGGCAGGGAATTGGCTAAGGCAAAGGGAGTGGTTATGAAGTGAGGTAAGAGGGGTAGAAGTTCATCAAGGGTTAGAGCGAAGAGTTTGAGGTCTAGGGAGTTGCTGCTAAATCAAGAGCTCCCTAGAGCCTTTAATAGGTAAGGCTTGGCATCCCTGGAGGACAAAGCTTTGAAGCGAAATGTGAGGATGGGGGGAGGAGTGGTCGAGGTTGATGGATCAAAGAAGTGGGGTGGTGGTAGAATACTGTTGAGGTCTGTGAAGGAGGAGTTAAGCTGTCAGCTATTTGTCTGGGGTCAGTGACAGCAGTGCCATTTGAGACGAAAGTTAAAGGAGGGGGACACAGCTTTTCCACAGAGCTCTTTTAGATTGTCCCTAATATTTTCTACCCTGGCCCCAAGACATACTAAGTGAGACCCTGTAATGTTCGGCCTTGACTTTGTGTAATTCTTAAGTGCATTTGTTTCTTGCTGCGAGGTAGCGTTGTTTCGTCATCTGGCCTGCCAGTGTCAATGGCAATTCGCCAGAGGGTGTCAGCAGTGATGCATCAGGTCAAGGAATGTTTTGGACAGCCATGGGGTGGAGTGGCCTTTGATCAGATGCTTAGTAAAAGGGAAAATAGGTCACATGCATAGTTAAAGGAGTGGATGAAATAAGTGGCGTGCGAGTCAATGTTGAGGCAGTATTTATGGGAGACCAGTCCCAGAGCGCAAGATGGTGCATTAGGTGCTTGAGGCTTCCAGGTTTTAGTCTATGTTGGAAGAAGACTTTGGGTTAAACCTCAGGAACCACAGGCAGAGCACAGGAGAGTGGTCACCCAGGGCATCGGGAAGGACTGACAGACTAAGTCTGTTGGGATGGTTGGTGAAGATCAGGTCCAGGAGGGAGGCGGATCAAATCCTTGAGTTGTGATGAGTGGAGCGGTGATGACTTGTGTGAGGTCCATGGCGGTGATGGCATCTTTGTACAGGAAGAAGGGAGCTGGATAACCAGTTGATATTGAAGTCGCCACCCATATAGTTACGAAGTGCCTCCTAGTAAAATAATGATTTTCAAGTTGTATATTATTCAAGCAGTTTTTAAGGTAGAGGGGCACAATACCACCAACACCACCACCAATCCTGTTTTTCTGTTTTAAATACAGTGCATGCAGTCATTTTCTGACCCCATACTTTGTTACTGTCACACTAGGTCTCAGTTATGGAGATCAAATTAAAGTTTTCTTTATGAAGCAGCCTCTAGTTCGTGCACTTTATTATTTTTTCCATATAGGTGTTTATCTCTCCTGGCTGGTGGAGGCTTGTGTCAGCCATCGTACTGGGCATCCATGATCTTTCAAGGCCACCCTCACTGCACCTCAGCAGAACCACCGGAGCTGGCCTGAGGGCATCATCCAGCCACAACCCCCGCATTTTTCCACTTTTCTTCCCTTAATCCCCAGAGCTCCCAGACAAGGCTGGCATGTCATGGAGGCACACATGCATGCCTTGGCCCAACTGATTCTGCTCCACCCACCCCTGGCCTAGCACCCAACTCCCACTCCTGCCTGAACCACCATCACACCTCCACATGGTGGTGGTCTTAGGCAGGAGAGCTGACCTCCCAATCCAGGAGAGAAAGTAGCCTGGCGGCGCTCTATCCTCTCCCAGCACTGTCCCCCAGCTGACCCCCAGCAACCTGTGCTCATTCCCAAACATGGGTCTCCAGTGTGGCAAGAGGTAGGCGCCAGCACCTCAGTGCCACTGGGCCAGCCGTGCACTTTATTATTTAATGATCTTGCATTCAAATATAGTATTTTGAGTGACCTAATGTTATGTTTTATGTTTGTACTACCCAGGTTCTCACCTATATGTGCTAAGTTGGCAACTGTTATTTCCTGCCAATACCTCTCTCCCTGTTCAGTTTAAATTACATGATATGCCTTTGTCTTCATTCTTTGGCCAATACTGCCTTCTTTTTCATTGAGTTGCATGCCATTCTTAAAGTAAAGGTCTTTCCGTCCTTGAATTTATCCAGTTTCTAATGAATTCAAGCTGTTCCCTTGTAGCCCATATTCTCAGCCATTGATTTATGCTCTCTGTGTTATTGTTTCTGCACGATTTGGCTCCAGGTATGGGCAGGACCTCTGAAAAACAGCTCAAAATAGTTTTTAATGATTTTCAAAGTTCTCAAAATTTATTTTGTATTTCATTTTCCTCGATTATTGAATATTATTGGACCCACATGTATCACCAATAATGGAGGTGTAGCACCAGCTTTAATTGGCTTTTCTATTCTTTCTTTCACATGTCTAACTCTTATCCTGGGAGACAGACTACTTAGGTGTGCTCATTTGTACCTTCACATTTTGTACTGTCGGCAACTTTGACTATAGAGTCACCAGTCACAACAGTTCTCTATTGGTGATGTCCTGTGCCAACTTAGTCATAACCAAGTTCTCTCCTTCCCTGTTTGTGAACTCATGTGTTGAGTTGTTCATAGCCACATTCACTCCTCCAGTAGTGTTTTCCACCTCATTATCTTCTAAGAGACTAAATCTGTTTTGTCAAAGCTTACAGGTATCGCTTGACATTTAGATCCTTTCTTTGTCTTTTATTCCCCTTACCATACACCATTCTTGATCCGTGTCAGACTCATTTTCTGTTCTTTCCTTTTTCCCATATTGTCACCTTCCTGATTTGTCTCTCCTCAGATTTATTGCTATCATTTCATTGAAGCTACTGACTCTGTAAATTCAAGCATATTACTTTCCCTGATCCTTTGATCCATTATTTCTAGGGTAGCTTCACGTTTGTCTAGTCTTTTCTTCATTTATCCCATCTCAGTGAGTATTTTGTATTTGTTTTGCACTTATCACAAATAAAGTTAGATTTGAGGTTAGAGTCAACAAGTAGATACATATTGCAGCTGAAGCATTTAACCCCTATATCCCCATCTAGGGTCATAATGGTGTCCCTTTCAGGTAGTAGGAAAGAACAGACTTACCTCTGTAGAGTAGATATATGAACTGCAGACCACTGGGAAAAGGCTTGCTGTACAGTTTAGTCTTGGATGCCTGATCTATAACCCGGTGACAGAGCCACAACTCTTGAATGGCCATCACTATAGAGCAGGCACTACAAGTTCAACTTGTGCAAGCTGCTACAGCTGCAGCTCCCAAAAAGAAGAAGCCATTGAGATGTTATGGTGTCCATCTGATTCATCTTCCTCATGAGGTGGTCAATTCCCAGTATAAAGAACAATGGACTAATAGGGAAGGCCCTTCCTAACCCCCAGAGAACAGGGATCTCTTCCCCATTCATCCATTAATGTTTGGCTAGACTACGGTTCAGTCATAATAAGACATAATCCAGTAGGTAAAATTAGATGGAAACCCATACTTTCTCATGGTTCCACCAAGTCTCGTTGGCAACAGAGCTGTCAACAGACAGTACAATGACACATATTTGCTGACGGCAATCACATTGCCCAGCAAATGTGTCAACTGACAGCCATGGTGCCCCATGCACCGGGCACATTTCTACTGTTTGAATGGGGTATTGCCTCAACCCCCAGACTTATAGATTACCAACTCTGGGGAGTACGGGGTAGAGTGGTCAGCACTGGGAGTCACTGTATCTGTACAGCACTCCAACAACCTGTTCAACACCGTGGATGTTGAGTGTGTTGTGTCACTGTAATGGATTTTCTGTTGGGTTTTGCCCTAGCAACAGTATACTCTTTCACA
This sequence comes from Neoceratodus forsteri, assembly GCA_016271365.2. Classification (NCBI taxonomy): domain Eukaryota; kingdom Metazoa; phylum Chordata; order Ceratodontiformes; family Ceratodontidae; genus Neoceratodus; species Neoceratodus forsteri. The sequence goes on along the minus strand of CM057459.1, from coordinate 426,448,888 downwards.
TTACCTGAAATAAATAAGAATATGATAGCCTATCAAAGGCCTTATCTTAGTCCAAAGGTAGTATGATTCTAGCCAAATCACTTTTCTTCCTGTGCTCAAAATCACTCATAATGGTAACAGTTATTCCTGGATTCTTCTTCCTGGGAGTGCACAAGACTGGGTTGGGTCAGTATGCCACCCTAACAGTGACATTTCTACAGTGACATGTGTTGATCGACAACAGTGGCATGCCGCCCGTAGAAGTGCCGCTGGAAGGGGCAATCACTTCCCCACCTGCGCCCCTCCTGAACTAACTCCGATCTGGAGTTAGAATCCTTTAGTTCGGGGTGCGGGGGCAAAGTCCCCATGAGTGGGGTTCTAGGGCAAAGCCGTCGATGTAAAAATAGAGACAAACTGTGCAGCTCATTGCCGACTGCAACTTGCAGTCAACATGGAGCTCTCGCTGTAATGCCGGTCATAATCTTTTTGTCGCTCTGGCATGGTAGACCCGGTTGGGTCTATGACGGTATCTAATATGGCACTTAACCTATATCCTAGAACTTTTTATAAGGATTTTAAAATTAACAGTCAGGAGATTGATCTGTCTCTGTTTTTAAGATCTTTGTTTTCCTCCTTATTAAATAAAAAAATAATCACTGCAGTTTTCATATTATCAGAGACAATGCTGTGATTTAAACAATAATTAAAATATTAGACAAGTCTGCACAAATCCCATTTTCATCATCTTATATAGTTCAACAATAATGCCATCCACCCTGGGAGCTGTACTTGATTTTAAGGCCTTAATTGCGGAAAAGAACCTCTTCAGCAGAAACAGGCCTGGTCAGTTGCTTCCCAGATTATCAGAAATCTGAGGATAGTCTAACCCATTCAAAAGGTTAGGATATCAGGGACTATGTGAGTGTCACACTGTGCTGCTGTTCTAACATGCCTACTAACGTATTTTCTTTCTATTCTTTTTGAACAAGACTAGGGATATTTATTTGAAACAAAACAACAAAGAGAACATGAAGAAAAAATCAAAGAATCCAAGCAAATAATATTCAGACAACTGAAATTATATACAAAAATCAATATGCAACCACAAAAGAAATTGAAATTTTATGCTATGTATAATGCATGTATCGCACCTTGTATTGTTCCACCCTGTCTTGCCACACTATTTGTTGTTCTCCTCCCTGTGAGAGTGCCTTTGTAAATGAGTCTGTGAATCAAAGGTTGTAAATCCGATTTATGAACTAAATAAATAAATAGATAAGAGAATGAAAATCAAAAACTTTTGTTAAACTTTAGAAAGTGAAAACCGGAAAAACTCAAGGAGAATTCTCTCACCTAGGGAAGATCCAAGAAATGTTCCTCTACAGTTTATTCATAGAACAAGCAGACAAAATATTCCTCTGAGGAATATAGTTTCCTCATGGACCCCAAGATAATGCTCAATAATTGACGTTCCTGCAGCTGTGTCTTCTGCAGAACCAGCTGACATCTTACTTGACAAATGTAAAGCTGACACAGCAAGCCAAACATGTAAAGAACTATGATCATATATCGCCATTCTTCTGTGTAAGAACCCCCAAACCGCAGTTTCATGGGTGAGTGACTTAAATGCTGGTACATGCAGGGATGAATATACATCGTGGCCCCATGCATGGCAGTAAGCATGGGCCACTTCCTGCATCACCCACCCTCAAAGGTGGTGCAAGCCACCCCACACCTCAGGGGCCAGATATTCAAAAATGAGGAAAGCGTACAAATGTTTGTGCTGTGCTTGCCCATTGCCCAAGACCACAAGGATGCTATACTCAGTCAGATAGTGCACCAGCACCATCCGACTGAATATACAGGCATGTCAGTGTAGTGCTAAACTGAGTAGTGCTGCTCTGACATGGATCCTGGCAGAGCAGGGAACAGTGCCCGAGACCCAATAACACCAGTAGGTCTCAGCGCGATACTCAGACAACACCATGCAAATGAGCCCACTGGGCATACAAGGCACTAAAGGGCCATTTACATGACCATTATGAGCACATCTGCATGGCAAGCAGTAGCAGGTTTGCACCCTTGACTGGCCCCACCCCACCTGATTGCACCATCTCGCAACAGAGGATATATTCCTGATGGCTAGTGCCACCCTTCACCCTCTGAACCCTGTCCCTGTTGAAGGTACAGTCTGCCCTGGTGGCTAATGGTCCGCTGCTGCCCTCTGATCACCATCTAGTATACTATACAATGTTTCCTGGTGTCCAGTGATTCTCAGGGGTGCCGATAGAAATTTGCAGGCCTGGAACACGCCTCTTTAGGTCTGGGGCCCCTCCCATCCCCAAGACATATAAATGTGTAACTTTGGGCCCCCTGAGCCACCTGAGCCCGGGATAGTTGTCCTGGCTGTCCCCCTGTCAGCACCCCACTTCTCTCTGCCCACTGATCGCCAGCCCTGTAGTATAAAATGTAGTCCCTGGTGTCCACTGGTCCCTCTGCCCTCCGATAGTCATCCCATATACTGTCAAACATTTCCCTGGTGTCCAGAGGCCCCCTACCCCTCTGATATCCATTCTGTATGCTGTACAATATTTCACTGGTGTCAAGTGTTTCCCCACCCTTCACTCACCGTCCCATATAATGTTAGATATTTCCCTGATGTCTAGTGGTTCCCCTGCCTTCTGATCACTGGCCCCATATCATAGGCACCCACCCACGATCCCTGTCCCCATATTGGCATAAGCATTCCCTAGTGTCTAGTGGCCAGCCCCACACTACATACAGCAGCAAATCCACCCAGCTACCCCCATGCTTACGGTTTCACCAGCACTCTTGTTGCCCATATGGTGACCGACTCAGCCCTCTCTCACCACCTCAGCTGGCTGACATATGCAATGACAGGAAGCACGCATCCCATGTACTGTAAAGGGAGCACAAATACTTTCTACAGCGACCAGAGGGTGGGGACACCACTGAACACGGGGAGTATTGTACAGTATACAGGACCGTGATCAGAGGGCATGGAACCACTAAACACCAGAGCAGACTGTACGCTTGAGGGGATGGGGTCCGGAAGGTGAGGGTGTCCACTAGCCACCAGACAGTAGGTGTGATCCCCAACCAACAATGTGGTTGTTGACTGCAGTGGCTCTGCCATCTGCTAGGGTTAGCCAGGAGTAAGTCAGGCTTCTTCTCAGTGGTAACTGCACAGCGGAAGGTGTCCTGCACTATTCCCTTTGTGCAGTGCTACCATGCTGAATATTGCAGTGCACCAGGATTCCTGCCCCTGCCCCTCCCTTTGCCCACTACATACATTATTTTTTGTGTGTGCACCACCCTTTCAGCATGCACCACAGCCCCCTTTGAATATTGCATTCGGGTGAAAACCCCAGGCAAACGGTTGGGCAAAGTTTTGAATATGTGGCCCCAGATGTTTAAATTTACTACCAAAATATATGTTCTGGGAAACCAAACATCTTAAAATCTCATAAGCATACCATTATAAAAGCATCACCCTGTAATGACCTCCTTCAAAACTGCAATAAAATGGACATTATGTTTTTCAGGTTTATTAATGAAGCTCAGACAAAAAATGCAACTCTTTTCTACTATTATAGAATGAAAGGTTTACTTTAGTGCAGTTTGCTGCTTATAGTTTCCCTGATGTCATAGCCAAACACTCCTATCGATAAAAAGTGGTCCATGCAACCCAGCCCCAGTCTTTCCTGGTCAAAATGAGAAATAAAATAAATTTTAAAAATTGCAATTTTAAAAGCGGCAATAAAATTTAATTAAAAAAGCTGTAGCTGCACCAGTGGTCCCCTGTTCAGGGACACATTACCATATTGTAAGTGTTTCCCATTAACCACGCAAGCAACATAGAAATCAAGTTTGGCTCCTCTTTTGTGAGCTCCTCAACCCTCTGCATCAGAAAAACATCCAGGAATGCCTCTCAGATTTGCTGCTGGGCTCCTCCAGTCCACATCTGGCATGCTGAAATCAACCATTAGCAACACCTTCCTGACTTTTAGCCCTTCTACTCTCTCTCCCTCCCCAGTTCCCTATCACTGCCTCTTTTCTACCATTACAGTCTGTTTAGAGAATAATGAATGGGTGACCATGCACAAAAAGCTGTATTTCCATCAAGGGTTTCTTATGACATCAGAGGGACCTCATGGGTGACCAAGAGATCGCATGTCATCAGAACTCCAAAATGGAACACACAGCTGAGTTGTGCATGGTCACCCATGTTATTTTGTATAGTCTATGGTTTGAAACATGAGAACAAGTTATGTTTTTAATTTCTTCCCAATAAATCATGGGTTTAATTATTTGTAACTTACACTTTTTGCCCTTCTGCTCTCAGCCTGCATCAGGCCCCTCTTCCAGCGCCTAGGGCCCCAAATCCTGTCACTCCACCTTCTCCTAGGGCTTACCTTGCTCCCTGCTGTGCATCCATGGTATCCCTCCCTGTTGTGGAGGTCCTTGGGCTGGCCTAGGTCCCAAGGAAAAGCTGCTTCTTGTGTGCAGGAAGCCAGCCTAGGTTGGTGGGTGCAGGGTCTGCAGAGCTCCATGATGGCCATCATTCTGCAACAGCTGAGGGTTTTTCTTTTGTCTAGCCCTGCACCACCCTCCCCCAGGATGAGCATGCCAGAGCCACTGGGATGCATGACATCAGTATTAGCCCCAGCAAATCGTCCCTCCCTGTCCCTGCACTGCCACCAGTGGTCACCCAGGTGGCAGGCATGTGGCAGTACTGGGTCCCCATCTGGTGCAGGAAAGGAGAGTGTCCTCTGGGACCCTCAATCCTCTCCCTACGACTGGCCCTCTGATGACCCAAGTTTGTTTCTGAACCGGGTTGCCAGCATCATAAGTAGTAGTGCTACCACTGTGCCGATGTGCTGGCCCCATGGGTTAATTGTTTCTTTTTTTTTTTTAAAAACACCCTCACCTAGCTGCTCAGAACCCACACTGGTGAGGTGTAGGTTTTGTTTTTAAAATGATGAAACAACAGAAGAGTTTGAGTAAGGAGAATGTCTGGTGATGGTGTGTGTGTGTGGGGAGGGGGAGTAAAACAGCAGGTGGCATAAGTTTCCATTGTAATTAAAAGGTTTTTGTATCACAGAAGGGTACAACAGCATTCTCGACCTACTTGCTGTAGCTTTTAGTTAGGATGGAAATGTATGCACAACAAGGGTAACCATATACTTTATACCACTCCTTTCTTAATGCTCTTCTCCTATCTGTGACTATCGAAACACACACTGTAGTAGTGATATTTAGTGATCATTTAAAAAAGTTACAATACATACTTATGGTTCATTAAAAATAACCAAGAAAAGCATAAAAATAGCATCAGCTTGCATACACTGTGCAAAATATATACAATGTACAATATGTTCATCGTGATTTATACTTAAGTAATAATCTGATAATACAGTACAACCCTGATTATCTGAACCCCAATTATCCAGAACTCTCTATCAAATGGACCAGACCCTTGCCTCCCGGTGGACAACCTTGTACAACAATCAGTGATGTACTGATCTTCTGCTGCAGGATTCATTTCCACCACAATGGGTCTTTGAGTCCTCTGCAGTATTGTACTGTTCCTGCAGCAACTAACCTTACAGCAGGCGGCTGAGGAAGACATCCATGAGCGAGACCATGTGGTTGGATGAAAATGCAAGTGTGGAAGGGGCGTGCCATAACCCTCCCCAGGTCTTTTTGTGGCGTGGGGGGCAGAGTTTAAATATAGATTCCTGGCCTTGCTCCTTTACATTTGACTGTAAAAGTGAAATAAGATGCTTCTTTAAAAATCTCTCGCTCAAACATACGCCATGGTCATGGACTGACCAAGAGAGAAACTGAAGCAGACCAAAGGTCAGTGAGTGCAGTCAGGAGTTTTGACACTGGTACAAAGAGCTACAGGTTCCTGGTCCTGCACTTACACATTTGTTCAGCATCTTGTCTTTTTGGCTTCTGGTGCTTGGCCTGGTTCTTTTGATTTGGACCAGGCTTCAGCAGCGGTTGGTCCCGGTCGATGCACTGTCTCCTGCAGAGGGCTTTGAGGGTTCCCCTTGTCAGAGACTCTCTGCAGCAGCCATCCCAAACTCTGCCAGCTGGACTTACAGATACTGTGACTTTAAGAGGGCACAGCAGCAACAACATTTGTGAAAAGTTGGGTCTGCATTTGTAGTGCATGGTTTAGGCCGTTTTGGCAGCATGGAAAACACAGTCTCACTGCTGGTGCCTTCACGTGAGTGCAGTTTTCTGTCTGTAGTTTAGTGCAGTTTGCTGTTTGGTGTACAGCACAGTACTGGTGTAGTTGCAGACTTTGGGTATAATTCTGCTTCTTATTCTTGATACAGTATAGTGCCAATGTAACCTTGTTTTCCAGACTCCCAATTATCTGAGCTGATCTGATGTCTTCCAGATTGTACTTTAACTAGAATAAATGTATAGTTTCCTCAACTACAGTGATTTTCTCGCTTCCTTGGTTTTAACAGCTGCCATTAGTTTGCTGTTATTCAAGACCTTTACATCCTCAAAGCTGCACAAATACTCCAAAGTATATTTAGATGGTATTTATAATTTAGATAAAAATGTTCCTAAATATTTTCCCTACTGCCACTGTACCAGACACAAATCATAGTCACATGACCTGTCTTCAATTAGACACAGATTACATCACATAAATCTGTTAATTCTCTACTTCATTTCTTATTAAACCTTTTTCAAGGACTTAACCAGGATGAAATTCAAGCCTGTAACATGTAATAATTCTTCTTTTCACACAATCATTTACTGTATAAAATAATATTTCAGTTGCTGTTCCTTTACATTTTAACTAGCCATGGTGAACATTTTAAATGAACATACATTGGGCTGGATTTTCAAAATGTAGCATAGAACTTGCACGAGCCTTGCTCAAGACATTTTAGGTTCTCTTGGTGCACTGAACCCTCTGCCACAACTGCCTAAGTCTGCAAACTCAGGTGCAGGTAAGACAGTTTTCACCTTTTACAGCAGCTTAGGCCAAATATCTGGCACAAGCTCGGTAAAAAGTCTCCAGGATTGCTACAAGCTAGACCACAAAAGTTAGTCTAACCTGCAGCAACTGGCACAAGGGATAGAAAATCCCAGTCACCAACCAGAAGAATAACCCAAGCCTGGTGAACCATATCTTTGGCACCCCCAGTCTGGTGCACCATATCCTTGGCACATACAAGGCTTGCAGCATTCTTGCGTGTTTGAAAACTGGACCCACTGGCTCTGTGCACTTCTCTCTCCTCTATCCTTGACTGCTGTGGCTTTATAACCTCCCTAACATACAGTACCACCCCATCTCCCTTTGCCCCTCTCTGCTCCCTCCTTAATGTTGCATACCCTGAGATAGCATGATCCCAGTCATGGTTTTGAATTGCCTACATCTTAATGATCCCCACTATGCATACCTTTCAACTGTACCACATTCAGAGGAGCGTTCCTCATTTACTTCACAAAATCTCCCTGTTCCACATTGTGAGGACTTGTCCCACGTTCAGTGTTAACATTTTAAAGCAAAATCTATAGTAAATGATACAAAAATATATTATTCAATTAATAGCAGACTTTCTGAACACAAATGGAAACATTTTAACAGTGTTCTGAGCTCCTTAGGTAAAGATTTGATTAAGTGTTCCACATTTTGAGAGGCAATGTTCCACATTTGAGGGACAAAGGTTGAGAGGTATGCCACTATGTCCAAGTGTTCTGCTGCCATCACTGCTTACAGGTCACTGTTTTTTGTTTTGTTTTGTTTCTTGGGCTCCTGGCATTAGCTCACATAGCACTCCATGTCAACTGCTTCCTCCCTTGCCTACCTCCTACCCATTTTCCTTACCTTTCTCCTTGCTTAGCCCTGCCCTTCCTCACCCTGCCCTCCAGTCTCATGACTTCCCTGTAGTTCCTTCCTTGTATTGTTTTGCTGCCTGACCTCTCCAGTTGTTTATTCCCTGTTGTTCCTTCCATGTTTTACAGTGCTGGAGGAGGCCCTCTTGGCCTCCCTCTTTTAAGTAGGTGTGCCTCTCAGTAACAGGTCTGCCACCCCTCTCCTAGTTTAAAATCATCTCTACACACTCTGTAAACTTTTGCCCTATCATTCTGGTGTACTCCTTCGAGGGATGTCGGGTATCCCAGTTGTATAGACTTTTATAGACTTCTGTGTAAAATTAAATCTCAGCTGTGCCTCCAGAAGTGGTCTCAACCTTCCACATACACAAAGCCCTCATTCCTGCATCACACCTTCAGCCAGGAGTTAGGCGAGTCTGCAGATGCCTCCCTCTCCCTTAGACAAAACAGGCTGGACCTTGAAACGGATATCAAGTTGCTGTCAGCTTAAGCCTCCCTTTAAGCTACCTAAAGCTATACTTTACCTCTTCTAAAGGCCTACTAATCAGATTATTAGTCCTCAGTGGACAATGACATCCCCACTCCCCTCAAGCCCTGCCTGTAGCAATCCTCTTTACCTATGTACACCCCTCCCATATGAAGCCCCTGTACAACACCTAACTATCCTGTCTACTGGCTCCCAGAACCTACTTTCTCCTCCTTCCCCATATGATGGAGTCCTCTATCACTAGTATTTTTCTAACCTCTCCTTCCCTGGGACTCCAAGCTCATATCAGGTGTATCCCTAGGGATAGACCATTGTAGTCTGGGAGGTAAGAGATCCTGATCCCCTCATTGGGTAGATCGGACCAACTGAGTTGCTCTGAGTAAGTCATTACTAAATATATTTTATTGGCTAAGTCAGAAATTTGGGGTGGGGTAGAAATTAGGGGAGGATGGCCACTAAGGCCAGTGCAGAATGTTTAGGTAGGGTGGGCAGAGTGGATGAGCCAATAGACCTTTTATGCTGTTAGAGTCTATGTATCTATGTATGTTAAGGAGGAAAAGACTTAGTCCTGATCCCAGAGTACTGCACTCAAAATATCCCTCCACTCTCAGTGGTAACCAGCCACCACCACACCCTGTTTCCTACCTATCAGGATACAAGCAATCAACTTCAGTGCACACTTTGGCATCATGATGTGCTGCTACTTTCCGCTAGAGTTTTCCATATGGTAGAGTACCAAAGGATTCCTGAAGTGCAAATAGACTATATCTACTGCCCAGCCTATCTGCATCCCTAGCTGCTTCCTCAAAGAAGGCAACCGTGTTGGTTTGGCAAGATCTACCTTTTGTGAAATCTTGGGTACTACATATCTCTTCTTTGTGCTGAACCGCATCTAGAGTATGGAGTTCAGTACTGGTGCCACACCTCAAAAGGACATTAACCTGCTGGAGAAGGTCCAGAGGAGGGTTACAAAGATGATAGCTGGTCAGCAGGGTAGGGCATATGAGGATAGGTTGAGAGCACTGAACATGTACTTCCCGGAAGACAGGAGAGAGAGAGAGAAGGAACATGATTGGGACCTCAAGTACTTGAAAGGAATAAATAAGGTTGTTAAGGAGAGTCTCTTTAAGCTGAGTGGCAACCATAACATGAGGAGGCACAGTCTTAAGCTGGAGAGTGGGAGGTTTAGGAGGGAGATCAGGAAGCACTTCTTCACAGAGAGGGTGGTGGACACTTGGAATGCACTGCCAGAAGAGGTAATCTGATTGAAGACAGTGGGCAGCTTTAAGAGATGCTGGGACAGGTATAGGGGAGGTTAAGGGTCATGGGCAGGGAGGATGGGAGGAGTGGGGAGAGGGGGCAGGGACAGTTGCTCAAGCTGTGGACCCGCAACACGAGCAGACTTGATAGACCAAATGGCCTTCTTCTGCTGGCTTCTTCGTATGTTCATATGTATGTAACCACCATGTCTTTCATAACTGACTCAAACCCTTTGTCAAGTACAGAAGTAAGCTCTCAGGTCTGCTACCTGTGTGACCTTGCCCCTTCTTAACAGGGAGCAAACTAGCTGTTTTCCACTTCTCTGGCATTGTCCCTGTTTGTAAAGAATCCTGAATGATATCAGTGAGGGCCAGTCAGAAACATTTTTAACTTCATTCCACCACTTTTGTCCTCAGGTGGATACCATCCAGACTCTAGGATTTTTCTGGAATCACGGCCTCGATGCTTAACTACTACGGTAATTTTTGTAGTAAAGGTTTATCACTATTACGTTTCCAATTGTATAATATGACCACAGTACCCAGTTCTGGTGTGGTCAGCACTGCCTCGTGTTTGGCTTGTACCTCTCTCAAAACTTCCACCCCTGCTAGCCATGGCCCCTGACTTCGGCCTTTCCCACTCATTTGTTTTCCTCTGGCCTTTGTCACCTGGCATTTGCAGTCCAGCTCAATAGCATATTCAGCTATGTGACCACAACCTTTTTCCTCAGTTTATCAAAATTAACTCTCCTGATGTTCAGCATCCTGGTCTTATTTTCGGTGATGTATTTCCCTCATCAGGTCATATCTTACTCTTAATATAGCAACTGTTAACCTCTGGTTCTGCAACCTTTACTGCATTGTTTTTATCACTGTAGCTCTTTTTGGTGATATTTTCTGCACAGGGTCCTAAGTGCAAAATGTTTGGACTGCATGGCATCATTTGTATATACCTGTGCACTCAGCACTGTGCCAGCTCTGAGCTGCTTTTTGTAATTGGGATCTGCACCATGGTTTTGCCCTTTTTCTTTTTGCAGTCAGTTCTGTTTTTTTTCCTGCAGACTGGCCCGTCATCAGGCACTGACCCTTTCAGTCCCTTCACTCCACCTCCCTGTGGACTTACTGTCCAGCTCTGACCTTCCCACAGCATTCTCCCTGAGGTGGGGTGGCCCAGAGACCATGTAACAGATACCGGGCAGGGGCATGCCATGTTGCCAGGTTCAGGGCCTGCAGAGGGTCAGTTCATTCCATTGTGTTTCAGTCCCTTGGAAGGGCAGATGTGCAGTGCTATCTTGACAGCCCCATGCATGCTCCCACATGCAGGATGTCGGCAGCTGCCACTTCTCCCACCTCCAGTGTTGCGGCCCCTGGCTACTCTACCCCTAACCACTGCTAGGGGTCAGGAATGTACCAAGTGCTGCACCCCTTCCACCCAGAGGAGAGCAGTCCATCAGGTGCTCAATCCTTCTCCCCAGCCAACCTCCGACATCCTGCATTCACTCCCAGACACAGGCGATGGCACCTAGTGATAGCAGTACCACTGCACCAGCAAGCTGACCACTAGATTTTGCCCTTTTAATATTGTATGATAATACCAAATGTCTTCATTGTACATCCCAGTGAAACAAATCCACTCCTCTCGCTGTGTGCTCAGCTGTCAAAGTCGGGTGCAGTGAAAGGGTTGCTAACCCCTGAGTACTCTAGGAAATCTAAAAGAATACACTGCACCTCTCAGGGATGAGGAGGACCACACCCTGGTCGAAATGCTGGGGACTGTCTGCTAGGAGCTGCTACATGCCACTATGTCAGGTGATTTGAATTGAACTTGTACCAATAAAACTTGCTGGATTTACATTTTGGAATTCAGCCTCTGATTTTCAAACAGGAGTGCAGTGTGTTCTTTGGATTTTTTGAATCCCAGTGGTCTGAAACATAGTTCCAGAGTTGTCATTTTGCTTTCTGTGTATCCTGCTTCTGTTAGTTATTTGTTATTTAGTTTTGTTAACCAGGTAAGCCACGCTAGGCAGCGAGCCTAGCTTCAGGTGTGACCAGACAGAAAAACACAATACAAACATACAGATATGCTACATGATGCAATAAAATTACATGAAATTTATTTATTTATTTGCTTTTGGTAACCAGATAGGTGCACTCGGCATGGCGATGCCTTTTTTCAGGCACGACCTGGGAGGATACAAGTTGAATATATAGCAACAAACAATGTGAAAACAGTACATCAAATGGGTAAGACAGAGGGTTGGAGGTCCAGAATAGAATCTACTTAGTGGTTGGGAAATACAGTTAAGATAAAGTCAAAATAACATATACAAGTGCAAATTCAATGATATACAAAGTACAAAATTAGAAAAAAAGACTGTACAGAATACATTAAGGTGCCTTTAAGGTGCCATTACGATTTGAGCAAGTAGGAACACAGTAAGTCAACTAGCAAGCAAACTGGGACTGAGGTCCAAGAGATGAAGTATTAGAAGAGGTATGAGCTACTCAGTGGATTCACCAGGAGGAGAGAAGGGACTAAGAGGAGGAGGAGGAGGAAGAGGTATAGCATAGGAAAGGGGTGAGGATAGAAATGTACAAGTATGAGGGCAAGAAGATGAGGTGAGGGAAAGTTCTGGGAGAGAAACAGTTGGCAGCGAGTAGGGGAGGTAGAGGAGGTAGATGATCTAAGGTGGGTGAAAGCATGTACAGGGGGTTTGATACAAGTAAATGATTACGGTGATATTTCTTGAAACAAGCATGAATAGAGCAAGGCAAATAGCTTGAGGAAGGACTTCCAATTTTAGGAGCAGCATATGAGACAGCTTGCACCCATAGAGGTTTTACATCTAGGAATGTGAAGAGAGGCTTGGTCATTTGATCGGAGTCCACAGGTGAGGGTTTGAGGTGCAGCCAGGAGGCGAGGATTGGGGAGACCTGAACTGGCTATATGATCAATAAGAGTGCCATAGGACTGGAGTTGATAGGCAGCAGGGCAGGACCATTTTAGGTCACCATAGAGCTGGCAGTGGTGTTTGTACCCAGGGGATGTGGAGGCATAGCGGCAGACATTATTGTAGGGTGGTGTCCGACTTATGGAGGAGGTTTCGTGGTGCCTAAGTAGGTGACTGAGCCATAGGCCAGTGCCAGGAGCAGAAGGCCTTGAGCAACAGCAAGCCTGGCTGACAGGGTAAGAGCATAGCTGGTCCAATAGGCACCTCAATTTTAGCATTAATGGATTTACAAGTAGTAGCAATACATGAAAAAATTAAATTGTAAAACCGTGTTTCAACTTTTGTTGTATCAATTTGTTAGTGATATCCCCAAACTGTTTTATTAGTTTATTATGTGGAGAACTAGCCTATCAGAAATATATATTCAGCTTTGCTTACAGATGTGGAGTATAGCAAAGCACAGAAATGACTTTAAAACATCACATTTGGAATGTCATAGGACTCTTGAAGAACAAAGAATAAGTCTGTCTTAGTAAAATCTAGAGCATTTATTATTTAGAGTTCTCAGCCGTAAGGCACCTTGAACTGTTACCTCACTCCATGTTGACCAATGGACTGTCTTTCATGACCAGCACCTAGAATTTAAGTAAAGCGGTCTGTGATTTACCTGATCATGATGGACATTTCTGAATAGACACTTAACTAAATGTTAAATAGGCTCTCAATAATAAATACATATTGAATGTAAAGGGAGTTATAAATGCTATGTATGTATGAACAATCAATTTGCTATATTGAAAGAAATCATATCTGGGGAAAGTTTAAAAAATATTTTAATAAAAATCTTGAATAAAAAAACAGGTGGTGGTAATATGTTGATCAAAGTCAGGGATTCATTAAGCAGGATGCCCAGGTATTTGAAAGAGCTAGTATTGACCAGTTGTGAGCCATATGCACATAAGATTTTGAGAGAGTCTCGATTTGCTTTTAGTGTGGCAGGAGAGCAGAGCAGCATGGAAGCGCTTTTGCTAGCATTAAGAAAAAGGTTGTTTTCTGACAGCCAGGATTGTACATGTAGGAAGTCCAAGGTGAGAGAATTATTTATGTCAGAGATGTTCCTGGCACTGTAGTAAATGACGAGGTCATCCGATAGAGCAAGGATGAGCAGGCTGGGAAGAGCACTGGGAGATCATTAACAAAAATTGAGAAAAGTAAGGGCCCAGAATGGATCCCGTGGAACGCTAATGTGTTAGAGGAGAGATCAGACATGAGAGAGTTGTAATTTACGGCATGTTTCCTGTTAGACAAGTAGCTGTTGAACCAGGCTACGGTGTCTGTGGAGAAACCAAGAGAATGCAGTTTTGTAAGGAGAAGGGTGTGGTTAACCAAGTCAAATGCCTTGGTTAAATCGATGAAGACTGCACCAGTCAGAGTCCGTTATCCATTGCAGCACAGATAACGTTTGTGAATTTTAGGACGGCCGTGCCAGTGCTATGGCCTTTGCGGAAGCCATGTTGGGAGCCAGAGTGGAGGTTATGCTCCTGAAGATATACAATGGTTTGGGTTGCCATAACTTTTCGAGAATTTTACTAAGAACAGAAAGAATAGCTATGGGTTGATAGTTGCAATTTCTTTAGGGTCACCTTTTTAAAACGGGTGTAATTCTGGCTATCTTCCAGATATTAGGAACTGTTCTGTGGCACAGTGACAAGTTAAAGACTTTGGTTAAGAGAGGCAGCAAGTTTCAGGAGCCTGGGTTCTAGACCATCTGTGCCAATACTAATGCTGTCAGGGATGGTATGCAGCATCTTTAGAACTTCAGTTCTGGTTATGGTTCAAACCGGAAACGGTGGGTGAGTGAGCAGGGGTTCAGTATCCGTGAGGGGAGTGGTTTGTATGGTGGGGATGCAGGATGAGTAACTTGATAGATCCAGAAGTGGAAATTAAAGGAGTTGGTGATGGTTGTCAGATTGTTACAATGTAAACCATTTGGCGGTATGTCATTTGTAGTACTATTGTGTTTGGCTCCAAGAGTGTTTTGATAAGTGACAGAATTTCTTGGAGTCACCTGCGGCATTTGTTAATAAATCTTTGCAAAAGGTGATTTTAGCTAAGTGAATATTCTTTTGCAGGAGTTTCTGTGCTCTGTAGACAATAGTCAGATTGAAGCCCACAAACCTTGACACGCGCTCTAGCTTTTTGTCCCTAGCCCTAATTTGAATAAGTAGGCCTTTATTGAGCCACTTTGTTTGTGTTCAATGTATACAGCGTGGTGATGGGGAGCATGGATATCCTGGAGAGATACAAACCAGGTTAAGTAGTCTAAGGCTGACTGGGCATCTTTGGTAGAGTAGATGAATGACCAGTCAATCATAGAGAATCATGCATAAACTGCGCCTGATTAAAGTTAGCCAGGTTGCGGAAGGTGATGAGTTTGGAGGAGGAGAGAGTCAGCTGGTAGAGCACCAGATGCAGTAGATTGGAAGTGATCACTTATCACATCAGCAAGGGTTCCTGAGGAGACTATACTGTCAAGATGATTTGTTGGGGCCCAGTCGATTAGAGTGCTAGACTGGGGAGGCATGACCTGTGGTGGGGTCTTTGATTAGCTAGTTGGAGGTTGTGGCCTTGTACCATGTGTGAGGGCTTATTCTCTTTGCTGATCCAGTTTAAATTTAGGTCCCCTGAGTATGAGGGACTTCATTGGAGTCAACGGCTGTGTCCACCTGGGACAGAAGTTCCTTTGAGACCAGTGGTGCCACCTGCAGGAGTTATAGGCACACACATATGAAGCTTCTTTGAGCCAAGTTGTAGAGTTGCGTAAATGGATTACAGTGGAGAGGGCAGATGAGACATTGAGAGATAGGACTAGGTGTGATTTATAGAAGATGGCAACACCACCACCGCTTTGATGAAGGCCTCTCTTGTCTAATAAGTTTGTCGTTTGGTAATGAGCAGGCAGAATCAGGGGTTTAAGGTTTTAGCCAAGTTTCAGACAGAAAAAAGAATATTAAGGGTTATACTGAACAACCCGTGCCTCAAGTTCAGTTAGGTTATGGGAAGGTTCCTTCGTTCAGGTGAACAATCTGAAGTCCCTTGGTGTTCTTCCATAAAGCATCTGAGCAGGAGATGTGACCTGGTGGCCTGGATTTCTCAAGTTGCATGCTAGTATCAGGGCTAGAAGGAGCAGGTACCACAGTTCTGATGGATGAAAGGGCTAGGCAGGATAGGGTAACAGAGAAGGGACTTATGGGGTATAGGCTACATAGTGAATTCAACTGTGGGGGACAAAAGGGGTGAGATAGCATGAGGTTTGAAGGTCTTTACAAGCATGTTAGAGAAGGTAAAAATCTTTAGGATCTGTGTTGTATGCCTTCGAGAAGGGTGGGCAGCTCACCAGTGGGAGCTATAGAAGAGGATCAAGAATTGAGACTCACAGGAAAACTGCATTTAATTTGGGAGCCATATGGTTGTCGAGAGAGTCGTGGAAAAGGATGGACGCAAAGTCAGGATTCAAGGTTTAAAGAGCTAAGTAGCTAATATTTTATTTACAGCCAGAAATAAAAATAAAAGCAGACTGGAAAGCGGCAAAAATAAAATAAAAGCATAACATGGATAACAGTTCTCTAGTAAGTAGCTAGAGCTCAGATGAGGTCAGCACTCCAGCAATCTCTCCTCTCATCTAAAATGGTTGCACATAAGAGCTTCATTTATACCGGTAGGGTCAGGTGGTTTACCTTAAACTCCACCCACTACTGTTTTAAAACATCTAACTTCCAAATAAATCAACAATTTTATGTGAAACATAAAGTAAAACTGAAAAGAGAAGCACATGCTAATAATAAGGCAGGCTTTTAAATCTTGATATTTTAGCTGTTTGCTAAGATTTAAAAAATCCTTAGCAGCAGACCCTCCCCTTGGGCTTGCTAGTATTTAGTTATGAAGGAAAAGGCTGTCTGGCTCTTAGAAAACAATGGGAAGCCCAGGGGTGAGGACCTCCACCTAGGTAAGTAAGTACTCTGTTACCTGCGGTTCATTATGCAAAGACAGTTGTGCAATAAAAGTTTTAACTGAAACTTTTCCTGGTAACAGAATTATAAAACATTGGTGCACTCAGAAATAAAACAATTCAACTCCATATCTTCTAGAACAGGATATGTCTACTCTACCCATTTAAAAGGATAGCTTTGTTTTACTTTTCTAAATAATATATGTCCCACTTGGTAACTTCAAACAAACATACATTCTGTTACAGGAGTGTCAGGTCACTGTTTCTATCTGGTCCAATTTACAAAACAAACATAAGTGCTCCTGTTTTGAAACCTGCAAAACCTACACATCCTCACTGTATATTCTTAACACAAGTGCTTTCTTTACCTTATTTGAATTCAGTTTTCTTACTTTGCCTTTCTTGCATGCATGAACTGTAGTGTTTGTCTGCTTCCTAGCTTACAAGTCTGCCACATACAAATATCCTGCTGCAAGACTGGCTGCTGGTTGTGAGGACAAGGGATGTACAAAGAAAAGAAAAACAATACAAAATAAGGAGCTAGCATGAGGTTACCCAGGAAACAAAAATAATGCTAAGCGCTCAAGGTGACACTAACTGGTTTAGAGCTTTTCTAAACCTTCAGTAAACTTACAGGTACAGCTATCAGCCTCCCCAGCTCAGCAGTGAAAGCAATGATGCTTTTATTCCTAAGGACAGCACACTCTTGTGTGCTATAGTCTAATTGCTTTTAAGCCTAACACAACCGTGGTTGCTGCATTTTAATTGTTATTTGAGCCTTTGCTTAAAAACATAACTAGAGGCTCATGAAAATGGGGGGGGGGACAAGGGTCAGAAGACCGATGCATACTGGGTCCACTTAGTGATAGCACAGAACCTTCCCAGTTGGCCTAACTGGAAAAGGGGAAAAGACACATTTACATAGACAAAGTGCACAGGATGATAAAGGCACTGCTGCAGCAGACTGTTGTAGGAAGAAGAAAAGAATGGACACCAGTTAACACACAGGGTCTCAGCAGCCCTGTGACAATGGTTGGTATGTGAGGAGACCATAGTGGGTTTAGATTAGTTAGCAAGGTACAGACTTATTTAGGGTATAAAGAACAGCAGCTATAGGGTTGCTGTGCAGAAAACTCTGTTTCAGCTGCTATGCAAGCTGATGATATTGTGGGCTGGCAAGTATGGGAGAAGTGTTAGAAAAATTTCAGACACCCTCTATGGTGATAGCGTATAGACTGCTAATGGAAAAGTGGGAGTTAGTCACCACGACTCCCTCAAGCTTATAGAACAGAGGCCAGCAAAGGGTGGGAGTAGTGGGAGCAGCCACAGTAGCTGAGGGAAGAGAGAGGAATGATTCTACAGCTGGTGCACCACACTTGCATTCAGCATGTGCGAACCAGTGAGAGAGGAGCTGTGCTTTTCACAGTCTCCTAAACAGCAGACCCTCGCTAAGCCTAGACAGCAGCAGATACAGCCACAAAAGTGAGTACTAATATATTTTAAAATTCGGGTCCCTTGGCTCAACACACAGTGAAGTTAATTTAAGCATGGAGCTTCTAAATGTATTTTAAAATTTGGGGTCCCTTGGCTCAACACACAGAGAAGTTAATTTAAGCATGGAGCTTCTAAATGTATTTTAAAATTCAGGGTCCCTTGGCTCAACACACAGAGAAAGTTAATTTCAATGTGCAGCTTCTAAGTATATTTTAAATTTCAAGTCCCTTTACTCAACACACAGAGCAACTAATTTAAAACATGGAGCTTCTAGATATATTTTAAAATTCATGGTCCCTTGGCTCAACACACAGAGAAATTAATTTGAAACGTGGAGCTTCTTGTGAAAGTATTTAAACTGCAGCAGTGAGTTAACAGAGAAGATCAGGTGCTGCAGTTTGGACTCAGTGTGTCCAAGTTGGGTAAATTCTTCACAGGTCAGCTTAGTATAAATTGAGCAGCTCTTAATGGAAATCTGCTCCAGAGTAAAAATGTTAATTCTGGTGCATGTGCGAATTAAATCAGAGGCAATCGGAATTAAAACTGGTGCCGAACCACTTTGTATAGAGGTAGGGCTTTCTAGAAATTAGGAAATAAACTGAACTTTGGGCTTCAGTTCACACAGTGAAACACTCAATGGCAGTTACCTAGA
Source organism: Neoceratodus forsteri (assembly GCA_016271365.2). Lineage (NCBI taxonomy): Eukaryota > Metazoa > Chordata > Ceratodontiformes > Ceratodontidae > Neoceratodus > Neoceratodus forsteri. The sequence goes on along the minus strand of CM057459.1, from coordinate 426,430,164 downwards.
GTGAAAGAAAGCAACTCCCACAGAGTGCTAATGGCTGAGCCCTAGCTATTAAGTCAGGTAAAAGGCACCAAATTCAAGACTGAGGCAGACTGCGGCTCACTGAGGAGCAGTGTTCAGAGAGATGGTATTACCTTTTGGGTGGGTGCCTTGGTCTGTCGTGGGGTTTGCTCAAGGGCAGGATGCCCTCCTCTAGCGAGGCTAAGGAGAAAGAAAGAGGGTGGGCAAATACGTTAAGTAAGATTGGAGGGTAACAGACAAAACAGACAAACAGTAATTGAAGGAGCTTAGAAAGAGGAGTGGAGAAGGAGGAGCAGAGGAAAGGGAGAGAGCAGGCTTAGTACAGGGTGACCAAGCTAAGATAGTTTAAAAACATCTAAATCTGTACTTTTGGCTAGCTTAGGAAAATTGCAAACTAGCAAACACAGGAAATCACTAAACAGCAATGAATAAGACAAGCTCCAACTACATAACAAGCGAATATCTTGACACAGTATTATAAAACTAGAACAATCATTCAAGCACAAGATTCAGTAATTGCACGGTTAAAATTAGTTTCTAAATTCTTGTTCCGTAAGTTTGAGGGTAGTATTATTACAGAAATGACTCTATGGTTGGTGCACCACACTCTGTGTTCAGCACAGAGGCAACTAGTGAGAGAGGAGCTGCACTTTTTTCATGGTCTCCTAAACAGCATTTTGTTAAAACAATAATGGTAATATTACAATAAGGCTATGTCAGAAACAGTGACATCCAGATTGTGCAATTAAATATTGCTTTAACTGAGTTTTGAACTGACCTTTTTGTTCTTGTCTTTCGAATGTCTAAAGGAAAGTCATTCCAATTTTAGGGCTCATGTAAGAAAAATATTTCTGTCCCAGTTTAGCTTCATTACCTCCAATAGCTACATATGAAGTCTGAACTATCCATTGTTTACCTGACACGAAATGGCTACCCAGGAGGTAATGAGTTAAAAAAATAGCAACGCAAATTTTCAGAAACAGCAGATCTAAGTGCAAGCCCTCTTCTGGAGAAGGCTTACTATAGTGACCAACTCCTCCCTTTTGCCTTTTATGGCCCGTTAGGTTCATATCTGCCCTTAAGATGGGTGTGGGGCTGAGCCTAGTGGTATATGGTGCCACCACTTATACCACCCACTGATAACGAAGGCAATCTGATATTGTGGGCATTTCTGTGTTACCATTTGCCATTTCCTCATTAAACCCTTCATTAGAATCCCACAGTTACAGCGGTCGTTGCCGCTGTACACAGATGGGCATTTTTGGGACGAATAACTGAATCACAAAGTGTCATCTAAATTTACAGTGCTTTCTGTACACCGATTAATTAATCCTGGGTGTGTCATTTCTCAGGTACAGTCCCTTGGTGTTAACTGACAAGTGCTTAAGACCATATATGCTCAAACAGACTTCAATGTTGACCATTGTCTTTTGTGAGCACTGCAAGCACACCACTATGTCTGCCAAGCGTAAGCGTCAAGTCTGTCAGATAAAGTAGAGCTGCTGAATAAATGACCCAGTTGCCCAAAATGAGCCGAGGAGATCACTGCTCAATTGGGACTTGCAAAATCTACAGTTGCTGATCTGTAAAAGCAGTGAGATCAGCTAATGGCAGAGTGGAGCACAAACTCAAACACTGATCGAAGAGAAAAGAGAGGGAAAGATGGAGACGAGGATGCACGGTTGCGATGGTTCCAAATTGATCGGAGAGAGAGGCACTTATCAGTAGACAATTTTACTGCAGAAGGCTAAGCAACTTGCTGATGCAATTGGGAAGCCTGAATTCACACCATCAGAGGGCTGGTTACAATGCTGGAAAGCACGAACAACATCGGGTTTAAATGTGGGCATGGTGAAAAAATTAAATGCTGATGTTGCAAGTGCTGATCGCTGGCTACTGAGGTCCTACCTGGTCTACTCAAGGGTACAAGTCATGCAACATATTCAATGCTGATGAGACCAGCTTGTTTTTTCGATGTGTCAGATTTGGAACATTAGCATTCAAAACTGAGAGAGTCCAGGGAAAAGCATGCAAGGAAAGAATTTTAGTGCTAGCATGTTGTAGTATGGATGGTACGGAGAAATGCGACCTGCTTGTCATTGGTAAATCACAGACCCAAGATGTTTCAGAGGCATAAACCACTGGCCAGTTCTGTACAGGGTTAACAGATCATCATGGGTGACCGCTGATTTTTTTCAGAATGGGTCCATAAATGGGACCATGAACTACAAGGTCGTAAAATTGCCCTTCTGCTGGACAATTTCTCAGGGCACCACACATGACAGGTCTTTGGAACATTAAGCTCATTCCCCCCAACACCACCTGCCTCATCCAATCCAATTGACCAGGGCATAATCTATTGCATGAAACAACATTATGTTTGGGCGATGAGAGCGAGTGCTCTCAGATCTTGACTCAAGCCCAGATTTAAATGCCCAACCGTGTGCAAACAAACTTCATTTGCTAGATGCTGTTTGCCTGCTAAAGCAGTCTTGGGACTCAGTGACACAACTTACCATTCAGTGTTGTTTCCAAAAAGTGGGTTTGCGATTCTGACACACAGCTTGATTTAGGAGACACCCAAGACCAAGAAGAGGAAAGCACAATCCTCTGGCCAGAAGGCATGACTCCCAATGAGTTTGACGAACTGTGTCGCCTTGAAACAATGAGGATCAACCTGGTGCAGAGGATGACATAGCTGAGATAGTGAACAGAGCTGATGATGACACAGGCGAGGATGAGCAAACTCAGGAAGAGACTGTTGTAACTCCTGTTGATGTCAGTAGGCTATCTTGATGCTAAGGAGAGCGATGGAGCAACATGATGCACTCAAACAGGACTGGGACACACTGAGAGGGTGGAGAGAGTGTGAAACTGTATTGCAAGACATGGAAGGTGCAGAAGCAGATTACAGTTTTGATTCAAAGTAGGACAAGTTGACTTTAACATAGAAAGGTTATAATTCACTACTTGCTCTGCATTGGGGAGAATCAGGGAATGCAATGCCCCTTTGGTGTGTCCTGTTATTTACATTTAATTTAAATACATTTAGTTTTAATTCAATTCAGTAAAGTCTTGCTTTTTAGCCATAAAATAAGTTTGTCAGAAATGTTTTCTTTTTGGTTTAACCATCCACTGATTATAACGGGCAAAAGTTACTACACACAAAGTTGCCCGTTATAAGCAGTGAGACTATGAGCTAAGGTTTCCTGGAAGGAGGATGGCCATCTGGGAAGTGTAGTTTGCAACAGTGGGGCTGGGGTTTGAGCTCCAGTCCAGGGATTGAGCAGGGTGTAAAATCAAATTTTTAAATACTTGCCCCAGGCAAGAGGTGTCTAAAATTACTTGTCCACAAAATCTTGTACTTGTCTTACCATGATAAGACATGACTGCCAAGAACAACATGTAATGCCACTGTAATCGAAAAGAAAGGTTTGAAGACAGCAGGGCCACATTAAACAAAGCCATCGAGAAAGCAAACAAGTGACCCAAGCACTAGCCATGATGTTTTAACAATGATTCAGAAAGTACCACAAATATGCCAGTGTTCTATACAAAGTATAAGGACAAGATGGCAGACACCAGAATACTAAAGACACTGGCACATCCTAATGGACTATCCACAAAATGAGGGGTATTCAATGAGAAGCCTATTACTGATGCTAAGAAACAACCAACCATTAGGAAATGTTAGTGCACATTGTCACGAGAAGGGGCTACAGATGAGCGCCTCTTGGGGCAGTTACTACTGGGACCCCTCAAGCACAGCAAGGTACCCTGTGGGTGGTGCTCAGTATGCAGCCACACTAGTTGGAGGACATCTTTACAGAATAAGGTGCTCCATTAGGTGATGACAACATATAAACTGCTAAACTACAACAGGGTAGCTGATATACTGCAGTGTCCTTGTGACTAAATTTACATGGGAAACATTAAGATCCCTTAAGGTGAGGATACAGGCACACAAGGGTGATAAGACACAAGGCTAGCACACCAGCTGTGGACCACCTCTAACAGGAAAATCACATGGGCACCACTCTGCTTTGGGGTTTTGAAGTGGTTCAGCAACACCCTAGAGGAAGTGACTTTAACAAAACTCTTGAGCAAACTGAAATGAATATATAAAATGGACACCTTTATCTATAGGTGGAAATGAACAAAGGAACAAACTGGACAGCATGCTGTTGTACCAGGGATTCCCAGGGCAGTATACTGGCATAGTCATTAACATTTTCTGTTTGTTTTTATATTTCTCCATCCAGTCCAGTCTGTTGCTCTTTCCTATAGTTCAGTTCTATATGGTCCTCATACTTCACTGTCCTGATACACTCATGACCATCATAACACCCCACCCTCCTCCGCTATAGTTGCCCCCAACTTTCACTAACAGCTCTTATCCCAACATGACTCTCCACACCACTATACCACAGTACCTCTGTCCGTACACAGGCCCCCACCCATCCACACCACCACCACCAAATATCCTCTCTGTCATAAATGGCACTCTCTACAGGCGCTATTCTGTGGAACTGAATAAAACACATACATGGTTACTAGCACATACATATCACAACTGTATTGCATCACTTCATCCGGTATCAAGAGAAGCTACAGTCATAACTCGGCTGTGGGCATCCTCAGCATGCAGCATCACCATTCACCACACCATATTTTTTTTTGGGGCTCAGCACAGTCCGATCCCTCAGCCCATGCACCCAACCACTTTTAAAAGGCAACAATGTGAGAGTCGATTGTGTGAGTGAGCTCCTAACACTTTTACCCTCCTCTGTCAGTCCTTCAAGCCAGCCAGTGAGCCGCCAGGAGGATAGTCTTTTCCATTCAGCCCTGCTTCTTCTAGTCTTCTCCAGCAGCAGTGAATGAAACAACATTTTTTGATGGAGACAATTTCTGTGATCATCGCCTGGTATTCGCTGCACATCGATAGGTTCACTAAAACTACAACCGCTCATCTGTAATGGCGCAACACCACTGGCTGACCATTCCCACGTCATGACAGGGTTTTCCATCTCCATCCTGACTGGCCAATTAACACATGCCTCCACTGTTGCTAGCATGCGAAATGAATTAGAGGGGCAGAATAGACTGCAGGCTTATGGACTGGTGAATCACACGCGAACAGCTCATGGACATGGGGCTTGGTTTACAGGAGTGAGTCAATGACCAGTGTAACAAAAATACCAATCCCTGGAAAATGCAGCCAAGAAAACAAAATAAGAAATGGAAAAATAAACTCTTGTCCACGGGCTGCAGTAGGCAGAACAAAGGTCTGCCCGACAATGAAATTATGTATCAGCCTTGGACGTCGGGCAGTGCAATTTGCACAATTCTTGGCTTCAGGCTTTGGTGACTCAGTGAAGGACAGTTTCTGCTCAGAATTTGGTGGGTGATTAAGGACCCAGCAGTGGTGGGACTAGGTCCAAATTTGGGAGCTGTGGCCCATTGGTCTAGGAGTTTCAAGTAGGGGCCCACCTTCTGCTCCACGGCACCTAGGTGGGTCAGGCCTGGTCCGAGTGTGAAGTCTGCAGGTGGTGGGGACATCACAGTGGTGACAGCCTGTGGAGTTGGCCTGGTGGTGGTGGCAGCCCTTCAGCCCTGTGCTTGGTGTGGCACTCCACCTTGGTTGGACAGCCAGGAAGAGAGAAAAGGTCCAGGATCCCCTGGTATGGCCCGGCCGTTAAGCCTGATCCAAGATGCGGAGGCCTGGTCTGAAGCCTTATGTTGCAGGTAGCACAGGGAATGAGAATGCAGTCATTTGGTGCCCTCTGCTCTGGTTCAAGTGGGTTTGGTAGTCCAATCTGCCTGTGTGAGTGAGGCCGCAGTGTGTGTAATTTGGATTCTGCAGCCCATTTCAAGTTTCTGCTGCACATTTGGTGAGCCCTCAACTCCATTTAAAGCTCAGCTTCCTTGGCCTTCTCAGCCTCAAGATATACAGACATAGAAAACATAGACTTTGATGGCAGATAAGGACCGCTTGGCCCACCTAGTCAGCCCATTTCCCTACCTATTGGATAAGCTTCAGATCCTAGTTAACCAACAGCCTACTTTTTCTACCCCCACCAGAATTGCCTTATGTCTGTCCCATGCATTCTTGAATTCCCCACTGTTTTTGACCCCGACCTCACCTCCTCAGGAAGGACGATTCTATTTATCCACCACCCTCTCCTGAGAAAAAATACTTCCTCACATTGCCCCTGAGCCGTCTCCCACATCTTCAAATTGTGTCCCTCGTTCTTGCACATCTCTTTTCCTGAAAGATGCTACCCTCTTAGACTTTGTTGATTCCCTTGAGGTACTTGAAAGTTTCTATCATGTCCCTCCCACTCCTCCTTTCCTCAAAGGTATACATATTAAGCTCCTTTAGCCTCTCTTCATATGGCTTCTGTTGCAGACCCTGCACCATTTTAGTTGCCCTCCTCTGGACTGCCTCCATCCTATGTTCTTGTGGAGATGGGGTCTCCAGAACTGCATGCAGTACTCCAGATAGGGTCTCACCAATTATCTGTACAGAGGGATAACAACTTCCTGTTTTCTACATGCATGCCTCCCTATACATCCCAATATCACCCAGATCACCCAGACATCCTTACTGCCTTCTCTCATTGCTTGCTTACATTTAGGTCATCTGATATGACTACCCCAGGTCCCTTTCCATTTTTGTTGTTATTATTACCTCCTCCCATTGTGTACTCTTCCCTTGGGTTTTGTTTCTCAGGTGCATTACTTGCACTTCTTTGCACTGAATCTAAGCTGCCATACTTTTGAACATTCCTCCAAACTTGCCAGGTCCCTTCTCATCCTTTCCATCCTCCCCTTGTGTATCAATCCTGTTGCAGATCTTTGTGTCATCTGCAAAGAGGGAACTTTCCTTCCAGTCCCTCTGCAATGTCACTTATAAAGACATTAAAAGGACCAGACCCAGTACTGAATGCTAGGTACCCGCTACATAGGAGCCGACTTTTATTTTTTGCGGGGGCCTCAAGAAATGGCCAGCAGCCCCAGAAGCTCTAGGGTTTTGGTGCTCTGTAGTGCATTTGGGGGTTCTTGGTCAGTAACATGCGGAACAAAATAAAGTGGACAAAAATAAAGCTGCAAAAACTGTGTCACCATCAATATTGGCAGCACAAAATGAAGCATGCCAGAACAATGCAGGCCACATGACATGCAGGTTGCAAACAACGCCCACCACATGGAAACACTGCACTAGAACACACAGCAGTAGGCACTTGTGCACAGGAACAACACAGGGGTACAGGGAGATGAAACAGGGTAAGGTGCAACCACCACTGGGGAAGCAGGCCACTGGATACCTACCATGGTAATCTAATGGCACAGGCACCCACATGGTGGGCTACCCCACCAGAATGCTGAGTGATGGAGACAGCGCACAGGGTAACCACTGGAGGACAGGTGTACCATGGCCACCATGTGACTGGCCATGTATAATACAAGGGGCCAGGAGCACAAGCCAGCGTGTCCCCAGCAAATATATACAACACACAGGACAGGGGAGATGGCATGTTGGCTTGTGCTCCTGGCCACTGGGATTCTAGTGCAGTGTCTCCATGCAGTGGACATTGTTTGCAACCTGCGTGTCATGTGGCCTGCATTGTTCTGGCATGCTTCATTTTGTGCTGCCAATATTGATGGTGACACTGTTTTTGCCACTTTATTTTTGTCCACTTTATTTTGTTCTGCAATGTTACTGACCAGAACCATTTTGGGGTTTTACTAAAGAGATAACACAGCATAAGAAACACCATTTCAGTGCCAGCACATTACGAATTTGCCTGTATTTTGTCACTCACCACCTTGGCCTACTGCCCAGCAGATGTTGCACACACTGGTGGTGTCACTCATCCACCTTGCCCACCTCCCCAGCTACTGGTGTAGCATCTGATGGTGTCACCACCACCTTGACCTAATGCCAGCATGTGTTGTAGACACTGATGGTATCACTCACCCACCTTGTCCCTCAGCTACCTGCATAGCCTCTGATGGTGTCACTCACCACCTGACCCACTCCCAGCAAGTGTTGCAGACTCCAGTGGTATCACATACCCACCCTGATCCCTCCCCAGCTACTGGCATAGCCTCTTGTGTTGTCACCACCTCCTTGACCCACTCCCCAGCAAACTGTGTAGACACAGGTGATGTACCCACCCACTTCCCCTCCAAACTAAAATATGTAAACTGCATGATGCCAGGTGACCACAGCTGTATGCTGCAGTTACACTAGCAAAATATGTGGGTTGTTTTAGATCAGAATACTTCCATGATGCCTATTCAGATAGCATATTATTGTGCTCTGAGGCAGATAGGCTGCCCATTTGCCTTTGTTGTGAGTCTTCACATTATCTGTCAGATGTAAATCTTTATTCTACAAAGGCACTGCATCAATATGGGGGGATCAGTGAGTGAAGACAGACAAACAAAAGTAAAGAGCCAGGGCATGGTTATACCAACAGATTGATTTCAGGATGTCAACTGCAGCATATGAGGCATGGACAACATAAACAGCAAGAAAGTAAAATGGCCCACGTCATAACACTGTGCACACCAGAAATAATGCAACTGATTGTCTGTGGTAATACTTCAGATCAGTGTGTCATGTGTAATGTGTACATTTAAACTGGTTTTGTTGACAGCCTGCTTTTGATAATCCATGCTGCTCAGTGACACACTGCTCTGCAGTACTAGCATAGCATGTACTGGAGTGGATGAACATTTAAAAAAATCATAAAAATGTTTTTCTTTAGTTTTTCTGCAGTGTTGCAACCCTCCCATCTTGGGTTACTGCTCTTGAGTCCCCCTGCAAAAGTCAGAGGGGCCCTAGTTGATTTCCTACTACCCTTTATAGACAACAATCACAGAACTCTACAGTATGTAATAACTGCTAACAAAACAACAGAGTCAAGCACCCTCATATTACCTTACAAAATGTTGCTCCTGCTTTGTCCTCCCTTCTCTCCTGCCACCTCCTGGTAGGTAACACAGTAGAACACTCTGGATCCAAAATATTCTCCTCACTCAGTCATACCTCTCTCAACTGCTTTGAACTGGCTAGCAGTATAGTCTAGAGGTTAGAATAATGAATTTTAAATGAGCTTGGTATATCCAGGAGAGTCAAGCAGGACCTGGGCTTGATTCCCACAACCTCCACTTCTAACTACTAGGGAGAACAAGCAGAGCTTCTTTAAAATAACTATGGTTATTCAAACTTCAGTCCCACAGCAGATCCCTTTCAAAATCATACAGAACACTGACTAAATAAAAATCTAAAGCACTTTATAAGATTTTTAACAACTGGGGACCAGAAAGTATTGATAAACTGAGAAGGAACCATGACTTTTCAAAACATGGACAGGAGTGGGACCCTCAGGGTGGAACTTACTCAGCCTCAGGGAGGGTCAAGGTGGATTAATGGGGCAAAGGTTCAGTTAGGATTCAACTTCTGCTCAGGCCTGTAATCTCTTTTCTCCTACTGTCATCAATTATTATTTAAATAAAGTTTGATTTGCCCTATTTTCACAAAACTCAGCTCGTTCTGTGAAAACAAGGCAAAAATCAAACATTGTATTTAAATAAAAATAACTTTCATCTTGAAGAAGAAGTTTGGAAAGCTCACTGCAGGGATCAGGCCTAGTCTCACACTCGCCCACACTGCTGACTGTAGTCCAGTCTCTGGTGAGGTTCGGTGTCCTCTGTTGGACCGACTCCTTCCTGACACTCTAGCTTGTGGAGTCGCTCATGCTCGCACTACTGAATCCAACAGGCAGTGGCATGACTGGCTCCTACTGCCAACTACCATCTGCACCAGCCGAGCAGCAAACAAATGGCAGCTTCTGGTGCCAAAAGTGGCACTGTTGCTGGTGGCTGCTTGTGCCGTGCTGAGTGCTGTGGCGTGGTTGAGCCCAGGTTGCTGTGTCTACAACTGAGTTCCGTCAGTGATGGCATGGAGGCAGCAGCAGCTGATTGAGCAAACTACTCCTCCCAACCAAAAGTTCCACACCAATAAAGATGAAATGGCACTGAGGTCCGTGTCTGTGATCCGAATGCCTCTGCCCCATGCTCCAGCCTTCACAATCCTGCTGTTTGGCTTCCCAGTGCTCAGTAACAAAAAAAAAATATATAGACACACACAATTTCAGCTGGGGGCAGACCCCCACTTTAACTTCCTGAGGAGCTTCAGCCCTCAGCCCCCCCCCGCAGTCAACACCTATGCCCCACTAGTAGTCCTCCTTCGGAGTGGACTCTGTTTACTATTACCCTCTGTGTCCTGTTGTCCAGCTAATATTTTACTCCAGGCTACCACCCTGGGACCCTCCAAGGCTGGCTAATTTGTTTATTAATCTTTTCTGCGGGACTGTGTCACTGTTAAGCCTTCTTCCAGTATGTGCCCCAACCCCGGAGCTGTACTTTTGTTTCAAATTAATTTGTTACAATTTATCTGGAGAGTGTCTGGCCTCTGCTTCAATTAATTTGCTGCCTTCTACCAACTTTCCTCCAGCAGGGTCAGGTTCGAGGCTCCAGTCTCCCCTTCCTGCAGACTGTGTATAGCCATCAAGCCTGCAGTGGAACCAGTTATCCATCTATAGAGGTATGTCCATCTTTAAGTTTTCTTTGGATGGTCTGCTCAGCTTGTACCTCCTCTATTCCATTTTAACATTAGGCCCCTAGACAGTTGGTCGGGGGTTTACAAATGTGGTGCTAGTCGAGATTTATCTTGGGGACACCAGGTAGTTCCTGGGCCTGCATGGTTGGCAGCAGTGTAGTGGTGCTCATGTTGAAATTTTGTCTGTGCCATCAAGTGGGTGTTGCAGTGTTTGGGAGGTTTCAGCACCTTGGCTCATGGCACCATCTTGATCATGGCTCTCAAATATTAATATCTGATGCTATTGAGCCATTCTTGTCCCTGATTGGCTGGTGGAATAGTAGTAGTAGTAGTAGTAAGTAAAGTAGCAGTAAAATGTTTATTCATCAGCCTCACTATCTGACATAAGGACAGGAATCAGGAGTGAGATGAGTCTCTTTGTGGATGACTCGAAACTGGGGCAGTGGTGGATGGGGAGGGGAGGGTGGCTCTGCAGGGGACCTGGAGGCTCTGGAAAGATGGTCTAGAAAGTGGAAGCTGAGGTTTAATGCAGGGAAATGCAAGGTACTCCACCTGGGGCCAGAAACCCAGGCCAAGTGTACACCCTGGGGAAATACTACAAGTCTCAATGGCTGAGAGGGACCTGGGGGTGGTGGTGGATGTCAAGATGAACAACTCTGAGACTTGTAGGAGGGCAGCAGCCAAGGCCAACAGGATGCTGGGATGCATCGCTAGGGGATCACCTCCAGAAGGAGGGACGTGATACTCCCTCTGTATAACTGCTTGGTGAGGCCGCACCTGGAGTACTGCGTGCAGTTTTGAGGCCACACTTAAGGGGACATTAACCTCCTGGAGAGGTCCAGAGGAGGTAACCAAAATGATTTGGGGCTTGGGGGACAGGACCTATGAGGAGAGCTCGAAGAGCTAAATATGTACACTTTGGAAGAGAGAAGGGACGGGGGACATGATAGAGGTCTTCAGGTACATGAGAGGGTAAATAGGGGAGGAACAGTGAGGGTGCTTCAAGGAAGGAGGAAGGGGCCACTAGAGGCATGGGTGGAAGCTGGAGGGGAAGATTCAGGGAGAAAGGAGGAGGTGCTACTTCACTGAGAGGTGGTAGAGCCATGGAATGCACTACCTAGGGGGCTGGTGGAGGCAGAGACAGTGGAGGGGTTCAAGAGGGTGGGACAGGTACAGGGGAAGGGTTCAGGAAGCAAAATCCAATGCAGCAAGAATATCCGAACTGGGAAGGAGAAGCCAGAGAAGGCGAGGGGACAGCAAGGTCAGCACCAGGGTGGGGGCTGACAAACAGCAGACACGAAAGACCATTAGGCCTATTCTGCTGGCATTTTAGTATGTTAGTATAAATCACTTTGATTGAGTAAAACTCATTTGTAATGAGGTCCATAAATTACAAGCAACAATGTTATACAAACACTCATAAATATATTTGTAATACAACACCAATAATACATATCATATCATATAACACATAATAAAGAATATACAAGTATGACATAACTCATGACTTGTACTAAGTTATAATTAATTTCTAAACTCAATGGACTGTACAACAGTGTCTAAGGTTCCCCAAAGTGTCTCTTAAACAGAGTTTTATTCCCTCCAGGATTTATATTTTCCCATAGTTCTAAAATGGGAGGCAGATTGTTCCAAATCAAAGGGCCCTATAAAATACTGATTGTCTCCCAATTTCCATATTACATCTGGACATTACTAAATCTAAGGTATCCACATATCTAAGAGAATTTATTTTATCCTGGGAACCAAATTATCCATAACATTTGTTCCTGGGATAAAATAAATAGCACAGTATTCTGGGAGGAAGAAGAGTTTGCACCATTTCTAGGACTGAGACTAGCTGTTGCGTGTTCAGAGGAGGAAGACAAATGGCTCAGAAGACTCCTGAGAGTGAGCCATAGGCCCTGGTCCTGACCTCCCTCCTTACCTGGCTGTGGTCTAATGATGATCAGAGTGCCCCAAACAACCGGTGTGTTTGCTGCAGCTACCAAGGTATTGGGGTTGTGCACCTCTCGCTGTGTTCCTCCTGTGCTTGTGGGGTGCCTCCAACAGTTAACTTCTACTCTGCCACCTTATACTCCAGAGTGTACCTGATCACTTGTGCCTTCGATGGGGATGGCTTCACTATTGTCAGGTGGTAGTCTGGATATATGGGAGGACATGAAGTTAGCAGTCACCCCTTGGAGCCCCACCACTCTTGAGGCCCTGTGCATGTGGAAGCTGAAGAAGAAGAACAGGAGCTATGTGTTGAGGAGGGGCACAGATGTCTGCCCAGCCCTTCCCACTACTGCTTTCTGAGCTTCCCCATGGTAGAGGGAGGCGAAGTTAAATGTTGAAATCTGTCAATCCCCAGAGCCCAAAGGATCTGAGTGTGCTCCCCGCCCACCAGTAGTGGCAGTGTTATTACTAAGAGAGGGATGCCTGGAAAAAGAATCCTTGAATCGCCAGGAGAAAAACCCTAGGAGTCTGATTTTGTGGAGCCTCCTGTACTGCCCCTGGGCAAGCATCGAAATCCTTGATGTTTCAAGACCAAGAGATACACTGTGCCATCCCCCAGCCCTACAGAAGGCCAGTTCTGACTTTCCAGACACTATTCCACGCCTCCCAGGGTTATCTGCAGCCCTCAAAGATTCTATGGACGGACTCCTCCTGATGTCCCAATGAACCTGAGGTATCTCACTAGGGTCTGGCTTGGGGAGGGCCAGGCAAGAAGAACCAGCATACAGAGCATTCCTGAATGTTCGCAAACAGAGTGGTTGGTATGACACATCCAAATTGGTACCCCAAGTGCAATATCCTAAACATCAGAGCACCTTTGGGGACGTGAAGAGGAAAGAACATGCTGATTGGGTTTTCAGGGTAATGGTGAACAAGCTCCAGGTCCATACCAAACAATTTGGGACCCCATCTGAGAGATTACCAACAAGGTCCTATCACTGTATCACATACAGGCAGTGCTCTTAAGCACTTTGCGATGTTTCAGGATGTCTCTGGCAGGAGGATGAAGTACTATGTGGTTTCTCTGGATTTCTTTAGAAACAAAACAACAAAACCTAACCCCAATACTACTACCTTGGCTACGGTGGACCTGCTCTGTAAAGGGTGAATTCTCCAAATGTTGATCTTTTCTGCTAGGACCATAGCTGCCTTTGGGACTCTGTGCTGGTGAGCTGTTCCAGTTTGTACTGGTTCTATTTTTACAGTTTTCATTGCTGTTTAATGTATTTGGGGAAGTCAATGTGGGAATGGAAAGGGAACAGTGCCAGGTTTAAAGCTAACCTGAATTCGGGACTGGTGCTGTTTCATGGACATCTTCTGGAACTTAAAGGCCCTTTTATTGGGCAGTGGGACTCTGTTCTTATGGACTCTATTATTACTGTAAGTGTTGTAGGTACAGAAGGGTGCATGGTAGAGACTGTGTGAAGGTGACTGCATTGCCTGCCTGTTATGAGTGTTTGTGGGTATGCGTGCATGCATGTGGGTGACAGGAGGAGTGGCTGGTGTAGGTAGTTATTGTTTGGGAAACACCATTGAAATGTCTTGTTTATTAAATCTGTCTTGGTATGTGATGTTGTTTTATACATTTTATTCATTGTTTAAGGGAGACCTGTGCTGGATTAGGTGTTTTGGGAGACTGAGCTTCTGTTTGGGCAGCGGCAACTAGAAGGGATTTTCTTAGGGTCCCTATTTAGTTTGTTCTGGCATTCCCCTTGCGGTGATGGGTGCACTGGTGGGAAGTGCACATATCCCACTGACCCTCCTTTGTGGGGGAAGGTGCCCCATTCCCCAGGAAGGTTATGGTTTAAGGGGGAAGAGTGCAAGTCCCCTCTGGGGAGGGATATTACTACAGTGACAACTCCCCTTTTGCCTTTTTGCCTTTATGCCCTGCTAGGTTTATCTCTGCCCTTTGGGTGGAGTCTGGGGCTGGAGCCTGGTGGGTATATTAGGCTGGGTTTCCTGGTGGGGAGGTCATCTGGGAGAGTGCAGTTACAACAGTGGGGCCAGGTTCAAGCCTTAACAACTCAGCAAAGGAAAGTTTCCACTCAGGATTTGGTGGATGGTTTAGGGCCCTGTGGTGGTGGAACTAGGCCCAAATGTGGAAGCAGCAGCCCATCAGTCTAGGGTTTCAAGTGAGGGGGCCCGCCAAAGTAGGGGCTCTCCATGCCAACAACAAGTTGGGCCTAATCCATGTGTAAAATCTGCAGGCAGTGGAGATGTCACAGTGGTGGCAGCCCGTGGTGTGGGGCATGGAGGTGGCGGCAGCCCGTGGTGTGGGGCATGGAGGTGGTGGCAGCCTGTGGTGTGGGGCATGGAGGTGGTGGCAGCCTGTGGTGTGGGGCATGGAGTGGTGGCAGCCCGTGGTATGGGGCATGGAGGTGGTTGCAGCCCGTGGTGTGGGGCATGGAGGTGGTGGCAGCCTGTGGTGTGGGGCATGGAGGTGATGGCAGCCCGTGGTGCGGGCATGGAGGTGGTGGCAGCCTGTGGTGTGGGGCATGGGGTGGTGGCAGCCCATGGTGTGGGGCATGGGGGTGGTGGCAGCCCTTGACCCTGTACTCAGTGTGGCACTCCGCCTTGGTCAGGCAGTCTTCAGGAGAGAGAAAGATCTGGGATCCCCTGGCATGGCCCGTGTTGAGCCTGCTCCAGGATGCCGGGGGGCTGGTGTGAGGCTGAGGCCCTATGTTGCAGGTAGTACAAGGAATGAGAATGCAGCTGTTTGGTGCTCTCTGCTCTGGTTCAAGCGGGTTTAGTAGTCTGAGCTGCCTGTGTGATAAGTAGGCCACAGTGTGCGTAATTTGGGTTCTGCAGCCCACTTGAAGATTCTACTGCCCATTTGGGAGCCCTTCAGATCCGTTTAAAGCTCAGATTCACCAGCCTTCTCAGCCTCAAGATATGTGCCATGGCACTGTGCCACTCATTAAGCCTTCTCCGGTATGTGCCCCCAACCCGAAGCTGTGCTTTTGTTTCAAATAAATTAATTTGTTCTGTTTTATCTGGAGAGTGTCCTGCTTCTGCTTGAATGAATTTGCTGCCCTCTACCAATTTTCCTCTAGCAGGGTCCAGGTTCAAGGATCTGGTCTCTCCCTTCCTGCAGAGTGTGCATAGTCTGCCATCAAGCCTGCAGTGGAACCAGTTATCCATCTTCAGAGGTATGTCCATCTTTCGCTTCCTCTGGACGGTCTGCTCTGCTTGTGCCCCCATTCTGTTTTAACATCAGGCCCCTAGACAGTTGGTCAGAGGGAGGATTACATAAGGGACCTGATAGTGCAAGGGGCACAAAAGAGTTGTCTAAGAATCGTGGTTTGCCTAAATTAAGTATACTAAACATAAAGACCCCCATATCAAATAGTCTCTTGACTTTTACAGATAAACAATTGACTTACTATATAAATCACAATGATGTGTTAGGCGATTAGTTTGTGATGCAAACCTACATAAATGGTTATAAACAGTATCCCATTTGGTTAGGTCAGCATCATGAGCAATCAAATATACTACAGAGTAATAATCTAGTCTAGACATTAGCATACTACTTGCTGTTGACAACATTTCACCCAACATATAATTTACAGGATCCCTGGAAACTTGAAAGAAGACATGTTTTCAATAGGAGTTCCATTCAAGCTGTAAACATTACGCTTTCCAACCAAATGTGAGTTTATGTTTTGTTCCAAACACCCTAGCCCCTAGCTTTGCTAACATTCATCATCAAATTACTCTTCAGCAGTTTGATACAGCAGAAAAATCTGGGTTCAACACAAAGTTCAGCTCTTTAACAGTAGCAGAATGTTACGTAAATAATTAAGTCATCAGCACAGAGTAAAGATTACTTTTCAAAGATAACTGAGGCAAGGTGTTAACAACAACAGAGAACAATACACGTCCTAAGTGGAACCTGAGGCACACCTGAAGACAGAGATAACAGACAGGAACTAGTATTGTACAACTTAACTAACTGATGTCAACTGAGAAGATAATTTGCAAACCATTACAGGGCAAGCTGGAAATTCTGATACAACATAATCTACAAAGGAATAGGTTGTGATCAACCACATTGAAGGGCTTGGTCAGTTCCATGAAGACTGCACCAGTTAAGTTTTCATTATTCATGGCCAGGTGCACATCATTCATGAACTTGACCAAGGCTGTCAACATAACATGACAGGGTCTAAATTCGTGCTGTCCATTACAAAGCAGGTCATACTCCCTGGGTAACCCATGATCTATTCATACACAAAGTTCTCTAGAATTTTCTCAAGAAGGGACAAAATAGAGATGGGGTGATAGTTGTCAAGTTCAGAAGGGCATCTTTATAAACTATTAAAGCTATCTTCCAGTTTTTAGAACTGCACTTGTAATCAAAGATATATTATACAAATAAGTCAAAGGTGCAGCTACTAAATGAGGGCCAGTTTTTAAAGTATGGGTTCCAATTTATCATAGCCACAATTTTTAATTGGGTTCATTTTTTTACTGTGGTAAAACCTCAGATACTTTAAGACTACGGAAATAAAAACTAGGTCTTAGGCAGGGTATCTTCTATTAATAGATTTTGCGTCTAGAATAATGAGAATTATCACCAATTTTGTAAGAAGTCAAATCCATAATTTTTTTATTAAAGGCATTAGCTATATTAACAGGATCAAAGTCCAATTTGCCACTGATTAAAATCTCTTTGATATCAATTTTCCTTTAGCACCCAGCATATTTTTTTGAGATGTCCAAAGATATTTCGGTTCCTTTAAATTTGTCTCAAGATTTTATTACAAAAGTCAATCTTACATTTACATACACCATCCTTATGCTTATTTCTAAATCCACAATATTTACTCAAATAGTATAAGTTTTAGTAGTTTTATAAAGCATCCAAAATTTATTTCTATTTTTCATCATGTGGAATAAATCATTTGTAAACCAATCAGTAATTACACCTCTCATCCCCTGTCTAGTAATAGCACATACAGTGGTTGCTACAGATAAGTTGCTCAATACTGCGGTATAACGACCAGTGTGGCACTGTACCACTCAGTATACCATGTCTCGAAGCAGGTATTGTAATTCTGTGGTGCGGATAGTTAGCCTCCTACAGTAATTCATGGTTAATCCAGCAGGTGGTGACTACAACTACAGATCAAAATTTTTCTTTATATATTTGTTTTACGTAATAGCCAGCGAATGGCACTGTAGTAAAAAAAAAACACTTTCACTTGTTCTCAATTCCAATCCTGATACTGAATCTTATAAGAATTTTCCCATTTCTCCAAGCGATACCCGATGCCACCTCTGCCCGTATTACTACAATACAAATGGAGATGGAATATTTTACATTTAATTTTCAACTTTCCTTTCAAACAACATGAATTTTTGCTGTATTCTGACTATTGCAGTTAGCCCCAGCACTTGAACTGCCCTGGAGAGTAGATGGTTAAATTCTATGCAGAGCATAGAACATTGAGCTCGATCTCAGTTCAAACCTCTGTCTGCTGCACTTTGAGTGAAATCGTCAGATTCTTTACTCCGCCCTAACTGAACAGTCGCTCTGGAGATTTCTCCTTTGCTCACGGTTCGATGGTCGGTTAAAGTGTTCGGTTTACTGATTATTTAGTCTGATTTCAGTTCAGATCTCTGTCTGTGGCATAGTAAGTACTAGGTAGTGAACTAGCCATAGTAAAAACTTGTGGAAACTGTAAAGTGATATTTTGACGGTTCGGCTGAACTGGTCATCTAGTGTATTTTGTTTCCTGTTCTTTTGTGTGGTTACTGGTCCTTATTGGTTTTAAAAAACTTATTTTCTTGCAGTTTTTCCAACACCCATGACACAGTTAGAAACTGATAAGAGTCTTGCCTAGCTATTGCTGTAAAAGTGTAAGTTTGTTGGTTAGGATGGCTACGTCTGAGAAACCCAAAAAAAAACCAAGCCCACTGGGTTTCAACCCTGCAGTGTGTGTGTGGGAAGTTCTTATGGAAGGCTGATCCCCACACCACCTGTGTTAAGTTGGTCTGAGGTTTGACCACCTTGATTCAGACTGCCAAATTTGCAAGAACTTCCCTAAGTCTACCCTGGAAAAAAGGTTGGGCAGGCTTGGGATAAGGAGCCAAGAAGTCTGCTGACCCAGATGGCCAGCCCAGTTCGGTTCAACCGAACCAGAAGGAATGCCGTCTGACCAGGGCAATACTTCTTCAGGCAAGAGGAGAACCAATTCGAGGATAGGTTCCGTCGAAAAGCGAAAAGACAAATCAGCTGGTTCAGATATGGAGACCCATGTTCCGACCACCATTAGGATTGTGGAATCGCTTCATCCGGTTCTGTCTGATCCGGCACCTTCTGTAGCGTTCAGTTCGAGTCGGTTCCTCCAGTTCAGGATTATGCCCTGAAGATTTTATGAACGGCGGTTGTAGGGGGCGAGGATTATGAAGGTGATGATGATGATGGTATGTAAGGTCTGGATGAGCCCATCAAACCGACATCTCCCCAGACAAGCCTTCTGGTGTGTTTCCTCCTAGGCTTTCTGAGTCCCTTCCCACTACATGTTTTACAGAAAGTGGCAGAAACCCTTCAGCTCCCTGTGGAAGAAGCTGTGGAGGAACAGGAGGAGCCTGATTATGTGGAGATGATGGACATCCCAGAGTCTAAGAGGTTGTCTATTCCTTCATAAGTCCTTTGGAAACAGACACAAAACCTATTAAAGGCTCCAAATTCTGTACCTCCTGTTGACAAAAGATGGACAAGAGGTACACTTTATCAGGCTCAGGTACAGAGTATTTGTACCAACAATGCAGCCATGTTGGGGTCATGCAGGCTACAGCCTGTGATAAAGCTAACATAGCCTTGGCTTCACCCCCAGATAAAGACTCCAGGAAGTTGGATGCCATGGCAAAGAAACAGTACATGGCATCCTCCTTGGGACTCAGGCAAGCAAATTACATGGCCTATACAGCCAGGTACCAGAAGTCCAGGTGGGACACTGTACTGGTGCTGGCTAAGCAGGCTTCCCCAGCTTGCCAAGGAGCTGGAGGAGGTGGCTGCTGATGGGATTGAGGCATCAAGGTACAATTTCATGCTGCTGTGGACTCCAGTGATGTGTCATCATGAGTCATGGCTACATCTGTGGCTCTTCGGAGGATGGCTTGGCTCAGATGTACTAGCCTTTCACAGGACACCCAGGCTAAGGCCATGGATTTCCCTGTGGTGGGTAATTCTCTGTTTGGGAAGCAGACAGGGAATTACATGAAAAAATGGATGAATATAGGACCACCTATAGTAGTGCACAGGCCAAGGAAGGTAGGCAACTCCTCAAGGCAGCAGGTTAGGGGCAGGGGCAGGCCTTTTCACCAGGCCTTTCTCCCAAGCACAGGCCTCCTCTCCCTTTTCTAGAGGGGTTCTTCAGAGGGAGAGGCAGAAGGGGGATGAGCAGGGCTGTATCCACCTCTCAGCCTAAGGCTCTTGCCAAGCAGACACCCTGATGTGTCAGCCGGGTCGACTCCCCCATCCCTGTAGGAGGCAGACTGACTTACTACTTCCAGGACTGAAGTCTGTTACCTCAGACAAGTGGGTACTGGAGGTAGTAAGCCAGGGCTGGTTCTCAGCTTCAAAAATTCCCAAAGCTGAGAGCCAGATCCTTTCACCTGCAAGCATCTCTGAAACCATTGCTTTAGAGGCAGAGGTTTCATCTCTACTGACCTTAGGGCCATAGAGAGGTTCCTACAATACACAGGGGCAAGGTCTGTACTCCAGGTATTTCCTTACCCCAAAAGACATGGGAGTGGTGACCCATCCTAGACTTAAGATACCTGCACAAACATATTTTAAAACCAAAATTCAAAATGGTGATTCTGGGAACAATCCTTCCCTCTTTAAGACCAGGGGACTGGCTAGCCTCCCTTGACCTAAAGATGCCTACTTCCACATTCCCATCAGGTGCTCCCAAAGAAATTACCTCAGGTTTGAACTACCTTCAGGCCATTACCAGTTCAAAGCAATGCCCTTCAGCCTAACATCAGCCCCAAGGGTGTTTACAAAATGTAGCAGTAGTAGTGGCCTTTCTAAGAAGGAAGAATATTCCATATTCCCATAGCTGGATGACTGGCTCATTGTGGGTCAGTCTCCAGACCAAGATTAAGTCAGATCTGCAAGTGACCCAGCAGGTGCTCTCTTCCCTAGGATTTCTTCTCAAACTTCCCAAGTCAGTTCTCGAGCCTGTACAGCTTTTCACTTTTATAGGGGTAGAGCTGGATACTGGCAAAGCAAAACTTTTCTTCCCGTGGAAAGAGTAAGGGCTATTATAGAGCTGGCTTCCTCCTTCCACCTTCTGGTTTCTCAACCAGCAAGGCACTTCCTTCAGCTGCTGGGCCACATGGCAGCCTCCACTGCAGTGGTCAGGGGCCAGATTTCAGATGAGGGACATTCCGTTTCATCTGAGGGCTTTTGGTCTCAGAAAAAGATCCTCTAACCAAACTGATTCCAGTGACTCAGACTCTGATCCAGGCTCTCCAGTGGTGGCAGGATCAGGACAACCTCAGGCAAGGAGTCCTATTCATCATTCAGTCTCATTCTGTGGTTCTTATCACATATGCTTCTCTCCTGGGGTGGGAGCCCACCTGGGACTCTCACAGTCCAGGAGTATGGTCTTCTAGAGTCTCTTCTCCACATCAACCTCCTGGAGCTCAGGGTGGTATTTCTGGCCCTGCAAGCCTTCTCTCAGTCAGTACAGAACAGGGTGGTTCAGGCCAGGACAGACAACACCACCACCATGTGGTATATCAACAAGCAGGAAGGCACTCAGTCTATGGCCTTCTGCACAGAAGCCATGAGATTATGGTCCCTGGCTTATTCTCTACAGACCTCTCTCTCCATGCATCCACCTTCCAGGGAAGGACAATATGCTATCAGATGCATTGAGCAGGATCTCCCAGGGCCATCACGAATGGTCCCTGGACCCCTAAGCGTTAAAGGTGATTTTTCAAGGTGGGGCACTCCTGAGATAGATCTCTTTGCAGCCCCAGACAATCACCAACTTCCTCTATTTTGTTGTAGACCCCCAGTCTTGGGCTCAGTCTCTCTGGATGCTCTGATTCTGAATTGGGAAGGACAATTTCTATATGCCTTCCTCCTTTTCCCTACTGTTCAAGGTCATGGTCAAAATAAGGTCACAATCCTGCAAAGTGATCCTGATTGCTCTTGACTGGGCCAGGCAGCATTGGTATCCTCTGTTGCTGTCCCTAGTAGTCCATCTTCCCTGTCTCTTCCCAGGAATTACAACCTGTTAACCTCCTCTCAGGGAGGATTTGGTATCCCAACCTTCAGTCTCTCAACCTCAAGGCACGGTTCTTGAAGAGTTAGAGTATGCAAATCTGCATCTGTCTCAAGGGGATCTGGATATTCTCAAAGCCTCTCAAAAACCTGCCACCAGAAAAACTTATAACTCCAAATAGAAAAGATTTAGTATTTGGTGTTCTAAAACATATTTCCTAGATACTGCCAGATTGTCTACAGTTCTGGATTACATGGTTCACCTCAATGGCCTAGGCCTCAGACCAGCTACTCCCAAGGTACACTTGTCATCTGTTTCTGCTTTTTCGTCAGTGGGAAAGCCCTCCTCACTGGCATCTCATCCTGTTTCTGTAAATGTTTCAAGGGATTGCTTCATACCAATCCCACCTTTGAGGATCCTACTCCTGCTTGGGACCTTAATGTCTGCATTGCTCAGCTTATGCAACCACCCTTTGAGCCTCTGTCTTCAGCAGAGCTTGAGTACTGACTTGGAAAACTGTTTTCCTGGTAGCTATTACCTCTGCCAAAGTATCAGTGAATTACAGGCTCTGTCAGTGGAGACTAGTTTATCTCTTTCCATAGAGATAAGGTGGTCCTTAGAACCAATAGGGGTTCTTACCTAAAGTGGTTTCAGACTTTCATTTGAACCAGTCCATGTCTCTCCCTGTGTTCTTCACTGATCTTTCCTCTTCAGAGAGAGAAGATTTCTCAGTTCGGATGTTAAACAAGCCCTTAGCTACTACATTGAGTGTACTAAGGCACACAGGTTTGACTCCCTCAGTTGTTTCTCACTTATGGAGAGGTGGGAAAGGGCAAACCTGCCACTAAGAGAACTATTGCCAGGTGGATTGTCTCTTGTATACAATTCTGCTATGAGAAGCTGGGCAAATACCACCCTCAGGCCTGAGGGCTCATTCGACTAGAGGTACAGCTGCTTCCTGGCTGCTGCCAGGGATATTCCTTTACTAGAGATATGCAAAGCAGCCACCTGGAAAACAGTCCATCGTTCACCAAGCATTACTCCTTGGATATCCAGGCTAGGAGTGATGCCGGTTTCAGTGCAACAGTACTGCAGAGCCTATTCTCAAAGTAGGTTTGAATCCCTCCTCCATGGAGGTACTGCTTGGTAGACTGCAATAGTCAGAATACAGCAAGACTTCATGTTGTTTGAAGAAAAAATTACTCACCTTAGTAATTATGTTTCTTCTAATGGAGTCTTGCTGTATTCTGACCTCTCCTACCTCCCTGTCAGAAACTGTTTTTTGAGAGTGGGCTGGCAGGTGCAGTGTGCACCCAGGGGTGCATTTGAGGCATTCCCTCCTTTTAGAGAGGAAGTGGGTTATGTTTGTTAACTTATTAATCTTCAGTTGTTCACTACCTGGTTTTGGGTTTTGGATCTCGACTTGAGTCTTTTGGGGATCAAAATATTTGGTTGCCATTTTGGCTAGTAAACATTTACAATTCCACATAGTAGTTAGTATTAGCTCGTAAGAATCTGCGGTTTACACTTCAAAGTGCAGCAGACAGAGGTCTGAACCAAGCTCGAGCTCAGCGTTCTATGCTCCGCATAGAATTTAACAGTCTACTCTCCAGGGCAGTTCAAGTGCTGGGGCTAACTGCAACAGTCAGAATACAGCAAGACTCCATTAGAAGAAACATAATTACTAAGGTGAGTAATTTTTCTTTTCCCCATCCCAGCATGTCATATTGAAATAATCCCTCCTGCTCCTCCTCTGTGTGCTGTTCTTCCCCTCCAGTGCAGTATCATTCCCCCTTTTTTTTGCATCAAGCGATACCTAATGCTGCCTCTGCCTTTATTACTACTGTGCTGTCCTACTGGTATAGTAAATCATCCAATGTTCAACACTTCACCTCAGCTGCAACACACCTGTTGTCCCCTATATCCACAATCCTCCACCAATACCAGCCAAATAAATAGCTGAAATTAGGTTGGCTCCCAGAAAAGGAAGAGTGTAGACCCCTATTTAAATGGAAACTCCAGTTGAGTCTCTCAGTGCAGCAGCGGCTGCAGGAAATGCCGAATAGGGCTTTCAACATAAAATATTTTTTTAGTATCTGGTGCCTGGAATTTTAATAGAAAAGATCCACTCGCTCCATCATGGTGACAGACCTGCAGGCAGACATCTCGCGCACCTCAGGTGACTTCCACCATGAAGGTTATGCTAAAGAGGGCTACCAACAAATGGCAGATGTTGGTAGCCCTCGTACTTATAACCTTCACAACCTAGGTACTAAAAAAATTATTTTATGTTGAAAGCCCTAATTGGGAGTTTCTCCAGCCGCTGCTGCACTGAAGGACTCAATCGGGTTTCCTTTAAAAAAAGCCTCCTAGCACCCACCTCCTCCCCCACCTCCGACCCCCACCATCCTCCTGGCACTCATGTAATTACAACAGAGAAGTTGGGTCACAGCCGAGTGAGAGATGACTTATTGTTTTACTGTTCAGTCCCCTGGTAGAGCTGCTTGTGCCTGTTTTTATGTGAGGTATGTGAAGGAAAGCTGACCAGTCAGGAGTTATTATAGGTTGATGTCAGCATTCATTTACATACGGTAAAAATCACCAGCTGATTGTCCAAACCAACAATGTGATCATGCTATTGGTCATCTTCTTCATTCTTATCTTCTGTATCACACTCAATGCTGTCAGACCTGACAGTATTCAAAGGACAACAAAGTTCATTTCAAAGCTGAGTGTGTATAGCACCTGAAAAGGAAGGGCAGCCTACTGTTCACATGTTATGGCCACACACTAGCACACTAGTTACACTGTTTGAAGTGCGAAAACAAACAGGCTTGCAAGGTTCACACAGTATAAGTTTAACTGAGACAAGAATTACTATTTCAACATGAAGAAATACACCGTAAATCAAAACAGAACTTCACTGTATGAAATTGCACAGAAAATATGGCACATACAATCAAAGCCAGTGCCTTTTGAAAGAGAGTGTCCACAATGCAATAAAAATAAAAGCATGTGGCTCAAGGTCCTTGATGTGTTAAACAGCAGGGCAGACACCATGAATAATGTTCAGTTTATTCCGATCGTTAAATGTTGATCCCGTTCAGTGCTTTTCTGGTATCCTCTGCCATTATATTTGCTTGCTATATTCCCCAGTTTGTTTGCACTGAGCCACAACACACATATTGTTATTCTGTAGGCAGTGCATTCTTTATTATGTGGCAGCAACCAAATTCCCCATTAAAAGCACAGTCTATCACAGTTTTAAAACAAATAACATGATCTGCAATTTTTAGGTATGTGTTTGGATTTTATCTTCATAAATGAAAAGCTAAATATATGTGTTTGATCAAGGGTTTTGAAAGTACTCATTACATGTTACTGATTAAGAGGTAGACACAAACTGCTCAATGTGCTAGTGCAACAAGTCTGTTCCACACACTTCCAATTGTTTAAATATTGAATGGGAAAAAGGAACCCGAAGGGTATAGCTGAGGACTCCTGTGATTCTTCTAATATCAAAGTGAGACCTCTATTTCATAGTAAAAATAATACCACATCTGGCCACCTGACAAAGTATTTTCAACCAGAAACTCAAATATTGCTCCTACAGCTTACCATTAATAATAAGCAAATTTCACTTTGAATACGAAGTCGCATTGTTTGTGAACTCTTTTTCTGCACCTCACTACCTGGAGCTCTCTCTAGTGACCCTCACTTACCTGCCACCTTCTACTGCCCATCTGAGACTCTCTCTCTCTCTGGGAAATCGGGGACAGACACTCCCCCTCCCCACTGATCCAGCGGCCTGGGAACACTACCATCGCTGGACCCAGGCAGGTCAGAGGGATCAGGAGCCAGAGGATCAAGCCCGATATTGGGCATGTGAATGTGGGGTCCTGGAGGCGCTGTTGCCTATCCGGAAGCAAGGTCTTTTTTTCCTTGTTGTTGCCTGGGTGCAGACGTGCAATGACATCCAGCTCATGGCAGGCACATTCCTGCACCTAGGTGAAAGACACCTGCCACCACCCAATCCCTGCTATGTCCCCACATAGCCTACAACTCTCCCCAGCTCCCCAGGGGTCACCAGTGCTGCACGAGGAGAAACCCACCCACCCCAGGAGAGGGCTGTCCTCCAGATGGTCGATCCTACTCCTCCCCTGCCGACCCCCGGCTAACCGAGAGTCCGCTCATGAACCTCGGGTCGCCAGTGTGGCACAAGGTGTGCATCTAGCACCTCAACCCTTGGTGCCACTGGGCCAACTCAGTTGCCTTATTAATTTGGAATTGTGGCAAATTAAATCTTACAGTAGGTGAAAAAAAAAGGGGCACAAATACATTTTGTTTTATTTCTGCCTGTAAATTCGCATTAGAGAAAAAGAAGAGTAAGTTGAAATTTGCTTGTGTACTATATGTACTTTGAGGTGTGAGGGTGAAAAGCAATGTAACTTCATATTCAAAGTTAAAAAGTGAAATTCACTTATTATTAATGGTAAGCTGTAGGAGCCATATTTGAGTTTCTGGTTGAAAAAGACTTTGTTACTGTAAGTCAGATGGCCAGATGTGGTATTATTTTTACTATGAAAATGGGGTCTTGCTTCCATATTTAAAAGGAATCACAGAGTCACTCATCCTTACCCTTCAGGTTCCTTTTTATTTTGCTCAAAGAACTGCTGAAAGTACTCAGATTATTACTTTGTACCACAACAAATGGGGTATGTTAGAAGGTCAGATACTTTCAGAAACACAGCCTTACTTCTGCTCCCTCTATCACCTTTGTAAGCAATTGCTTTGAGCAAAATAAGAAAAAGGAACCCAAAGGGGTAAGGCTGAGTGACTCCTGTGATTTCTCTGCTATCAAAGTGAGACTTCTATTTCATACTAAAAATAATACCACATCTGGCCACCTGACTCTTTATACATTTAATAAACCCTTTCCTGCTCCCCACTCCTACAGAAATTCCACCCCACAGCAAGTACCCACACCTCGGTCTCTGACTCTGTGTTGCACAGCAGGATATCTCAGGCAAGTAGGAAATACCTGAAAAAACAGTTTCTAAAGTTGGGCGAGGTGCAGTCCGGTGTGTGTAAATGTACTACCGCATGCTTTTGCCCCATCAGTAAAGAAGAAAAACTGCGTTACTGAAATTGGGCAAACTGAGTTTGAATTTTGTACAGCAAATAATGTATTTGCTGGTGTAAAAGAACTGTCACAAGCATCACATAGTAATTTTTCTCTGTTCAAGATGGAGAGGGATGCAGTTTATCCCTCCCCATACTCCCTCCTTATGGCAAGTATTCTGTCAAATGTCAGACACAAACCAACCTCTGGTATCAAGGGCACCAGTCAGGTGTCTTAGGTCTTCTCGGAGGGGGCAGGGTTAAACTGTAACCCTCTTCAGCTTGAACAGAAAAAAAACTTTACTATGTGATGCTTGTGGCTGTTTACTCTTTTGTGCCCGACATGTGCTGCTGGTAGTATTAGATATACTGTATCTGTTTTGAACACTACTTTCCCAGTGCAAACTCCACTTAGCTAGATATTTGTTCTGTCAATATGTGACACATTACTCTGATAGTAATAATAGTGCACCACTTATCCACCAATATGGTCAAATCCCTCTAGTAAAGTACAGTATGTGTCAAAAAATGCAAACTGTTGCTCAACTCCCTCCCAAACAAAACAGCATACCAGTTTTGATAATAGCAATTGAGTCTTGTACCTTGCAGCTGAAAACACTATCCTGTGGCATGTGTAGTATAAAACTGGCACAGAACAAAGAAAGACACTCAGTCTTCTGATTTGTGCCCAGATTTGTGCAAGTCAAAAACATCCCATATCGGTAGAACCTCTGATACGATGGCATCCAATTTTGAGCCCTAACAATAGTGATAGTACATGTATTAGACAGGTGCTGGAATTTGACCAGACCAGTAGGGTGGTACCCTTTAAAAATCTTCCACTACCAAATGAGTTAGGAGCACAGAAGGACAAAGAACACCCATCCTCATCCATGGTTTCTTCACATATTTATTGTCCTGATAACAACACCACAGGTTTTCTGTCTAAAATGTATTCCAAATGTGAATCTACTACTGGTATCCCCAGCCCCTCACCCATTGCCATGCCTAGACAGGAGAAAACTCAGACCATGATAGTCCAGTGACACCCCACCACCACCACCACCACCACCAGCTCAGGTAACCCATCATACTTGAAAAATCTTTAGTAGCCCAAAATATCCACATACAAATAAAATATTTTTCTCAGTAGTTAATGGATCCCCACCTGCAGCCCCAATCCCCTGTCTTTAAATTAAATATTTTCCCCTGGTGGTTTAGTGCCCCCCACAAGCCCACTCCCTGTTTTCTCATGCATTCAGCATGAATGAATGAAAAATGATATTATTGCCTATGGTAAGACCGGACTGGCTGACAAGTGACCAAGCAGGTATTACTATAGGTGATGACATCATTCATTCATTCATACATTCTTTAGTGTGTGTGTGAGACATACGGTATTGTAGCATAAAAAAATCCAACGCATGTTTCATTTTCCCAATAATCCAGCATCTAGAGCTTGTACACATCATACTTGAAAAATCTTTAGTAGCCGAAAAATATCTCACAAACAAATAAAATATTTTTTCCAGTAGTTTAGTGGATCCCCACCTGCAACCTCGATCCCCTGTTTTTAAATTAAATATTTTCCCCTTGGTGGTTTAGTTGTCCCCCACCCACAAGTCCATTCCCTGTTTTTTAGTCATTCTAGCATGAATGAATGAGGACATCATTGCCTATGGTAAGACCAGACTGGCCAACAAGTGGCCAATCAGGTATTACTATAGCTGATGACATCACTCATTCAGTCATTCTTTCAGTGTGTGTTTGTGTGTATGAGAGAGAGAGTGATAGCATAATAGTTTTCCTCTCATACATTCATTTCTCCTGTCACTGAATCCTCTGACACATTGAAGTCCTTGCCTCAGTTCGAAACCTCAAGTTAGGGTGACACTCATCAATAATGACACAAATTGACATTACCAGATATGTTGCTGGTCTAGTAGGACTAACTATTTAAGAGAGTGTCACTGAATGATTAATATATATATATAGAAACAAGCTAAAAACATAAAAATAAATTGCACTCTGCATTAAAAAGGACCAGTCCAATCCAGGATGTGTTACATGTGAAAGATGCAACATTTTTCAGACTCTTCACAAAGTAAGAAGTTGCAGCCAGTCGCTGTAGCTGGTGATGGTCTGCCCTGTCAACATGTACAGTACTACTATCCCCTGTTCCTGCATGTGTGATTTTCTCCCAAGCCCTGTGCTTTTTTGGGGGGTGCAAGGCATACCATATGTGTAGAGGCAATTTTCCATTGTATATCTTAAAACATGAGAACAACAGCTCCATGCCTAATTTTAAATGCTAGGAAATACAGTGACAAAGAATGGTTTAAAAACAGTGTAGAACAAAAATAAATATGGCAAAACAACTTGCATTGTAGAT
This sequence comes from Neoceratodus forsteri, assembly GCA_016271365.2. Taxonomy (NCBI): domain Eukaryota; kingdom Metazoa; phylum Chordata; order Ceratodontiformes; family Ceratodontidae; genus Neoceratodus; species Neoceratodus forsteri. Next base: position 426,400,733 of record CM057459.1, on the reverse strand, counting down.
TCTAACTAATGGTAAAATAGAGAGCAGTGTTCATGAGTAAGGGAAAACAACTTCATATTTTTTATTATTTCATCTGTGTTATTTCAGTCCAAAAGAAAAGAGGAAGCACAGTGACAGTATGAATGGCGATAAAACTAGCATTTTAATACAGAGCCCTAGTGTATTTCACTTACTGGTCAACTGATCATTTGCCAATTTGTCTGCTTTTTTTTTAACATGCAGGTGAGCTTTGGGTGTCAGCTGAGGGAGGATGTACCTGGTGTATTTTACTGAATTTGCTGTCTGTCTTAGTAAGTCCACCCCACAGCATACTTACACTCCAAGGTAACCATCTGTGAAATATAGGAATGCAATAATGTGACCAGTAAGTAAAACACTCTACAGCGCCATATCAAAATAAATGCTTGATTTATCACCAGTTCTTCAGTTATGTAAATGTGCTTTACCTTATTTCTTTAATGAACCAGTGAACTAGATTTTAATTGTAATACTGTAAGATCATAAACTGTTACTGTTGTAACATGATGCACTGTACCAAGGAGTTCATTCTGCAACATTGTATGTACTGTATCTAAAAGTGTTTCAGTGTTTCAAAGATCAAAGTGAACATTTGTAACAATGCATCACCAGGCTCCTGCTAGCTATATTTGTGTAACTTGCAGCAACCGTATGTTTACTGTCTGGATTCAGTCAGTGCTGTAGTTGAATGTATTAAAAAATACATTATTTTAGAGTGCCAGCATTTTCACAACCAGTTTTGCTGCTGTTATTTGTCTTCAAATTGCATACAGAACCATGGTATCACATGAAAACAATGATGTGGAAATAGCGAAACAATTTGGGCGAACATGGAACGGTGCCTCACATTTGAGCAACTAGTAAATTATAACAATATGAAGGAAATAGCAACCCGACTCACAATGGTGTTTCAGTGGCAACCAGGGTACATAATAGCGACCTGTCTGAATGGGTGCATGGATGAGAATCATGCCTAAACCCCACTATCAATGAGCACGGTATATTTAAGATTGGGGTCAGGGGCACAGCCCCCAGGAGAGTCTCGCCCCGCATATGTCAATTGTAGTCACCTGGCATTGTTGGCATTTGCTTCCGTGCTCTGTTATTGCTTGAGCTATTTCTGGCATAGCGCTAGTTTGACGTGTCGTCTACTTTGCATTCGCTATTAAAAGTTGCTGTTTTGACTTTCGCTTTTATGTGTTCGCTGTAATCACATGGAACCCAGAACCATACCTTTCAACTGTCCCTGATTTTGCCTCAAAATTTTTCTTGGTCCCTCATAAAATTTGTGTTTTGTGAATAAACAGTGGACACTGTAAGCACAAAATAATGTTAAACATTAAAATTACAGACTTGTTCTTTTCAGAAAATGCATCTTATACTAATTACCTTATTCTATTACCTTTTTGAGGAAATAGTACCAATTTTAAGATATGTCCCTGACTTAGGATTTTTTACATCATTGTCCGTGATTTATGAGACAAGAGGTTGAGAGGCATGTACAGAACAGTATACATTGAGAATGTTGCCAGTGTCAGGCAGTCAACAAAACAGCTAGGGCGTGGACTTCAGTCCTTGAAGTTCCTGTAACCAACCTCCCCAACACTCCTGTACTCCAGCTGTGAGGGAGGTGTGCTCGTTTGGTCTCACCCAAATGCCCTTGCAGTGCAGGGCTCTTAAGAGTATAATACTGATAAGCTTATAATGCCATTAAATTACACAAAGACACACACACACACACACACACACACACACACACACACACATGCACTATATAATAAATGTATCCACTGTCCACTTTTATTACCAATTGTTAACATATGGCAATTTCTAATTTGACTAAGCTCTTGATTTAATTACCATCTGTATTCCTGATAGTACACTTTAACTTTGGTCTATTTCTGTATGAGATACACTATTTTGGAATGTTAACCATTAGTGAACCTTAGTGATGATTATGATTTTTAACCATTACTCATCAGTTAATGTCCATATTCTGTTCTGCAATCAGAATGAATTATATTTTATTACTACATATTTAGCATTGTTTGCAGTACTGTTTGAACATATTTAGCACTTAGTACTTGTTTAATCCCTTAACTACAGAAGCAATTCTCATACTAGTGAAGCAATAGTGAGAAATATCTCCCCATACCCATACACCCCAACACACATGCGTGCAAACACACACACACACACACACACACACACACACACACACACAGATCTAGCCCATGTTGAATGCTGAACAGAATATTTGATGCTTTATAATTTGTTTAGATACACTTTTCAGATTCACCAGTAGACCTGGTCAGTTACGTTATCTAATCCATTTTCCTGTGTCCTATGCTAAGGAAAATGCACATCATGACCAGACGATATTTGTTTTTCTCATTCTTAGTTATTTTTCTATGTTTTGTTTCTGTTCATTTTGTTTTACTACTAGACCATACCTGTCACTCACTAAATAATTTCTGGACCATTACTTCACCTTTACCAGCCAGAGATGGTGGCTTAGATGGATAGTCACCAGCTCTTGATATAAAAGATCCAGGGTTTGATCCCAGAAGGGGATACAGATTTTCAATACAGTGCTCAATACAAGGTAGTGCCCTTCAGTGACTCTAATCCAAAGAAGATGGGGAGGGGGACTTGTATTGACAAACCCACTCACGTGATTGCTGCATCTTGAGTGGCTACTTAGGGAGTGACTTTCAGTGACTCTAAAGTGATTATACAGTTCTATCTACTTAAGATGCAGCAATCATGTGAATGGGTTTGTGGAGGAGGATGGTGGCTAGCTGGTATTCAATACAAGCCCCCCACCCCTGCCCATAGCTTCTAAAATGTTTTCAAAATGTAATGGCCACAGAACAGGGGCTCTATAATACTGTATAGTAGAGGCCCAGTTTTTGGCCATTATACTTTGGAAACATTTTAGAAGCTATACAGGTTAATGAAAATCAGCTTTAGAAATGCTCCATTCTTACTTTCTTCATTTGTTATATGCTTCAATACTAAGGAAAAGTTATTTTAGCAATTTCACTTGCAAACTTGCTGTTACAAATAAAATACATTTGAAAATCTCAACACCTGTCCTCTAGAATCAGGCACATCTGTATTATACAAAACTTTACTCCCAGGCCAAGGTTCCCAACATCATAGCCTACCACTACATTTATAAGCTGACTCCACCTAATGTTTGCACCCAGTGATATTGATGAACCACACCAAGCACATCAATATAATCCTTTAATCTGTTACTGAACCAGTCTCTATTAGGTTTCCCAGATGCAGTTTGCAAATTAACTATACGCATAATAATGGTAATAAGAGATGGGGCTTCAAACACAGTCAACTGCATTGTTGGATACCAGGTCCAAAGTTTTTAGTGGTCTGTTTATAAAATATATACTTTGTGTGTGTGTTTAGAATGCTTGTATATCTGTAAAAACTATTTGTCAGTGTTTAAAGGGAAGCCTCCATAGTTTTACACCAAAATTTTTCTAACTCCTTATGTGTAACTGTTTTGTGCCTCCTCCAGTTGCCAGCAGTCCTATTACTGTCCAAATCTAGATTATAAATAAAAATATAAAGCCCTAGAAGTTATCAATGTGTTTGTCCTCCATTTTACCATCAATTTTGCTGCAGGATGATGTCATCAAAGCAATAGATAATGGTGCTGCACTAAATGCAGTTCCACCTGTAAACCGAACCCACAATGTTTGGTTCCCCACTTGAGTAATGGAGGAACCTTTTAAGTGTTGTGCACATCCAGAAGTGCAGGTTTCATAAGGACTAGGACCATGTGAGTGTGATGGAGCACTGATTTTAGGTATATACAGTATTCAAATAAGGACATGCCTGTATGTGTTGGTTACTGTTTCTGTTAGCAAAAACAGTTTGCAATAAATGATTCTGGGTACAATAACAGTTTTAAGTGGCATTATACAGCTGTTGTGTTATGTTCTCTGTGTGTTAGCTCTTCTGTTTTGATTGACACCAGCAGCGAGAAACAATCTTGCAAACATCTTTCCCTTTGTAACTCGGCAGTCAGTGATTGGATGGCTGCTTTAAGGCAATAAAGAGTTCAGCTATAACAAGAAATAGGTTACCAGGGAAGCATCAGCTGCAGCATATGGAAGAAGGGTAATCTAGTGGTTAAAGCATAAGGCACAAGAACTGGCAGACTCTGGTTCAAATCCTACTAGAGTCCCTTACTCTCTAACCCTTAACAAGTTCCCCTAACCTTCTTCGAACTGTGATGGCCCCTCAGGTCCATGACTTTAAAAGTACCCCAATTCCCATTATAAATCATTAGCAGTGATGTGAGAGCCACAGCACTTCACTTTGAAGGTACTGAGGACAAGCTGTGGCACCCCCGCTTTGTAATGCCAACCTTTGAAATAGAATGTCCCTCACAAATCAGATGCTACACTTCAGCTGCTGTAGGTAAAGGAACTCAATCAGTCTCAGTGTTTGTAGTGCTCTTATTTGCTTAGCTCATTCCTCCCATGTCATATGTGTTCTGTGTTTTGGTATTTCCAGTCAGAAACTCAAATTTAAGGAGCATTTGAAATGTAAAACTATACACGTTACAAAGTAAGTGATCTAGCTCCACTTTCAGGCTGCTGAAAGCGGGTGCGTATGTATCATTTGTGCAAAAGAGGACTTCAGTCTTGTGTGATTCTTTGGGAAACTGTCCAGGCTCACCTTGTAAATGAATCTTCTCAAGGGTGTTCACCTGGTTCATACAGATTGACTGATTCAGTCTACTGCTCTCCACAGCATGTTACAACTGTCTCACAGAGAGAAATGAGCAGTACAAAGAAACAGATTTTGTTTCCTGTGAATGAAATACTATTAGATATATTATTAACTCTACACATACAGTATTAAGGTACAAGGACTACTCCCTGTGTGAGTTGCATGACAGAACTCTATTAAGCCATTGCAAATTTAAACTAAAATCAGGATAGACTACATTGATACCCTTACATTTTCTTCTGCACTGTTGCTGCAGTGACATCAAGGAATGGGAGGGCTGTATTACAAGGCTCATTTGCATGTAAATGGAGGTTTGCTTGACACTTTACTACCTTGTGTCAGAGCCTCAGACTCTAGATATGTGTTGCAACAGAAGGAGTGACTAATCTCTTATTGACATATGTACAGTACCTGATGTAATATATAATAAATACAGCAGACATATCCAAATCATAAATATACTGAGTCTTCTCCTTTAAGTTGCATACCAAGCAAAGATAAAATTTGCCAGTGACAATTTAAAAAGCTTCAGAGCCTTGCTATTAATTGAAGACTGAAAAACTGTTCAAGTTTTAAACAGGGACTTAAATCTATTCTGGTAGCTGCCAATTAAGATTTCCCATACAATCAATTTTAATATTTACCTAAATAACAACTAAATTAAACTTTATCATTTTTTAATATACTCTCTCTCTCCTGCTGTTGGTCTACAATAAATGATGTGTTTGCACTTTAGAAAACAGAGAACAACAAAATGTCATGCATTTACAGAGAGATATACAACGACAGGCGTTGCTCCCTACAAAAGGCAACACTGTCCACTCCTGATGTCCCACAGGCAGGTGTTTATTATGAAAACGTACAGTCCGTGTTGCACTCCATACACATTTTACCCTAGATACAGAATAGTACCTCACAGGTGGATTGATCCTAGATGCCCCATTACTTTATTTAGTAGAGTTTCATTTGACCCATAAATTGTTTTTAAATTATAACTAAAACAAACTGATTAGTAACACAGCTTTCCTATTAGATGTCTCAAAAGGGAAAGCAATGAGGCAGAAACATTTTGAATTTGTAGATGTTCTCTTACATTGTCATACTTTTAGCTCATCTGCAAATTAGTGTTAGGTTCCTTCCCCTGTATAAGAATGAGTATCTTATTAACAGCAGCAACTCAGCTGTGCTTCTCAATGTTAATATTTAAATGGAAATGGAATTGCATCTAGAAATAATTGTAGTTTTCATTTAACTATTGTTCTGTTATGTAAAATAATAATATACAACACTGCAGAAATAAAGCCCTACAACATCGAACTACTGCATGTCAAAACTGTACAAGACAGAAGAGCCACAATGGTAGTTCAACGGTGATCAGTCTTTATTTTGCCACAAAGCTGCAGATTTTAATATAGAATCTATTTTGGCAGGAATGTCCCTAACAAATTCTGTATTGAACATTACAAACTTCTCCACCATGGAGTTTTATTCGTTAGTTTATGTGGCATGCCAGAGGACCATTGTACCCTGTTTAAATGAATACATCCAGATGTGCTCACAAATACATGACCATATTATGTAATATTCAAGTTAAAACATATCTTCCTTTAGATTTCAATGGTCCCATATGCTGTATGAGGAGCATTTTAATCAAGCTATACATTTTGATGGCCCTGACCCACAATCCTAATTGCAAGGTTCATATTTACTGTCAGTCATGGAAGTCCTAGGGTATTTCATTGTCCTATAACTGAAAAATAGATTTCTGCAACTAGAGGCTGATTTTAGGTATAGAATAATGATAGACTTGTGAAATAATTAGCCATCCATGTTCCATTCATATGTTTTACAGTTTTATTGCATTAAAAATTTGCACCTCATGCCCAGCGTTTCAGCCCCTCAGTTTTCTGAACAGAATGGTGATTTTACGTTCTTATGTACTCAGTTTCCTTTCTACCTTCTTAATAAATTATAATTCTAAATAAATCAGTTCCATTCCTGTTTATGTAGAGAGACCAAAACACTCGTGCTGTGACCCAAGGCTTAGTGGGTGGTGCTAGAAGTAAAGGGTAGCCAACCCAAGACAGACAAAACCAAGGTAATCCAGCACACTTTAAGCCTGTAAGAAGATAAATCCAGGTCCAAGTCAAAACGTTGTGATAAGCAAAAAGATTTATTTTGTTCCTTAGAACAACAGGACCAGCAGGCAGAACAAAACAAAAGACAAAGCGCTAAACGTGTTCCCAGCGCCTCGACTCACTAATGAGTCTTTATCAGGGTCGCAGCTGTGTTTGTTCTTTATTTTACTTTTCTGTTTTGGGCAGTTTAAAATATTTCTTTTCATTCTTGTTGCCTTTAAGAATGCTATCTCCTTTTTCAGCTTGAAAATGGTATGCATTACAGATAAGAACTCTACACAGGAACATTTGTCAACCTTTGTGCATTTTGCCACCAAAGTAGTTCTGATTTACAGACAGTTGTGACAGAACAGTGTATAGCTACAGGCATTTCATTTGTCAGTATACAGTATCTCCTGGTGGCTAACGGTCCTTCCCCCACCCAACCACCTGCCTGACCTGTTAAAAGAAATTCCTTACTGCAACATCCTGTCACTACAGAGAAGATGATTGCTGCATCTTGTGTTGTTACTGAGGCTCTTGCCTTCCCCCAGCTGAATGAAGGGTGTTGGTGAGTTCTTTACACTTTTGACCTGGTACCTTTCCTGTCCATAAATTGCTCCTTCACACCATGTTGTTATGGGAGACATCAGCCATTGACCAGGTGCTACAGTAATCGCCTCAGCATTGTAAATTTTGTTGTGAAGTATAGGAGCTGTATCAGGTTACAGCTGCAGTATACAGTCTAAATGGGAAGTATGGGACATGTTCCAAAAATGTCTTTTCTAATTGGTAACTATCAGGTGTGAATGAATGAATGGTCATTTTGCCTATAGTAAACCTGACTGGCTGAGGCACATGCACTCAGGTCTTAAATATGCAAAAATATCATTCATTCATTCATTTAATGGGTGCTCTACAAGCCCTTTTGTTTGACTTTAAGCACCTCTGACTTCTCTTGTTTAAACATTATAAAGTATGTTTTGTCCTATAGCAATAAATGTGATAGGCTGCAGCACTTACACACCTCTTATATACTGTAGTCAGAACAAAGAGAAACTCCAGTGCACCTCCAATAGTAGAGTCATGCTGCTCCCAGAAGAACAGTCTAGGTTTGACACACCATGGTGTTTTGTGCTTTTTGTTCTCTGGAATGCACAGCCGAACAAACAACTACTTTTGCAGAGGTTTCATGGGCTTCTGTGCACTCAGTTTAGGTGTGTAACTCTCAGTATGGCTCTAGACGCTCCTGCCCAACAAACTCCTGTCTCGGCCCACCCAGCTTGTAAACCCTCTGCTCTGGACACTTCTGCCCAGCAAGCCTCTGTCCCAGAACTTCCAACAGAAACTAGAAGACATCATCCGTGTTTCTCTAAAATACTACCCAGAATATGACAAAGGAGCAGGTTTATGAACATAAGCTTTAAAGTGGATACCAGAACTGAGTTGCTTATGCTGAAATTATTTAGAAATTTCAAAACGGGCTCCAAAGCACTCATGCAGGTGCAAAATATATTCTGTTGTGCTTTTCCTTTTATGTTATCAACATGTTGCTATGCACATTTCTAACAACTTATGCAAGTGCAAACACTTCTGTACTTCACAGTCCCACTGTTACAGCACTTTCTTCTGGCCCACTCGCATTCACTCACTTTGGAGCTCATTTTGAAATTTTAAATAATTTCAGCATCATGCAACTCATTTCTGGTATCCACTTTGAAGCTTTTAAAGAACCACACATCTTGCACTTAATAGATTCTCTATTTTCTTGCATAAAGTACTTTATTTATGAACAAGCACTTTCTGAAGTTATTACAAAGAATAGCGAGAGGGTCAAGATAATTCACATTCTTGTTATACAACAACACAAACAGAGGTTTGATGGGCAGGAGGGTCTGGGACAGAGCTGTACTGAGTACACACCTACACTGAATTTCAGAAGCCCATGAAACTGCTGCTAGCAGTTACTTTGCTATTGTCTCAATTTATACTACACCCATTTACTCATATGGCATTGGGCATATCTCTATTTGAAAACAAAGGAGACCAGGCGCACACAAGAATAGTTGTAAAACGGAGTTTATTACTTCAGCCCCACAGACAATGATACAGCTATTTCACCAATCTAGGGTATCTGTGTGAGCTGAAGTAATAAATTCATGTTTTTGCACCTATTCTTGTATGCATCAGTCTCTTGTGTTTTCTGTGATTACAGTTTAGCCCTTTTCTTTGGCACCCACTGCATTTATTCTGCTAGTGTGTCAATAACTGTTTTTTTTATTACCAGACATTTATCGAGTATTGCCTTCATAGGTACAGTACAGTCAATTTGGATAGTAGAGCAATAAAACAGCAGGAACCTCCCACACGTTTCAGGATGGGCAGGAGCGGGATGGGATAATACCTGCCAGGAAGGGAGGGTCACTAGACCACTAGGAAAAAATACATATTGTACTTTAGATTGGGATATGGAGGAGAGGGGTTGTGCTGAGATGTTGTTTCCATGTCACTTTGAAAGCGACAGATTTTTTTTTTTTAGGGATCTTGTGTTGGAGGACAATAAGTGGATAAAGTCAGACACACTGTACCTGGGTAAGTCGTGTCAGTATGTATACAATTTCTCTGTTTACCTGCCAGGTATTAGGTGGTGCCAGCTTACAGGCTCAACATACTGTAATGGGCAATACTGGATAATATATACAGTATGTACCCCACAGCCTGGCACATCTCTACCCATGAGTGCTGGAGTTCATGGTTGTGATAATTGTATGACACTGTTTTTTTGTTTACTGTTTGGTTCACTCTTCTATTGTTTCTGCTTCACTCATTTTGTTTGTGACTCACCTCTTAGCCTGACATCATCCTTCATTCAGTAATTACACATTTCTTTGCGATTGCGTAGTACTTTACTAATTTTAATAGACACTATTAATTTTAATTAATATGGGCAGTTCCATTTTCTATGTCTGTTGTTTCAGCTCTTCTGTTCTTGTCTGATCATAATAAAATCATCAGGCATTTTCATATGAACATATGAATGTGCAGCAGAAACAGACCACCCGTCTATCTAAGTCTGCTCAGTGTGCAGCCAACACCCTAGTTTGCAGCTGCCCCAACCACCCCTCCCTTTGTCATCCCACTGCCACCCCCACCCTCACTCTCCCCTGTTCCCTGTCCCATGCCCTTTGAAGCTGTTCACAGATTTACATGATACCACCCATTCTGGTAGGGTGTTCCATTTTGCTACCACCCTCTGTGAAATAGTGTCTCCTCATTTCCTTCCTAAATCCTCCCTCCATTCTTAGCCCATGCCCCTGGTGACCCTCCCTCCTTAACTTAAAGACCCCATCTGCCCCATCCTTATTGATTCCCTCAGATACCTGAATGTCTCTATCATGTCCCCCTTGTCCCTTCTATCCTCCAGGGTGTATATATTGAGATCTCCCAGCCTGCTGTCATAGTCTCTCCTTCCATTCCACATATCATCTTTGTTGCCCTCCTCTGCACCCCTCCAGCAGCCTAATATCACGCTTTAGGTATGGCCTCAAAACTGCACTCAATACTCTAAGTGCAGCCTTACCAGCGATCTGTAGAGGGGCAAGATCACCTCACTTTGCCTGGACTAAACCCCTCGCTATGCACCCTCGCATTTTGTTCACTTTTGCAGCCGCCTCCTGCACTGGGTAGTGTTGTTCATGGTCCCATTATCATTAACCCAAGATCCTTCTCCTCCTCTTTGTCCCAGCAACACCCCCAGCCAGCATTCTCTCCTTGGGTTCTTCACCCCAAAGTGCATAACCTACACTTCTTTGCATTGAACCCCAGCTGCCACCTCTTTGACCACTCCTGTAGCTTACTTAGGTTCCCCTGCAGCAGCTTCCACCCTCCTCTCCATCCACCACTGCTCTGATTTTGGTGTCGTCAGCAAACAGACTTACCTTGCTCACCACCCTATGTCCAATGTCTGTTATGAAGAGCCCAAACAATACTGGCCTCAACACAGAGCCCTGTGGCACCCCACTTGTCACTGGCCTTGGAGTTGAGAGCTCCTCTCTCACCACCACCCATTGCAGCCTCCCACTCAGTCAGCTTGTAATCCAGTTTATCATTTTTGCCCATACTCCTACACCAGTTAGCTTCCTGCCACCCATGAGGCACTGAATCAAAGGTCTTGCTGAAGTCCAAGTAAAGAACATCCACCACATGACCCTTATCCAGTTCACCTGTCACCCAGTCATAATATTGTATCAGGTTGGTTTGACAAGACTTCCTGAAACAAACCCATGTTAAATTATATCCTGGAGGCCATTGTCCTCCAGGTACAACACCAGTCTTTCCTTTAGTATCATTTCCATGAGTTTGCACACTATGGATGTGAGACTTCACCGGATGATAATTCATCCAGTTCATCCCTTGGCCCAATTTTTGTGTAATGGCACTACATGTGCCATCATCCAGTCCATTGGCACACATCCCACTCCAGGAGGTGCTGTAGAGATCTGCCAGAGGCTCTGCCAACACCTCTGCCATATCCCTCAGCACCCCGGGTGGATACCATCCGCCCTGGTGCCTTGTCTACCTTCAGTGCCCTCAGTCTCTAGGACTCTACTTGCCTCAATTCTTCCATCTATCACCTCCTCTCCTCCTGTCCCCACCCTCCCAGCCCATGCTTGTAGTGGTCCCCCTTTCTTCTGTGAACACAGAACAAAAGTATTTATTCAGTGCTTCTGCCTGCTCCTCCTCCTTTTCCATCCACTCCCACCCCTTTTATCCTCATTATTGTCTCCTTGCACTTTCTTTTCTCCTGATGTATCTGAAGAAGTCTTTCTCCCCATTAATTCCCTGTGCTAATCTCAGCTCCTCTGGGCCTTGGCTTCTCTCACTTTTCTGGTCACCTCCTGGACCATCTTGCATATTCCTCCCTGTCCACTTCCTTCCCTGTCCTCCTAAACCTCTGGTGAGCCACTTGTTTTGCCCTCACCACCTCCACAACTTCACTGTTCAACCAGAATGGTTTTCTTGCTTTCTTCTTTTACTCTGTGCCTTGGTGCAGGCTTCTGTTGCCTCTGTAACCCCTATTTAATAATATCCCATTTCAGCTCCATGTCCATCTCATGCCTTATGCCCTCCAGTATCCCTTTCAGTACCTCCTGCATCCTCCCAAAGTCCACCCCTGAAGTTTACCACCGAGTAACTGATTTCTCTGGCTACCCACACATCATGACATTAAACCACACTGTTTGGTTATCACTGTCAGATAGTGGGTCCTGTACCTTATTTCCTCACTCCCTCCCATTTGACAATACCAAATCTAAAGTGTTTTTAGCCTAATAGGTACAGTAACCAACTGTGCCGGAGACCATCCTGGATTGCATCCAGGAACACTTCTCCCTAGCACTGGGGTGACCAGAGTGCTCCAGTCAACCACCTGCAAGTTGAAATCCCCATGATGACCACCTTTCCTTTCTACACACTGTTTTGATTTGTCCCGCTAGCTCCCTGTCAAGCTCCTCAGACTGGGATGGTGGCCCGTATACCACCCCAAACCTTAGTTTCCTACCCCTTGAGTCTAGGAGTTGTAGCCAGATTGCCTCTGTTCTCCTTTCTTCTCCTCATCTCTTGTGTATTTGATCCTGTCCCTCACATAGACTGCTACCCTCCCCCTCCTTACAGTCCTTCCTGTATAATTTGTATCCTGGGGTTGCTAGATCCCAGTCCTGGTGCTCAGTTGCCCACATCTCTGTGTTAGCTGCAACATCCACCCTCCACACTGTTAAGAGTGCCTGTAGCTCAGCCGGATTTGTTTCCTAGGGTTCTTGCATTCAGTGAGACCACCCTCCATAATGCCCCTTCCCTTCACTAGCCTCCATCTTGTCCCTTCTACTCTCTCCTTTTTGGTCTCCTGAGTCCTTCCCTGCTAGCCTGGGGGTAGGCTGTGACTCCACTCTATCAGATCCCTGCCTACCTGCTGTCCACTTGCCACCCCCCATCTAGTTTAAATTCACTCTTGTTGCAATATACCTCTCAAGTCTTTGTTTTAATACCTCCTTCCCTCCCACTCAAGTGGAGCCTATCTCTTGCAAACAGATTGTTATTATCCCAGGTACTTCCCAGCTGCCCACAACCCCATACCCCTTAGTTTGACACCATTCTACCAACCATGTGTTCAACTCTCTAATCCTCTCCTTTCTCACTGTGCTTGCGGGGGTACTGGAGCACTTCAGAGAAGGCCACATACTCCCCAGTCTCCTCACACAACCTTCCCACTTCCTCAGTCCTCTCCTTGTTACCTCCACCATTTCCCCTGCTAGGTCATTTGTCCCCACATGTATCACAATGTGTGGTTTCCTTCTACCCTCTTTACACACCTTAGGATTGCCTGTCCTGTCATGTCTGCCTTTTAATCCTGGTATGGACTCCACCCATATCTGACTGTGCCCCTCCCCTTGCCCCCATCTGATCCCCTTGAGTATGGCAGCAATTTAATTTACAGTGTCTTTCTAACACACTGACCTCACAGACACTAGAATAGCTTAGGTTGAAAGTAATTGTGTAGGCTTTAATTATGAAAACAGTCCCTCAATGTCAGATTTTAGTCACAGCCTGTAAAAGAGAACAGTCCCCGCTGACTGCATCTGCACTCCCACTGACAGCAAATTGCTTTATGAATTTTGAATGGGAGAGAACACCATTAATTTAGATTGCAGAATGATTACTGTACAAGCCAGCATGGGATGGTGATCAGAAACTGGTATAGGGACTACACCAGTCATCGAAAACTTTACTGTAATGATCACTATACTTATTTTGAAGGCAAACATAGGAAGCAGTATAGCACAGTGGGTTAAGGCTCTGAGCTGCAGATCTGGAGACCTGGGTTTGAATCCCACCACACCTAGGTGCATACTGTGTGATCCTGAGCAAGTCACTTAACTCCTTTGTGCTTCCAGGTCACATCTGGAAACAAGCTTTGGCTTAGTGTACTACTCCTGATTAAGCAATGTTTCCTTTCCCTAATGCTAGATTTCATTTTAAATGTTCTTCCTTAGTTCTGACTGGGAATAAAGAATAAATAATAACAATAAAAGTAAAATAAACACTACATACTGTAGGTACACACTCCAGAGGAACATAATCTTCTTTTTAAGGATATTTTACAACATCTAAGACAGGAACCTGACACAGACTGTGGGGACACCTGCTAGAACACTAAAACTTGGTGAGATAAATGTAACTGTGAACAAAGTCACCTGGTGCATTTATGCTGATTTAGAGAGGATTCAATTAATTAAGCCCTACTGCAGTACTGCAGTGCCACATACTGCATTAATGATAAGGTATTCCTCAGTAGCGCTCAGTGTACCGCATCCACTGAGGTATACCTCATCACTGAGCAACTTTACTGCAATGACCATTGCACTTATTTTGAAGGAAACACATATAGCAATGACATAGTCAAAAATGTCCTCAATACAACTCATTTTATATTTAGGTGACCAATCTATTTAAGATACTTCAGATAAAAAAGGAATTGTCATCAGATTTATGAAAATTACTAAAAACTATTAGTCTTGGGACACATTTGACCAGCCTACCACTCCAACCAGCTAAAACTGGACAATGATCACTGATAATATCAGTCAAAACACCTGAGCTAACAACATGATCTGGGGCCCGATATTCAGCAGGGTGCAAAGCGTGCGCAAATTTTGGCTCTGCACTTTGCTATAGCCCAGGAGTTCCAGGATGGTATATTCAGTCAGACGCTACCTAACTGAATATATGATCATGTCGGTGTAGCACTAAGTCAAGTAGCATCACCCTGACATGGGTCCAAAAGTTGGCCTCAAGAGTTGATAGCACCAGAGCACTATCAGCAATTTTCAAAGATACCCATGCAAATTAGTCCATTGGGCATACATTGGGCATGCAAGGCACCAAGGGGCCATCTACATGCCCATTATGGGCCCATATTTCCTATGTAGGGTAGGAGGTGGTAGCATGGCACTGCCTCCCCCAGCCGCCATGCCATCTCTAGCCATCCCTGGTGCTAGTGGTCCCCCAACCCTCTGATCACCAGCCACAACTGTAAATAAACAATACCTGGTGCTAGTGATAACCTCCACCTTACGATTGCAGGCCCCAACTATACAATAATAATCCGGTGCTAGTGGTCCCCCCACCCTCTGAATGCCAACCCAACTGTACAATAATCATCCCTGGTGATAGTGGTCCCCCACCTTTGATCACCAGCCCAACAGTAAAATGAAAATAATCCCTGGTGGTAGTGTTCCCCACTCACCTTCTTATCATCAGCTCCTCACTGGGAAAAGAACTCCTGGTGCTAGTGGTCCCCCAACCACCACCCGGAATAAAAAAAAACACCCTAGCATTCAATGGGGCACCGAGCACCCTTCCCACTCATCTCATCTGTATCTGCTTTTAAGTCTTTAAGGTACTTTTAGCACTAGGCTTTCTATATCTATATCACTCTTATCTCCTTCTCCTCTTGTATCCCTTCCTTGACATATAAAGCAACTTCTCAACTCCTTTGAGCCTCCCTGTTCCTCAGAAGATTATATCCCTCTACTCTTGTACCCGAGCATATTCCCTCATTTTCCTAGGTCACCTGCTGGTGCATAGAAAACCCAAACCCTTTTGCTTTCTGCAACAAACCCACTGCCACATATTTACATGCCTAATCTCCAGCTGCCTCATTGGCCCTTTGCATGGCACACATAGAAGGGAAACTACATCCTGGGCTATTTAAGTTAAATAAATCACAAGAAAACACAATATGCAGAGTAGTTAGTCTTATAAAGGGCCTTTCCATAGCTCAGAAAAACATGTTTGTAGAGTGTGTGGAAAATGAGCAGATCTACAAAATTATAATTCAAAGCATATAGCAACACTGAGGCAATATATGGAGAAGAGTACAAACAATTCTTGCTCCACAAGTAACCACCATGACAAGTCAAAAACATGTACCACAAACACAGAAGATATAAGCTGCAACTGCATTTATTGTTGCAAAATGTAAAATTCTCACACAAAGTGTGCTCATAATGGGCCCTGTTTCCCATGATGTGGAATGTCTATGCGCTGTGTAAGGGAGGTGCGTTGACATTCTCTGGCCACTGCACCCCTGCGTCTGATTCTCCAAGTAGGCACGGACTGTTACATGCCAGATCCCCCATCCTGCCAGCGATCTCCATGCAGGGGCGGTGCAAGGGATGTGCCTGTGCTTCACGCTGTTCTGGAAAGTGCAGAGTGCGGGTGAGGGGGCATAGGCTACACATTCTGGAGACAATCATAACCAGCATACACCCCAGGATGCCACCACTGGCTGTGGCGGTGATGTGGGGCATAGGGAACCTCCCAACATGCCGCCCCAGCACTTGGGTAACTCAGGGCTGGGGTGGCCAACCAGTTGCCTGCCTGCTTGTCACAGCTGCACTGCAGATGCCTGCATGCTGTGTGCATCCCAAGGGCACTGGTGATCCTGTGGTTGACTGGGTCTGGGCATCCCATTGGATACCCACCTGTGTCTGCAGAAGAGCCCTTGCACACTGGCATGCCGAGGGTGGACCCATGGATGGGGGCCATGCAGTACCTGTGGACAGGAATATGACCACCACCCATTGTTTTGTAGGTGCAGGTGGGATATGTGCCTCTGGTGCATTATTCAGGCCCTTGGAGAATCCCCCACCAATATGCTAAAGTAACAGCAGCAGCAAAAGGAAAGAAGTGTACAATCCCTATGCTCTGAGGTTTTGTAAGCTGCTGTTGTGCCAATTAAATACAATCCAATTTAAACTGACAGACAAAAATATCTGTAGTGATTATATGTACATTAGAATTAATAATGTCCTAAGACAAAATTATAAAGTTAAAAGCACAACAGTGTTACAATAATATTCAACAGCGAACTACAATTGCAGAACAAGCCAGAAATAGCAGAAAAATTATTGAAAGCCCATATGAACTCCAAAATTATTTCAGGAGTGTTGGAACATCCGGCTATGCCTTATGTAGGCAAAGGATCCAGCAATATGCTAATAAAAAGATGGGTTAATTGCAGAACTGGAAACATACAGTACCATACATAATGCACATAATTTTCTTTCATCTTGACCTCCTATTTACACTTGTCCCAATATTCTAAAACCACCAACTTTTACAAGTGTGAATGTCACAAAAATAGTTGATGTCATATCTTTTATTAATTGTGACACTTGTAAGGTGGGTTACTTAGCCACATGTTCAAGCGAGCTTTTAATGTGGAAACACTTCCTGTGCCTTTAAAATGCCCATTGGGGAACATTTATTTATTTATTTACTGGAATGTTCAGATACACCTTTGAGCACAGCTCATTTACAAAAGTTCCACATCTAAAGTGACAAAACAGTACTAACAGTTACATGTTATAAGTACATAGATTATACCGTGCTCATAGTTATTCTTAATTGTTACATTCAGTTACAGACAAAAGCTTTTGCAATCACTTACAATCAAATTACTTTAGAGGAGATGTAAGCATTAAACTACAACAGAGCATGGTTCTACCATGGCATTAATCCATGGTTGGGCTGGTTGGCGACGAGGCAGAAGGTCAAGTGCATCTAACCTGCCAACCTTGGATTAATGCCACAAGTAGAACCATGCACTGAGAGGTTTAATGCGCTTGTAACATGGCAAGCACTGGTAGGAGTAATATATTACAGAAACAATAAAGAGGAATAATCACACTGTTGTATTGTTTTGTGACAAATGAAAAGTGTCATGTTTATTACCAGTACAAGGTTGAATAGCTGTGTCTGTTTTACATTGTGATTGCTGTAAATAATCACATTTTACAACTGTGTTTAGATTTATTAATGTTTTCAAACTATTAGTAGAGGTTTTCCCCATACAAAAGTGTTGTAAACATCATCAATATCCTTCACTTCTAAGTGTGTATTAACACTGCTGGTCGCTACGCTGCCTGGGTAATCCTGCATGAGTTTATGTAAATCGGTATTTTTAACATTTACTGCCTTTAAGCGGAGGTGCGTGCTACGAGTGCCTGGGAAAGGAAGAGCAACCCTGTCTGTTTTCTTGCTCTCCCTTGATGACACAAGGAGTATGTCTTACTTTTCAGCTCACAGTAGGACAATGTAGGTGGCGGGAGACTGAGCACCTGATTCCCAACACAATCGGTGACAGAAAGGGAGATAGAGTTTGCTGTGTGCTCTTCCAGCCACTATTGCCTTCTGTGTCCATCTCGCTGTGTCTTTCTTGCTGCGGCACAACAGAGCAATGTGGCAAGGACAGGGCAATGGGAGCAGATACACTAGGGAGCAGGGCACTGCAGACTACTAGGTGGCAGGGATACCAACTCGTGATTCCTCAAGGTCCACCAGGTGGGTTGGAACTAGCGGTGTGCAAAAGACTTGACTTATTCTCCGTGCTCGAGCGAAGCCCTGATGGCAACTGTCTTTTAATGATTTATGCAGCAGCTTCTGACAGCAGCCATGGATTAATAAGGGGATTAATCCATGGTTGCTCTGTGATCACATGTTGCTGTTCCTCCAATTGATTTTACTTATTCTTATCTGTTGTCCTGTGCTGATCCTGTGCCATGTTACAAAAGTGCAATTGTGCGTGAACATGTACGCAGTATTGATAAGAATGATTGTGTCAATGGATTGGCTAACCATATTAGCTCACAAGGGAATGTGAGTTCTCACCATTTTAAGTTTTGTGCATAGACCCTCCTCCCTGTCTAGGGGTATTTTTCAGATGGTATGGATGCAAGGGGAGGGGCACTACAGCCAAAAAGAGACAGTCCAGAAAATCACTTGATGGAGATAATGTAAAATTATACCTGAGAAACAGAGTTCAGCTTGATGATGGATGAGCTCCATCAGAATGCATTCGAGGGTGACTAGAATGGCAGTTTCAGTTCCTTGTGGGCAAAACTTGTTAAAACAGGTAGATTACACAAAGACAGTTCAAACAGATATGGTCTGTGAAAGAGGAAAATGTCCAGGCATAATAACATTGCAAACTGTCGGGATTTATTTTGTAACTCCCTTAAACAGTCTATAAGACTCAAACCACAAGTTCAAATTCCACTCCATGGAGCTGAGAGCACAATTTGATTCATCAGAAGACTTTCAACGCCAAAGCCATGGCACAATACTTGGGGGCACAAGTCCCGAATCTGGATCCCCTTTAGAATGGAGCTTGGCAAGCTCCAAAAATCATTTGTGATGGCAGCAGATGTTTTATCCAGGCTTCTAAATCACCCCATACAGTACATGCTATACTCCCACACTGTCCCATCAGTGGGGCTCTAACTTCACATCACTCAAATAGGCACTACTCTTTCAAGCCTGGATCTCCTTTCAATGCGCAGCTTCGCACTCAGACCCATAGCAGAGCCTGAACAACTTGGCGCCAGAGCCCATCCTGCAGACCCATTTAGGGGTAGACTCATGGAATGGCTTGCACTTGCAGCAGCTCCAAGGAGCTGTTAACAGGCTTTGACACTCCTCTCCTGTACAGTACTGATGGCATGCTTCATGCCATTGGACACGGATTTTGGCTGCAGGACCTTGAGCTGTCACCTCAAGGTCCTCCTCAGTCGACCTCTCACTCACCAATCCAGGGTCCTCTCCATGATAGCCACAGCCTTTTACATTGGACTACCTGGGGCAGAAGATCCTTCTGGCTGGTGCCAAGGTTAAGAGGACAGGCCCTCCTTCCCTCTCGGGCCTTGGCTCTAAATAGTGGCAGATTCAAGTAGCCCAGGATCACCAACATCGGGTGCGGACTGCACTCGGAACATCTCAGCCCTTCTCTATTGCACTTTTACAGGATCCCCACTCGAGGTGGGAGATTTCATTCATTTATTTATTTATTGAGTACTAGGAATTTAATACCTTTGAGCTAGCAGCTCATTTACAAAGGTTCTGCGTCAATTTACAGGGGTAGAACAAATACAGCAGGGTAACAGTATACATAGGAAACAAGCTGAGATAACAAACAAGCAATGAGCATAAAAAACCACAGTATACAACAATTTCAGAGTTTAACAATTGGAGGTTTAGAACTAAATATAGTACCAATAGGAACCATAGTCAGGCAGTGGATAACAGATCTGCAATTCAGATATGTTCATTTAGTAAATCATGCTAAATCTTCATTGCAGAATATGCGTGGTAGGGCATGTAGAGGGAGGTCTGGGTGGGAAGGGGGCAGTGAGAAGCAGTGCAAAGGCCTTGTCAGATCGGGGAGAGGAAAGAAGGAGGTCTGGAGTAAGAAATTAATTGCTGAGTTCACAGTAACACTTAGAGCTCCTGGATGCTAAGTGAGCCCTCAATAATGTTTTAATTGTCCAATTTACTGCAAGACAGAAGGTCAGGGTTGGGAGAGTTTAGCAGGGTTGGAGCACTATAGGAAAATGCTCATTGCCCCACAGAGGTCCGATGGAAAGGAACTTTCAGTTGCTGGCTCTAAGAATTTCTGGTATTCCTGGACCTGGTGCTGGGGAGGAGGAGGTCTCAACCCCAGTGGACGTGAGGCCTAAGGCAGCCTTTTTCACTAGGAGGCAGATTTGATATTGAATCCTAGCATCTAAGTTGAGCTAGCCGTGTGCGAGTAAAGCATACAAGTATGTGTCCGGTGGTGGGCCTGCAGAATCAGTCTGCAGGCTTTGTTGAGAGTAACCCTCATTCAGCATAGGGTTGAATCAGTCACCACTCCATACACCACTAGACCATAGTTGATGATAGGAGAGACAAAGCTAGATACTACAAGTCTAAGTGAATCCTCGGTGAGACAGTGTCTGTGTTTGTACAGCATCCCGATTCTTGCATTGCGGTCCAAGCTACTCCCTCAACATGATGCGAGAAGGAGTGGGTACTGTCAAGTGCAAGGCTGGAGGTACTTAAAGGAGTGGACCATGTCCAGTATTTCATTATTGCTGTTACGAATCTGGAGTTGGTGGGATTTGTGGTGGTTTTGGGAGGAGGCGAAAAGCATGGTCTTTGTCTTCTTGTAATTATGAAGTTTATGGTGCAGTAACCAGGATTCTACTGTAGAGAAACTGGTCTGCATTTATTCTTCAAGTGCAATCGGGTCAGCCTGGCTTCAGAACAGCACCACGTCATTCACATACAGGAGGACATGACCAGGGTAGGCAAGGGAGGTTATTAAGAAATAAACTGAAAAGTAGGGGCCCAGCATTGAACCCTATGGAGCCCCATAGTGACAAGATAGAGGTCGGAGAGGGCATCAAGAATTTTTGCCTGCTGGGAACAACCTGAAAAATAGTTCCAAAACCAGCCCACGGAATCTGGTGAGAGATTAGTACAGGTTATTTGATGGTGGAGCAGTTCATGGTTGACTGAACTAATTTGGTGGCCATCGCCCCACCCTGGTCCCAGGCCCAAAGCCCTGACCCTGTGACACACCCCAGAGCCCATGGCATGGCTCATGAGACACCTTTTCCTGCCCTGCATCCTTTATACCCAGATGCAGGGCCCAGCCTAACTATGGGTCCTGGCACCTAACCGGGCACAACACTTCCTGGGTATTGTAGTGAAGCCCACAACTTGGGGACTTACAGGTGGTATTGAACAAGTTTAGTTGGGCAAAGGGAGGTGATCTTAATGCACTGGCCCTTAAAAGGAGGCAATATGAGTAGTCAACTGGGAGGTCTTTATGCTCCTGCTTTAAATGAAAAAATTGATTATGTACCTTTAAATAGGAGGTCAAGATGAAAGAAAATGATGAGCATTATTTATGGTATGTTTTCAATTCTGTAATTAATGCATCTTTTCTTTTTTATTAGCATATTGCTGTATCCTTTGCCTACATGTGGCATAGCTGGATGTGCAGACACTCCTGAAATAATTCTTGAGTTCATATGGACTTTTAATAACTTTTCTGCTATTTCTGTCTTGCCCTACAATTGTAGATCACTGTTGAATATTGTTGTAACACTGTTCTTGTGCTTTTAACTTCATAATTTTTGTCTTAGGATCTTATTAATTCTATTTTATATAATCACTATGGATTTTTGTCTGTCACCCCATCCCACCCACCCCACTTGTTGCTACTGAGTTACTTTAGCATATTGTGAGTACACTCTGTGTGAGAATTTTACATTTTGTAACAATAACTGTGGATTGCAACTTATATCAGTGCCAGTCATCTGTGTTTGCAATATACGGAGAAGAGAGCATTCTGCAATCTATGCACCTACCCCAGACAGAGCTAAATATGGTATACAGCTGCAGACTGTCATCATGTCTCGATATGAGAGCATACCAAATAAAAGAAAGACAGGAAAGCTTGAAGCAGGCCTGGCAGACTGAATGGGTTGCTTCCCCAAGTATATGGGTTCAGAAGCTTGCTGAGGTACACTTGGTTCAATGCAGTCAGGGCTTTAACGTAAGAAGTATCTTGAAATCAATCGATTGTCTAACAGGTGGCCATTAAGGACATGCAGTAATGGAGTTATATGTCCTGATCTCTGAGCAGAAATTAAAAGCAGCAGACACTAGATCAAATCACAAGGTAAGTCCTTCTAGAGCACTTTGCTGTAGTCAAAACATGGACAAAAGTCTGTACCAGTGTTCTCAGGTTAGGAAAGTTCAACAAAGGAATGCAGGTGATGTTTTTCAGATGATAAAATCAGCCCTTAACTACAGCTGATACTTGAGAATCAAGCATCAGTCATTCTTCAAAGTCTGCTATTAAAGTGCATACAGCTACAATCGGACTACAATGTGCTATCAAACTGGTTCATTGCAAATCGTCTTGCCCTAAAACCAATCCAAGACAGTCTCTATTTTCTTTGGCACGATAAAATGACTTGCTGCTGCCCCTAACTTCATTACTGTTACCTTGGATGGTGTCTCCTTCACTTTTCTTCACAAATCCAGACACTTGTTTCAAAATCTTTGAGGAAGCTTGGTGCCCTCTATCAGGAGGGTGACTGCCTCTTACTGGAATGCACAAATGCCTGGTTGAACATCTGGCCAAATGGACTTTAATAGAAGGCTTAAACCCTGACTGGAGGGTGAAAAGGTAGTCCAAAATGTTTGTCAACCATCAGGAGTAATGGTCCAGGTTCCTGTCGACAGCCCATATGGCAGAACATTTCCATTTGGCAGCATATGTCTTTCTAGTAGATATTTTCTTGAGGCCAAAATAATCATGGACACAGTGACAGAGATATGATGCCAAGCTTCAAAGACGTCCTCAGGAGCCAAGCATGTAGATGTAGGGACCTGAGATTGGGTGGAAAAAGGGTTCTGTGGTTCTGCATGAGTAGGTTGGATCAGAAAGGAAGGAGAGGAGATCTGTGACTGACATTGCTGAAGGAGCGGAACCATATCTGTCATGGCCAAAATGGGGCAATTAGAAGGAAGGCCTGCTCCAGATGGAGCTTGAGTAACACCGCTGTATGAGTGAAACTGGCAGGAAGGCATATAAGAAGTGCCTGTGACAGAAGAGGATAGGGCATCCAGGGAGTTTCAAAGTGAGTCTAGAATGATCAAGTAATATTAGGTATTCTGTGATTGTCCAGAGAGATGAATGCCCAGAGTGCCCACAGCTGGAATATGTCGTGAGAACCTCCATTGCTAAAGTCCACTTGTGGCCCTGAGCATGATGGCTCAGGTGATCCACAACTATGTTTTGGGCCCGGGAACATGGACTGCCACCAGATGAAGATGAAGATCTAGAGCCTGATTCCAAACCTGCATGGCTTCCTTGCACTGAGCTTGTGACTTTGTGCCCCTTGCTTGTTGATGTAGTATACCACGAAGTAACTTTTGATTGGTATACCATTAATACAGTGACTGAGACTGGCGACTCAAATATGAAACAACTCAGTCGCGGCGCCTGCAATGTCAGCTATCCTGAAATGGTGGCGACAGGGAAGGAACAGGGCAAAGGGAAGAGCGACATGCAGACCAGAAGAGGAGGGAAGGTATGTGAGGGGCAGTAGGAGGAAGTTGCCGAGCTGGCTGCATGGCGTGGTGGTGAGGATGGCTGGCTACAGTAGGGAGGGTGCAGGGTTCTGAGCTGGGGAGGAGCACAATATTTTGTGCTTTTATGGGAGTGGGTGTTAATTTTTTTAAAGTGCGGTTGACCCTCCCAACATGTACCCAGTTTTTTTTTTAGTGAGAGGGTGAGGGTAAAACCCCCACATAAATACTTAAGTGAGTTGCCTCACTTGGAGTATACATTGCTGTTTTGGTTTTTGGCGATGTACACTCGCCTTTATGGCGATTACGCTTCGTAATTGCTGTTATCACATAGAAGCTGATTAATTGGACCAACAGGGACCCGGGGCCAGGAATGGCTGGAAAGCCTAAAGAGCCAGATGGAGGGCTCACATCTCTAAAAGGCTGAGATGGAGGGATGCGCATCTGGAACCCAGTGGCCCTGCATTTGGTGACTGACAAGATGGATGCCCAAACCTAGGGTGGAGGCATCCATTGTAAGGGTTTGGGTAGGAGGGTCAACTAAAAGGGTATGCCAATCTGGAGGTGTGTAGGATCTAGCCACCAGGAGAGGGGCATGCCTGAGGGCTGGGGTCACTCAAATGAAGTCTTTGAAGTCCCCTGTCTTTTGCTGCCATTGGCAGTGAAGGGCCCACTGGACCGACGCATGTAAGCAGGTGTATGGCATGGTGCAATGGCTGCCACCATGTGACCAAAGAGGCCCATGAACTGGTGTGTGGTAATCTGGTGGGCTGCAAAGCACCGCTGGGTAAGGGAGAGAAGCCTTTGAGCCCTGTCCTCTGAGAGGAAGGCCCTGATTTGTGCAGTATCTAAAACTGAGCTGATGTATTGGAGGCAGTGAGACAGCTCCATGAGGGACTTGGCAACATTTACTGTTATGCCCAGTTCCCAGAAGAGCTCCAGGGTGCATGTGACAGAGTGGAGCAATCCAGCCTGAGATCAGACATTTATGAGCCAGTTGTCCAAGTAGGGAACACATATTGTCCCTTATGACAAAGGGCTGTGGCAACTACCACCAGGCACTTTGTGAAGACCTGTGAAGCAGAGGAAAGCCTGAAGTGCAAGGCATGGAATTGGTAATGGTAGCCCAGGAGCTGGAACTGGAGGTACTGCTGGTGGGCCATATCTATTTTAATGTGAAGGTAAGTGTTCTTCATGTCCAGGGTACACAGCCAGTCCCCTTGGTTTAGAAAAGGCAGGACTGTTTGCAAAGTGACCATTCAAAATCTTTTGTACTGGATGAACCAGTTGAGGTCTCTGAGATCCAGGACAGGGCAGAGATCACCCGTGCACTTGGGGACCAGAAAACAAATGTGAATAAAAGTCCTTCCTGAGCTTGGGTCGAGGAACTGGCTGAACCACCTGTTTCTGAATCAGAGAATGGAGTTCCTCCAGCAGAACAGGGATGTGTTCTGGTGGGTATGAAAGTAGCTAGGCGGATGTGGTGGGGGAGTGCCAGTGAGCTCTAGAGTGTGCCCATATGAATAATCTGCAGTGCTCATTCATCTGTCATGATCTGGCTCCAGGCCTCGAAATAGGAGAGAGAATTGACCGCCTACTGCCTCTGAGGCCTGTGGAAGAGGGCAGGGAGGCTTGTGGAGGAGTTAAATGGAAGTGGGATGGCAGTGGCCTTAGTAGGGGCAGCCCAGGCACCTTTGGGAGCCAAGGCTGAGGTACTGCCAAGAGGCTGGGCTGGGTATTTCCTGGTGGATTGACGGGTTGAGCCTTTCCAATGACAGGCACGCTGAAATTGAAAGGACTAAAATGGCCACCTCTGAGAGACAGATGGTGGAGTATGGTACACCATGTGTACTGTACATGATGCGACCTGAGGCCTGAAAGTCATTAGGATGCCTTCAGTGTCTGCACCAAAATGTTTGCGCTCACTGAAGGGATTATTTAAGATGGACTGTTGCAGGCATAAAACCGAGATAGGGAGCCATGCATGGCACTGGAGGGAAATACCAGTCACCAAGGCACACACAGAGGCATCCGTGGCATCATAGCCAGCACGGAGAAGATGCCAAGAGATATTAGTACCCAGTTTAAGGGTAGCAAGCAATTGGTTAGTGTCTGTGGACTGGGAAACTTCACTGCCACATCAGAGGTGGCATTCCAAAGTGTTTTCTGGTATTTGAGCAAATGCCTAACATAGAGACATAGAATTTGACGGCAGATAAGGACGGCTTGGCCCACCCAGTCTGCCCATTTCCCTACCTACTGGATAAGCTGCAGATCCTAGTTAACCAGCAGCCTACTTCTTCCTACCCCCACCCCTAGAATTGCCTTATGACTGTCCTATGCATGCTTGAATTCCACCACGGATTTTGACTCCACAACCTCCTCCGAAGGCTGTTCTATGCATCCACAACCCTCTCTGTGACAAAATATTTCCTTAAATTACCTCTGAGTCGCCCCCTCTATCTTCAAATTGTGCCCTCTTGTTCTTGCACACCTTTTTTTGAAAGATGCTACCCTCTTGGACTTTGTTGATTCCCTTGAGGTACTTGAGCGTTTCTATCATGTCCCCTCTCCTCCTTTCCTCGAGGCTATACATATTAAGCTCCTTCGTCTCTCTTCATATGTCTTCCAGTGCAGACCCTGCACCATTTTAGTTGCCCTCCTCTGGACAGCTTCCATCCTGTCTATGTCTTTGCAGAGATTGGGTCTCCAGAACTGCACACAGTACTCAGATGGGGTCTCACCAGCTGTCTGTACAGAGGATAATAACTTCCTGTTTTCTACTGGTGATGCCTCTCCTGTGCATCCCAGTATCCCAACCCTCCTTGCTGCCCTCTCACATTGCTTGCCCACCTTTAGGTCATCTGATATGACTACCCCAGGTCCCTTTCCATTTTTGTTGTTGTTAGTATCTCACCCCCATTGTGTACTCTTCCCTGGGTTTTGTTTCCCAGGTGCATTACCTTGCACTTCTTAGCATTGAATCTAAGCTGCCATACATTTGACCTTTCCTCTAACCTTGCAAGTCCCTTCTCATCCTTTCCACCCCACCCTGTGCATCAACTCTGTTGCAGATCTTGTGTCATCTGCAAAGACATACTTTTTCCTTCCAGTCCTTCTGCAATGTCACTTATAAAGACATTGAAGAGGACCAGTCCCAATACTGAACCCCGCGGTACCCCACTAGTAACCCTCCTTTCTTCTGAGTGGACTCCATTTACTATTACCTCTGTGTCCTATTCTCCAGCCAATTTTTTACCCAGGCTGTCATCTTGGGACCCACTCCCAGGCTGGCTAACTTGTATATTAATCTTTTGTGTGGGACTGTGTCAAATGCCTTGCTAAAGTCTAGGTAGGCCATGTCCACAGCCACTCCCTGATCTACTACTTTGGTCACCCAGTCAAAGAAATCTATCAGATCTGTCTGGCATGACCTTCCACTGTGAATCCATGCTGCCTAGGGGTCCTGTGCCCCTCTGGCCTCTAGATACTCGACAATTCTTTCCTTCAGAAGTGATTCCATCATTTTCCCTATCACTGAGGTTAAACTAACAGGTCTGTAGTTTCCTGCTTCTGCCTTGCTCCCACTTTGTGAAGGGGAATCACATCTGCCCTCCTCCAGTCCTTGGGTACCACCCATCCTCCCATGATTTGTTAAAAGGGGTAGTCAGTGGTGTCACTAGTTCTACCCTTAGTTCTTTTAGAATTCTGGGATGAATTCCATCAGGCCCCATTGCTTTGTCCACCTTCAGTTTTAAGAGTTCTTTCAGAACCCTTTCTTATGTAAATGGGCTGGTATCAACTTCTGTATCCAGAGTGTTTCTACTGTTTGTTTTATGTACCTCCCTCTTCATTTGTAAATACTGAGCAAAAATATTTGTTTAGTATCTCTGCCTTTTCACAGTCTCCCTCTGCCCACCTCCCTCCCTTTATTAAGCCTCACTATCCCTCCCTTGGTCTTCCTTCGCTCCTGATGTACCTATAAAAGGTTTTATCCCCTTCTTAACTGAGTTGGCTATCTTTTCCTCGGTTTGGGCCTTTGCTGCTCTGACTGCCTTCCCAGCCTCCTTTGCTTTAACTGATACAGTTCCCTGTCCTGCTCCTTCTGCAATTCCTTGTACTTCCTGAATGCTTTCTTTTTCTCTTGAACCATCACTGCCACTTCCTTTGAGAACCATAGTGGTTTCTTACATCGTTTTGTTTTGTTTATTTGCTTCACACAAAGGCTTGTTACCTCTGTGATGGCAGTTTTATTATTCCCCATTGTTCTTCCACCCTCCTTCCTGCCCATTTGCTAGTGCATTCCTTAGGCACTCACCCATTTTAGCAAAGTCAGCCCTCCTAAAGTCCAGTACTTTTGCTTTTGTATGGCTTGACTCTATTGCTGTGTTATTAGAACCATACTGTTCGATGGTCGCTAGTTCCCAGATGGCTACCCACTTCTACATCTGTGATCCTCTCTCCATCTCCACTTGAGAAAATCAAGTCTAATATTGCTCCTCTCGAGTGGGCTCCAATACCAGTTGTCTAAGGCATTCCCCTGTAGGGCATCTAGAATAACTCCACTCTTCAGTGGCAGCTGCAACTGTACTCCAGTTAACATCTGGCATATTCAGATCACCCATCAGCAATATCTCCCTTTTTCTGCCATTCTAAGTATACTTTCTATCATTTCCTTGTCCATTCCTCTCCCCTGAGAAGGGGTCTGTATCTAACCCTTGTGCAGATTGTGGTGCCATTGCCTGTCTCCAAATTTACCCACAGTGTGTCTTCTCCTCCTCCCTGTTTACCCTTTTGTTCTGTTGCTTTTATTCCTTCCCTTATGTAAAGGCTACTCCTCCTCTCTTTACCCTCCCTGTCCCTCCTGTAGATAGTGTATCCTGGTATGTTTACGTCCCAGTCATGGTTTTGTGTGTACCACGTTTCTGTGACTGCCACGATATCCAGATGTTCCTCCTCCATCAAGGCCACTAATTCAGGAAGCTTGTTACCCAGACTACGGGCATTGGTACTCATTGCTCTCCATTTTTGATGGCTTTACCTTCCTGTTGCAGCATCCCCACTGACCGTTCTACCTCGGTCTTTTCTCATTTAGTACCCTGTCTTGTAGGAGAGGCTGGTATTTTCCTGCCGCTTGTCAGTGCCTCCCTTTGATAGTTTAAAAGCTTGCCAATGAAACATTTAAACCGATTGCTCAAAAGACTTGTTCCTTCCTGGACAGATGCAGACCATGCTGCCAGTATAGGCTGATGTCCCTCCAGGTGGAACCCAGTCCCCAATGAAGCCAAACCCTGTGCTCTGCACATTTTTTCAACCATTCATTAAACTGCATGGTGCTAATTACCTCGCCTCCCCATGCCTTTGACAGGCAGCACCTCTGAGAAGGCTACTGTGTGTGCTACTTGTCTTAGGCCCCTCCCAACTCTGCAATGTCCTCCTGCACTGCTCTAATCTCACGATGAGCCAAGTCATTTGTCCCTAGGTGGACAATTACGTCCAGCTCAGATTCCCTTGCAGCTGTTCTTGTGATCCTGAGGATGCACTTCCTGTCCCTCAAGCCATGGCACCAGGCAGGCACCTTACTTCAGTTTTCCCAGCTCCCCCTGTTTTATACCCTAATAATTGAGTCCCCCACCAGGAGCTGCTTCCTTTCCTGTGGTGTCCTCTGTCTCTTCCTGTGGGCCTCCTTGTGACAGTTGTCATCAGTCTTCTCTCATGGTGCATCCATAGTGGAGCTATGCTCCCCCAGAATGGTGTATGGATTGTGGAGTGGAACAATTGACTGTGTGTGCCTCTGTTCCACCATCCTCACCTCTCTGAGCCCACTGTGGTCCAACTGCTGTGCTTTCTTCGCAACCTCTGAGGTATAGTCCTATATAGTTAAGGATGTGCATGACTAGGGTGGATAAGGCATGCACTCTTTTCCCATCAAGTCCAATTTCATGGACTCTCTGTCAGTAGGAAGAGAACTCAAGTGTTTGGGATGCTTGGTCCGATCCATGCAGCATTTATGACCACAGAATCTGCCTGTGGAGCTGTGGCAGAAAGGAATGGTCTGTGGGGGCCTGGTAAAGGCGATCCGCCTTCTTAGAAATAGGAGGGACCATGTAAGAGTGGTGCCAAGCTGCAGAAATGGCATTCTGATAGGCCTGGATGAGCGTAGGAACCACAATGGCTGGGTCCTCCGGTAAATCCAAATAGTCAGCCAAGTTGTGGCATTGCCGGTCTTGGTCAGTGGTCATGAACCCCATGACCTGCTGTAACTGGGTCATAATGTCTAGGAAACTGGGTCAGTTTTGGGAGCAAAAGTTCTTTAAATTTGATGGACTGCATCTGATTAAGGAGGAGTCAGTGCATTGGGGCAGATGTTTGACGTCTTTGCAGAATATTTAAACTAGCAAATAGGAGAGGGTGAAGCACCCCATACATCGAATGGGAAGAACACCCTCCCCTCAGCTAGTGGTCAAACAGGAGTTCAGCATGTTTGCAGTTCATTTGCATCACCAGGTAAGGAAAAGGTCCAGCTCCCATATGACGACAGGAAATGCCAGACCTCACTCAACAACTAACACACTGAAATCTGGCCAATGGAAAATCATGTACTCAAGCGCTGCAGTCTGGGAAACAAGATCCCAGACCTGCAGGCAACAATGACAGAGGCTAAACTGGACATAGTAGCAATTAGCGGCGTGGCTAACCAGTAACCACACTTGGGAGACTTCAGTACCTGACTATGTACTGTTCAGAAGAGACTGAGGTGCAAAAGGGGGTGGAGTAGCCCTGTATGTCAATGAAAATATCAAAGCTACAGAAATTCAGAACACACATAAGGAGCCAGAAGAACTGTGGGTCACCCTGGAAACAGGAAATGGGACAGCCATAAGAACTGGGGTTGTCTACAGGCCCCCAGACCAGGGGAGGACATAGACACATTAGAAGATATACAAAACATGACAGCTAAAGGGAGGTTCTGATAATGTGAGACTTCAACATGCCAGATACATACTGGTCAATACCAGCAGGAACAGCTGACAGAACTAGACACATGGTGAATTTCCTGCAGGGGAGGGCCTCAAACAACTGGTACAACAACCCACAAGAGACAGGGCTATCCTAGATCTAGTACTGACTAACAGGAAAGGATCACAGATCTCCAGGTAGAAAGGTCACCTGGGGCCAGTGACCATCACATGGTATGGTTCAGTTTGGCCACTACAACTAAATCATCCCATTCCAAGGCAAAATATGGGACTTCAGAGGAGCTGACTTTGATAAGATGGCCAACAGAGTTAAGTTAGCCCTAGCAAAAGAAATACAGATGAGGGGTAGAGGCAAAGTGGGCAAGCATTAAGGATGCAATACTTGAAGCAATATCCCATTGTGTTAGAGAGAAAGCAAGTGCAAAGAAGAAGAAACTATGTTGGTTCTCAAAAACAATAGCAGAAAAGGACAGAGCCAAAAGGCTGGCCTTCAGGAAATATAAAGGAGCATAGCGGGATGAAGATAGGGAGGCATACCAAACTTCCCTAAGGGAAGCAGGGAAGGCAATAAGGCAGGCAAAGTCCCAAACCAAGGAAACACTAGCACAGACAGAAAAGAAGGTGACAAGACTTTCTATAGATACATTAGTGAAAGGAGAAAGTCCAGAGAGGTGTGCTAAGATCAAAGGAGTTAAGGGGCGTGAGGAGGAGGACCATGTTAAAGCATCTATCCTAAATAGATACTTCTGCTCAGTATTAATGAAGAGAAGGTAGGGCAGGGCCCACAGCTCAGCACCATGGACACAGAGGGAGGGAGGTGAGCACTAGTCCTTCACAAAGAAAGGGTCCTACAAGAGCTCGATAAGCTCCAGGGTAGACAAGGCAATGGGACCTGATGGCATACATCCCAGGGTACTAAAGGAGCTAAGGGTGGAACTAGCAGAGCCATTATCATATCTGTTTATTGAGTCTCTGAGCACAGGAGAGGTCCCAGAAGACTGGAGAAGGGCTCATGTGATCCCGCTCCGCAAGAGTGGTAGCAGGGAGGAGGCAGGGATGAGGCACTCCTTAAGGAAAGGATAGTGCAACTCCTGGAATCCATAGGAGCACAGGATCAAAGACAGCATGGGTTTACAAAGGAAGGTCCTGTCAAACTAATCTCATAGATTTCTTTGAATGGGTAACCAGAATGGTGGACCAAGGAGGAGCTGTTGATGTCGCCTAACCTGACTTCAGCAAAGCTTTCGATACTGCTCCACATAGAAGATTGATTAATAAGCTGGGTAGGCTTGGGGTGGGTCAGAAGTTGGTCAAGTGGGAGGCAAACTGGTTAAGGGCAGAAACCAGAGAGTGGTGGTAAATGGTATACAGTCAGAAGAGATGCAAGTCACAAGTGGGGTACCTCAGGGATCAGTCCTGGGGCCAGTCCTCTTCAATATCTTCATCAGTGACATTGCAGATGGACTGGAGGGCAAGGTTTGTCTGTTTGCAGATAACACCAAGATCTGCAACAGAGTAGATGATCCAGATGGGGTGGGCAGAATGAGAAGAGATCTGGATAAACTAGCAAAATGGTTGGAAGAGTGGCAACTGGGGTTTAATGCAAAGAAGTGCAAGATCATGCACATAGGAAGAGAAACCCTGAAGCCACCTATAGGCGGGAGGGAGTTGCTGGCAGTCACAAGGGAAGAAAGAGACTTTGGGCATCATCATCACCACCAATGACCTGAAATCATCCAAGCAGACCACCAAAGCAGTAGGTAAGCTAGGAATGTTAGAGTATATTAGAAGGGGTATCATAAGTCAGAAGATGGAGAATAATCCTCTTTACAAGACACTGGTTAGGCCCCATCTGGAGTACTGTGTGCTGTACTGAGGCCACACCTTCACAAGGACATTAACCAAATTGAGGCAGTCCAGAGAAGGGCAACCAAAATGGTGCAGGGACTGCATCAGAAAACATATGAGGATAGATTAACGGAGCTCAATATGTATACCCTACAGCAAAGGAGGAGAGAGAGGTGATATGATCGAAACATTGAAACATCTTAAGGGCATTAACAAGGTGAAAGAGTCTAACATGTTGCAATATAAGAAAAATAGCAGTACAAGAGGACACAGCATGAGATTAGAGGAGGCCGATTAAGGGGTAATGTGAGGAAGTTCTTCTTCACAGAAAGGGTGGTGGATGCATTGAGCGAGCTTACCTCAGGAAGTGAGGGATATGAATACAGTGCATGGCTTCAAACAGGCATGGGATAGGCATAAAGGAGCAATACAGATGAGTATTGATAGATAGGCCATTGACAGAGCAAAGGCCGATGGCACATTTATAAGGTAGAAAAAGAAACAGGCAGACTGGATGGGCCTTGCGGTCCTTATCTGCCATCAACTTCTATGTTTCTATGTTTCTATCTGAGGAGAGCAGGGAGTATAATGCCTGGGATCCTCCCCCACTGAAGACAGAGTAGAGGTGTTGGAAGGGTATGCACCCCATCATCTTCAGCTGGATCCTCCTCTTCTTCTTCCTCTATATAGTCTAGATTATCCTCTTCCATGGCCAGAAAGGAGGGAGAAAGGCAGCCTCATGGCAAACCTGCTACTGGGAGGGGTGAGGGAGAGAAGGAAAGTGGAGGTGAGGGGTGTTGCATGGCCTGCATGACCTCCAACACTATTTTGACCACTGAGGCTATGTCAACAAGAGGAGTCATTGATGAGGCCAAGGAGGAGCCCATGTGGACCCCATGAGAGGGGACATCACAGAGGAAGTGGGCTGGGATGTGAATAAAGCCGAGAGCCTGAAGCCTGAGTAGTAATGCCCAATGCCTGGACCGATGAGCCCCAGTAAGAGACAGGCTGCAACAGTGGCAGCAAGGCTGATAAGTCCATCAATACAAACCTCTGACCCATGCTAAAGGACCTTTAAAAAGGGGATAAGAAAGGTGACATCAATGAATGCCTAAAGGCAAATGCAGTCGACGAAGGACAGAGTCCCATGCTGGAGGGACAGGTCATCGACGAAGGTCATGAAGTCGACAATGGAGGGCTTGGGTTTGATCCAGGACAGACAGAGTCTTAGAAAGCTGTGGCAGTGAAAGCACCAGCAAGGTGCTTATCAATGGAGGAGAATCCTGCAGGAGGTTTGAATGCCCTGGGTCATAGCCACCTGGATCATCTGCTTTTTTCCACCAGAGTGGGAGAGATCCATGCGATTAGGCAGCGACTGGAGGTGGAAGCTGTCAACGGTTGAGGATCCTTACCTTTGTCACTTAAGCCTTGTCTTTGTCTCGGTGTTTATGCTTGGATGAAGAATGGTGTTTTGACTGTGATGCCTTGGAACTCATCAACAGGGACCGAGGTGAAGAGGAGCAGGACTGCAATTCCTTTTCCAGGACAGCAACCTTCTGCTCCATTATGTATGATTCCAATTCTTGCAGTCATCGACATGTTGCCTTGTTGAATTCCTGGCAATGAGAACAGGAGCCAACATTGTGGGCAGCTCCCAGGCAGCGAACACAGAGAGAGTGGTAGATCTTTCTTCCACAACAGCACTTGTGGAAAAGGGAATCTGAACTGGACATCAGGAAAACAAAAAGTGAACTTTTCTTGTCAATGATAGTGCCAACACACTTGCGGCAAAGCGGCATGTGAAGCAAGCCGGAGACAGTGGGAAAAGAACTGAGGCCTCTGAGGCTACCCATGTATTCATACATATATGTGGACTGACGTCATCGTGGGTGGCCCCCAGTCAGCACTGCTGGTGAAAGCTCCTGTAACAAGAGTGCCCTCTGGTGGAAACCCAAGTGTATGACCTGCTACAAGAGATTCCTTAGAAGATCATTTAATCCTTCCAGTCATTGATGTTGGGGACGTTATCTAGGATGTCACCCTAAATCTCATTTAATGAAACTGCATACCCTATTTAATGCCCTCTATAGGTTCATCCTTGAGCCCCTGCCTGGACACATCACTGCACGTTATATGACCATCTGGCCTGGCCTTACTACTTGATAAATGTGTACAACACTTTGTCTCTTTGGATTTAAATACTGGCTGAAGCTTCTAAATTATCTATGCACCCACCTCAGCCTGTTACTCTGCCCACGCATCATCTTTGCTCCCACTGTGGCAACAGATTCATTGTCCTACATCAGAAACTTGAGTTCTGGGCAGCTTGTCTTCAGTTACTGACTTCTTCAGGTATGGAACAACCTTAACTTGGGTATGGCTCTTCTGCCAGTACTATCTCAGCTAAACAGCTTCTCAAGAACACAATTGTGTCCTAGTGTGATTGCACCTGACTTGTTTGCTGGGTTGCTGTTTTGTCTACCTGTTCACTAGTAAAGATGGGTGAGCTCCATAAGTTAATCCATGAACTGCGCACAATTCATAGAGCATGGATTGATCCATGAAGTGCAAAGTTCTGTTGCGGTGTGAAGTTCCACCCGTGAAGTGCGAATTCCACCGAGATTGTGGAATTTCACCTGTGAATGGTGAAATTCGCCATTCACTGGTGAAATTTTGCCATTTGTGGGTGAAATTCTGCATTTGTGTGCAGAATTGTGCCATGTACGGGTGGAACTCCACGATTTCGGGGCGAAGTCGAAGTTTCTATGGTGGGAAACTTCTTGCAGCTCCGTGGAGGCTAATTTTGGTTGCTTCACTGCAACTTTGCCTTCAAATTTAAACTTTGCCCATCTCTATTCCCTAGCAGCTGAATTTAACTGATGACTGTTGCAATCTCTATTTTCTGTACAGTGCATTTTTATTTACTGCATCCTACTGGCATCAGTGAACATATGTAGTCTCCTAAAAATGCCCTTCCTCAAGTGTGGACGACGGTGCACAAACCTGACATTCTAGCTATAGTAGAAACCTGGCTTACCCTGATACACCTGACTCTGCTATGGCCTTAAACAGCTACTCAATCCTCACACTTGATAGGCTGGGGAAAATAGGTGGTGGCTGTGCTTTCTACATTCGGGACTTCCTACAAGGATACATACTCCAAACTCTACCCCTGGACAAGGAGCTCAGGCTGTGACTATTAAGCTGGCTTTAGGGAACACAGGCAAACGTTACTTCTTATGGCATTTATATCCTACCACATAACAAAACTAGCTTTCAACGATCCTGCAATGTATCACCCACTACCTAAAAAGCTGAGATACTCACTCTAGGCGACTTTAACATAAATTGGTTAGGCCCCACCAGCTGCTCAATTTACGGACGCCACTGCAGCAATCGATCTGACCCAAATGGTCCAGTCACCCACCAGAATCAACCATAAGTCTGGCACAAATTCACTAACAGACCTCATCCTGAACACTAAACCTGGTAGAATCACTGAGTTCAGAGTCCTACCTGACTCCCTAAGCGTCCTTGCAAATGGTCAAACTCCTGCACAAAACCACCCCAAAGATCTCCTACCAGCAATTCCTCAAAAAGGCCCCTCCAACAATTCAAAATTACCTTCTAAACTGGGACTGAACTTTGATAGACACTGCCACTAATGATGATGCCCTGGCCTTCTTTATAGCATCCTTTACCTCTGAATGACCATCTATACCAGGGAAATTCACCGGGCAATTACTGTTTAATGCCTTTATAGGGGACATAGCAGAGGGTCTGGAAGGTAGGGTGAGCCTATTTGCAGATGATGCAAGGTCTGCAATAGAGTAGACACAAGGAGGGTTGAGATAATGTGCAGAGACCTGAGGAAGTTGGAGGAGTGGTCAGAGAGTGGCAACTGTCGTTCAATACAGCAAAGCGCAGGATCATGAACCTAGGCAGAAGCAATTGGAAAGCAGAGTACTGGATGGGGGTAGGTCCTGGAGGTATCAATGGAGGAATAGGACCTTGGGATCATCATGCTGCAGGACCTGAAGGTGGCAAAGCAGTGTAGAAAGGCAGTGGCAAGGCCAGCAGGATGCTGGGTTGCATAGGGAGGAGGAGGAGGAGGAGGATCTCTAGCAGGAGAAGAGAGGTTATAATTCCTTGTACACCCAGTTGGTCAGGCCCCACCTGGAGTATGGGGTCCAGTTCTGGGCTGTACATCAAGAAGGACATGTAGAGGTGGAGCCGAATTCAGAGGGCAGCAACAAAGATGGTAAGAGGGCTCGACCACTTACCATATGAGGGGAGACTGGAGGCCCTGAACACGTCACTCATTGGAGCAGAGGAGGGAGAGGGGTGACAATGATCAAAGTATTTAAGTACTTTAAGGGTATAAATAAAGTGCCCGTGGGAGCCTTTTCCAATTAAAGGAGCGACCTAGGATGAGGGTCATGATTTCCAAATAAAGGGGACATTTCAGAGGAAATATTAGGAAGTACTTCTTCACGGAGGGTGGTGGACAAATGGAATGGGCTACAGGAGGAAGTGGTGGGGACAGGATGGTGGGAGGGTTCAAGAGGGTGTGGGATAGGCACAGAGGTTGTTGGCATGGGTGAGGGAAAGGAGGGCAGATTAGACTTAGTGGATATCTAGGCAAACTGGGCAGACTAAGTGGGCCTGGCGGTCCTTTTCTGCCATCATATTCCTATGTTCCTATGTTCCTATCTTTGCTCCCTAAGTTAAGAGGGTTATAAAGACCACAGAACTCCATGGATCACCGAGGCACTCCTGAACCGCATGTCCAGCCGTGACAATCTCTGGTACAAGGCTCTAGCTACAGGTCTCCCTGCTGATAGACAATGTTACAGGGCAGCCAGAAATCTCTGTACCACAGAAATTCGCTGGGCATAAGCTGCCTACTACCAAACCAACCTCACATTCTCATGGGGTAATGGATGGAATTTCTGGGCAACATGAAGGAACTAAAGCTCCTGCATCTTGTTCTCGACACTGTTCTGTCCCTCTAACCAAAATACTCAATCTCTCCTGTGTCTCAGCCAATTCCCTCCCAGAGGAAACTGGCTGTGGTCACTCCCATCCCTAAGAGTGGTGACAGAACTGCCCATGAAAACTATCGCCTGATTTCTATCCTTACCCCCGATCTCAATTCCTTGAAAAATTGTCTCAGATCAACTCACAGAATATCTGGCGAACCATAATTTAAAATGTCCCCAGCAACATGGATTCGGAAGGGCCATAGAACCTCCATGGCCCTTCTGGAATTCATGGACTCACATCAAGAAAAGCACTTGACTGAGGTCACTTGGTTGGTCTTTTACACAGACCTGACTAAAGCGCTTGACACAGCGCTAATCACGCCTCTTTCCGTGGAGTCCCTCCCCATCATGGGCTTATCGCCTGAGGCCACCTCATGGGTCGCCAACTACTTAAATGGGAGGTCTCAACAAGTTAAAATCGACAATGTCCTCTCTACCTGTCTTCCTGTCAGGTCAGGGGTTCCACAGTGCTCAATCCTCAGCCCACTCCTCTTCAGTCTGTTTCTGAACACTGTCCCTTCTGCCTGCTCTGGGAAGATGCTTTTATATGCCAATGATGCTGTAATTTTCTGCAGCCACCCAGATCCCGCTCTCATACAAAAGACCTCCAAAGGTTTTTACTGGGTCTGAACTCTGGTTCTCAGACAAAAGCTCATCCTCAACTATCAAAAACAAAAGTAATGTTGTTTGCTCAACCTAGAACAAACATAAAGACTCCCCTTAATATATTTGACTGTCAGCTCACCCCTGGAACAAGTCCACAAGTTTAAATATCTTGGCATCACTCTTGGCGCTTCTCTATCCTTTTATGATCACATTAGCATAGTCTGCGCCACTGTCAATAAAGGGATTGGCCTACTCTATAGACATAGATCTTGCCTGCCCCCTATTGCCTCTGCCCAGCTGCAGCATCATCAGTCCTTTCTTTCACTGATTATGGCATTACTATCTATCGGTCTGCAGCTAACACTACTCTAAACAGGATAAAGGTTGCACTAAACAAAGGCTTGTCATGTGTGACTGGGTGTGTGGTAGGCTTATGCACACTTGTGATCTCTACTAGCTGACAAATTAGGCGGAACTTCAAGGACAGCTCAAATATCAGATGTGCCTCTTTGCCTTGGGTCTCTGTTCCCCTTCCCTCAATCATCTCATCTCACAGGCGCCCCAACTAGGGCCACCAGAAGTGCCGCTAAGTCTCCGTTGCAAGTACCCCATTGTAGAACCTCTCTTGGCCAGAGAGCATTCATGTACAGCCCCCATGGTTGAATGCCCTGCCTGCAGAGATTTCTGCCTTAGCCATATTGGGGCAATTTAAACCTAGTCTCCGTCAGCTTCTCCTGGTCTCAGGACACTGTGACTGTCTTTAACCCACTTTCACATCCAGGTTTCATGTCCACTATGCCCCTTCTTGCTGATATGACAAAATCTATCTCTGATTGCTCTCTAAACTCCTTTGCTATTGAATTATTTCTCTTTGCCTATTATAGTACCTGGTGAACATGCCTGTAATTTACAAACTGCGTTTTTTACTCAATTTATGTTATGTTATTATGTATTGAAATCTGTCTAATTTGTTGTATCTCAACCTGTGAGTAACCGTTTATTGTCTGATGTGGAGCCTTTGTGAAGGAATCTCTGACTCAGAGGTTTGTAATTCCGAAATTCAATAAATAAATAAATACATTTACTTTATTATATAGTTACTTTGCATTCTGCTGACTTATTTCCTCCTCAGCTACCACCAGGTTGCATCTGCAAACAATACTGTTGGCTACCAGATGAAACACTTTCAATAAATAAATAAATAAACCCCAACTGCCACAAACTGAACCCCATCGAGGACAGCTCAGAGGAGGCTGCATTCTGACGTATAGACCTACCAATCCCAGTCAACCAGCAGAAACTCCATTTTCTTGGTTTCAGTGTTAGCTAACTGGAAACCATCCAGCTATTGCTCTCTGAAAAGAATCAATGAAGAATTAACAGATACAATCTGACAATGTACCAAAGAAAGATACAGAGAGTTTTCATCTCCATAGCAATGGAATCCAATGATTTATCTTCTAATGCTCTCTCTCTAAATGAAGGCATATACCACAAAACAACAGCAAATAACAACAACCTCTAAGGTACTTCACCAGGGCTCTTGGTAGGATTTTTTATTGGGGGTCCGGGACTGTCTTTAAAAAGAAAGGGGTCCACAGCCCAAAGTGGAGACCCTGGACATTTCCAGGGTCCCATTTAAATACATTGACTGTGCCCCACTGCTTGTAATGTAAGATTTAATAGAGCGTGGGGTTCACTCCATTAGTTTCTATTGCAGCCATTTTAAACAACATTTTTTATGTTTCCGAGTGAATTCAAACAAAATGGCTGCATTTTGTTTGTTTCATTCACATATTTGGGACTGTCTAGTACAGTATGCCCTGCAAGCCAATTGTTCCACACAGGAAAAACAGGCTTACAGCCCATACTGTATCTGTCATTTGACTGCTGGGCAGTATGTGGGTGGTTGCAGCCACCCACCGATGACGGCGGTGGAGCGGGGTGGGCAAGGGTCCTGTGGGTGGGGTGGGGTGCGGTGCCACTGGATCACCAGGGAATAATGTGTAGATGTTTACAGTGATCAGGGACTCGGGAGGGGTGCCACTATACTACCAGGTAATGTTGTAATACACTTACTGTGATCACAACAATGGGTGGGGGTTCCACTAGACCACCAGGGATGGGCATCACTACATGTAATGGGGATTGGACACTCAGGTGGGAGGGGTACCACTAGACCACCAGGGATGGTCATATATTATATTCATCTGGGAATCAGGGACTGGGGGCCACATGACTACCAGGGATTTCTTTTTGACACTTATGCACGCAATGGCGGCTACGGGGCAGGATACCCAGGGATCCCACAGCACCGTTATGCTGTGCAGGGCACCAGGCTGCCCTCGCAAGGCATGCAAATGGGGCCATAATGACATGCAAATGGTCCCATTTGCACCTTGCATATATTATGACCTCATTTGCATGCCCCCTGCTGAATATACGTGGGTGATGCACCTAGCACAACTGCACTTGTGCTGGTGCATCCTGTGCTCTATCTGTGGCTTGCGGCGCATTGCCACTGCACCATGTGCAGTATGTGCGCTGACCCCTGCCATATTGAACGGTGCTGCGCTCGCGGCACATCCCACGTGAATAGCACCCGGACCTGGCCCCAGCGCATCACAGTTGCGCTGCGCCAGGCTTCGCGCCACTGCCTGGTGCAGTCTGAATATCCGGCCTTTGTATCCAGTAATCTAATGATCATTACATTGTGTTTTGTGTTTTGAAACTAATAAAATATTAATTAAAAAAATATGTTATTGACCTCAAGGTGCTCTACAAACTACACCACAATCACCTTCTCAACAACCTGACCTAAAAATGTCTGGTAGAAAATGGATCAGTAGTTTCATTCATTTATTTTTATTTATTTTTTTTTTTTTATCGAGTAGGGTACATTAGGCAAGTAAATGTTTATTTTCAGTTATGACCTAGAAGGATAAAACATTGTGAACAACAAACACAAGAAGATACATAGTACAGAAAAACAGCCTAGTGTCAGGCAAACTACATATTACGGGGGCTGTGAGCAGCCAATGTGACGGGCACCATTTAGTACAGCTCCAGTCATTACAACTTTCAAAACATGTTATTTACAACCAGTGTGAATGGTAACTCACGTATATGCTTCACTTCAAAGGGGACAGCACCAGTGCATCAAAATGGGTCTGACATGGGACCAGAAGCAGAGCTCTCAAAACCTGGATGCCTTCCTTTGCCAGTTGCATCTGCAAAGGACTGAGACCCACACAGCCTGAACTCTGGACATCGCAAATCTTAGCCATGCTCACAAAAATTCAGGCAACAGGAGAGGACACTAATAAACGGCTGGCAACAGTAGAAGCTAAGCTTACAGAGATGGACTCTAAAATCCTAGAAAACACCACAGCAGTTAAAACGCTCACAGATGAAACAGAGAGACAAAGGGAAAGGAATGCCACCTTTCCAGAGATCTTCAGTTCCTGTAATCTAAAGTGGAAATATTAGAAAATGTGCAGCTACAAGCCAATATTCAAATTGTGGGATTTCCTCCATGACATATGGGAAACCAGACACCTGGCATCGATCACTAAACTTATCTTTACAGACCTGCAACTCCTGCCTTTAGATTCTGAGATTAAAGTCCTACATGCTATCACAATACCCCAGTGAGCCAGACCACCACATGGAGCCAATACACAATGACCAGTTACATCTATTGCAACTTTATCTTCCACGGAGGCCCACATTCTGTTGCTCCAAGCAGTCAGATTAAAAGGGATAGCCTTTGGGAGGATAGTCGGATTGCCTTTTCACCAGACCTATCTGCCCAGACCAAGAGAGGAAAAGGACTATTAAGTAATCAAGAAATCACTGTTGAAACATTTAGTGACTGCACAACTCCTCTTCCAGCAAGATTCAAGACCTGCCATAATTCAAAACACATGCATCTGTTCTCTGATACAGATTCTGCTTTGATTTTGCAAATAAAATTATAACACAAATGGCAATCCCAGACACTGAGAAAGATGATGAGGGTGACATGGACTAGGACTACACTGGGGCATTTCTGTTGTGCAATGTCTAGACCTAATCATTTAGCCTCAGGTTAGCAGCCTTAACTAACGTTTCACTATGCCATTGAGATGATGTGCTTGCCTTTCTAACTACATTGTTGTTGTTATCTGCTTAATTGTTGCAAATTAGTTTTATAGGTGGTGTGGATGTGTTGGCTCTGTATTACAGTTTGCCGATCACACTGCTCAGTTCGTGAACTTAAATGACTGATCTTATCTCCTGCTGTATCCATGTGGCAGAAGATGCCTGCCACCAGAAGTAGGGTGAAAAGCAACATAACTGAGCCCAGGCATTCTTTCAGTTTTCCTGTACTTAACCATCTAGCCGCCTGGCCCTCCAACCATACCTGTCCAATGAGGGGTGTGGAATGAATGCACATTTCTTAATATGCCAATCACTGTGGTAAGAGTGCCATTTTCACATTACTACCATGCTGGACTTGTCTACTGAGTTGTCAACTGTTTGGCACTCCACATTATTAAATGGATGATTATCTTTAGTAGTTAACTGTATTCTCAAACCTATACATCAATTCTACGGCTGTCCATAGTTTTGATAATGTGTTGGAGCTTGTGCTGTATGCCATAAAAGGTATAAATAAAGTTTTTAAAGAAAAAAGGCAACATACAACAGCCACAATAAACAGTTCATGAGGGTACATACATGGGTTTGAGAGCAAATATACGATAGTATACATTTGTAAAAAGTATAACTATACAATTGATTATGGATATACATTCAGCAACACAATATGCAGGCTTAGGATTACTTACTGGGGCACACCATGGCTGGGAGCATGCTTTGGGACATGAGGGCAATTTAAAATGGATACACAGCATGGGAGAATGGGTTAGTCAATACAGTGGCAAGAGGTCAACCCCATAAGATACCAAATGAGGGCACCTGAAAAGTCAATCTTGAAGGAAGACTGCAAATCTTTAGGGAGTGACTTCCTGAATTTTGGTGCAAAGACTGAGAAAGCCTGTTCTCCATTTTCAATGAGTACCTAGGAACTTGGGGAGGGCAGTATCACTGGATCAGAGCGAGTAGGCCTGACATGGTGCCCGGGTGGAAGATGGTAAGAGTGTGTGTGAGATCTAAGCAGTTTATCAATAAAACACCATAGGAAATAGAAATGGGAAGCAGGAGGGGAGAACCATCCCAGGGAGGCATAATGGTTACAATGTTGTGTGAAGCATAGGGAGTTTGCAAGGTTATCTG
This sequence comes from Neoceratodus forsteri, assembly GCA_016271365.2. NCBI lineage: Eukaryota > Metazoa > Chordata > Ceratodontiformes > Ceratodontidae > Neoceratodus > Neoceratodus forsteri. The sequence goes on along the minus strand of CM057459.1, from coordinate 426,357,086 downwards.
ATCTAATCCATGCTTTCTGAGCATGGCGCTCACCTACAGCACCCTTCTGTGATGAGGGAAATGCCACCTACTAAGAAGGCATTAGGATACCTCTGAAGATGGATGCCACTGCCTCAACATCAGCTTTCAAAAGCTAAGGCAAGACAGGGTAATGCTAAAGCAAGTATCTGTGCAAAGGAGAAAGCTCTTAGCTCCTGTGGAAATCAGGTGCACATGTGTGTGGCCAGCCCATTAAGTACAATGCAAACAGAAAACTATATGCCCCAAAGAAGCTCTTGGTAGTGAAGTGCTGGAGTGTTGGTGATCGAGTATCTTACACGAGTGCAGAGAACCCACTTTTTTTATATTGACACTTGTCTTTAAACTCATAGTCTCTTTGTTGTGGTAATAAAGGTACCTACACATACTATACTGTGAACTTCTACTTATTGGTAAAAAGTAGCGTAGTTTCTTCTCCGCAGTGCAGGACAGCAGTGAGTCTCCTTTGGGATGTATACACACAGTTTTTCTGTTCGTAATGATAAGGCAAGGCAGGGTAATGGAATCCTCTAGTGATGCTTGCTAGTAACATACATGGTACAGTGATAATGGAAGGGACTTAAAGTTTATCTTGGTCACCTCTCCTGTCGTACAGCAGTCACTACAACAAATTTGACAAAGGACACACGATTCTAAGCTTTTCTGTGAAATACTTATTAAATGTAAACATCCTTCTTTTATATTACCTGCTTCTTCCCTTGGATGAGGCCATTCAGACTGATGAACTACTGCTGCAGAAGATTCAATGAGAATCACGCTATCATCATCCTCGGAACTGGTGTCTGAATCTGGCAACTCAACTATAAAATGAACATATAATGTTATAGTCATGTCAGCACTTAGGGACCACATTTAGCAATAATTCTGTAGAAATTATACATGTACCTCAGTCATTCTCATTTTTAAACATGCTCATCTTTGGGCCTGTCCCACAAAACCTCCTCCCTTTATTCTAGTTGCAGAGTCTTGACCTGGGTATGCCCTCCCCACCTGGACTACTCCCCAGCCCAGTGCCCACATAGATCGAAATATTCATCACAGTAAACCTGGGCACATGTCAGCTCAAGACCTTGCTCTGCATGTGCAGCTGCAAGGGCATGGCTGGCATTCTGACAAAGATAAAGGGAAAAAAGCAGTGCAACCAAGATAAGTAAGCAATAGCCCATGACAGGGTGTGGGGTTATGGGGATTAATCAACACCTCGAATGCGTTGTGAGGCACAAGGCCACAGGCCAAGTGCCCTCCACAGCACCAGTGGTGTTGATTAATCCCCACAACCCTCTACACCCTGAGTGGGTTATTGCACTTGCAATATGGGGTTACCACAGTGTGAAAAAATAAAATAAAAGTCATATAAAATGATGAAAAAGTATGGATTTAAAGAAATATTCTTCCTCCACACAAAGTAGTCCCACTGTTGCACTGCCCGATATATATATATATATATATATACACACACATACATATATATATATTATAGAAAATACAAAATCACACATGCCCACACAATGCAAAGCACCTTGCAAACTGTTAAGAGAGCTTCGGCACCATACACTTCTGCTTAAAGTTGGACCAGCATAACATTCTGTGGTGATTTGCATATACAGCCCATGATGCTTTGCATTGTGTGGGCATGTGTGATTTTGTATTTTCTTGAAACCTGGCTTCCCAGCCAAATGCCCTTTGGGTAACCCTTGCCTCAGTGTTTCACACAGAGGTTCTTTGTCTCATATATATTATATACATATATATACATTATAATATATATATATATATACACAATATGTATGTGTGTATATATATATATATATATATATAATGGTAGCATGGTAGTGCTGCCATAGTTAGGGTTGAGTACCCATTTAAGGTTAAATGGTGACATTTTGCGTTAATAACTTTGCCACCATTCAACAGATTTACCTGAAATTTGGCAGGCATAGGGCGTAACCATAGGTCTTGGTATCTCCAACTTTGTACTAGTCGGATATACGGATGCGGTGTTATTAAAGCGACATCTCGGGCTCATTTACTCTTTTTTTGCATTCTTTGCTCACACCTACAGTCGCATCGGTTTGTGTGACCGGTCTGAAAACTTCAGGGTATGCGCAGCCAGGGTCCACGATGTGCCTTTTGAAGATTTTGAAAAAATATTGAATGGTTCAAAGGTTATTCAAAACAAGTTTCCCATTATAGTCAATGGGAACAGTTAACAAAAAGTTGACAGTGTCGCAAATGCAGTTTTAGTGTCTTCAAATGACCCTGTAGTGTCATGAGTCAGCCATTTTTTTCAGTTACTGATCACAGAAATGTTTGGCATTTAAATTTGGGACCCTCTAGGGACACAATTCTTTTGTGTTTACCTAGTCGAGCCCTGAGGATGCTAGCCATGTCTTTATTTTGGGGTTAAACACCCCAGAGATATGTTTTTCAAATTTTTGGGAAAAGTAGTGTCACAAAGAAATGTCGCACCTGTGACACTTTCGTGACTTTTTTTGAAAAGTGTCAAATCATGACACCACTTTGCAACACTATGGCCAAAATAACAGGAATTGTTTGGCAAACTGCTGCAAAGACGGTTTGGTCTTTTGGGCTGAAATTTGGAGGAAGAAAGCCAACATCCAGGTATGCCTTTTGGTAGATCGGTGAAAAATATTATAGGACGGCAAAGTTCGGCACTCTGAAGTTGACACTTTTCCCATAGGATAACATTACGGCATCCGCCGCATTACAGAAATTCTTTGCCACCCTGCTACAAAATAACGGTTTGGTCTTTTGGGCTTAAATTTGGAGGAAGAAAGCCAATATCCCACAGATGTGCCTTTTTATTGTTTGGTGAAAAAATATTAGAGGCGGCAAAGTTACAGCACTCCAAAGTTGACACTTTTCCCCATGGGATATCATTACGGCATCCATCGTGCATTTGAGGGACGTATCTAGGAAGCGGTGCAAGATACAGACTTTTGTCAGAGAAAATGTTTAGCCCCTAGTGGGGCCTAAGTACAAAACTAAACAGGAAAGTCATAATTCATACGAAATTGTAATTTTTTTCTCGATCACAGGGTTCCTGAAGTAGAAGCAATTTACTGTTCCAAGTCCTCATTTCCTGCTCCGAGGCCCATTATTCTGCATACATTCTTTGTATTCACTGTATTTTTCAATGCAGTTTTGGGGAAAAGAAGGGTGTGCGCTTTCATTACTATGCCAGTTAGTATTTCCACTTGCATTTCCGTCACTGTTTGCATCATCATTCCGTCTCGTCACCGTGTAGCGTTACAGTTTCGCGTTTTCATTTGCATTTGTGTTACTGTTACCATTTGCATTTCCATTACTGTTTATGTTTGCGTTTTGTTTTGTGTCACCCTGTGCATTACCATTTCCGTTTACGTACCACCCTTCCATTTGCATTTGTGTGTCCCTTTCGTTCTGCATCATCGTTGCTGTTATCGTTACCATTGTGTTTCCAATTGCGTTACTGTGACTGTACGTGATTAGTGCGTTTGAGTTTCCATTTCTGTTTCCTTTGATGTTATTGTTGCTACTGCTACTTCATTTCCATTTCCAATTGCAAACAGGACTGCAGTGCTAAGCACGGTTTGCATTTCGTGACGTTGCTTTAGATTTGCATTTCCATTTATGTTCCCTTTGGGAATTTATTGTTGCTGTTACCATTACCATTTGTGTTTACAATTGTGGCACCGTGACCGTCGCATCACAGTTTATGTTTATTTCGCTTGCGATTGCATTTCCGTTTCTGTTTCCTTTAGTGTTATTGTTGCTGTTACCATTACCATTTGCATTTCAATTGTGGTACTGTGACCATGTGCATTACCAGTTGCATTCTGCGTGCTTGTGTTTGCGTCTCCGTTTCCATCACTGTTAAGCTTACATCACTTTACGCTTGCGTTTCTATTACCATTCGTTTGTGTCACCATGTGCGTAACCATTTGCGCTTGTGTTTGTGTTGCACTTACCATTACTATGTCACAAAACATCACATGGTGGGGAGCGGGACCCAAAGGGCCCATGCTCCCACCACATTCCATTTACTATTTATGATCCTCATTCTCAAAAGAAGAAATTCATGGCAAAAACTCCATTTAATGCATCAGTTAGATTCGTTCCACAGCGACAAAAGTGAGGAAATTCGATGTTAGCATTGAAGCCCCCCTTGCACCCCCACCCCACCCCAACCGGCATCGGGGGTGTGCATTAGGGTCGTCGGTCCCAACTCTCACCCAATTCTCCTATACTTCACCACCTCCAGCTTGTTTACACATGGAATGGGGTGAGAGTTAGAGACGGCGACCCAACACACCCTGATGCCGGTTGAAGGGGCAAGATGAGGGGGTGCAAGGGGCTTTCAACATAACATCAAATTTCCTCACATTTGTCACTGTGGTGAACCTGATGCAATAAATGGAGTTTTACCATGAAATCTATATATATATATATATATATATATATAGATTAGAGCAAAAACTCCGTTTAATGCATCAGTTAGGGTTGTTCCACAGCGACAAAGTGAGGAAATTTGGTGTTAGGGTTGAAAACCCTTGGACCCCAGCCCACCCCCAACCGGCACTGAGGTGCGCATTGGGGTCGTTGGCTAACTCTCACCCCATCACATGTGTAAAGAAGGGGTGGTATGGGAGGAATGGGGGTGAGAGTTGGGACCGAACCCCAAAATGCACCCAGTGCTGGTTGAGGACTGAGCAAGGGGTTTTCAACCAACACATTTCTCACTTTTGTCGCTGTGGAACAACCCTAACTGATGCATTAACGGAGTTTTTGCTCTAATTTCCCTCTTTTTGAGAATGATAACAAGAAATAGTGAATGTAATGCATCGACAGGAGCTCAAGGCCACTTAATGCGGTAGGCGGAGTGCAGGGCCCACACGTGATGTCTTGTGACATAGTAACAGGAACAGCAACGCAAACAGAAGTGGTAACAGTGGCACACATGGTAATGCAGCGTGAATGAGAACAGAAGACATACAGTGGCGTAGACAGGAATGGTCCGCCTACGTGATGTCTTGTCACAAGTAACATGGTGCCGCAAATGCAAATGATAATGGGCATGGTGACGCAAAGCGAAACAGAAGAGAAACAGTATTGTAGACCAAAATGGTAAAAATAACGGAAATGCAATGCAAATGAAAGCACGAAAGGATAATGCACATGGTGGCGTGAAGCGTGAACAGTAAGTGAAGCGGGTATGGAACGCAAGCGGAAAGGGCAATGGTAACAGTAATGGAAGCTCACAGGCTGGTTTTTCCCAAAAGCTTCATGAGAAAGACAGTGAGTACAAAGAATGTATGCATAATAATGGGTCTCAGAGCAGAAAATGAGGAGTTAGAATACTAAATTGCTTATATCTCAGGAACCATACAACACAGAAAAAAATGTAAAAGTCATATGATTTATGACTTTCCTGGCTAATTTGTAGTTAGCCTCTAGGAAGGGCTAAGAATTTTTCTGACGAAAAGTCCGTATCTGCACCGTTCCGAGATACGGGCCATGAAAGCCTTGGCGAATGCGTAATGTTATCCGATGGGAAAAAAGAAGTTCGGTGCCATAACTATGGCTCCCTGTAATATTTTTCACAAACTACTAAAAGGCACAACTGTGGGATGTTGGCTGTCTTCCTCAAATTTCAGCCCAAAAGACCAAACAGTTATTTTGCAGCAGGCGCCAAAGGATTGCTGCGATATCGGACGCCATAATGTTATCCTATGGAAAAGGTGTCAACTTTGGAGTGCCGTAACTTTGCCGCTGTGTAATATTTTTCAATGAAACACTGAAAGGCACATCTGTGAGATGTTGGCTGCGTTCCTCCAAATTTCAGGCCAAAGCACCAAACCATTCTTTGCAGCAGGGTGCCAAACTTGCTGTCATTTTCCCACAGCCTAGAAAAGTACTGTCACAATTATAAAGCTTTACAAAATCATTTGACAGTGTTGAAGTTCGACAGTACTTTGTGAAAGTACTTTTCAGAAATTTGGAAAACATATTTCTGGGGTGTTTCACCCCAAAATAAAGGCGTGGCTAGCATCCTCTAGGGCCCGACTAGGTGAATACAAAAAGAATTAGGTTGCTAGAGAGTCCCAATTTTAAATGCCAAGCATTTTTAGATCACTAACTAAAAACAAAATGGCGGTTGCGACAGTAAAGGGACGTTGCAACACTAAAAAGTGCATTTGTGACACTGTCGAACTTTTGTTAACTTTCCATTGACTTATAATGGGAAATTGTTTTTGAATAACTTTTGAACCGTTTAATATTTTTCATGAAATCTTCAAAAGGCACATTAGACCACACATTCCCTGAAGATTTCAGACCGGTCACACAAACCGTGTGACCTGTAAGTAAATGACAGTAAAATTCAAGAAAAGCGTAAGCAACATCGCATGATGTGTAATAACTCGCAACCATATAAGCGACCAGTATGAAACTTGGCAGTTCCCAAGGCGTATGGGTCTTGATCATGTATTTCAAATTTCAGGCAAATCCGTCAAATGGTTGCAAAGTCATTAAGGTGCAAAATTTGGGGTTTAATATGTAAATGGCTCCTCAACCTAACTATAGTGGCACTTCCATGCCACAATAATATATAGATATATATATAGATTTACACACACACACACACAACAGGAGACTCTCTGTACAAACAAAATAGTAACATTGATTGGAACAGCATGACATATCCCACTCTGCAGTGCAGCACAGCAAACATACCTGGCTGTACAGTCCAGCTCTGTGACACACACACACACACACACACACACACACACACACACACCGAGGAAAGACAGCGCAGTCAGGATGTATGGGCAGTACATGCAATGACTTGCAAAGAGTAATGGACTTTTATAAGACAAGCTGCTACACACGGGTGACCTGTGTGATTTGCAATATTATGTCACCAAGTATCTTACAGTGACTCTGGCTGGCAGTGGTATACAATGAATGCACTTGCACTACTCTGCTGCTCCATGAAGGATTGCACAAAATAAGCCAGAGAGACAGAGAGAGCAACAGACACACACAGAGACAAGATTGTAGCACGTTTGCCTTACACTGTCTCTCACCTGGTCTCTCTGCTGCCGGACCATGTCTTTCTCTCTCTCCTCTCTCTCTTCTCTCTCTCTCTTTCTCTTTCTTGCATGGACTGGATACTGTGCATGACTGTGGCTGACACAAGAAAAAGAAACCGCCAGAAAATGGTGATCGCACTTCAGTCCAGACAGAGAGAGTGACACACACATAGGGGATACTGTGGGTGACAAGTATTTAGAGGCTGAGGACACTGCAGCAATTGGGCATGAAAACTCCTGTCTCTCTTTCTTACTGCACTCTTGGACTGCCACAGGAGGGCTGGGTGTGAACTGCTACAGAACACAGACTGCGGGACACAAGTGTCAAGAGACTCAGGACACTGCAGCAATTGTGCATGACATGTCCTGGTGTGTGTGTGTGTGTGTGTCTCTCTCTCGCTGCCACTGTAAACATTGAACCACACAACTGAGGACACTGCAGCCAATGGGTTGTGCAGTGGCGGGGGTATCAGGTGCGTTCTCTTGCTCTGTCTGCAGAGTCACAGTGGCACACATGGAAGCTCATGCTGGGCGCCCTGAAGAGAGGACACTAGTCTCGGAGGACAAATAACATAAGAAGCACAGTGTCACTTGCTGTCCAACCCACACAGGAGAGCACAGGCTGCAGGTGCACTGTGCTGGGGTACCACATGGTCGCTGTGTGTCTGACTCTGTATTCTCATTCTCTCTCTCTCATTCTCTCTCTCTCTCTCTCTCTCTCTCTCTCTCTCCCCTCTCCTCTCCTCTCTCTCTCTCTCTCTCTCACAACACAAACCAGACCTTGGAAAACTGCTGCTGTCATTGTGTGGCTCTGACTGAAGGGCTGCATCAGGTAATGATAGGGATGGATGGCATGGGACAATGACCACCCAACAAGGGGGATGGGGTAGAAGAAATGCTGTAGGAGGGAAAGGGAGGGAAACAAGCCAACAAGCATTTCAATCTGTCCATGTCTCACTTCAGTAATGGCTGCCGTTCAGTTCCACTTTCTCCAGTACATAATTCTCCACTTCCCAACGCACACGGGTTTTTGCCCTTCACAACTAGCTGTGAGTATATTGGGGATTAATGAAGTCACCAGAAGCTCATCTACCAATCGGATGACTATATTGCAGTACCCCATTTATAAATACATTTTAACAACAGTTTTCTATTGCAGTATGGAGTTAAACACCAGCTCTTCATCCAACCTTGGGACTTCCTCTGGGAGTGGGGCACAGTAATGACAACAGCAAATGTATACAACAATCATTTAACTATAAGAGACTATGCAACAGAGCGTCTATGCCTACATCATAATATATACATTATACCTGCACAGTAGTGCAGGTAGTCAGGATTGAGTAAGTACTTTTATGTTTAAAGTCTCATATTTTGCATTTTAATAACTTTGCAACTGTTCATCCGATTTGCCTGAAAGTTTGCACACATCTGCTACCATAGATCTCTGGATCTGGCAAGTTGTGTTCAGTCAGGTGTGTGGTTGTGGAGCTGCAGAGTGCCAAAAAGTGCAAAACAACACTTTTGTGGCCATTTTGGCAAATTCTTTGCTCGTCTCTACAGCCTGTACAGTTTGTCCGTCTGGTCTGAACTTTTAGGGTGTATGAGGACTGAGTCAGGGAAGTGCCTTTTGAGGTTTGGTGAAAAGTATTAATCCATTCAAAAGTTATTAAAGTTTAAAGTTTCCATTATAGCCTGTGGGAAAAATATATATTAGCCCAGAAAGCACTTTTTAGTTTTGTGAAAGCACTTTTACTTTCGTGTATGGGTTTGGTACTTTCATGCTGCATCACTTTGTTCTCAGTGAGGCAGAAAAACTTTGTAGTTCAAAAGTACTAGCCCCAGGTAAACAACACCAGCACCTGGGTTTACCTAATGGGGACCCTAGGAACATGACCCTAGGATTAGTTTCTCACCAGGATGCCTAGAAACATGTTTTTAAAGTGTTTCTGCCATCTTAGCGTGGAAATTTCACAGGTACTTTCGCGAGAAGTCCTCGTCTACAATGGTGGGACTTCATGAAAGTTCCATATTACTTCAGCGAAAGCTCCCCATGTTAACCAATGGTACTTAGCGAAATTCGCTGAACTTTTGCAAAGTTCTGCAGTTCAACAACCCAAAACACCACTTTCATTGCCACTTCATAGCAAGACAACGTTAGGACTTTGGGGCTGAAAGTTGCAGGTGGCAAGTCCTTGCCCCACAGATGTGCCTTTTGGTGAAAATATGTACACCAGTTCCAGAGATACAGCAGTCCAAAGTTGCAAAGTTTTCCATAGGATAACACTGTGGTGGCTGCACTGCCTTTCAGTGCCTATATCTCAAAAATGGTTTGAGATACAGATTTTCACTATGCACAGCTTAGTACACCACGTGGAGGTGGCTAAATCATGAACGCAACTGCAAAATATTTTTTCCAGAGTTACTATGGTTATTGAGATATTGCCAAATAAGCATTACAAGGATTTCTTGGAATGCCTCTAGACCCATGCTATGTCTGTGTACTCTGTGGGTAGAGTGGGGCGCAGGGCTCAGAAGGCCCACGCTCCCACATATCATACTATTATGCTAAAGTGGGAGCACTGGGCCTTCCCTACGCTATGCCTCTAAACTCTGCGCTCCCACCTATGGATATGATTATGCAAAACTAAATGTACAGGGCCCTCCTGCACTATGTCTCTATAGTTATAGGTAGGTGGGAGCACAGGGCCCAGAGGGCCTGTGCACCCACCCATAGATACCATCTTGCAGTACTGGGAGCACAGGGCACTCAGGCGCTATGTCTCTATGCTTATGGGTGGGTGGGAGTGCAGGGTCTAGAGGGCCTGTACTCCCAAATATGCATCCCAACATGCAAAACTGGGAGCACAGGGACCTCCTGCACTATGCCTCTACACTGATGGGTGGGTGGGAGTGCAGGCCACCTGTGGATATCATATGAGTAACATTTCACTTTCTCAAATGAAGGAAAATTCATTACAAAAACTCCATTAATGCATCAGTTAGGGTTGATTCCGTACTAACAAATGTCTGGAAATTCGATGTTAGGGTTACCACCCTACCCTCACACCACACACCCTCCACATACCAACAAGCACGTGGTGTACCTTGGAGTCATCGGACCTGACTCTCCCACCCCATTCTCCTATACTGTACCATCTCAGCTTGTTTATACATGGAATGGGTGAGAGTTAGGGCCTATGACTCTAAGGCCACTAAAGTGCCTGTTGGTCTGTGGAGGGGGTTGATAATCCTAGCATCAATTTCCAGACTTTTGTTGGTGGAATCCATCCTAATTGATGCATTAACGGAGTTTTTTGCAATGAATATATATTGTTTTTACAAACCTGTTTCTCTGCCCAGTCTCATCCAGCGGCACACCCCAGCCCCATCAATGACATTCTCAGGACTTACTGGTTATATACCACTCACAGCACCACAGTGTGGTGGATGACTAGCTGTGTTCAGTCACGCGAGAGTCTGTGGGTGGTGTTGGCATGGATGGCTGACATTTTCCTCCTGCCACCTCGTTTTCTTCCCAAGATACCAGCACACAATGATGGAGTCATGCATGCATGTGTTGGCATACACATGTGACAGGCATCCAGTGGTGAGCCTCTCCTCCTGGTGCTGCCGACTGAGCTGCCAACCAGTCCCACCAGTAGACAGTCACATAGTATGAGCAGCGCCCCTCCCCAAGGCATGAGAGCTGTCCCTTGACTTTCAAGCCTTCCTCCCCTGACCAGCCCTCGATGGACCACGCCATTCCTGAATGTGGGTCACCAGAGTAGCAAGTCAGCGTGTGCTGCTAGCAAAGCACAGGCCAGCTACTCATGTTATAATATATTACAGTTTGAATTTAGATTCATTATGATACAGATAAATGCTGCAAAATCATTTTATGCTATAATAGGAACAGTAATGCCTTGCCTAGCTGCTGACAAAATGATGCCTATGTTGATTTAGAGGGATGTTCAATAAATCCATACTGAGATACATGCATAATTATACACATATATATATATATATATATATATATATATATATATACACACACACACACACACACACGTGCAAAAATCTTTAAAACACAAAATCAAGGGAGCTGTGGAGCAGCAAGATGGCAGCAGTAAATTAGTATAGCCCCACATCCAACACGCTAAGTTTAACAACTTAAAATTTGGCATATTACGACCAACTAAACTAAGCTGGACACTTGTCAGAACTTTGGAGGAATAAATGAGCCCCAAAAGATGCAAGAAGGGCAACCCACAACCTAGACACCTACCTTTCTCCCTGAGCTCATATTCGATGCAGGACCTCGGTGGGTAATGGAGCAGCCTCTTGGAACTCCCTGCCACACAAATAATGGCAATATTGATGAAAATCCAAGCCAATGGGGAGGAAACAAACAAAAGACTGGCTGCCGTTGAGGCAAAGCTTTCAGAAATGATCACCACATCCAGGAGAATGTGGGTGCAATTAACGAGCTCAAGGAAACACAGGGCAGCAGGCCGACTGTAATGCATCTTTTGTCTGGGACATATATTTTCTATGAGCTAAAGTGAAGACCCTGGAGGCGATGCAGTGGCAGGGGAACATCAGGATTGTGGGCTTTCCACCCAGATTTGCGGGAGCTGCTGAGATTCTCCTGCAGTGTCCAGATTAATCTTGAAGATGTAAAACTTTTAACTTGGGAAACTGGTGTCAAAATTGAGAAGGCATTTGCCATACCACAACGTACCAGATCAAAGGGTGGGGCACAGCACAGACTCTTCATGGTGATTGCCACTCTGTCCCCTCCTGAGGCCCGAATAGCACTTTTACAAGCAGCAAGAGCAAGAGGGGAGACGATCTGGAGGGTAGCAGGCTGGGGTTTTTCCCCAATCTTTAATCGCAGACCCAGGTGAGGAAAAAGAGCTCACTCATTAAGAAAAGACTTACTGCGCTGAGACTGAGGCCCGCTTAACTATCCAGCTCACCTTCAGGTTCGCTCAAGTTGAAGACGTACTTTTATGGACTTCACAGCGCCATGCACAATTCACAGAAAACTACTGGGAAAATTAACCTCCTGAATCCCAATCAGATGATGAAGGGAGAAGTACAAGAATTGTATCCCTACTTTTAAATCTGTCCATTTAGGGACTGGAATTTACTCTTGACTTAGGTCAGGGTTCTTGGTGGTTTTCTGGCACAAAGGTATTCTAGGCTCACTGTGCATCAAAGCCTAAAGTTCATAACACTACTGAGAGCTTATACATGTTTAAGGTTTCTGTTTTTCTTTGTAAAGTATGGGTGTGGAGTTAATTAAGGTACCCCAAGTTATTACCCATATAGCAATCATTCTTGTTGTTCCAAGCATTAGATCTGTCTGTAATACCCTATAGGACTTAGTACAGCAGTAGTAGGTATGTGGTAATTTAGTTCACTGCTCAGTTTGTGTGAACTTTTAAGAAACCCTGATATAGTACTCTGGGTACCCACAGGGCAGGTTGCATTGCTCTGCCAAGGTTGTGGGTAGATGATGCAACTTAATTAAATTTGAAATTTTAGGCCAGCCCGTCGGTGCAGCGGTAGGGGTTACCGTCATGGCGCCAGCTTACCTGGGTTCAGAAACGGACTAGGCAACTGGAGGGTCAGCTGGAGGGAGGAGGATTGAGCGCCCAGAGGCTGCTCCTCTCCTCCAGGTGGGTGGGATGCGGGTCCCGCTGCATACTGACACCTGGGTGACCATGGGTGGTGATGCAGCAAGGACTGCATGTAGCAGGGAGGGAGGACGCCTGCGGAAGCTGGAGCCTTGGCACGCTGGGACGGCGTCACTCCTAAGCCTCCCTGTGTGCAGACGCCCTTATAGGGATGGGCTAAAAGGAAAATACCTCCGGTGCTCCCCTAGATGGAGCTTCAGGCCCTGATCCCAGGGCCCCTGCCGCGTGGAGTGATGGATCTCCAATGAAATCACAGTCACCGGGTGGCGGAAGGGGAACCCACGCCTGATCTGCCTGGGGGTCAAACCAAGGCAGCGTGGGGGATGAATGCACCCAATACCGACAAACGAGCAGGGATGCACAAGGCTGTAGGAGACTCCTGAAGGTGAGGAAGTACCGGGTGAGAAGGGCCGAAAAGAGAATCTAAAAAAAAAAAATTTGAAATTTTACTTATTTATTTTTTTATTTATTTAGTGATTCGAAAAGACCTTAAGCGCAAGCTCTTTACAAAGGTTCCATGTCACAGATTGCAAAACAAAGTACAATAGGAGAAAGCAAAGGTACATTACAATGAACAATACAGCTTGGATTCAGAACTTACAGAATAACTCAAAACATAGGTACAAGTTAAATAAAAAAAAACACTTTATGAGGGTGGGGGATAAGCAGCCACAAAGTGCCTTGTCAGTAGTTCAGAAGGATGGGAATAGCTGGCAGTGAGGTGAAGAAAGGAGGTATGAGAGAGAGGTATGTACTGTGGTGGGGAAGAAGGGCGATAACATATAGGGAGAAATGGTGGGGTGAGGGAGGCTGAGTGGAGAGGACATGTTAGAGTAAAATGGTGGGATGTGAGGGGCATGGTCAGGCAGCCTGCATTAGTAGTGACTGTTAGGAAACTCAATGGGACTGTGAGTTGGGGGAGAGGGGGTGGCGGGGCCAAAGAAGCATGATGCAAACTGATTGCTAGGGCAAGTCATGACAAGGGACAGAGGAGGGTACCTGAGGCCTGCCTAGTGCTTGCTGGGGCAGAGAGCAGGTGTGGCTGGACTTAGGGACAGGTGCATATAGAGGTGTTATTAGGTGCTGTTTGAGGTCAGTTTTGAATTGTGCCAGACAATTGTGGCCAAGAAGTGCTAGGAGTTCATTCATCCATCCATAGGGGGCCAGGTAGGCAAATGCAAGTTGCCCAGTGAGGTGCGATGGAAGGATGTTCAAGGCCTCTTAGTCCTCCCTCTGTGACCTGTAGTCAGAGTTGGCCACCTTGATTAAATTGCCTACACAAGGTGTTTTACCCGCAGTAGAGGCCTTCTTCCTAGGATGCAAGTCTGGAATTTGACCCTGTTTCTTACTGACAGCCAGTTTGCACGTTCGTGGACAGAGTACAGGTGTGAGTGCCACGCCTCAGCATCCAGGTGAGTCTGCAGGCTTTGTTGAGCTTGAGTCTGAACCCCTCGTGAGTGTTGCATCCATTGCCGCCCATAGACCACTTCAGTCCATAGTCAATAGTAGATATAACTGAACTGTGGACTGAGAGGCGGAGGGCCCCCAGAGAGAGGTATTGCCTGTACCTGTACAGGACACCAATCTTGGTATTGACCGTCTTGACCAGAGAGTCAATATGAAAACAAACGTGAGGGTATCATCTATTATGACCCCCTAGATACTTGAACAAGTGAACTTGTTCCAGCAACTAACTGCATGAGTTGGAGATGAAGAGGGTGGCAGCTTTATTTCGATTGTGGGGCTGGACATAAACATGGCCTTGGTCCTCTCGTAGTTTAGTAGCAACTATGACTACAGAACCAGTCCTCGAGTTTGGAGAAGGAGTTCTGCAGCTCAGATTGTAGGCAGCCTGAGATGTGCTGCTGCTCAAAGCAAGCATCATCTGCATATAGTATGAGTTTGGTGTTGCAGGCTGTGGGAAGGTCATTTAAGAAGAGGCTGAAGAGTAGGGGCCCAATAAATTGAGACCGGACATCTGTGATGTATTTTATCTACTGTCACTATTGTCTCTCAGCCCTCCACAACTATGTAATTCTACAAGAGAGCTAATGTTTTGGTTAATCATAGATTATATTTTAAATCTTACTGTGGTGAGAGCAACAAAGACCTACAGAGCAATTAGCTCAGATTTATCTCAGCCATCGCTCATAGTCCCCATTGTACACATGAAGTTATCGAACATACCGTATATCCTGCCTATACTAAATTTGTACATCTGCCATGGGGTCTATGCATTCACTCTTGTTTTTATGTATTGCAGTTTTATGCTGTAAAGATCATAAAATTCCATAAATAAAAGTTAAAAAACAACAACTTAAAAATCAAGGCTAAAGACAATGCTGTTAAATAAAAAGTAAATCCATGGAACAAAGAAATTCCATCATACTTACAGTAATTTCTTTTCAGTTAGCTCCAACGCTTGTCAATGGAGTAGTGATTAACACATACGGGTAATGTGCACTCTCACTGGGGTAGTTGTACAGCTCCAAAGCTATGACCTGCAGTATTGAATCCAGAAACATGAATATTCAGAGCAGCAACCACCTCAGTTAACTTTTGTAGACGCTAGGAAGCCAAATACACACAACTGTCAGTGTCCATATCCCAAACAAACTCCCCAAATTAGATATAGCAAACAATTAGGTACAAATGGGAACAACACAGGCAAATCTTGTCTCAAGACCAGTTTCGCATACAAGAACCGACTTCAACCTCTTTCCACAATGGAGATCAGCAACAGCTAGTCCAGGACTAGAGATCGCCATTCCATCTTAGTTCTTCACAAACAGATATCACTTAGTTATGGGAAAGAATGAAATTTAAATACCTATAAATTTTCTTTCGCAACTGCTAGGGTTGTCGTACTATTGGGATCTTTCCTCCTGGGCTTCCATAGAGGCAAGAAGTAACTTCTAACACAGGAGCAAACTCTGACCCTGTGGATTGTGCCAATCAGTTCCAAAGCAGAAACGTTCCAATTCCCAAACCAGACAATCCGCCTAAATGGAGCGCTAAAATAATGGCATTGTACAACAATATTACGGTGAATGCGCCAACTATTACACTTCAATATGCTAGAAACTTGGTGGGGTGCTCCAGTCCTGGGACCAGCAGTTAGAGAAGTAAAAGTTACAGGTATTTAAGTTTCATTTTCTCCTGTTGCTGGATTACAGGATGTTGTAGCACTGGAATATATAACAGCAGTATTACTAAGATTATTCCCAAGGATGGTAATGTAAGGAAGTGTCTGTTTGTACCTCATGTGCAGCCTGCAAGACTGTACAGCCGACAGTCACAGCCACGCCTGAATTACAGACTTCAGTAAGCTGTTGATGAGGAAATCAGGCCAAAATTTCTATCATCAATAAATTTGAATTTGGATCAGCTTCACGCCAAAAATGACATCTTTAAAGATCATGTGCAACAGTTTTAACTTACTTTTATAAAAGCTTGAAAAGTTGAAATTCAAGTCTTTGTGTCATGAATAATGTTTCCTGAAAATTTCATGCTATTTGGCTTTGTGGTTTTCTTTAAATCAGCATTTGTTAACTTGCTCTACAGTGGCTGAAAACAGTGGAGTTATTTCTGTCCTCTCAGTCAAACTTGAGTGTGATGACCTAATTTTGGAGTAGCTTTCTGTTTCAGATTCCCAAGCAGAGCAGTAGTTTGTAGAGTTAATGGTTTGCTGAGCTCTCCAAGTTTCTTACAAACCCAGTCTCTGCTTGTGTTTAGATAGATCAGCTTAAAATGTATCATTATCACCTCATAAAAAGCTGATCATTCCAGCTTCAATGCTGAATGAAGTAGTGGAAATCTTTCTCTTTGAAAAATCAACTTGTCTGTATCACAGCTCTGAGTTCTTTCTAATCAAAACTCCAACTTTTTCTAATTATATAACACAGGGCTTTAATGAATATAAAATAAATCTAAATATTGTTCATTCTCAGAAACAGTTTATCTTTGATGTAGCCTTCATAAATACATTCATTTAAGAACATTTATTTTTCATGTCAGAATGATAAACAGTACATGTGCTTAAATACTGCAGCAGAGTGTGACAGGCACCTGTCTGAACTCACAAATTTCAGTTCTTTGGTGGTTTCTGTGTGAAAATACATCATGTTTGTGTGCAACTAGAAACACTATGTGTCATCCGTTGCATCGTGTCTCTGCCCCACAGTTGAGGCAGCTGCAGTCTACTGCCACCTTCCCCTGCCACACAAGCCTCCTGCCTTCTCCTCCACATTCAAGGCTGCTGCATCTTGTTGCCCATTGTCTTCTCCAACACAGTCAGGGATTATGCACCCTGCTGCCTCCATCCTCTGCCTAAAGAATCAGGACTGCTGCCCCTGCCTGAACAGTAGGGGTTGCTGCACCTACTGCACTCTCCCCCCACCCTCACAGTTGAGGAAGCTGCACCTGTTGGCCTCTGTTCCTATCTCCACAGTCAGGGCTGCTGTGCTGTGCTAAGCCCTAGAGTGCCAGGTTCCCTACCTCCACATCTGGGGCTGCTGTACCATGCTGCCCTAGCCACCAAAGGTGGGTCTTTGCTACACTTCTGCTATCCACTTCCATTGCCCCAAATGGGCAGAGCTGCTGCACCACCTGTACCCCATCTCACAGTCAGGGCTGCTGTACCTGATGCCCCTGTGTTCTGCACCACAGTCAAGATTTCTGCATCATGCTGTCCTCTATCCCCTGTCACCAGAGACAGAGCTGCTGCACCTGCTCCTTTCTACACAGTTGGGGTTGCTATGATCTGCTGTGCTCTAGAGCCCTACCTCTGCAGTTTGGGCTGCTGCACCATGCTGCCACTTGTCCACAAGATTCAGGACATTGAAATAGTGAAAAGGGCCAATAGAGACACATGGAATGTACTGTGGAACATCAGGAGTAGGAAAAAGGAGGTGCTGGTCCTCTTGTATAGGTCCTTGGTTAGACCAGTCTTAGAATATGGAGCACCGTTTAGTGCACCTCAGGAAATAGGACCTAGTAGAAAGGTAGAACAAGTTCAGTGTAGATTTACAAGAAGGATACATTCTGTAAATATGGAATATAAAATAGATTGCAGTCATTAGGACTATACTCAGTGTCATATAGAAGATTGAGAGGATCTATGCTACTGTATGTGTACAAAGCCACAACAAATGGAATGTTATGGAATCAGCGTTTGTTTTGGAATATAAGAACAGGTATGAGAACTAGGGGCCATCACATGCAACTGAAAGGGAAAGGTATAACACAACCAAGAGAAGGAGGTGGTTCAACCAACGGGTGGTTAACACCTGGAATGCACTCCGTCGGAGGTGGTATGTGTAAACAGCTCATCAGCCTTCAAGATTGCACTGGATAGGCACATGGAAGAGAAAAAATGGGAATTTGGCCAGTGAAAAGTGGCAGGACCATAAATGGCTCTGGAAGCCAGTGGACCTGTAATCGTACCTGTGAATCTATTGCTGCATCCTGTTGCATGTCTCTTCAGTTTAGGCAGTTACCCTGCTGTCCCCTGCCACTAGAGTCAGATCCTTTGCTACACCCTAGAGTCTCATATCACCTGCATCCACAGTTGGGCTGCTGAACCCTCCTCCACAATTCCATTGCCCCAAATGGGCAGGGCTGCTGCACAATGTGCACTCAGTGCTACTGTCAGGGCTGCTGTCCCTGATGCCCACCTGTGTCCTGCCTCACAGTCAAGTCTTCTGTACCATGCTCCTCTGTCCCCTGCCATAATCTTGCCCTGCTGCACGACAGAGCCCTTGCCTCCAGGCAGAGGACAGAGGCAGCAAATGCCCTTACTCTTGTGCTGCACCTTCCCAAACAGTTGGGGTTGCGGCACCTTGCTACCCTCTCTCTCACCCTCACAGACAGGGACACTGCACATGTTGCCCCTGTTCCTGTCTCAGCAGGGTATAGCAAAGGATCTGGCTCTGGTGGCGGGGGCAGCAGGTGCAACTGCCTCAACTGTGGAGGTACGCAACAGGTGTAGCAAATGCCCTGAATCTTGTGGTAAGAGACAGCATTGTGCAACAGCCCTAACTGCAGAGGCATGGGGCACTAAGGCACAGCAGGCCATAGCACCCCAACTGTGTAGAAAGCAGGGTACAGCAGTCCTGTGTGTGGTGACAGGGGATAGAAACCAGCATGGTGCAGAAGCCTCGACTAAGGGACAGGACATATTGGGGCATCAGGGTACAGCAGCCTGACTGTGGGATGTGAGTACACATGGTGCAGCAAAAAGCACAACTACTTGCAGTGGCTAGGGCAGCATGGCACAGCAGCCCGCTGTGGAGGTAGGGAACCTGGCCCTCTAGGGCTTAGCACAGCACAGGAACCCTGACTGTGGAGACAGGAACAGGGGGCAACAGGTGCAGCATCCCAAATTGTGAGTGTGGGGGAGAGAGGGCAGCAGGGTGCATCAACCCCAATTGTTTGGGCATTAGAAGGCAGGGTACAGTACTCCTGATTCTTTAGGCAGGGAAGGAGGCAGCAGGATACACAATCCCGACTGTGTGGGAGAAGACAGTGGGCAGCAGGTGCAGCAGCCTCAAATGTGGTACAGAAGGCAGGGGGCTTGTGTGGCAGGGGACTGGTGGCAGTAGACTGCAGCTGCCTCAACTCATGGGGCAGAGACACGATGCGTCTGGATGCCACATAGTGTTTCTAGTTATACATGTACATGATGCATTTTCACACAGAAATCACCAAAGAACTGAAATTTTGAGTTTTGACAGTACATATGCTTGAAATACTGTAGCAGTGTATGACAAATGCCTGTTTGTCAATCTGACATAACAAACATGTTCTTACATGACTGTATTTATGAAGGCTACATCAAAGAAAACTGTTTTTGTGAATGAACAAATTTTAGTTTTATTTTTATATTCATTAAACAGCCCTGTGTTATAGAGTTAGCAAAAATTGAGGTTTGATTAGAAAGAACAGAGCTGTGATACAGACAAGCTGATTTCTCACAGAAAATATTTCTACTACTTCAATTCCAAGACTGAAACTGAAATGATCAGCTTTTAAAGGAAATGAATGATACATTTTGCTAATCTATCTAAACACAGACCAGAGACTGGATTTGTAAGAAACCTGGAGAGCTCAGCAAACCACTAACTCTACAGAGTGCTGCTCTGAGTGGGAATCTGAAACAGCAAGCTACTCCAAAATGATGTCATCGCTCTCTAAGCTTGACTGAGAGGACAGAAATAACTCCACTGTTTTCAGCCACTGTAGAGCAAGTTAACAAATGCTGTTTTAAAGAAAACCACAAAACCAAACAGCATGAAATTTTCAGGAAACACTAATCATGTCACAGGGACTTGAATTTCAGCTTTTTAAACTTTTATTCAAAATTTGTAAAATCCATTGCATATGATCTTTAAGTTACTTGGTTTAAAAGTTACAAGTCATTTTGCTACCCCAATTTCACTGCCTGTTCAAAAAGCCAGTTTCAGTGAAGAGCTACCAATGATATCATAACCAGAACTCACAGCCTAAGCCTCCTGCAAAATACCTTAAAGGAGCTGGACTTACATTCCCCAAATTACATAAAACTGTAGTTGTAGTGAACATTTGAGAAAGGAAAGCTAATACTGGTTAGGTACAGGGCATGTATTTCCATAATGTAGAGATACAAGATACTTAAGAATGTGACATGGCAGTTGGAATGCAGCAGCAAACATGGTTTAGACTGTTAAACTACGTGCAGTTTTAGAATACTGTAGGGATGAAATTTCATAATGGGTCAGGTTGCAGCTGTGGAATGCAGCAATGATACACTCTCAGAATGTAGCTGGGACACACAATTTTGGAATATGGCAGGGACAAAGAAATTCAGAATGTAGTGGTGTTATTAGTTTTCAGAATGCGGCAGAGATATGAAAAAAGTAAAACCGGGACTCAGTGCATGAAATGCACACTGGCCCCGCACTTTGTCCATGTGCAGTCCCATTTTTTACTTTTCAATCACTGATTTCTTTCTGAAATACCCCGGTTTCAGAAAATGAAAGTGTTGCCCTAAACAGCACTGTTCAGGAATACTGCCAGCTGTTCTGCTGATTTGCCACAAAAAAGCTAAACTCGTTAATGCGAGTTGGGCAGGATTCAACACTGGCTCTCTATCGGTGACACATAGGAAGGAGCTTGTGGCTCATATAAGTTCGGGATGACTGAAATGCTTTTTATAAATGTTAATGTGTACAAGCCTTTACCATACACTGGACTGTCATAATAGAATTTGTAATAAGAGTAGTGTATACTGGCCCAAATAGTAGAGGGTCATTAAAACAGCTCAGAAAGCTGACAGTGTCCCTTTAAAAGAAAAACATCCATCGATGTCTGTTGCAGCTACCATCACTTTGCTAATTTTCAATATTTTGACTCAAAACTTTCAATAGCCATTTTCCATACTGCCTCAGAATTGTGATGTGTCATTTTCAAAATCCTGGATGAGATGTGTTTTGAACCTCTGGTGCAAAATGACATTTTAGCCAATATACTAGAAATGATACATGTCATGCCTATAAAGTGAATCCTAAAACAAGTATCTTCAAAAGTTGGGGTCCAAGTTTTATAAAAAATGTGGTTTAACAAGCCTCAAATGTTCAGCATTAACAAATGTTTGTTCCTTTTTACAGTTAGTTCTGTTTATTTCCCTTGCAGGCTTGCCATCATCAGGCATCGATCCCTATTTCCATCACCCCGGCTCCCCATGGACTTACTGTCCTATTCCACCTTACCCACAGCTTCCCCACCCAAGGTGGGGTGGCCTGAGGCCATGTAATGGATCCTCAGGCGGGAGGCACGCCATTGGCTTTTTCCAGCCAGGATGGCATTGTTCCCCATCAACCACCAGCGCATATGTGCTCACTGATGCGACAGCACCAAGGCCACCCTTACCCAGCCAACCCCCATGGCTACACCCCCAGGGTGGGCACTCCAGGCCTCCCCTTAGCCTGTCAGAACTACCGTGTCCAACTGCTGGGCAGGGAGGCCCGGCACACTACATGGTGACAGCTCAGCAGGAACATCATTAGGTGCATCTGCCAATTTGTTATTCCATAGGAGGTGGGTGGAGTTGCGGCAATGATGCTGTGGCACAACCACGTCATCCATCCGCACACCTCCCATTACAAGCTCTAGCTAGGTCCCATGACAGGACGCCCTGTGGTCACCTAGAAGCCCTGCACCAGAGGACATCCCCTGGAGGTGTAAAGAATGCTTATGCCACTCAGTCCACCTCCCACCCCCAGCTGGCCCTCCAGCCACCCTGATCCACTTCTGAATCCGGGTAGCCAGTGTCATGGGCAGTAGCTTTACTGCTGTGCCACTGGACTAGCCTAGAAGGCACGCCATGTTGGCAGGTCAATTCCATCATGCTGCCCAGCCTGGTTTTTCTCCTCCTGTATTTAAGTCCCTAGGGAGGTGGATGGGCAGTTCCATCTATACAGCCCTCCCAAATGCAGGATGTTAGCAGCAGCCACTCCTCCCACCCCAGTGTTGTGGCCCCTGGCTACTCTACCCCTAACCACCACTAGTGGTCAGGCGTGTACCAGATGCTGCATCCCACCCACCCTGGGGAGAGCAGTCCATCAGATGCTCGATCCTCCTCCCCTCCCTGGCCAACCCTTTGACATACTGAGCTCACTCCCAAACATGGGTCAACAGTGCCACAAGTGGTAGCATTACCACTGTGCCGCAACCTGGCCACTAGTTTTTACCCTTTTAATGTTGTATGCAAATTCCAATCATGCTGTACTGTACATCCCGTGGTCTGAAACATACTTCCATAGTTGTCTTTTGCCTTCTCTGATCCTACAGTTAGTTAGTTAGTTTCTGTTAACCAAGTTTTGAACTGAGGTTTTGTTCTTGTCTTTCAGTATCTAAAGGAAAGTCATTCCAATTTTAGGGCCCATGTGAAAAAGATTTCTGTCCCAATTTAGTCTTAAAAATGACAACGTCAAATTTTCAGAAACAGCAGAGCTAAGGGTTTCAGATCTGATAGTACAAGGGGAACAAAGAGTTGTGTAAGATCACATGCTTTGCCTGAACTAAGTATACTAAACATAAACACCCCCATATCAAACAGTCTCTTGTCTTTTAAAGATAACCAATTGAGCTTGCTATATAAATCACAATGATTTGCTAGTTGATTAGACTGTGATGCAAACCAACATATACTGTTATAAACAGTACCCTGTTAGGATTAGGTCAGCACTGCTCAAACGAATATACTATAGAGCAATAATTTAGTCTAGACATTAGCATACTCATGCTCCATGCTATTGACAACTTTGCTTCATTTGTTAACTGTTGTTCAGTTCGATAAGATAGACTAACATACGATTAACAGTACGACAAACATTATCATTCTAGGGTGAGGTCAATGAAGAGTCCAACAGAGCTCCTAGATACTTCAAGAACACATATTTTCAATATGGTTCCATTCAAGCTGTAAACACTAAGCTCTTCATCTAATTGTGTTAGGTTATGTTTTGTTTCAAACACCATAGCCCAGTTTTGCTAACATTCATCACAAATCACTCTCCAAATCTGTTTGATACAGCAGAAAATCTGCATTCAACAGAAAGTTCAGCTCTTTAATAGTAGCGAGACGTTTGTAAATAATTAAGTCACCAACATAGGGTAAAAGACTTCTTTCCAAAGATAACTGAGGCAAGGTGTGAATAAAACAGAGAAAATACAGGTCCTAAGATGGAGCCTAGAGGCACACTCATGACAGAGGTAACAGACAGGACCTAGTATTGTACAGCTTAACTAACTGATGTTGAATAAGAAGATACTTTGCATTCAGGGCAACCTGGGAAATTCCAATACAAGATAATCTACTAAGTAATAGGTTGTGATTGACCATGCGAAGGCCTTAGATCGATGAAGACTGCACCAGTTAAGTTTCCATCATTCATGGCCAGGTGCATGTCATTCGTGAACCCGACCAAGGCTGTCGACATACCACGACAGGGTCTAGATCCATGCTGTTTATTGCATGCAGGTCACACTCCCCAAGGTAACCTATAACCTGTTCATACACAAATTTCTTTAGAACTCTCTCAAGAGGTGACAAAACAGATAGGAGGCACGATAGTTATCAAGTTCAGAAGGGCACATTTTTATAAACTGGTACAACCAAAGCTATCTTCCAATTTTAGGAACCACAGTACACCTGTAATCAAACATCTATTATACAAATGAGTCAACGGTGTAGCTATTAAATGAGTGACCAGTACTAAAAGTCTGGGTTCCAGTTCATCATAATGCAACTTTTACTTGGGTCCTATTTTTTTAGCTACAGTAAAACCTCAAGTACTTTAAGACTACATAAATAAAAAACCAGATCTTAGAGCCGGCCTGGTGGCACTGGGGGTTGAGGCACTGGATGCCACACTCACACCACGCCGCGACTCGGTTCGGGAACAGACTCGGCCACTGGGGTTGGCAGGATAGAGGAAGGACTGAGCATCCCACAATTGCTCTCCTTCCTCTGGGGTGGGTTGGGGCACTGCAGCACACTGTAGCGACAGCTGGTAGGCCAGCGGCATGGCAGCGGGCAACAGAAATAAGGGGAGGCGTGGCAGGCGTGTCGGCACAGTGCCTTGGCCATTGCACCCGGCTCTCAGGGAACACAAAAATCAGGTGGAGAAATGGTGGAGCGCGATCTCTGCGGTTGATGGCTATGCCCAGCATCCCCCGGTACCGAGAGGATCCTGCATACAGGGTGCATGAGCGATTAAAGGCCAGCCCTGTGGGGGTGCCAGACCAGGCCTGGGGGTGCAGGTGTCGCGACCAAGATAGCAAGGGATCCGCTCTGCAGGAAGGAGCATAAATAGAGCTGAGATAAAAAACACAAAAAAACTAGGTCTTGAACGGGCATCTTCTATTAATAGATTGTCTCTAGAGGAATGAAAATTATCACAAATTTTGTGAGAAGTCAAATTTGTAAATTTTTTAAAGGCATTAGCTATGTTAACAAGATCAGAGTCCAATTTGCCATTAATTAAAATCTCTTTGATATCAATTTTTCTTTCAGTGCCCAATACATTTCTTAAAGATTTCAAAAACATTTAGGGTCCTTTAAATTTGTCACAAATTTTTTTCTTACAAAGTCACTCTTACATTTATATACACCTTCCTTACACTTTTTCTAAATTCATAATAAGTATTCAAATAGTGTGAAGTGTTTAGTAGTTTTATAAAGGATCCAAGATTTATCTCTATTTTTCATCATATGAATTATCACAAATTTTGCAAGAAGTCAAATTTGTACATTTTTTATTAAAGGCATTAACTGTGTTAACAGGATCAGAGTCCAATTGCCATTAATTAAAAATTTCTTTGATAACAATTTTCCTTTAGTTCCCAGCATATTTTTAAAGATTTCCAAAAATGTTTAGGGTCCTTTAAATTTGTCAAAATATTTTTTCTTACAAAAGTCACTCTTACATTTCGTACACCCTCTTTACACTTATTTCTAAAGTCACAATATTTTCAAATACACCTAGACATTCAGACTGCACCAGGCCATAGGCATGAAGTGAAGTGACACAACAGAAGAATGCACTAGGGCCAGACAGGGGATATTCAAGGTGATGTGCCACGGTGCATCACCTTTGAATATAACTATGGAATGTCCATGGCACAATACAATGCACCGGTGCATTCCCCAGACAGGGAGGACAGGGAATGCTCAAGCGCAACTGTAGTTGCGCTGGGTACATTCGAGATATTCAGACTTGGGCATGCAAATGGGGCCATAATGTATGCAAAGGTGCAAATGGAGCCATTTGCATGTCATTATGGCCCTATTTGCATTAGCTGAGCAGGGCAGCCCGGCGAAATGTGCATGTGGTATGGACAGAGGGGCCCTGGGCAACCCCCACCACGTAGCCAATGATCGTGGTAGTACATAGATGTAAACACAATCCCTGGTACTCTAGTAGTACCCCTCCCTCCCATAACCCTGATCGCAGGTAATAGTGAATAAAACAGAATCCCTGATGGTCTAGTGGTACCCCCTCCCCTCCCCATAGCCCGATCGCAGGTAATATTAACAAAATAAAATCCCTGGTGGTCTAGTGGTCCCACCACCCCACCCGATGCACCGATCACCATAAAATATAAGAATTCCCTTCTCTGGTAGGTCTAGTGGTCCCCCACACCACCCGATGCACCGATCACCATAAAATATAAAATTCCCATTCCCTGGTAGTCTAGTGGTCCCCCACCCCATCCGATGCACCGATCGTGGTAACACCTACAGAATCTGAATCCCTGGTGGTCCAGTGTTCCCCCCACACCTCCTGCCCACACAGGACCCCCTGCCCACCCAGCTCCCCCCATCGCTCGGTGGCTGCAGCCCGCCCGCATACCGCCTGTACGGCGGTGACAGCTTACAGTATGAGCTGGCAAGCTATGGTCCACAGTGTGGCCCAATGGGCTTGCAGGGCATACTGTACTAGACAGGCACAAATAAGTGAATGACTCCATTCACATATATGTGCCTGTCTAGTCTAATATGCCCTCAAGCCCATTGGTCCACACTGTGGACCAATAGATTTACAGCTCATACTGTAAGCTATATTCAGTGGGCAGCGGGTGGTATCTTGAAAGTAGAAGCTGCCCGCCAATGATGGGGGGAGCTGTGTGAGAGGGTCATGTGTGGTGAGAGGCTGCCACTGACCACCAGGGATATAAGTCAATCCGGAGCACGGCGATTGGCGCGTGGGTGGGGTGGGGGACCACTAGACTACCAGGAAGAAATCCCTGTATCTACGGCAATCGGTGCATTGGGTTGGAGGACCACTAGACTACCAGGATTGTATTTTGTTAACATTACCCATGATTGGGCTATGGGGAGGGAGGAGGGTTACCACTAAACCATCATGGATTTTATTTTGTTTAATATTACCCGCGATCGGGCTGCGGGGGAGGGAGAGGTACCACTGGACTACCAGGGACCATATGGATGCTGGTGGACGGTGTTCTGTTTGGTGGGTGGCCACCCATGGCTAGCGGTTGCTGTGTTGTGCCTGCAATACAGCAGCCCACCTGTGGGTGGTCAGCATTTGAGCCTGATTTTTCTGCCTCAACTTTGTGCACCGGTATCACGGCGCATCTAGGAGTTGTGCCAACTGATGTGCTGCACATCCGGGCTGCATATCGAGATATGTCGCATATGCATGGGCACACCCCACAGCTGCACCACATATATTACCAGTGTGCCCAAGCGCATCGGAACTTGCGCTGCATAAGTCCCCTTTTGAATATACGCCTGGGGCACATTCCTGGGGTTGTGCGGCACAACTCAGTTGCGCCAGGTGCAACCCCTTTGAATATCTAGCCCACAGTGTAAAGTGTTTAGTAGTTTTATAAAGGATCCAAAATTTATCTCTATTTTTCCTCATATGGAGCAAATCATTTGTAAGCCCATCAGTAATTATACCTCTCATTCTGCATCTGGTAATAGGCACATACTTTTTGAAAGGAAACAAATTTAGTAACAAAATATTCACATTTCCTAAATACAAGTCATTTTATATATAGGTGACCAAACTATTTTGGAATACTTCAGATAGAAAGGAGTTTTTGTAGCTGGCCCAGTGGCAAAGTGGGTTGACCAGCTTACATCTTACCTTTTGTCATGCGGCGACCCAGGATTAGGAATGGACTCGGGTCATAGGGGTCAGCCAGGGAGGGAGAAGATCAAGCATCCAAGTGACTGATCTCCTCTCCCAGGAAAGGAAGATCTGCTAGCCCAGCCTAGGTTGCTCCCAGGTGGAGGCCTGGAGGTAAAAGCAGTGTCAGGGAGGCAAGTCGGAGGGAGCTGCGGAACACATCAGTCAAGTGCACCTCCGTGCACATGCATGATGTTCCAGGGTGGGGAAAGGAGAAAAGAGAGGAAATTACATCTGAGAGTCTTAATGAAGCCCTGCACAGCCATGCCTGTACCCACACCGCCACAGCTCACTGCACTCGTCTGCTTTGTATTTGCTTTATGGGGGTTGCCCTCCTCTCAACCCTGCCACAGTTGGGAAGCTTGTGAGAAACCCAGACCAGAAAGGTGACTGGGCGGTTAGGTAGACAGTATAGAGGAGCATGGACTAGGCTGATGAGCAGCTCCTCCAGAGATGGGGAGGAAAAAATACCTGTATGGAGAAAGAAAGGATTTTCATTAAATTATGAAAATTATGAAAAACTTTTTAGTCTAGGGCAAATTTAACTGACTTAAAGAGCTAGTGTATTGCCTAAAACTAATATTAGTTTTTAAATGCAGTCAACCATACCAAGCAATAATACCCGACAGGGTGGGGATATACGGACATGCCAGGCATAATGAACCCGGACGCCACAGGCGAGAGAGATTTAGCCTCTGGAAGGTCCATTATTGCCAATACCACCCACCCTGGAGGAGTATTGCACTAGAAAATGGGCATCTGCGTCAAGTTTAATTAAAAAGTAAAATAACAGAGGAAATTAGTTTAAAATTGATAGAAAAGTACAAGAAAACTGTTGTTGGTAAAGTAGTCCCTTTGATTTTTTTATGCTGTTGCTTTTGGTTTTGCTCCCCTCCCCAAGAGCCATTCTTTTGAAGGTATTCTCTCCCTCCCCACAGCATACCTTCAAGAAGTACAGATGAACTCGGTATTGAAGTTGTACCTCAGGGAGTTTCATGCCATCGTTTTTATTTATTTCAAACAGTTCTGCATTTTCTTTTTGTTTTGCTCAGTCCACAGACACGGCAGTTTGGCATGTGACCTTGTGCCTTAAACCCAGAAGAGAAGAGTTCTGTGGGACAGCATCAGCCTGCACCTCAAAACAGTATTGTTAAGGTTTACAGTATAGACTGTAGCATGTAGACACCACAGAAGGCAGTTGTTTTGAATTTGTGATGGGAGAGACAGGGTATTTGCTGGAAGCTTTTGAGCGTTCCGTGCTTTAAGTAGGTGAGTCAGCATTGGGATGTGTCAGACATGAAACGGAGTTGTGGTGTTTAAGATAAAATGAAGATGTTAAGTGAAGGTGGAGTATGTTCTCATTTTGTTTATTAAATTAATGAATTTGCGACTGACCGGGGGCGTCTGGCAACTTATTCGGTTAGCGGTGAGAAAAATGTGGTGGCTTGTTGGCATGAAAATTGGGGTGCCCAAGTATATGGCAAGTAATGGGGCACCCAATTGGAACTTGATTTGAGCAGGCGCTTCATCGTAAGTTAATGTACCTCCCGTGAGTGTCCTCCAGCCAATGAGAGATGTCCTAGAATCTAGCCCATTTTCTAATACCTTTTATATTTGAGGTACTTTTCTCTTTTCCCTTTGGTTAATTAGAAGATTGTGTACTGGATGTTAGTAGGTGTGCTGTATGGAACAGCACTCTACCTGGCAGCTGATACATCTGTCTGAGTTCCACCTATTACATTATCCAGCATTGTGAACTCACTGATTGCAAGATCACTGCTGTAGCTACAGCCACTTGATAGCTGCTAGGTCAGTCACATGTGATGTCATTGTCATTGAGATCACAGTGCTGATGATGATCTGCAGGGGGGCTTGCCATAGAAATGTCAGTAGCCAGGCTGAGAGCTATTCCACACATCCAACACAATATTATGACACAGACAACAGTCTAATGAGCAAAAGAAAAAAATACTTCAGAAATATAAAGTTACAACTGCTTTTAAATTTTGTATCATTTTCTGTCTGTTTTGATTCCACTAGCTCGTCAACACGCCAAACAGCAAAACTGGACTATGATCACCAATCAAAGTACCTGAACTAACAACATAATCGGGTGTAGTAGTAAGACATCAATCAAGTTCTGCATGATTACTGCTTTTAAAATTAAACCTTGTGGGGCGGGGGTATGGAGCATCGAATTGCTGTATCTGTGGACTGATGTGCTTTTGTATCTCTCTAATCCTGAACAGTCCATGCGGCAATTCAAGTTGCTTCTGGAACGATTTAGTCAGGTTTCCGGATATAAGTTGAACTTAGCAAAACAGAAATTCTCACATTCCATTATACACCCTCTTCACAGGTTCCTCTCTTTTCCCATGTAATTGAGTCTCACCAAATTAAAATACCTGGGTGTATATATTTCGCAAAGATATGAAGACTTCTTTAAAATAACTATGATCCTTTACATCACAACTTAAAGCAGACATGGGATTATGGGCTACGTTGCCACTCTCTCTGGGCCGTGGGATAAAACAATAGAATGATCACCTTCCTCGGGCCCTGCACCTCTTCCGAATATCCCCATACACATCCCAAAGAAAACCTTCAGGAATGGAACCAGCATATCTCCAGGTTTATCTGGCGGGCGGAAGACCTCGGGTCAGGATGAGGATCTTGACCTCCCACGAGGAAAGACGGTGGTCTCCGCCACCTGACCTGCAGATATACTACCAAGCCGCTATGATGACACACATAATGGCGAGGCAAAGCGGGTAGGTCAACCACACTGGCTGCAGATAGAACAAGCTCTGATTCTAGACAGGGACTATTATCAACACATGTATAAAATGGAGATGAGGGTGGGAACCCCCAACACAGATGACCCTGGTTGATCGCCCGTTGCAGGGCCTGGCAACAAATTAAAAAGGAACCAGAGGTTGGAGCCCTTTCTGAGTCTGCTTTGCTCCCATAGCGAACCTAGCGGACTTTCCCCTAATAGGCTAGATCATGGTTTGGACCTGGGAGAGATATGGGTTGAAGTACCTTCCCAAATAATGACTCAGGGTAGGATGTGGTCTTTCAGTGATGTGCGAAACAATTCAATATACCAAACAGGGTCTTTTATCGGTTCTTGCAGCTTCGGCATTATGTCGGGGCTACGGAGGCAGTCCTACACCTTGAGAGATACCTTCGCTGTTAGAGGCTCAACTTCAACTGAATAAAGGTGGGACGGGAACAAGAAGACTACTTCCTTTATTACAGGGCCCAAAATACACATGGAGAAGCCTACGGAAAATATCCGAACACAATGGCAGAAGGAACTGGAACCCCTCTCAAGAAGAGGGGATTGGCAGAGGGCTCACAGTACACCGCCTGAGTCACGTGCTCCCATCAATGGCGAGAATTTGTATGGAAGAATCTAATTAGATTCTTTAAGACGCCAGTTATAACCAGGCATTATTCCCGGAGGCCTCTGCTGGGTGTTGGAGACAATGTGGGGAGACCAGGGCTACGCACACTCACATTATGTGGACATGGGCCTTGACTCATTTAGGGATCTCCTGCAGGATCACTTGAGAAAGATATTTGGCCCTCAGTTCCACTTGACCAGGAGATGTTTCTCTTCTTGGACACTCCGCAGGAGTTAAGGAACCCGATTAGTAGATATCTTCTGCACCTATTGTTAACTGCAGCCAAAAATCTATTACCA
Source organism: Neoceratodus forsteri (assembly GCA_016271365.2). NCBI lineage: Eukaryota > Metazoa > Chordata > Ceratodontiformes > Ceratodontidae > Neoceratodus > Neoceratodus forsteri. Next base: position 426,325,840 of record CM057459.1, on the reverse strand, counting down.
GGTTGTGGCGGATTGATAAGAAACCCACAATCGCGGGACTACGGGTATAACCCAGCAGACTATTCGCTTAGGAACAAATTACATAGCCTGAATGAAAGGAAGGAGAAATTTGCAGAAAGGTGGTCCCGCTGGTTGATATATTATATGCCTCTAGATGACTCCTTTGTACCATAAGAAGATCCTAACGATTGGTGGGGAATAGAGCAGGAATTCATGGGAAGCAGGACGGAGAGGTGGGGGTGGAGGCAAGCTGGTTAATAGCAGAAACAACACACAATAAGTGGCAGACACAACTGACCTAATGGAAAACCATTTGTAAAGAGTGGTGAACACATTACCAGATAATTAATGGACAGCATTGTATTATTCTGTGGGCTTACTCTGTAGGACCCAAGCCATTAACTGCACCCATATATGTTAATTCAAAAGAAACCTGTGAAGATGAAATGCTTTTAGAATTGAAGCCCTGTATGGTTAAGTTATTTGAGGTTCCGAATGAAATAGATAATAACACCTGACATGATTACTATATATAATATCCAATCATTTTATGTATGTAACGAACCTGTCACTGTTGTACCTGTGGAAATGTATGTTGTCTGTCTGTCAAAAATCAAAGATCTGTGTTTCTTTTGTAATAAAAAGAGATTTACAAAAAAAAAAAAAAACCTTGTGGGGCTTTCAATTATTTGTGAAAAATTAATGTTATCAATAATGGCTTCAATTTTGCTTCTCTCAGATGTATACCAATTTAAACTTATATAACCCATCACTATAGTTTCAGTTTGGGTACACTTAGTAGGTAATGAATTCACAAAATCATCAAGTCCCAATAAACCAACTTGTAGAGGAATATACAATTAGAGTTCATTTTTGCACCAGCAATAGATACCCATTCACAAAAGTTGCTGTTACCAGATTGATGCACATCACAACTTTTATATTCTCCTTATAATAAATCGGACCCCCTCCCTTTCTTCCCCAGTCTATCTTGCCTAACAAGATTACAACCAGGAAACTGAATTACATTACTGGATACATGAGGCCCTACTCAAGTTTCACTTTGCTCCAGTACATCAGGTGAGTTTAATTTAACCCATGCAGTCAGCTCATTAAAATGTTTAAGCAGACTTCTGACATTAAGATGCATGAGTCGTAAGCCATTGTTATTACACAACCCAAAAGAAGGTCCAGGATTTAATTCAACATCTCCAGATAACAGTAACCTGTAGATGTCATCTACTAAATTAAAGAATACCCCACATCTAAACTTCCCCAGTTAAGTCTACTGCATTTTACAAAATGGGTAAAAGAAGATAATGCCAGGTAAAAGAAAATAATGTCATGTTAAAATATATGTTTTTGAAGCTGTCGCTGATTACTGGATAATAATATGTTAGAATACTTGAGATGTGTTTCATTTAGCATAAAAGAACAACAGGTTTCAGGTAAAATGAAACTAGTGCCAAAGGTAGCTAAAACAAGACCCCCAGGTACACAATAGCAAGTAGTTAAGGGATATACCGACGAGATTGTGGGTAGTGGCAGATTTACCATGCCTGGTGTGGTTTGCTCACGTGGAACAGCCAAGTGAAACCACACCATAATTGGGTAACTACAATACTAATACCTAGTCGGGTATATTACTATCATACAATGTAGAAAAGAGAGAAGTTTTTTCTTTTTTGAGTTTCGACGCCCGCTTACTGGGAAAACAATATGGCGCCTGCAGTTTTGAAGTCTGCTGCCCCTGATTGGCTGGCACTTCTACCATGAGGTGATGGCATGATTTACATGTTATTAAATCATGTCAGCCAGCCAGTCAAGAGCCAGTATTTCTAGAACCATTGTATAATTAATTTTTACAAGCTATTTGAGAAGGTTTTAATAATATACTTTAAATTCTTAAAAATATGGCAGAGATTCAGGCCCTCCACAGTGGAGTCTCTCAGGAGACTCTTGACATTCCTGTTGGAGCCACTGGTGCAGAATGCCACTCCACAGAGTGCCGCTCAGAGCAGCCCACTTTTTAAACTGTAGAATCCCACCCCTTTGCTGAAGTCCCACACCACGCCTTCCAGCTGGTCCCAGTCACTGCCACCAGACTGGGCTGGAAGTGTTTCCTTGCGGGGCTGGAAGGCAGGCAGAGTTCACAGTAGGCATGCTGGTGCCCTCAAGCTCAGGTAAGGTAAAACCTGTAAGGTGCTGTTAAAAGGCTCAGAGCAGCTCTCCTTTTAAACTGTAGAATCCTGCCCCTTTGCTGATAGCACACCCGCCCTCAGACACTCCCGGTCCTGCCACCAGACCAGGCTGAAGTGTCTTTATGGGAGGGTTGGCACAGGCAGATCCAGTAGTAGGCATGTGGATGCCCTCGGGCACAGGTGGAGTCTTTAGGCTGCTGAAGGGCTCTGAGCAGCCCTCTTTTAAACTGAAGAATCTCGCCCTTTGCTGATGTCACACCTGCACCCCTGGTCAGTCCCACTTGCTGCCACCAGACCAAGCCGAAATCTCTTCATAGCAGGGGGCTTTGGTGGCAGACTCGGCAGTATACATGCTGGTGCCCTAGGGCAGAGGTAAGAGTCTTTAGGGTATAGGCTTTCTGTATCTATATCGCTCCTTGCTCCATCTTTCTTGCTTCTATCCCTTCCTTGACATATAAAGCAACTTCTCAACTCCTCTGACCCTCGCTGTCCCTCAAAGATTATACCCCTCTACTCTTGCACCCCAGCATATTCCTCATTTCATTAAGTTACCTGCTGTTGTGTGAGAAATCCAAGCGCTTTTGCTTCCTGCAGCAAACCCACTGCCAATTATTTACATACCTAATCCCCAGCTGCCTCACTGGCTCTTTGCATGGCACACATAGGAGGGGAAGCTACATCTCAGTTGGGCTATTTAAGTTACAGTAAGGATGCCAGACTCTCTGTGTTTTGAGTGGTTAGTGACCTTCAAGCAGCCCACGTTAATCTTTTATTAACATGCAGCCTCAGCCGCTCACCGGAGTATTGATATATAAAAAGAGCCTGATATTTAAATGGAATTCTATAACAGAATTCCAAAACTGTCCAGCTGTCCACCATTAAAGCATTGTGATCACAATCTAACAGCCTCTGCTTTGTACCACAATATCCTGATGTCTAAAAAGTAAAATCATTGCACGCAAAGGAAAAAAGATAATGATTTATGGTCCATTGACATTCTTCATGAAAATAGAGCTTTCATTTTTAATGCTGCTATTCTCTAAAAGAATAACATGGCAACCCATCATAGTGGACCACCGAGCTACCAGTAAAGACCCTCATGATTAAACATATGCCACCACACAATGTTGCTAAGAAACCATGCCACTATTCAAGGCAAATGTGTTTTGAATTAAGTACAAGTAACACACAAAACAAAAAACAAAACACAGCTTCATGCTACGTGGAGTAAATAAAAACTGTATACCAAAGTATGCAAGACTGACATGCAGCAGCACCTCACTGTTGCTAAGCAACAGCAGCTGAGTCTTATGTCACCCAAACTGAAATGCCTGTGAAACGGATCTCGATACACAAATAGAAAGTGATTTAAGTGAGATCCCAAACATGAAGCAAAATCCCTTGCTTAGATGTAGACACACTCAGCTTTCCTTCTCCTGACAGGTACACATCTATGCGGCAGAGCAGACTACCTGCACATTGATAGCAGGTTACCATTTCCTCAAGTAACCATCCACACACGTGCCAACTTGACCAGGAATGAGCGGAGGAACATTATTTAAGTAAGTTGAGCACCACAAAATCAGAAAACATCAACAAAGCATGCCAGAAACAGCAATAAATGGGTTTCCATCACTGTAACAGTAATAAGGTTTTCTGAGGGGTTATGTTAATGACCAGTTAATCACATGCTGGGGGCATGTAACACTTGGCTTCACCTCGTGCCACATTATACCCCCAGAGTGTGATTAAAAATCCATTAACATAACCTCATAAATACCTTATTGCTTAATAATTCATAAAAAGCATAATATGCAGAGTAGTTTCTCTTATAAAGGGCCTTTCCATAGCTCAGAAAAATTTGTTTGTAGAGTGTTTGCAAAACAAGCAGACCTACAAAATTATAATTCACAGCAAACAGCAACACAGAGGCAATATATGGAAAAGAGGACATTCTACAACCTATGTACCTATCCCAGCCAGAGCTAAAATACGGTATACAGCTACAGACTGTCATTGTGTCTGAGATCTGAGAGGACATACCAAATAAAAAGAAAGACAGGAAGCATTGATTAAAAGGCATTGCCACAATGTATTTTTAAATGAAGCCAGAGATATAGGTTTGTGAATTGCTACTAGGAGGAAGTTCCATAGACCAGGGACAACACTGGCAAAGGGCACAGTCCCAAACAGATTTTAACTGAGATAATGGGATATAAAACAGGCCCTGGTGGGCAAAGATAGCTTACTCCCCAGGGTGAAAGAGCTTGCTGAGGTACACTTGGCCCAGTCCATTCAGGGCATTAAAGTAAGAAGAAGTATCTTGAAATCAATCAGTTGTTTAACAGGTGGCCATTAAGGACGCACAGTAATGAGTTATATGTCCTGACTGCAGCACATAAGTTAAAAGCAGCAGACACTAACTGGCCCAGTGACGTGGAGGGTTGAGGAGCTGGATGCCACACCACGCCACACCAGTGACCCAGGTTTGGGAACAACCTCGGGTCGATGGGGTGCAGTATGGGGGTGAGGGGCGGGAGGGACTGAGCATGCCGATGGGCAGTTCTCCTCTCTAGAGGTGGTGAGGGTGGGTTGGCACCTCCCGTAGTTCGGAGTTCCGGTGGGTAGCGTAGGCAGAGGGGCAGCAAAATGTTCACGGGAGGTGGAAGGGCTGAGCTGGCACCATGGGGTGCATGCATGCCTCATGCTCAGCCGGCCATGCCCGCAGCCTCGGGGGAGAGAGACCTGTAAAATACCTACGTGTCCCCATCGCTAAGTTGGTGGGAGGAGGCGACAGGGACCAAACAGCTAAATAAACAACAACAACAAAAAGCAGCAGACACTGGATCATTTCACAAGATAAGTCCTTCTGCAGGGTGCAGGTAGAGATGTTTCTCAAATGATAAGAGCAGCCGTTGACTACAGCTGATATCCAAGAATCAAGCACTAGTCATTCTTTAAGGCCTACTATCATAGTGCACACCACTACAATCAGAATACAATGTGCTGTCAAACTGGTTCACTGCAAATCTGCTAGCCCTCAACCAATCCAAAACAGTCTCTATGCTCTTTAGCACCAAAAACATGTCTTGCTGCCCCAACTTCAATATTGCTACCTTGGATGGTGTCTATCTATACTCAGGTCAAATTATAAGTACCTAGATGTCATTCTGTACAATTGCCTTAACGTTTCTTCACAAATCCAGAAACCTGTTTCAAAATCGCACAGGAAACTCAATGCCTTCTGTCAGGTGGTTGACTGCCTCTCACTGGGCATGCAATGTGTAGTCGAACATTTAATCCTTCCAGTCATCAACTTTGGAGACATGGTCTAGGATGTTGCCCCAAAATACAATTTAACAAATCTGGATACCCTATTCAATGTCCTCTGTAGGTTCATCCTTTGAGCCCCTGCCGGACACATCACTGCACATTATATGACCATCTGAGCTGGCCTTCACTACCTGATAGATGTGTACATGACCTGACTCTCTTGGTTTAAATGTTAGCTCAACAAGCATACACATTATCTGTGCAAGCTCCTCACCCTGTTGCTTTGGCACATCATCTTTGCTCCCACTATGACAAAAGATTCATTTTCCTACATCAGACACTGACTTCTGAGCAGTTTGTCTTCAGTTACCGATTTCTTCAGGTATGGAACAACCTCACCTTGGGTATAGCTCTTCCTCCAGTATTGCCTCAGCTAAAAGTGCAATTGCACCCAACTTGTTTGCTGGGTTGCTATTATTGCCTACCTGTTAACTAGCTCTTGAACTTACCTGATGATTGTTGCAACCTCTGTTTTCTGTACATTCCATTTTACTTACTTTATTATATTGTTACTTTGGCTTTCTGCTGACTTATTTCCTACTTCCCCTGCCTCCAGGTCACATCTATATGTAAGACTCTATATCTCTATGTGTCTACTTGATGTAACACTTTCAATAATTAAACAGCTGCCACAAGCAGAACCTTGTCAAGGACAACTCAGATGAGGCTGCATTTTGATGCACAGACCGACAATCCAAGCCAACCAGCGGCAACTATACTGAAAATCATCAAAGAAGAATTAACAGATACACTCTGAAAAGGCACAAAAGAAGGATACAGCATTTTCATCTGCATAACAACAGAATACAATGATTTCTCTTCTAATGCCCCTCTCAATGAAGGCATATACAATAAAAACAACAGTAGTCAAGATCAAACCCTAGGGCCTTCACGCTCCAGTGCTATCAGTTGTAACCAGAAATCCCCATTGCACCTTACTGCTCTTGGTCCACGAGGAAAACTGGAACAAAGCTAATAAAATATCAGATACTCACCCGTACTTTGTAACTCAACCATCACCCAGTGGTCAACTGACAAATTGAGGAAGGATTAAAACAGATACCCTTACCACAAGTTCTCACCAGGTGCAGTTTCTGTACTATGATGCTGTTTGAAATCAGACTAAAGCGGCTCAATGTTGTTATTGACCAACGTGCTCTACAAACTATACCTCGATCGATGGGTCAGTAGTTTTATTCATATTTTGTAATTTATTTAGTTTTGTTTACCCTGTAGGGTACACTAGGCAAGTAAATGTCTCTTTTAGTTATGACCCAGAAGGATACAACATTGTGAGCAACAAACACAAGACAATACATGGTACAGGAAAATAGCCTGGAATCAGGCAAACAACACACAACAGATCCAATGAACAGTTCACAAGGGTTACATATGTGTGTTTGAGAGTAATACAAATGATCATGAATATACATTTGGTAAAATGAGTATAAATATACAATAATATACCTTTGGTAAAGTATAACTATATGCTTGTATATGGATATACATTCAGCAACATAATATGCAGGCTTAGGATTGCTTACTGGGGTACACTACAGCTGGGGGGCATGCTTTGGAACATGAGGGTGATTTAAAATGGATATCTGACCATGGGTAGAATGGGAGTTAGTCAATACAGTGGCAAGAGGTCAACCCTATAAGATGCTTAAAGAGGACATCTTTGAAAAGTCCATGAAGGAAGATTGTGGATCTCTAGTGGAGTGTGTTTCAGAATTTAAGTGCAAAGATTCAGAAAGCCTGTTCTCCCATTTTAAATGAGCACCTAGGAACTTAGAGGAGGGCTGTATGCTGGATCTGAGTGAATGGGCCTGATGTGGTGCTGGTGGGGGTAAAGGGAGCAGTGTGAGATCTTAGTAATTTATCAATAAAATACCCTACAGAGCAGGAATGGGCTGCAGATGGGGAGAGCCATCCTAGAGAGTCATAAAGGGCACAGAAATGCTTGAGTCATGTGGCATTTGCAATGTTATCAGATCTAATACTTGCTTTCTAGTACAGACCTCACCAGAGCAGCCTTCTGTGATGCAGGAATTGCCACCTACCAAGAAGGTATTAGGATACCTCTGAAGACTGGTGCCACTGCCTCGACATCAGCTTTCAAAAGCTAAGGCAAGGTAGTTTAATGCTAAGACGAAGTATCTGTGCAAGGTCTGAGCTCCTGTGGAAACCAGGTGCACATGCATGCGTCCAGTCCATTAACCACAATGCAAACAGAAAAAATATATGCCCCTGAAAAAACTTTTGGAGGCGAAGTGCTGTGGCGTCTGTGATCGAGTATTTTACATGAGCACGAGACCCTGCTTTATTTTGTATATGGACACTTGTCTTTAAATGTGATAGTCTCTTTGTTGTGGCAATAAAGGCACCTACACATCCTATACTGTGGACTTCTATTTGTTAGGAAACCACAGCAGACTGACTGCTTCTTCATCATAGTGCGAGACAACAGTGGTCTCTTCTGCGATGCATGCATAGTCTGTTTGTAAAGCTAAGGCAAGGCAGGTAATAGAACCCTCCGCTAATGCTTGCTATTAACATCCATGGTACTGAGGTGATGGAAAGGACTTAAGGTCCATCTTGCCCACCTCTTCTGCCATACGGCAGTCACCATATTAAATCTGACAAAGGACACACACACATCTAAGCTTTTCTGTTGAAATACTTATTAAATGTAAATATTATTTTTCTTACCTTCTTTTTCCCTTGGATGAGGCCATTCAGACTGATGATCATCCACTGTTGCAGAAGATTCAGCAAGAATCACACAATCATCATCCTCAGAACTGGTGTCCGAATCAGGCAACTCAACTATAAAATAGACATGTAATGTTATAATCATGTCAGAACTTAGGGACCACATCTAGTAACAATTCTGTGGCATTTATACACATGTACCTCAGTCATTATTAATTTTTGAACATTCTTTATCATCCTTGGGCCTCTCCCCACAAAACCTCCTTCCACCTCTACCATATGCCTTTATTCTAGCTGCAGAGTCTTAACCCAGGAATGCCCTCCCACCTGGACCACTCTTCAGCCCACTACCCTCCACAGAGTGAGACTCCCACCACAGTAAACCTCAGCACACATCAGCCCAAGGCCTTGCTCTGTGTGTGCAGCTGCAAGGTACTGCCATTATGACAAAGAAAAAGGAAAGGCGTGCAACCATGATAAATACATTTACAAGAGCTTTTATTGCAGTATGGGAGTTAATCACCCGGCTCTTCATCCAACCCTGGGACTTCCTCTGGGAGTGGGGCACAGTAATGACAACAGCAAATTTCTACAGCAATCATTTAAATATGTCAATTTAAAGAGGCCATGCAATGGAACTTCTATACCCATGTCATAATATATATGATATCATGTATCTATATATATATTATGGTTTTCTACAATACTGTTTCTTGGCCCAGCCTCATCCGTCGGCACCCCAACCTGATCAATGACCTTCTCATGGACTTACTGGTTATCCACCACTTGCTAAGTACCACAGTGGGGTGGGTGACTAGCCGTGCTGCTTATGTGAGAGTCTGTGGGTGTCATTGACAAGGATGGCTGACATTTCCTCCTGCCACCTCTGTTTTCTCCCGAGGGTACTGGTGCACAATGAAGGAGTCATGCATGCATGTGATGGCATATATATGTGACAGGCATCCAGTGGAAACCTCCCTCCCTCCTGGTGCTCCTGACTGAGCTGCCAACCAGTCTCCACCAGTAGACAATCATGCAGTGCTAGAACTGCCCCATCTCCAAAAGGAGTGAGAGCTCTCCCTTGACTCTCAATCCTTCCTCCCTCCAGCCAGCCCCGATGGCTCACACTTGTTCCCAAATGCAGGTCACCACAGAAGCAAGCAGCAGTGCTGCTGCTGTGCTACCAGGCTTGCTACTCATGTTACAATATATTACAAACTGAGCTTAAAATTCATTATGATACATATAAAAGCTGCAAAATCATTTTATACTGTAATAGGAGCACCTATACCTTGCCTAGCTGCTGAAAAAAGGGATGTCTATGTTGGTTTAGAGGTGATCTTCAATAAATCCACATTGAGATACACCCATACACTAAGCCAGCCGGTGGCACTGAAGGTTGAGGCATCTGCCTACCTCGCGCCACGCCAGTGACCCAAGTTCAGGAATGAGCCCAGAATACTGGGGGTCGGCTGGGGAGAGGATAGAGTATCCGATGGACTGCTCTCCTCTCCTGGGAGGAAGGAGGAGCCATCCGCGCCGTTAGTGACACCCAGTGGAGACCGAGTGCACTACACCCATGGAAACCAGTGTGGAGGGAGCGTCGGGTGTCATATTATGGACATGTGTGGGAGTGCTCATGTAATGTGCTGGATGGCATTGCACATCCTGCATTTGGGAGGGGAACGAAAACTGAGGAAAATGGCCCTGGCATCTGGTAGGCGGTAGGAGGGTCCTGTGGCCAGCCCTATGCCCAATGCTCGTGCCTTCTGGTCAGTTCTGATACTCCTCCTGCCCTGGTCACTCAATTATATTGTAGATAGAGCACCAGGGAGTCAGTGGCCTCACCCCAGGGGACTCAGAGCAGGAGAGTTGGTGGCCAAGTGCAGCGGAGCGAGATGGGTCCATATCAGAGTGGATCTGGAGGCTTCAGGTGGGTAGGTAGAGGGCAGGACCGTGACCACTCTGGAGAGAGTCCAGGATGCCAGTGAGTAAGGAGGCATAAAGAAAGTTTGGGGAAAAAATTCACCCATAAATTAAAAACATATATATATGTGTGTGTATATACACATGTGCAAAAATCTTTAAAACCTTAAAAATCAAGGCTAAAGACAATGCTGTAAACAAAAAAAAGTCAAACCATAGAACAGGAGAAATTCCATCATACTCACAGTAATTTCCTTTTCAGTTAGCTCCAACATTGTCAATGGAGAAGGTGATTAACATACGGGGTAATGTGTACCCCACTGGGGTAGTTGTACAGCTCCAAAGCTATGACCTGCAGCACTGAATCCCAGAGACATGATATTCAGACTGCAGCAATTACCTCCATTTACTTTTGTCCGCACAGTAAGCCAAACACACACAACTGTCAATGTTCACAACCCAAACAAACTCCCAAATTAGATATAGCAAACAATTAGGTACAAATGGGAACAACACAGGCTAATCTTGTCTCAAGACCAGTATCGGTATACAAGACATCCGACTTTGACCTCTTTTCCACAATGGAGATCAGCAACAGCTAGTCCAGGACTACATATCACCATTCCATCTTAGTTCTTCACAAAACAGATATCACTTAGTTATGGGAAAGAACGAAATTTAAATACCTATAAATTTTCTTTCACCAACTGCTAGTCGCAGGGTTGTCATACCACTGGGATTTTTCCTCCTGGGCTTCCATACAGGCAAAAGTAGCTTCTGACACAGGAGTATACTCAGACCCCTGTAGACTATGCCAGTCAGTTCCAAAGCAGAAATGTTCCAATTCTCAAACCAGAGAATCCACATAAATGGAGCGCTAAAATAATGCATTGTAGAACAATATTACGGTGAATGCACCAACTACTGTACTACAACATCTAGAAACTTGGGGAGGGGGTCTAGGCCCTTGGACCAGCAGTTGGAGAAAGAACATTTGCAGGTATTTAAATGTAATTTTCTGTCTCCTGTTGCTGGTCACAGGGTTGTTGTAGCACAGATATGAATATATCACAGCAGTAACATTAAGATTATTCCCAAGAGTGGGTAATGTAAAAGTGTCTGGTTATACCTCAGTTGCAGCCTGAAAGACCGTACACCGATGAACACAGGCATGTCTAACAGACTTCAGTGAGCTGTCTTTAAAGGGGAAGTCAGGTCAAAATTTCTACAGTAGTATCAATAAATTCAGAACCTGGACCAGAATATTCACAATCAACTTTGTCATCAAGGCACAGGTCAGGAAGCATAGGAAACCAGGAGCAGTTGTAAAATTCGAACAAGTGATTTATTAACAGTAAAATAAAAAAATAAAAATTGTTTAATATAACTATTTACAAAGGTAATATAAACAGAGAAAGTCCATCTGGTTTCTTCTCAATTTCCATTCTCAGTTCCTCTCAGTCTCTGTGTCTCTCTCTTGCAAAACACTGCAGCTCCTTTTATAAGTCTGTGCAAGAGCTCATTCAGAAAAACAGCATACTTTTCACACAGTGTTATTGTAAATTTCAATGTTCTTGTCAGTTTCATGCAGGTGCAGCAAAAGAACATTGTGACCCAGAATTGACCTCTTGCTCACAGCTTTGCAAAGGTATTATGCATACAGCATTCTTAGGTTAACCCCTTGAGTTCAAAATAGCTTTGTAATCATTTCAACAGTATAACTATGTACATTTCAACAGTAAAAGTATGCACATTTTAAACAAAGGGATCTCAGTATCAGTTACATTTCCACATAATGATTCACATATATTTTTATAACTGCAGCTATGCAAGGGGAGAAAAGACAGAACAGCAAGTGAGGGTGATAAGAGAGCGAGAAGCAGATTGCGAGACCATCAGAGTGATCAAGTCCTAGGTCTCACGAGAAAATGGTTGCACAACCAGACAGAGAAGAGATAGAAAAGGAGAGAATAGAAGAGATCCTTGCATTTAAACTCTTTCTCCATAACAACTGGGACAGGGCCTTGGTCAACCCCTGTCACAAGCCTCATGCCAAAAATGAGATTTCTAAGTTGCTTGCTTTAAAAGTTACAAGTCATTTTACAACCCCAGTTTCACTGCCTGTTCAAAAAGCCATTTTCTACCCCAGCACAAGACTGAAGAGATCTGTCACCTGCTTCATGATGGGAATATTAAATCATATCAAGACATCATTAGGACTTACTGTATAATTTAGACAACAAATATGTTTTAAGTTAGTTCAACTCAAGCATGCTCTGTCAGCTCAGTTTGGCCCTGGTTTGGGATGTCTGTCAAAAGAGTTCCTGCACTCATCCTTGGAGATGACGTCTGAGGCTCATGCTGAGTTCCAGCTATATAATTTAATTTTACCCACACAGACCCTGAAGTCACTGGGGACTGCTATTATTGGAACAGGGTATTCTGTGACCACCTACTTTAATTGGGGTAAAATATGGGGTGACCTGTATAGATATACTGCTAATGATAAGCTACATCTCATACAGTTTCACATATTGAATAATCTATATTTTACACCCCAAAATTGGCCAAAATGAGGCTGGCCTGGTGGTGCTGGAGCATGAGGCACTGAACACTATGCCTCATGCCACACCGCGACCTGGGTTCAGGAACAAGCCTGGTGGTCAGCAGTGGTGAGAGAATATCAAGTGTCCAGAGGAATGCTCTCTCTCTCAGGGAGGGAGGTTTTGTCCCACCACTGACTGCCCTCTGGTGGTGGCCATGGGGCAGTCGGGTTGGGAGGCACATACCAATGCCTTGCATCAGTAGGGGAGGTGGGCAGGGAAAAAAGGTGGAAACAGAGCCTGGCAGGCTCAGTGATGGTCTGCCACATTCGAGGGCCATCTCCGGCATCTGGATTGGGTCTTTGGGGGGCCAACCTCCTCCTGACCCTGTTGAGGATGGCTGCGGGGACTTCAGGGACTGGCAGGAGTGGAAGCAGCAGGACCAGAGAGTGAGTCCCTCAGTCAGAAGGGCCATAGCCACCTGCCAGGGCTCCAGGCGAAAAAATAATAATAATAATAAAAAGAAATTGGTCAAAATGGGCAGGTTATCCTCATCTATGTGTAATAGGTGTGGACAGGCAGAAGGTACCGTACTCCATATGTTTTGTGATTGTGCGGCAGTAAAGCACTTATGGGGTATGATTAAATCAAAACAGATCCTCTCTTTGGGTTCCAGGATCTCTTTACCCAGAAATTTGTGTTGTGGGGATTATGATGGGATAGCGGTGAAAGAGGAAATATCATATTGCCATGATTTCCTTGTCAGTTAAGCATTGGTTAAACCATGAGCCCATTTCATATCAAGAGTGGTTACAAGAACTGTTGTTTAATCTTCATAGGAAAAATGATAGCGAGTGTCCAGAACAAGCTTTAAGTTATATACTAAAAGTGGAACAGGCTACACACCCTTTATACACTTTAACTCTATTTAGGAGCAGCACCTGTCTGGGTTTAGGCTATTTAACGTGCTCTTCATTGCAGTTGATTTTCATTACGTATTTTTGTCTGAATTTGGTAATTCCCTCTGTGATACGTGGGACAATTTTTCTTTTTTCGGTATGAGTCTGTTCCACTCTGTTGGGTTGGGTGGGGGTATATTGTATTTCATGTATGTTGTGCTTTTTATTGTTGTTGTTTCGATTATGAAATAAACTTAATTAAAAAGTCAGCTTCAGTGAAGAGCTATGGATGATGTCATAACCAGAACTAAAAGCCTATGCCTCCCAGCAAACTACCTTATATAGAGCTGGACTTACATTTCCCACATTACATAAAACTGCAGTCGAAGTAAACATTGGAAAACAGAAAGCTGACACTGGTTAGGTACAGGGTATTTATTTACATAATGTACAGATACACAAATATAAAATACTTAAGAATATGATGAGGAGTTGGAATGCACTAGCAGCAAACAAGGCTTTAGAATGTTAAACTTGTATGCAATTTTAGAATACTGTAGGAGTAGATTTAATAATGGCACCAGGCTGCAGCTGTGGAATGCAGCAATGACACCTCTCAGAATGAAGCTGGGAAACACAATTTTGGAAATGGCAGGGACAATGAAATACAGAATGTAGTGGTTTCATAAATGTCCAGAATGTGGCAAAGATACACAATTTTGAAATGCAGTAGACACGTAATGCAGCAGGGCTATGCAATTTCATAATTTGTCACTGATGTATAATTTCAGTATATGGTGATGATGCATATTTTCAGAATGTGGTGGGGATGCCTGATTTTAGATTGTGATGGCAACATGTAAGTTCATGATGTGGCCTAGACACAGAATTTCAGAATGTGGCATGGATGCAGTTTTTAGAATGTGGTGGTCACACGAATTTCAGAATGTGACAGGGATGCACATTTTGGAGTGTGGTGGGATGCATAATTTTAAAGCGTGGCAGAAATGGATTTTTGGAATGACAGGCACACCTAATTTTGGACTGTGGCAGGATGCACAATTTTGGAATGTGGAGGGATGTGCAATTTTTGAATGTGGCTTGGATATGCATTTTGAAATGTGGCAGGAAACTCATTTTCAGAATGTGGGGAGATGCACAATTTTGGAATATAGGGAATGGGCATTTTCAGAATGTGACAAAGAAAGGCAATTTGGGAACGTGGTAGTGACGCAAACTTCCAGAATGAAGCAAGAAAGGTACAATTCCAGAATGTGTCTGGGACACATAACGACAGAATGTGGTGGAGATGCCCAGTTTTGGAATGTGGCTGGGAAGCAAATTTCAGAATGCAGCAGAAATGGATAATTTTGAAATGTGGGAGAGGAGTATTTTGGGATGTGACAAGGGTGCACAATTTTGGAATGTAGGAGTGACACCATCAGAATCGTCAGGGATGCACAATTTTGGAATGTGGCTGGACACAATTTCAAAATGTGATGGGGAAATGAAATTTCAGAATGTGGCGGTGATACATAATTTTGAAATGTGATGGGCGTGCACAATTTCAAATTGTGGCATTGACACACAACTTTGCAATGTGGAGGAGCATACCATTTTGGGATCTAGTGGGGATGTGCAGCTTTGCAATATGGAAGACACACAATATCCAAATGTGGCGAGGGATGCACAGTGGTGGAATGTGGAGGGATGGGATGCTCAATTTTAAATGTGTTGGTGCGTACAGTTCTGGAATGTGGCAGGAAAGGCTATTTCAGAATAAAATGGTGTGTCTTGTCACATTCTGACAATGTGCATCCCCTATTTTCCAAAATTGTCAGTCCATGTCAAATTCCTAGATATATGTCCCTGTTGCATTCTAAGATTCAATGTCTCCCAACACCCTGCCATTTTTTTAAACCTAAGCAGTGTGTGGATCTCTCTGCAGGCTCTTTGCTTTAAAACTACAAGCTATTTTAAAAATACTGTGAATTCTGTTCTGTGTTTGTGTTTGTGCATACTACTGTGTGTGACTGAGCCCTGCTGACATTTTGTCAGGAAGCAGGAAGAGGGACTGTAGTTCTTTTGACCAGACTCGAGAACTACAGTTCAAAAGGGACTTTTCATTTTTAATTTGGGGACTAGCATACACTTATACTCCACCAGCTCCACGCATGAGTGGTTTTCGTGGAGTTTTAAAAGGGCATTAAAAACATTAAATCTCGAGGGGCTCTGTGACCTTGTTTGAGTACTTCCAGGTCACTCCTCTCCATTTATTGCACTTCTTATGCGAGCAGGAGCGAGCAGGGGCGAAAGGGCGGCGACTCCATGCACTAAGACACAAGCGCTTAGCGTGTTAGAGGAATAATTACAGCCGTGTTGTCACCTTCACTTATACTTGTGAGTACTATTACATTACCTGGTTCTGTTGTTTCACCTCTAATGTGTGGTAATGGCATCCTCCTTAAATCTACAAGCAATATTAATGTGTTTGTAACCACTACTAAAGGGAAACAGGTATACAATGCACATCTTGTTATTTGTTTAGTTTATCAGCCAATATTGCTGATAATCTCCCTTTCAATGTGCAAATGTACTGACAACATTGTATTACAATGTCAGAATAGCTTATACTATAAACGGATATTGGCATTCGAATCAAGAAATGAGTCTGAACCTATTACAGTTCAAGATGCTTTACATGTAACAAATATCCCTTTAAATGAGACTTCCTCTACCTCTACTTACAGCATCCCTTCTGACAAAATAATATCTAGTGAGAATAATCACGCTACTATGAGTAGTTCAGTGATTTATCCATCTGATGTCTCTAAAAAAGAGCTAGAGAAGATGAGAACAGTTTGGTAAACAGCATAGAAGATACAACTTGGTATAATGTGCAAGGGTCTAAAGCTACTAAAAAGAAGGAGAAGGCTGAGTATTTTAACATTCCACTACATAATAGCTTTGACCCATTGTCCACTGCCCTGTCGATTCTAATTGTATTCCTATTGAGTCCCCTAATGAAGGATTAAATTCTAAAACACTTCCCAAGTCATGGCTGATATGCCAATTCTTCAACTCCACCACCTAATTCCACGACTGATATTCCTTTGATTGATTTTGCTACTACTCAAACTGGTGAAGGCACCCTCTATGTGTGTTCCTAATACTGATGATTCACATACCAGACAAATATTTGTTCTGGGTGATTCCTTAGTTAAACATCTGGATAGGTTTTATGCAGGCCTGACAAACATAATACAACTTGTTCTAGTTTCAGTGGTGCTAAGATCTCAGATCTAACATATATGGTAGATAATATTATTAGCTCTCAAGACATAAATCCACTGTGTATATCCATGTTGGAGCCAACAACATCTACAGGGACTCTGTTCAGAATATCAAATTAGCCTATGTTTCTATGACTAATAAATGATTGATCTCGGTGTGATATTATTTTTCGATTCTACCATACCATGGTACTCCCGGTTTCTTAATCATAAAATTAAAATTATTAACAACTGGCTTAGGCAATGGTGTTTACGACAGAATATTCAGTGCATGACCCATTGGGAAGAGTTCTCTGATAGATCTGAGCTTTTCTGTCCTGACGGCTTGCATAGAAACATAGAAACATAGAATTTGACGGCAGATAAGGACCTTGGCCCACCCAGTCTGCCCATTTCCTCACCTACTGGATAAAGCTGCAGATCCTAGTTAACCAGCAGCCTACTTCTTCCCACCCACCCCCCAGAATTGCCTTTATGACTATCCCATGCATGCTTGAATTCCACCACTGATTTTGACTCCACAACCTCCTCCGAAGGCCATTCCATGCATCCACAACCCTCTCTGTGAAAAATACTTCTTAAATTACCTCTGAGCCAACTCTCTATAACATTCATGTTCTGATGGGTATTTCTACCTTTCTATAGTCACTAAACCAGTGTGCCCTGATATAAACAGCAACCTGAGAGGGCACCTGGATTTGAACCAGAGACCTCTTGATCTGCAGTCAAATGCTCTACCACTGAGCTATACCCCCATCTTAACAAACTAGGAATGCATTGCTGAGTCAACAATTCCTATCTACAATTAACATAAATTTAAACTAAATAGTGGGGAGGAATGCAAATGTACACACCTCTTCATCTCACTCTTATAAAGTCTCCAGTAAACAATTACAGTTTCTTAGTTTTAATGCAGAAGTTTGATACAGAAATTGATGAGTTACAAACTGTGATTTCAATAAGGATTTTGATATTATTACGGTTTAGAAACATGGGGTGATTATAACTCCCACTGGATCAAGCAACTCCTGGATATATTCTTATTATCTGAATCAAGTGAAAGAAAGGGTGGAAGTGTTGCCTCATTTATTAACAATAAAATCAACTCAGTCAGTATTTCTAGTTCTATAAAATTCATAATCTCCCGACTGAGAGTCTTTGGCTTAAAATTTTCCTATCAAACAGGATTTTATTATCCTTGGGACATGTTATGTACCCTCAAATTCATCTAGTTTAATTATGGATGCCATTCTTTCTGAATTTGAAATAGCTACTCAAATGGGTTGTTAATATTACAGGATTTCAATCTCCCAGATATAAACTGGCAGTCATTCACAACATCTAGCAGTATTAGTAATACATTTTGTCCACTTGTTCAGAATTGGACTTACAGCAATGGATAACTTGCAACCCCGAGGTAATAATATATTAGATTTTGTTCTGACTAGTACGCTTTTAGATATTAGGAATGTGCATATTCATCACCAATTGCAGCAGTGATCATAATTCTATTTTATTTAACTTGCAGAGACATATTGTCTTTAATACTAATTATTCAATTATATACCTATACGATAAAGCTGATCTTCACAGTATCAATCTATACCTTGAAAAAATAAACTGGTTATCTTTTTGATAACCAGTCCTTATATCAAAGTTGGGTACTTTTCAAATCACTTATTTCAACTCTTCATGATACTTATATTCCATCAAAAATAAGAATTCTAATGGGAAACAGACTCTAGATGGATGAATAAAAACATAAAACATTTAATTAATATAAAAAATAAAAACATCATAACTACCTAAAGAATAGGACAACTTCTAATTGGGAATCCTATTTAAAATCAAGTAGGAAGTGTAAATTAGTCATCCATAGAGCCAAATCTAGATGGGGAATGAAATTGGCAACAACAGCTAGTAAAGACCAATTCCAAACAATTTTACTCTTTTATAAACTCCCTCAGGAAAAGTCCAAGTGTGGTAGGGCCTCTTACAATAGAAAACATACTTACCATGAGCGAAAGCCATGGCTGATGTATTTAATAATAAATTTTGTAAAGTTTTCTGCATCAGAAGTTCAATCACCTGTACCTATGATTTCACCATCAGAAACTTTTATCACATTCTCAGGTTGAGTCTATTCTTAAAAACTACACTTACTAAAGGTAAATTTTGTTCAGGCCCAGACAATATAGCAGGGCATTTACTTTACCTATTATCTAAACATATTGCCTTTCCACTCAAACTTTTATTCGACCTTTTTTACAATATAATTTTATCCTTGTGAATGGAAAGAGGCGTTTGTGGTACCAATACATAAGAAGGGATCAAAACATCTATGGGAAAATTATCGGCCGATTAGTTTGACTTCATCCATATGTAAGGTGTTAAAGTCTACTAGGATATTATTGCCCTATTAATGATGCATCTGATTTGGAACAACATGGCTTTAAGAAGGGTAGAAGCTGTCCGACAAATTTGCTCTGCTTTTTATGAACATTTTAGTTCTTGTTTAGATAACCGGTTAGCCTGTGGCATTGTCTTTATTGATTTCAGACAAGCTTTTGACACCATGCCACACTGGGCTCTAATTCAAAAGCTCACAGGTCTTGGTATTAATAGTCATATAATTACATGGATTCATAATTGGCTTTCAAACAGAACTCAAAAGGTGATGATTAATGGGGAATTTTCTAACTCTGGTAAAGTTTTAAGTGGTGTTCCACAAGGCTCGGTTCTCGGCCCTGTCTTTTCAGGCTTTTATATCTGATGTAACTAATTCCTGCCTTTCATTTACAATTAAATATGCAGATGATGTGAAGATGTTCTAATTTAGACCAAATATCTTGTATTCAGCATGATCTTGATATTATTAGTACCTGGGTTAATAAATGGGGCATGAAGTTAAACTCTACAAAATGCAAAGTAATGCATTTGGGTTCTAATAATTTAAATTTCCAGTATATTCTGGACGATTTACCATTGTGTGCCACTAATGATGAGAAGGATTTGGGTATAAACATTTCAGATGACTTAACATATTCTAAGCATATGCATTCAGTTATTAGTACATCTAATAAAATTATTTGGTCTATTTTATGTAATATTAGATCTCAAGATCAGGAGGTGTTATTACCCCTATTCAGGTCCTATGTCCGTCCCCATCTTGAATATGCTTCACAGTTGTGGTGTCCTTTTAAAAATCAGATAGTTACTCTCTTGAAAGGGTTCAGCGAAAATACACTAAAAAATATCTGGTCTTGAATCCTCATCTTATGAGTTTAGGTTGGATACATTGAAACTAATGCCTCTTACTATCAGGCGCATTAGAGGTGACCTTCTCCTCCTATATGACATTATTCATGACCCCTATAACATGACTGAGTTAGGATTTTCTTTTAAGTCATCAATACGTAATACTAGAGGTCATGTCCTCCAGTTAACTAGTAAATCTTTTAAAGTTTTTCTTTCTGTAAGAACTATTGGGCCTTGGAATAGACTTCCATCTGGCGTAGTAACAAGTAATACTAAAGAGATTTTTAAATATCGTCTCGACACGCTAATTATGTCTGGGTATGACTTAACATTCTACTCTATGGCCTAGCATAGGAGCATTATGGGCTTTGGCCTACTGCCTCTTTCTTCTAACCTTAGTATGAACCTTAGTATTGTGCACCACCTTGACATTCCATAGCTTTGTCCAGTGCTGCTTTCCAAAACCACCTCCTGCTGCATTCTAAAGTACTGGACCACATCTGAACATTTCATTCTGAAATGTATGCACTCACCAACCCGTGTCAGTTTTTTTATTTTATTTTTACAAAATACTACTACAAAGGTTCATTAGGTACATTTCCCAGGGTTCCCCTTTTTTTTTTGTTAATTCTATTTTTTGCCGGCTTACCTAGGAAATCTCTCAGGCATACCCTTGCACCACTGCTTTTTCACTGCCTGGCCTGAAGTCCTGTCTCTGGAAAATCGGGCAGATACCCCAGTCCAGCCTGACTCAATGGACCCTCCGGCTCTGAACCTCCTAAGGCAGGGCCCCCTTCCATCCTGGTGCTCTATCTGCAATCTCAGCACTGAGCCAGGTCTGGATGATGGATCGGGAGAGCCAGAGACCAAACCTGGTGGTGAGTATAAGGTGCAGGGCTTTAAAGGAGGCTGCTGTTGCCTATCCCTGGGACCTGGGTTTTCTAGTGTAGGCAGTTTCCCCTGGAGCCGGATGTACAGTGACATCTGTGCATGGTAGTGCTGAGATCTGCTGCCCTCCACCCGTAATCTGCACCTCTCCATGCAGGGCCCCGATTTCCACAGAGTCCAATCCTGGTGTGGGACAAGAACCCACGACCTTCTGATTCAGAGGCGGATGTGCTACCAACTGAGACACGCTGACACTGGTATACTCCCAGAAAGTGACTGATGTAATGATATCCTCAAGACAGCACTCTATCTCCATGGTCTGTTAGAGTATTTCAAGCCAAGTCTTTACAGATCCAGTTCATGCAATTATCCAGGATGTGTCTGAGTGATGATGTGTGAATACGCCAACCACATTCAGTCACTTCACTACCAGTCTAGCATTGCTTGTAAAAGCGCTTTGGGATACTGTGTATGAAAAGTGCTATATAAATGCTGATTATTCTTCTTCTTCTTCTACCATATCCCCAGGGTCTGCCATTCAATTTCCATACCAAAAGAAACAGACTGCAAAGATTTGGGTAACATATGAGGATCTGATGTAACATAGAAACAAACAATGTCAGCAGAGGCAGATCCTGCCTGTCAGAAAATTTAATGGATTTATTTACAACCGTGGTAATAAACTGGAGAAACTGTGGACAACGTAGCCATTATGAGTAGACTTGTATAACTTTTACTTTGTCCTGTTTCACTTTGTGGAGTGCTCTTGGAAGTATGGGAATGGAAGGAAAATGCATATCACACCAGTCTTCCCAATGCAGAAAGAATTCTTCCCAAGCTGTGGCCCTCTCAACCCTGGTCAGAGAGCAGAACCATGGCATTTTGTCCTGTGGCAAGCAGATCTACCTGTGAAGTCCTCAGCACTATATAATTAGACAGAAAGTATTGGTGTTTTAACTCCCAGTCCCTGGCAGGATGTCATTGTGTATAGCCAGCCTGCCATGGAATTGTCCTCTCCTGGAGTGTAGGGTATAGAGTCTGAGAAGGTGTTCCTCTGCCCAGTCACACAGTCAGAAGGACTCTTGGAGTATTCTGTGTCTCCTGGTGCCACCTTGATGACTGAGGTATACCATCATTGTTCTGTTGTTTGTCCATACCTTTGTGATGGATCAAGGACTTAAAATACGTAGGACCAGGTGAACTACTCACAGTTCTAGCATGTTGATGCCAAGATAGGAATTCAAAGGAACCACCTTCCCTGTGTTGATCTCTGGTCCTGGTGTGCTCCCCAACCTTTGATGTTTGTGTTGGCAGTTATCTGAGCAGGTTGTGCCCTTGTGGTATTCGATCATTTGGTCCACCACAGCAAGCTGCAGTGCATTCTGTCCAATACCTAAACCTTCTAATTCTTGCTGTCCCTGAGAGGAGACCAATTACTGAGTAAGTTCACCTATGTTAGTCTTACATAGAAACATAGACTTTGATGACAGATAAGGATGCTTGACTCACCTAGTCTGCCCATTTCCTACTTACTGGATAAGCTGCAGATCGTACTTAACCAACAGCCTATTTCTTCCTACCCCCAACAAGAATTGCCTTATGTCTATCCATGTGTTCTTGAATTCCCCACTGTTTTTGACCCCACAATCTCCTCAGGAAGGCCATTCCATGCATCCACCACCCTCTCTGTGAAATAATACTTCCTCGCATTACCCCTGAGCCGTCCCCCTCTATCTTCAAATTGTGTCCCTTGTTCTTGCGCATCTCTTTTTATGAAAGATGGTACCGTCTTGGACTTTGTTGATTTCCTTGAGGTACTTAAAGTTTCTCTCATGCCCCCTTTCCTCAAGGGTATGCATATTAAGCTCCTTTAGTTTCTCCTCGTGATGGCTTCTCTTGCAGACTCTGCACCATTTTAGTTGCCCTCCTGTGGACTGTCTCCATCCTGTGTATGTCCTTGAGGAGGTGGGGCTCCAGAACTGGGCGCATGACTCCAGATGGGGTCTCACCAACTGTCTGTACAGAGGGATAACAACTTCCTGTTTCTACTGGTGATGCTCTCCCTATACATTCCTGTATACACCCAGCCATCCCTACTGCCTTCTCACATTGCTTGCTAACCTTTAGGTCATCTGATATGATTGCCCCAGGTCCCTTTCCATTTTTGTTGTTACTATCACAACGCACTCCAAAGGTCAGGCCCTCTGCTCCCACACTGCCAACCTCAGAGTGCAATAGTGTGAACAGGTAACAGACAGGGTAACCCTCCTGTCTGTTTTGGGTCCTAATCACCTGTTAGCCTCAAGTTCTGGGGGATTCAAACTGTAGACCTTATGCTAGCATACACCTAATGTACAGGCTCAGATATGTACCCTCTTCCAAGGATTGCAGTACAATCCTTTGCCAGGAGCACCTAGTCAGGTCTCCAAATTGAACCCTTAAAACTCTATAAGAGACCTAAGGTATATTCTTATCTTTTCCAAGCTCAGTAACACCATCAAGCCTTTTTAAACAGTTGTCAGACTTAAACACAGGTTTCAGCAATCACATGCAAAAGGACTGGGAAGACACAGGCAGTACTTCAAGAAAATGGTTATTTACTAAAATTGTAAAATAAGTAAAATAAAATACAGAACAATATATCATACAGCGTACAATCACATGAAATAAAAAGGAAGTTTCAGAACAACACTCCTACCACGAAGATGTAATTGCTATCTAACTATTACCTTTCTAAGTGCTCTTTTAGTTAGAGAACTTTGTTTCCTCACAGCCCAAAATGATACCACATTTCAGATACACTGATACATTTTCAACTCTGTTTCCACACCCACTTGATGAGTCATCTGGCTCCTCCTTTTAGAATTTATTCCTCCAAACATAATTTCTTACCAGGAGGTATTTTAAAAATGAAGGTAACAGGAAGAAAAAAAAACATTTCCTAAATATGACTCCTTAATTAAACATTCCCCTTTGATCTAAACATTCCACACTCATGTCCCTTGGCTGATTTCCTGTACCAGAGATCTGAGGAATTTATGATTCTTCAGCTATTTGCTAAACAGAGAGGAACTAGCCTAATTACCTTTCTCTGGAAACATCCATAAAATTCATATTTACGTTCCAACTTCAAAAGCTGCAGCAGGCAATAACTGTCTCTGGAAGAATGTTCCATTAACTGTTTCCTTCTGGTCTGTTTTATTATCTCCTGGTTTTAGCTACTGACACTTTGAAGTTACAGGCCAAATTCCTCACACACTGAAATGTCATACACAGACCGTGTATTTATAATACAGATATCATACCATAATCATAACCAAGGGCACCATCACACTACTCCCCACCTAGACTGAATTTGGGGCTCTATCCCTGCATGGGATGAGCTCCTAAATAGATTCATACCTCATATAGATCGACAAGCCATCTGTGTTCTGACTAGTTGCCCCAGCCCTATGTAAGATTGTCATGTCATACCCTTGCAAGGCAAGACTCCATCTTAATAGTCTACCATTCATTTTTCCTATTTGTGTCAGCCAAACCAGGGGTTGTGGTCAGTTTGTACCTCAAATGCTTCCGTATAAGTATGCCTCTAACTTTTTAGGGCCCACACCATGGCAAGACACTCTTTCCACAGTACAGTATGTCTGCTCCTGGGAAGTAAATTTTTACTCAGGTACACAATGGGGTGATCCTTCCCTTGATTGGACTGGCTCGGTACTCCCCAATACCCACGTCTGAGGCGTCAGTCTGTACTATAAAGGGTCTGCTATAGTCAGAACTTGTCAACACAGGAGCACTGCACAGTGTGTCCTTCAGTCTAGTAAAGGCTTTTCACAGGCTGGTTCCCAGGTAATTTTCTTAGGCATCCTTTTCTTTACAGGTCAGATATGGAAGCAGCGGGCATTGTAATTAGGTACAAATTTCCTATAGTACCTTGCTGTCCCTAGAAAACTCCTGACCTGCTTCTGCATTTCTGGTCTAGGCCATGCCTTGATCACCTCTATTTTTACTTGGTTAGGACCCAGGACTGCCTCGGCCTACAACATGCCAGTATGCCACTTCAGCCATGGCCACCTGGCACTTCTCAGCTTTGACAGTGAGGCCCGGCCCTCTGTATCCTGCCTGCACTTCCCTAAGGTGGGACAAGTGTTCCTCCCAGCTGGCACTAAAGATGGTAATGTCATCCAGGTATGCCACGGCATACTCCTCAGCACCATTTAACACCTGGTTCACCAAATTTTGGAAAGTGGATGGGGGCGTTCTTTCATTCTCCAAAGGCATTACTTTAAATTCAAATAAGCCTATCCAGATGATAAAGGCTGACTTATCCCTTGCTCTGGCTGTTAATTCACCTGCATACCCCTTTGTCAGGTCAGTCGTAAGGTAGGTCGCCCTCCCAACTTGTCCAGGAGTTCATCCGTTCTTGGCATCAGGTGGATGTCTGACTTGTGACTGCATTCATTCTATGATAGTCCACACAGAAATGATTAGAGCCATCTGGCTTGGAACACAGACTACAGCGTGAGGCCCAGGGGCTGTGGGTTACCCTAAATCCAGCATTTCCTCCACCTCCCTCCTAATGTCCTTTTGGACAGCTTCTGACACCTGCTATGCTGTCTGCCTTATGGGTGTCTGTGTCCTGTCTCTACATTGTGCATCGCTAAAGGAGTTAGTCCAGGCTTGGCACTAAACAGTGGGGCAAAGTCTGCTAAAACCTCCCTTACTTCCCGGATCTTGTCCGGGGTCAGCTGGGGTGACAATTTAACTACCTCCAAAGAGGACTCCACTTGCTTTCTTCCAGAAAGTCCAGAAGGGGGTCTCCTTCGTCCATCCCTCCCCAAGACTCACACTGCAAACACCATGTCAGCCCTATTAGCATATGGCTTCATCGTGTTGACATGGTACATTCTTTCTGTATGTCTTCTGTCAGATAACTCTATGATATAGTTCATGTTATTTACCTTTCTAACTACTTTGTACAGTCCTGCCCACTCATCCTGCAGCTTGTCCTTCCATACCGGATGAGGAGCATGACTTCCTGACCCACGTGTACCAGCCGAGCTCTGGCTCTGCAGTCGTACACACTTTTGTTTTGTTGGCAGCTGCCGGTTGCTCCAGGCTGTCCCCATAAGCTCCTTTCCAGCCTTTCCCAAACCTAAATACATAATCCACTATGGGAGTTCCTGGGTCATGTGCTTGCCTTCCCAGTCCTTCCAGATCAAATCTAGGGGCCCATGTACCTCAGTCCATATAAGAGCTCAAAGGGAAAACCCTGTCAACTCTTGGGGCACCTCCTGTATGCAAACAAGAGTGTGGAAGGTATTTCTCCCAGTCCTCCCATGCTGTTCAGCAAATGCTTAGAGCATTGATTTCAGGGTAGCTGCTGCTTGTTGTTTTACAGGATTCTTGTGGATTTTACTTGGCAGAAGGTTATTTCTTTGCTTTCTTACTTCTAAGGGGCTAGCAGGGTATTGTTGTGGGGGCTGTTGGAAATTTGAAAACTGGTTTGGTGGCTGTAAAGTGGGCTCATTTGTTGGATGTTTCACTGTGTAACAGGCTGCACTGGTGGAGGCCTATTTCTTCTGATTTAAAACCTATTTGGTGGGATTTGCTTGGGCCTGGGTATTTGGCTGCTGGGCTTGGAGGGAGACACAGGGCTGATACACTCTCTCTTGGGTCAGGTGTCTGCTCAAGACCCACCCTCCCTCCCCAGAGTTCTGCTAATTTATAGAGACACCTGCCCTGCAATTGGAGGAAAAGGCTGCAGGTGCAGCTCATGTAGTTCTAGCCACTGGGGTTGGATTTAAAGGCCAGGAGAGAGGAGCTTGGAGAGTTGTTCATTCCTTATAAGTTTACTGTGTTGTACTGCACCTAGTAACAGGGTTACCGTGTATGGTGGGACTATATCTAAGATTAGTGGGTGACCTGATTAGGCAGTAGGGGTGTATCTTGGACTGGGGGAACCTGGTAGCTCACCCAAGGAAATCTACTTGGAAGGGGATGGAACCACATGGCATTAGGCGAGCATCTTTGAGGAGGTGGTGGGGTGCACACAGGGTGTGGAACAGCCATGATACTGGACTGGGTTTGGAGTTTGGTGGTTGCCCAGTGTGCTGCCATGGCACAGCTTAGGGAGGTTGTTGGGATTAGGAGACAGCTGGGAAAGGGAGGTTAGTTGGGAAGGGGCAGAGGATCTCCCACAGGGTTACACCAAGCACTGGGGGCAGCATAAGGAAAGAGGTGCAGGAGAATACCAGGGGTCAAATATAGGACCCCAAGGAGGGGGGTCCAAAAGGACACTACCACAAGCAGGCAGAATCAGAATCAAAGGAGGGACAGAGGGACAATATTCTCAGGAAGTAGGCAGATGGCCAGGGCTGGACAGAAGGAAGCAAGGCAGGAGGTGGATCAGATCTACACTCAGTAACAACTTCAATTCTCTTCTTCTGCTCAAGGATGAGGGGTGATGTAGCCATGACAGGGTGGTTAGAGATGGAAAGGAGGGGGGCAGGAGGCAGGGCCAGATAGCAGGAAGAACAGGGGAACCTAGAATGCAGGAAATGGGGAGCAGTGAATCAGAGCAGGAGGGGCAGGGGAAGAGGAGAAAGCGCAATGAGAAGGACCAGTTGGGAGGAAAGGTAAAGGAGAAGGACCAGAAGTACAAGGAGGATTTAGTAAGGGAGCTGAGGGTTTAGGCCAGTGGAGCACAACAAGCAAGGAGGGACTAAATGGAGACAGCAAGGAAGGGAGGCTAGTTTACAGATGGGGAGAAGGACCAGTTGCGAGCAGTGAGGGGGAATAGTAAGGTACAGAAGGATACTCAGGAGGAGGAGAGGTATAGGATTGGAGGAGGGTGGTCAGGGTAAATAAGGAGGTGGCATGTGGCACCCAGATGGGGGGAACAAGGAGCCGGCTGGGTGGAGGGGCCAGTAGAAAGGATGAGGGACATGGAAGGGAAATGGAGGAAAAGGAGTGGTCAGGAGTGCTCCTGTTGAGAGTTCTATGATCAGGGTATAAAATGGGATAGGGGAGAAGCCTGGCCAGTTAGAACAAAATGCTTCCTGGACTAATGGTGCAGGGCTAAGCACGAGGTATATCAGCTGGCAAGGATTGTGGGGGTTCCTCGACATACTGGTCCACCTGGGTACAAATGACATTGAGGGAAATAGCAAGCTAGAGATACAGGCAAGATTCAGGAGCTTGCCAGGGTCTGTCATGACATAGGATGCACAGTTTTCTTCTCAGAAATCCTGCCGTGCCAAGGGCTAGTGGGGAGCACAAATGGAAGATTAGGGAGATAAACCAGTGGCTCAGGGGTGGTGTGAGGCCAGAGGGTATGGGTTGATGGGATGGGGGAGACCTGGGAGGATAAGGAGCTGTATGCTAGAGATAGACTCCATCTCAATTTGGAGGAGGAATCCTAAGTTGAAAATAGAGAGGTTCATTGGTGAAAAGTGGGTTTAAACCTGTGAAGGGGAGGGATGGGAGAAAAGGCTGTCAAGGGGTGCCGATAGGAGAGCTCTGTCTCCACCCCCTGGGAGCTGGAGGATTGCGGAAAAGGCTGACTGGTAAAGTGCAGACCAGGGGAAAACAGAACCCCCATGGGAAACACGAGTAGGGGAAATGAAAGTATAGGGAAAGGGTGGAAGGTAGTCCTACTAAATGCCAGGAGCTTGGGAAATAAAATGCCTGAGCTCCAGGTGATGCTAACTGAGGGAGCAGTAGATGGCAGCGGTCACTGAGACCTGGGCCACTGCAGGACACGACTGGGACCTGAACCTGGAGGGTTACACTATGTTCAGGAAGGACAGGGGAGGGAAGGGGAGGAGGGGTGCAATGATAGTCAAAACCTGCATTGGCATAGGGGAGTAGAGGAGGCAGAGGAACCGTGGAAGCAATTTGGGTCACCTTGATAACGAGGGGCAAGAGAGGTAAAAATAGGAGTGGTGTATAGACCCCCTGCCCTGGCGGAGGAGCTGGAGGAGAGTCTGGTGGCAGATGTTGGGAGACACGCAGACTGGGCAGAGGAATGGTGGTGGTGTTGGGACCTAAACAGGCCAGGAACAGACTGGGAGACTATGACATCTTCTGTGACCAGGGAACAGAGGTTGTTGGATGTCTTTCAAGACGCGTCTCCTAACTCAGCAGGTGGGGTAAACCACCAGGAGGCACGGGTACTGGATGGGTCCTGGCAGACAGTTACCAGATTAGGGCCTGAGATAAGGGACCCGTTGGTGGGGAGTGACCATGCCACGGTCTGGTTCTGCCTGGACCTAGGAGGGCTAGAAAGCTGCACAAAGACAGAGGTAACTGACTTCAGGAACGGATTTTAAAGAAATGGGAAGGATCCTTAAGGTGCATTTGGATGGGATTGGGTCAGACATGGACGCTGATAGTAGGTGGGAAATCATCAGCAGAGGGGTGCAAGAGGCCTGTAGTTCAGCACCTGTGCAAGAGTAAGACAAAATGTGGTGTTGAAAGCCCTGCTCGTGGGACCAGGGAGGTCCAGGAGGTGGTGCAGGGAAAGAAGGCAGCCTATAGGCAATTCAAAGTGCTCCAAGGGTGAAGGGATCGGGGGAGTATGGCTGATTGCTAGAAGGCCACTAGGGTGGTGAGGGTGGCAAAGGCAAGGGAAGGCGCAGAACCTGGCCAGGGAAATCAGGAGAGGGAACAAGGGGTTCTTTAGATACATTGGGGAAAAACGAAGGGTGAAGGGGCAGATTAGCAGGATTAAATCAGGGAGAGATGGGCACAAGACCGGGGAGCAGGCTGAGGTACTAAATGAGTACTTCACCTCAGTTTCCACCAAGTGGGGTGCTGCATCAACATGGGAGGAGACAGAGATACTGAGGAGGGGACCCTTACCGATCAGCGGTCTGGGGAGAGGGGGAGGCATCTCTGGCAGGAGGGGAGGCTAAGCAGGAGAAGAGGCTGGAAGTGGAAATCACAGCAGAGAGAGTGAGGGAAGCCCTCAGCTCCCTTAAAACGGAGAAAGCATGGGCCAGATAAATTACATCCCAGAGTGCTGAAGGAACTTGCTGGATCTCCTGGCTAAACCCCTCAGCGGAGCTTTTTACCATCTCTCTGAGGACAGGTGCCCAGGACTGGAAGGTGGCGATAGTGCCCATCCACAAGGGGGATCAAGGGAGGTGGCAGAGAACCACAGGCCTGTCAGCTGACATCGGTGGTGGGCAAGGTGATAGAGGGCATTGTCAAGGAGAGGCTAGGGGGACCTGGAAAGTCAGGGTGCCTGGACAATAGACAGCATGGATTCATCTCGGGAAATCGTGTCAGACAAACCTTGTGGAGTTCTATGACTGGTGTGACGTGCCTTGGACCTTAGTAGACCAGTGGATGTCCTCTTTCTAGACTTCAGCAAGGCATTTGACTCTGTTCCTCACATGGGCCTGTTGAATAAGCTGGGAGAAATGGGGTGGGAACCAGATGATCAGATGGATAGGCAACTGGCTCCATGACTCGGACCCAGGAGGGTCGTAGTTGTGGATAGTCTCATCCCAAAGAGGGTCATTAGTGGGTCCCACAGGGATCAGTCTGTCCCTCCTGTTCAACGCCACGTCTCTCTGACATAGGACAGGAATCAGGAGTGAGATGAGTCTCTTTACAGATGACTCAAAACTGGGGGCAGTGGTGGATGGGGAGATGGGAGGTGGCCCTACAGGGGACCTGAGGCTCTGGAAGATGGTCTAGAAGTGGAAGCTGAGGTTCAATGCAGGGAAATGCAAGGTACTCACCTGGGGCCAGAAACCCTGGCCAAGTGTACACCCTGGGGGAAATGCTACAAGTCTCCGATACTGAGAGGACCTGGGGTGGTGGTGGATGTCAAAATGAACAACCGGAGACTTGTAGGAGGGCAGCAGCCAAGGCCAACAGGATGCTGGGATGCATCGCTGGGGATCACCTCCAGAAGGAGGGAAGTGATGCTCCCTCTGTATAACTGCTTGGTGAGGCACACCTTGAGTACTGCATGCAGTTTTGGAGGCCACACTTAAAGAGGGACATTAAACTCCTGGAGAGGGTCCAGAGGAGGGCAACCAAAATGATTTGGGGCTTGGGGACAGGACCTATGAGGAGAGGCTCAAAGAGCTAAATATGTACACATTGGAGAGAGAAGGGACCGGGGACATGATAGAGGTCTTTAAGTACATGAAGAGGGTAAATAGGGAGGAACAGTCAGAGTGCTTGAAGGAAGGAGGAGGGGCCACTAGAGGCATGGGTGGAAGCTGGAGAGGGAAGATTCAGGGAGAAAGGAGGAGGTGCTACTTCACTGAGAGGGTGGGAGCCATGGAATGCACTGCTTAGGGGCTGGTGGAGGCAGAGACAGTGGAGGGTTCAAGAGGGCTGGGACAGGTACAGGGAAGGGTTCTGGAAGCAAAATCCAATGCAGCAAGAATATCCAGAACTGGAAGGTAGAAGCCAGAGAAGGCAGAGCAAGGTCAGCACCCAGGGTGGGGCTGACCAATCGAGCAGACTCGAAAAGACCGTTAGGCCTATTCTGCTGGCATTTTAGTATGTTAGTAAATCTTTCCACAAGCCCACTGGCTTGCCGGTGATAAGGTGTCATGCATCTCTGCACCACCCCACACTTCTCCCACAAACATTGCATCAGGTCTGACATGAAGGAACCCCTCGATTGGTGATAACCTCCTGCAGAAACCCAGCATGGAGAAAATCCCAAGTAAGGCATCTGCCACTTTGTCTGTCCTCAGAGAGGATAGGCGACTGCCTCTGGGTGCAGGGGTGGCATAATCCACCACAGTAGGATGAACCCTCTTCTTGGAGGAGCTGGGGTATTTAAAGACCCCACAATATCCATTCCCACCCTCTAGATTGGCTCCTCCACAATCAGCAATGGAATTAGGTGGCTTGGGTTTTTCTTACCAGCCTTCCTATTTCTTTGCTATCGGTGACAAGACCTGCAATACTCCTTCACCTGCTGAGTGAAGTTGGGCCAATAGAAATTCTGGGCCAATTGCTGCATAGTGTGCACGATTCCCCATATGACCAGACAAGGGAATATGTGTGCAATCTTGAGTAACTGCTCACGGTACCCCTGGGGAATGACAAGCTGCCTGCCTGCCTGCCTATCACCCTCCCTCTGTCTTTACAGCCTGAGTATAGATCAGTCCATTTTCCCAATAAACCTTATGTTTACCATCACCTCCCTGTGCTCTGTCAGAGTCTGCCCAATCCCTCAGCTTCTCTAGACTAGGGTCACTTTTCTGAGCAGCTGCAAATTCCTGACACATTCCCACAGCATGGGACAGGTCCTCTTTAGTATCTCAACTAGGTACCTAGCTCTAGCATCAGGGCACTCAGGATCACTGCCATCCCTAACCCTCTGACAATGGGTCACCCTCCTTCCTCGGAGTAGCCCTCTGTAGCTGTTTGGTTAACTGCTACCAGGGAAATTTCTACCCCCTTTCGTTAGTCTCCATAACAGGAGACACAGGCTAGGGAACCAGCCTCCCAGTGGTTTCCACAGTGACTTCTACTGGGGTCCAGGGAACTACAATTTTCCCTTGCCACTTGGCTGGGGTAACTGCACACACCATCCTGTTTGAGAATGCTGCTGAGGATTACATTAACTACTAAAGTTTCTGCTATGGCGACCTGTTGCACAGTTCCCCTGTCACACCCCAGTCTAGGAGAACACTAGTGAGTGGCAGTGTTTTCTTCTCCCCAGTGAACCCTTGTAGAGTTATAAATTTATTGGGTATAAGCTGACCAGGCTCTATCAGATCCCCTTTACCAACATCAGGGATGCCCTGTGTCTCTTAACCTTTGTGTCTGTACACCATTCACAGTGACTGGGAGCATGCGTTCCCTCATGTTTACGGCATGCTTTCAGGGACACACAAACAATCTACTTCTTTCCTAGCACCACTCTGCGTATGGCTCATCCTTTTGGGACACTGTCTGGCAATATGCCCAGTTTCTTTACAAACCAACATTTGTTTCTTTTCTCAGAAAATATTTTCTTTGAAACCTGGGGCTTAACTGGTTTCAGTGGAGCAATGAAGGTTTTAGCTACCCTGAAGATGTGCTTTTCCCTTTCTGTGCTGCCAGCCCTGCTCCATTTGCTCTCAGAGCTGGTCTGCCCTTGGCATAGACCGGTCCAAGAGTTCAGCAGCCTCTTGCACTGTTTTGGAATCTTGGTCCTCACGCCAGGTTTCAGCTCTGCTGGGAATGCCCCAAAAACTGTCCTAACAATATAGCATTTTCAATTTTATCTACAGAGTTTGGTTCAATTCCTTCCCACCAACATTTTAAAACTGGCGTTGCTTCGTGGCTAGCTCCTCATAGCTTATGTCAGGGTATCTCCTGAGCTTACAGAATTTAGCTCTGTATGCTTCTGCAGTTAAATAAAACTTTTTAAAAGTGCAGCTTTAAGTTTGCTGTAAT
Organism: Neoceratodus forsteri; assembly: GCA_016271365.2. Classification (NCBI taxonomy): domain Eukaryota; kingdom Metazoa; phylum Chordata; order Ceratodontiformes; family Ceratodontidae; genus Neoceratodus; species Neoceratodus forsteri. The sequence goes on along the minus strand of CM057459.1, from coordinate 426,292,361 downwards.
CATTACTGTCCTCATTGTCCATTTGACCCAATGCATCCCGAGCTTTCCTGGAAAGTAGCGGGGATAGCTAAGCTCCAGGATCCTCTAGGAATATTTGCCTGAATACAAACTTTTCAAAGGAATTTAAAAAAGCATCCATATCTTCCCCTCTTTAAATTCAGCTATCAATTTGGAATTTAATTTGTAACCCAGTTCTGTAGTTCCAGTTAAACTCAGGCCACTTACCTGTTCTGGTGCCTGGAGTCGTAGCTTCTCAGTTCATGTTGCCTCTGGTGCTCACGCTCTTCATGGTCAGCCTCTCACTGTTCTCCTCCCTCTTCTCCTCTGTGGCTTGCTGGCACTCATGCTTTTCACGGTCAGCTTCCGCTGTTCTCGCTCCCTCTTCTCCTCTGTGGTTCACTGTTCTTGCTCCCTCTTCTTCCTCTGAGCTCACTGCTCTTGCTTCTCTTCTCTCTGGAACTCCAGCTCCATCTTGCGCAACTCAATCTGCAACCTGATGGCTTCTGGCTTCAGAATACTGGTGACCTTCCCTGCTGCTGTGGCCTTGGCTTGCACTGGCCCTTCTGTCCTTCTCACTGGATCTGAACACTACAAAGGACACTGGCCCTCCATACCCAAGGTTTGGTCCTTTACAGTCACAGACTGTGACTCAACACTCTGGGCATCTGCTGCCATCAGGGCATCTATGAGGATCTGCTTGTTGGCTTTCCCCTCATACTGGACTCCTCTGTCCTGGCACAACTGCCTCAAGTAGTCTGCAGTGTACCCGCTGTGGTTGGAAGCCATCTTCTTCCTAACTATGGCTAGTCTAACTTGCACTTTAGAAAAAAATAAAACAGGAAGGAACTTTGACTGTAAGCAAAATAATATAGTTCTGTTTCTTTTTAAAACAATCACTGCCTTATTTTGCAAGTGAGCTGTATATTAAGCCAACATACTGAACTGTTGTAGCTTGTATTACCAATTACTTTTATCGCTTTAGCTGCCAACCAAATCTGTCACAAATGTACTCATGAGGTCAGGCCCTCTGCTCCCACACTGCCAACCTCAGAGTGCAATAGTGTGAGCAGGTAACAGACAGGTAACCCTCCTGTCTGTTTTGGGTCCTAATCACCTGTTAGCCTCAAGTTCTGGGGGATTCAAACCTAGAACCTTATGCTAGCATACCCAATGTACAGGCTCAAATATGTACCTTTCAGGGATTGCGGTATAATCCTTGCCAGGAGCACCTAGCCAGGTCTCCAAATGAACCTTAAAACTCCATAAGAGACCTTATTTGTATTCTTACCTTTCCAAGCTCAGTAACACCATCAAGCCTTTTTAAACAGTTGTCAGACTTAAACACAGGTTTCAGCAATCATATGCAAAAAGGATTGGGAAGACACAGGCAGTATTTCAAGAAAATGGTTATTTACTAAAATTGTAAAATAATTAAAATAAAATATAGAACAATATATCATACAGCGTACTAATAATATAAAATAAAAAAGGAAGTTTCAGAACACTCCTACCACATAGACATAATTACTTTCTAACTATTACCTTTCTAAGTGCTCTTTTAGTTAGAGAGAACTTTGTTTCTTCAAAGCCCAAAATTATATCACATTTCAGATACACTGATGCATTTTCAACTCTATTTTCACACCCACTTGATGAGTCATCTAGCTCCTCCTTTTAGAATTTATTCTTCCAAACAAAATTTCCTGCTAGGATGTATTTTAAAATTAATGATGACATCAGAAAAAATGTTTTTCCTAAATATGACTCCTTAATTAAACATTCCCTTTGAGTCTAAACATTCCCACACTATGTCCCTTGGCTGATTTCCTGTCCAGAGAGATCTGAGGAATTTTATGATTCTTCAGCTATTTGCTAAACAGAGAGGAACTAGCCTAATTACCTTTCTCTAGAAACATCATAAAATTCATATTTACGTTCCAACTTCAAAAGCAGTAGCAGGCAATAACTGTCTCTGGAAGGATGTTCCCATTAACTGTTTCCTTCCAGTCTGTTTTATTATCTCCTGGTGTCAGCTACTAACACTTTGAAGTTATAGGCCAAATTCCTCACACACTGAAATGTCACACACAGACCGTGTATTTATAATACAGATATCATACCATAATCATAAGCAAGGGGCAGAGCGTCACAGTTACTACCTCTCCCCATTGTGTACTCTTCCCTGGGTTCTTGTTCCCCAGGTGCATTACTTGCACTTCTTTGCATTGAATCAAGCTGCCATACTTCTGACCATTCCTCCAGCCTTGCCAAGTCCCTTCTCATCCTTTCCACCCTCCCTTGTGTATCAACCCTGTTGCAGATCTTTGTGTCGCCTGCAAAGAGGCACACTTTTCCTTCCAGTCCCTCTGCAATGTCACCTATAAAGACATTAAAAGGACCGGATCCAGTACTGAACCCTGCAGTATCCACTAGTAACCCCTTCTTCAGAGTGTACTCAGTTTACTATTACCTTCTGTGTCCTGTTGTCCAGCCAATGTTTTACCCAGGTTACCACCCCTGGGACCCACTCCCAGGCTGGCCAATTTATTTATTAATCTTTTATGGGACTGTGTCAAATGCCTTTCTAAAGTCTAGGTAGGCCATCTCCACAGCCCCTCCCTGGTCTACTACTTTGGTCACCCAGCCAATCACGCCTTCTCCTAGTGGAGCCTACCTACTACCTGCCCTCAAACTGTCTGTTCCACCTGTGGTCACAAGCTACCTCCTGAATACAAAATATGTAAAGTATGTCTATTTGAATCAGTGCCATGATGATAACCATGCCTGTGTCCACTGTCCTCCTGTACTTACCCCATGATGATAACCATGCCTGTATCCACTGTCCTCCTGTAATTACCCCATGATGATAACCATGCCTGTATCCACTGTCCTCCTGTAATTACCCCATGATGATAACCATGCCTGTATCCACTGTCCTCCTCTAATTACCCCATGATGATAACCATGCCTGTATCCACTGTCCTCCTCTAATTACCCCATGATGATAACCATGCCTGTATCCACTGTCCTCCTCTAATTACCCCATGATGATAACCATGCCTGTATCCACTGTCCTCCTCTAATTACCCCATGATGATAACCATGCCTGTATCCACTGTCCTCCTGTAATTACCCCATGATGATAACCATGCCTGTATCCACTGTCCTCCTGTAATTACCCCATGATGATAACCATGCCTGTATCCACTGTCCTCCTGTAATTACCCCCATGATGATAACCATGCCTGTATCCACTGTCCTCCTGTAATTACCCCATGATGATAACCATGCCTGTATCCACTGTCCTCCTGTAATTACCCATGATGATAACCATGCCTGTATCCACTGTCCTCCCTAATTACTCCCATGATGATAACCATGCCTGTATCCACTGTCCTCCTGTAATTACCCCATGATGATAACCATGCCTGTATCCACTGTCCTCCTGTAATTACCCCATGATGATAACCATGCCTGTATCCACTGTCCTCCTGTAATTACCCCATGATGATAACCATGCCTGTATCCACTGTCCTCCTGTAATTACCCCATGATGATAACCATGCCTGTATCCACTGTCCTCCTGTAATTACCCCATGATGATAACCATGCCTGTATGCACTGTCCTCCTGTAATTACCTCATGATGATAACCATGCCTGTATGCAGTCCTCCTGTAATTACCCCATGATGATAACCATGCCTGTATCCACTGTCCTCCTGTAATTACTCCCATGATGATAACCATGCCTGTATCCACTGTCCTCCTGTAATTACCCCATGATGATAACCATGCCTGTATCCACTGTCCTCCTGTAATTACCCCATGATGATAACCATGCCTGTATCCACTGTCCTCCTGTAATTACCCCATGATGATAACCATGCCTGTATCCACTGTCCTCCTGTAATTACCCCATGATGATAACCATGCCTGTATCCACTGTCCTCCTGTAATTACCCCATGATGTAACCATGCCTGTATCCACTGTCCTCCTGTAATTACCCCATGATGTAACCATGCCTGTATCCACTGTCCTCCTGTAATTACCCCATGATGTAATCCATGCCTGTATCCACTGTCCTCCTGTAATACCCCATGATGATAACCATGCCTGTATCCACTGTCCTCCTGTAATTACCCCATGATGTAACCATGCCTGTATCCACTGTCCTCCTGTAATTACCCCATGATGATAACCATGCCTGTATCCACTGTCCTCCTGTAATTACCCCATGATGTAACCATGCCTGTATCCACTGTCCTCCTGTAATTACCCCATGATGATAACCATGCCTGTATCCACTGTCCTCCTGTAATTACCCCATGATGATAACCATGCCTGTATCCACTGTCCTCCTGTAATTACCCCATGATGTAACCATGCCTGTATCCACTGTCCTCCTGTAATTACACCATGATGATAACCATGCCTGTATCCACTGTCCTCCTGTAATTACCCATGATGATAACCATGCCTGTATCCACTGTCCTCCTGTAATTACCCATGATGATAACCATGCCTGTATCCACTGTCCTCCTGTAATTACCCCATGATGATAACCATGCCTGTATCCACTGTCCTCCTGTAATTACCCATGATGTAACAGAAAATGTTTTCATAAGCTCTTCCTGTCCTTGTTCTGTATCTTAACTTGTATGTTATCCGGGTCGCCCCTGAAAAGGGACCTTGAGGGCTCAGTGGGCATACTCGGTCACCAAAATTTAATAAATAAAGAAAGAAAGAAATAAAGAAATTGATTAGATTCGTCTGACATGACCCTCCTGCTGTGAACCCATGCTGCCTTGGGTCCTGTGCCCCACTGACCTCTAGATACTCAACAATTCTTTCCTTCAGAAGTGATTCCATTATTTTCCTACCACTGAGGTTAAACTAACTGGTCTGTAGTTTCTGCCTCTGTGTGCTCCCACTTTTGTGAAGGGAATCACATCTGACTTCCTCCAGTCCTCAGGTACCATACCATCCTCCCATGACTTGGTAAAAGGCTAGTCAGTGGTGTCACTCACTTCTCCCTTAATTCTTTTAGATTCTGTGGTGAATCTCATTAGGCCCATTGCTTTGTCCACCTTCAGTTTTAGGAGTTCTTTCAGAACCCTTTCTTCTGTGAAAGGACTGGGATTGACCCCTATTCAGAGTGCTTCTATTAATTGGATTAAATACTCCCTCCTCTTCTTTTGTGAATCAGAGCAGAAGTATTTGCTCGATCCCTGCTTTTCACTGTCCCTCTGCCCACACACCATACCCTTTATTCAGCCTCACTATCCTCCCTTTGTCTTTCCGCTCCTAATGTAGCTATAAAGGTTTTATCCTCTTCGTAACCGAGTTGGCTATCTTTTCCTCGGTTTGGGCCTTTGCTATTCTGACTACCTACCCTTCCTTCTGCTTTAACTGGTACAGTTCTCATCCTGCTCCTTCTGTGTTTCCTTATACTTCCTAAATGCTATCTTTTTCTCCCTAACCTTCCCGCCACCTCTTTTGAAAACGGTAGTGTTTTTCTTTCGTTTGATTTATTTGCTTCATACAAAGGCTTGTTGCCTGTGATGGCAGTTTTGATGTTTCCCCATTGTTGCTTCACCCTCCTTCTTGCCTGTTTGCTAGTGCTTTTCTGAGGCACTCTTCCATTTTGACAAAGTCAGCCCTCCTAAGTCCAGTACCCTCACTTTTGTATGGCTGACTCTGTAGCTGAGTTTATCGTGACCACACTGTTTGGTGGTCACTTGTTCCCAGATGGTTACCCACTTCTATTTCTGAGATCCTCTCTCCATCCCCATTTGAGAGTACCAGATCTAAGATTGCTCCCTCCAGTGGGTTCCAACACTAGCTGTCTGAGGCATGTCCCTGTAGAGCATTGAGAATGACCCTGCTCTTGGATATGCCTGCAGCAAAGGTGCTCCAGTTAACATCTGGCATATTCAGGTCCCCATCAACAATATCTCCCTCTTCTCTGCCATCCTAAGGATGTCTTATATGGATCATGTCCCAGGATACAGTATATGCCAAGGATCATGTGGTTCTGATCAGTGGCATGAACAGCTAGGTAAAGTCAGGAATAAGTCATAGGAGATCATCTTGGTACTTCTTGCCCACCAGCAAGACTTTGAAATCTTTAAACCAGGTCTTAAACTCCATTTCCAGCCATACAAGTTTTCAAGCCTGCCACAGTGGCTCCCTTGGTGGATGATTACAAAACCATAAAATCAAACAGTGCACAACTGGAGACTGTTCCTGTTCGGCCTAGCAGAAAATGGAGCTTGGATAAGAATATTGTTCAGGTAGAAGAATATCTGGTCCTTGCTAGACTTCAGAGGTATGCCATGACAGTCAATAGGCATTTTGAAAAGACCGAGGCAAAGAAGAAAGACCAAAGGGTAGTGTCTTGAAGTGGAAATGTCATCTCTGAACCTTGAATCTCAGGTTTGTCTATGAGCAGCTCGACGGAATATGAATATGCATACTGGCACAAGAAAAATTGATTCAGGAATTTTAAATCCAGTGCTGCCGACCTACTGTCCAGGTTGGGTGACGTTGGCGAGGGACTACATGGGGAACTGGAGAGCCTCATTCAAATTCTGTAAGTAATCCCTTTTCTACGATCTCCTGATGCATCTTTCTTGTGGAGTGGACCAATTCCTGAAGAAGCAGGATAATTTGCATCCTATGTGGAACTGTGTCCATAAGGTCTCAGTGTGAAAATGTTCTGGACGAACATCTGGAGGTGTGAGTACTGTTACCTCCTCCTGGCTGGTGCACAGGCTTCTCCAGGTGAAAGACTGGCCCACTAGCATGGCAGTAGAGCTATAGCTCACAATGCCAATGACCTGAGTTGGGAATGAGCTTTGGTCGTCAGGGACTGGCCTGGGAAGGAAGTCTGAGCATCCCAGAAAACACCCTTCTCCTCCAGAGAGCAGGGCAGCCAGCTCCACTGCTATACTGCCACTGGATAACCACAGGTGGCAGTGCAGCCAGAGAGATTTGTGGCTGGGAGGATGTCAGCAGGTGCCACATTGCACACACATTCCTGCATGATGCACCCTCAACATCGATTCTGTTGAACATGGGACAAAATGGAATGGATCCTGACCAGCTTGATGACGTTGAACTGCTTGCAGGTCCTGCACCTGGCTACCTAGGTGCTGCCTCCCACAGCTGGATATTTCAGCAGCAAGGGATGGGGAACCCCTGCCCCTACCAGAGGAAACCTCTGGGAGCACACAGGAGGTAGAAAGCTAAGTCCTGGGGATGCCAGATTGAGGGTGCTGGGCAGGTTGAGCAGATGGGCTGACTGGGCAGCATGGGGCATAAACAAATTAACAAAGAAAAGGTTTCTCTAGGTGAACTATGACTGTGTTTGATGTAACTCTTGCTCTGTTGGAGGTCAACCCTAGAGGCCTGGCTTGAAAAGTTTCTGAAATCGCCAAACCACTTAGTCCTTGCCTTGGGACTGTGGGAGCAAGATCTTGGTGGATTCCCCGAATCCTTCATTGATTCATTTAGGAAGGCTCTGAATGGAAGTCCTGCTTGTCTGGTGAGTTCAACAAGTGGATCATGGAGGAGATTGCTGTCTGCCTGGCCTGCAGCCAGAAGGTTCTTTGGACCACAGTTGCTGAAACATGGCCTAGATGGGCATCATGCAACCTCTTCAGACACATCTATGCCATAAGCTGACATCGGACACGAGTTAATGTTTGCTCATGAGATCCTTGTTTTCTCTAGTTCTACTGGTAACTTATATGAGCAAAAGTTGCCCATGACAAAATGGCTCTGGCAAAGAACCAGATCATCTTTGATGTAAGTAATGCTGCTGCAACACGGAGAGCCTTCCTCACCAAGCTGTCTGCCTTGGATACTTCTCCAGTTCCTGACACTCCTCCTTGAATAAGTCCACGATGGTCTTAGGAATGAGGAAGGTTGTATGTACATGGTTTCATGAGTAAACATCTTGAAAGCCTTCTTCACTTCCTTCAACTTGAAATAAAACCTATTAGCCATGCTCCTTAATGAGGTGTTCAAGTCAACGAAGAAGGTACCTTCATCTCTTCTTCTTGTGGAAGCGTGCATGGACATCTTCACCCTTCCAAGGACTGCCAGTTCATTCTTTTCCTTTTGTCCAGCTACTCAAGGGTCTCTTCTTCATTGGAGGAGGATGGCAGCAGTTGGTCTTCTCGTGGTGCAAGGTGCCCACTGGCTGCTGTGATTGCAGGCCTCAAAAAAAAAATAGGTTCACTGTTGCAACTTTGTTCATCATCGCTCTGCTGTCTGATGGATTTGTGGCTGCTCAAGCTGGCTGATCACATCCTGATGCTCTGATATCAACAGAGCATCCCCTTTAACTTCCTGAGAATCTGCATATTGGCTGGCATTTCACCAAGGCTAGTGACTTAGTAAACAGTGCAAACTGGGGAGTCTGACAACTACAGCATTTGCATCATTGCCTTACCCCTGACTTGCCTATGAACTCCTGACCTCCACCATAATGTCATGGAGGTTGTGCCTAGCTCTGTTAGCTGTGATGGTTAAATAAGTACTTACACCATGGAACACTGCCTGTCTGGGGGGACTAGCAGTCTTGAGCTTTGTGTAGCGATCAGCTGTTCCCTATATAGCCCAAATCTCTCAGTCCTTGATAGGGCCTGTAATGCTGTTGAATGGCACAAGCACAGATTTGCACAATAGTTGAATGGCACAAGCACAGATTTGCACAACAGGAGGCCCCAATGCTGCTACTGAGGCAATCCAGCAGCATTAGAACATTTTAACTGTGGATGTTTTGGGCTTTTGATCTGGCCCTCTCCAACAGGTTGGGATTTGTATAACAGGATGCCCCAGCACTGCTGCTTAGGCAATCCAGCAGCTTTGGCATGTTGTAATTCTTGAGGCGCATGCCTGTGACTGTGCCCTTTCAATAGGTTACTTTACAACTCCAGTCTCTGCAACCTAATTTGGGCCTATGGTTGAACAGGACCTGCTATATAGCCCTGAAAAGCCAAGAATGTACCCCATTTATGCCACCAAGTTGAAGCAAACTAGGGCATTATTTGACTACAATGGCTTGCAGAGATATCCCCACTCTTATCCAGCAGCCGCACTGAGCCTCTTGCTGGGCTGCAACAGCTGGCTGGGATCCCCAAACCAGAGCCATAGTAAGCTTCTCACCAGGTAGTAACCATTGGCAGGGATTCCACGCTCCAATCCGAGAGCTGCACTGTCTCGATGGTGTGTTCCTTCTGCTTATTCTGCTTTTCTGTGACTCTCTCTCCACCAAGACTCCTAATACTTACATTTGGGCCTGCTGCACTGCTTTCACATACTTTGTGCCACAGCCCTAATAACCAGTTGAGTTTCTCAGTTCCAACAGGTACTGCAGTCAAGAGTCCAGAACCCCCACACCCTTGATGGTCAATTGGTGCTTGAAGGCTGTCCGGATCCTTTATTTGCTTGAAGTCTGGTCATCTCCACAGCCATCCACCTTTTGTTTGTAGGTCAGCAAGTGCTTGAAGGCTGGCTAGATCCTGGATCCCCTTTTTCATCCAATGATGCAGAGGGAATGGCGTTTTGAGACCTTGCAAATTAGTGGATGTCTGGACCCTGCCCCATGGCTATAATGGCCCAGATGCTGGTGTGGGTAGGTCTACGTTGGGAGAGATCCCTAACATTGAGTATAAACACAGAAACAAAAAGGTTTCCATAGGTTTACTTTGAGGCTTGATGTAAAATAAATAAAATAGAAATAGCAAATTAGAACTGCTTATGCATAGAGTGACAGCCTGTGTCTGGTGCTGCCTGCACGGTGGAGAAAGGAAGAACACTGGCACGGGGGCCTTCCCTGTGCTCTTGCGTCAAAGTGTAACTCCTACCTCTACGAAAGCCGGGAGTGAAGATTCTAGGGGTAAAACAGCCTTGCGACTAGCAACAGGAGAGAAAACAACTGTCTTCTTAACAAGTGCTGGAACCTATGCCAGCTCCCCAGAAAATACCTAATTCTAAAGGCCTAACATACGACCTGTTGGAGAATTACATCGCACTGAGATGTCCACAAAAGGTAATGAATTCTCAACCTAAAGAAAATGCACACCTACCTAACTATATAAGGACAATGTCCTCTGCAGAGCTGATGGCTCCAGGGCAAAGCCTCACTGACAACAGTGGAGCAAATAAAAAAGGAAATTAAGATAAGTACTGAAGGAGACGTCTCCTTTCTGCTTTGCTTAACATTGTTAATGTGTAAGGTAGTTAATACATATGGGTTCTTTATTTATTTATTTTTATTTATCAAGTCTAGGATTACAAATACCTTTGAGCCTTGGCTCTTTTACAAAGGTTCCACGTCAGAGAAATACAAATTATGGGGAACATCAAGACAGACATTACAACAATGTGGACATTGCAAACAGAGTACAGAGTAATATAGTTCAAGGGTAGCATTGTAACAAGGCAGCCAGCTGCATTTGTCAGAGAAAATAGACAACAGATAAGAAGTGCCAGAGTCATAGGGAGAGGGAAAAGGGAGGGGGAGAAGGAATGTAGGAAGGGTGGGGAGAGGGTGAAAAGTGCTGCACTGGGTATACCAAGATGTGAGGTAGAATCCAGTGAGGAGGGAGGGGACAACTAGAGCAGAAAGGGAAGTGGAAACATTTCTAAATAAAATAGAAATAACAAATTAGAACTGCTTATGCACAGAGTGACAGCCTGTGTCTGATGCTGCCTGCTCGGTGGAGAAAGGAAGAAAACTGGCACAAGCATGGGGGCTTTCCTGTGCTCTTACGTCAAAATAACAGGCTAGTTGTCCCCCTCCCTCCTCACTGGATTCTACCTCACATCTTGGTATACCCAATGCTGCACTTTTCATCCTCTCCCACCCTTCCACATTCCTTCTCCCCACCCCACCTCCTCCCTCTCCCTATGACTCTGGCACTTCTTATCTGTTGTCTATTTTCTCTGACAAATGCCAGCACAAATAGGAGTGGGAGAATATTGGCCCACATACAGCATGACCCTTCTGAGTAGCTACTGAATCTGCATGAAAACCACCATCTTGCAAATTCTACAGCTGACAGCCAACACAGCAGGACTTGGACTTCAACTGTAGAACACAAGAATGCATAAATGGTAGGCTACATAACTTGTACAGTCTGCACCAAAATGTCAGCTCTGTCAAGTCATGGTGCCATAAGTACCCAAGTGAAAGCGAGTCCTGCTTGAAGCAGATCTTCCCTATGATTCACATACACATACAACTTCTAAAAGAAGATACCTTTCCTGCTTGACACATACAACTTGTAAAATAAAGCTTTATCCACCTGGCTAAGAGAACTGAAGTCTTTGTCCCTCTTACTGCTCCAAAAAGAAAAAAGAAAAGGAACAGGAAAAGGTTAGACTTCCGGCCATCTATAGTCCTCTGATCTCTTGAAGTATGCATTACTTTGTTCCTATGTCTTATAGATCAAAGTTCCTCATGCTAAGCTGCCTGACAACTGCCAGTCCTCCTGGCTGAGCAAATCGCATCAGTAAAACAAGCTCTATGGGAAAGAATTCAGTGGACGGATATAAAAACAAGGTTCATTAAACCTCTTTACAGAGTGCGAAATATCAGGTCAAGTAACTTAGACGAGCCATGATGGTCCTCACAGGAGCCCCACAAATGACCCCACCACACACCAACAGCAGACATCTAATCTTGAAGATTTCAATGCAAGCTCTATGTCCACCCCAGCCTACAAGGAAAAGGCACCCTAATATCTAAGTAAATGTAGACTCAATGGGCCTAACATTCTGAACTCCAGCCCAATATAAACTGCCAAGAAGTGATGTCTCCTAAAAGTTATCAGTGTGCTTTAATGGAGAACCCTGGGTCTGAAATCTCCTCCTGTCACAAGCCAGGCTGCCAGCTGTATCACTTTTGAACTGAGAGTAGAACTGGACCATGCCTGAGCAGGCCTGATGAAGTGGGGCTAAACAGTATCTGTGTAGTCAGAGGAACTAGAACTGAGAGTCATGGCCTTCTTTGACCTACAGTGGTAGTTATACAAAAGTTAATCAGTACTGAGGTATACCTGGACATACAGTATACTGAATGTTACAGTCTGCAGTACCTGAGAATACCATGGAAACAGTGAGATCTACACTCTGTTGAAACCCCAATGCTGAGACAAGGCATCCACCACTTAAGCCAATGGGCACTAACTCGGCTGAGAAACCTCAACTCCTAAGAGTTTTCCTTGATGTAAATAAAGCAATCTGGTGCTGATCAAATCTTCTACACAGACACTCAACACCTCCAGATCAAAAACATTCCTTCATGCTGACACCTCTGTGGTCCAACGAGGTTGGTTTATTCTTTGAACAACTGTCCCCCATCCCAGCAGTCTCAGTCTATATCTCAACTTTATAAGACTATTTGTCAATCATTCTGGGAGATGACTTCTCCAGTAGCCTTTCACTGGGTTAATAAGACAGACACTGAGCACTCTGTAGACTACTGGAAGAAGATTTGGTCAGATTTTCATAAGTATGTCAAGCAGGATCGTTTACTGTTCCTGCAGTTTAATGTTTTAAAAATCTATATTTTACACCAATGAAACTCCATCAGATCGGGAAAGCAAAGTTCGCCAGTCGTCCTAGATATCTTAGTGGAAAGTATGCTGTTTCATATGTTGTGGCAATGTCCCCATATTCAATGCTTCTTGGAATCCATTTGTGATAATCTAGATTTTCTTTTGAGTCTCCAGGATGCTTACCCTGAAAACTACATTTTGGGGACTACTGCTCATCTCATTGGGGACCGAAAGAGCGATATGGCCCTTATCTTGTTAGTTGCTAAACTAATTATTCTTGGTCATTGGCAAGACTCAGCTTCCCTCTAGGTCTGAATGGTTGATCAAATATCACATGCCTTAAATGCAGAAAAATCTATTGCCTGTTTTACTACACCTTTCATATATACAAAGCTCTCTGGGAAAAGTTATATACTTTATTACTGGTACACTGACATTTATTGCTTTGAAGAATTTGTGTTTATATGTAGACGTTCTCTATGAGGGATATGCTGAACCAGATATCTATTCTCTTCTGTTGTTTTTTTAATCCCTCATTTATACCTCCTTGTTTTATTTGACTTCAATGATAATCCTGCATGGTCAGATTTGGGGTGGGATTCGGGTTTTAATTTTTTTAATTCCTGTTGTTATTGTTCTGTATGTATACTTATTCTTGTTGCCTGTTAGTCCTTTTGTAGTTTTCTTACATTGTTGGTGACTTTGTATGTATTATTCTGTTTTTTGTATCCTTGTTATTAAATACTGTATTTCAATAAAGTTCTCTTAATTACAAAAAAAAAATTCCTTTGCACTTACTCTCTGTGACCTACACAGTCAACCTGGACAATTAGTTCCCCAGAGAGGTGAACCACCATCAGAGACAGTAGCTTACACTCCCCAAAGGAACATCTACTGTAGGTCACTTCTAAAAGCAAGATGGCACCTCTAGTACCTCCTGGATGGCTTATACATTCCACAGAAACAGCAGTATCTGACCTTACCTTCACTTTCTGGAACCAAGTTCAATCTTGAAGAAACACAAAGGTGAGACACCTTACTCTCTTTTCCATGATACTGATTAGAGACACTGTCCTAAACACTCCATATTCTCCGCAACAGGATTTTGTCCAGAATAGCCCCCAAGTCCAAAGGCTAGGCTCTGTGGTCAAAATTGATCTCAATGGGCTTTGAGGAGCAACCTCCTAAAGATTTTTGGGACTACCTAACCGCAAAAGAGATAGCAACAATGGCCTGGATAACTGCCTCAGAAGCGACTGCAAGAATGGCCTGGATAAGGGCCTCAGTGCCTGACATGGAGGGCCCCAATCACTCGCTATCGGCATCAGACCCAGAACCTGGTGCAGTATGAGAGCAGAAATGACTGTCTGAGATTTCAACCACTGCATTTCCAAGGCATGGTCTAGTTCCTGTCAGCAAACATGACGAACTTCCACTTACCAGTCTGGAGCATCACTCTCACTGCTCCATCCTCCACAACAGTATCAAGGGCTTTCGTCCCTGTCAGTTATCCAGCTGAAAAACTCCAGAACATCCAGAGCCCTTGATGTGATCTTCTGGCAGCTGAAGCAAAGCTCAGATGAGAAGATTATGCAGGCAGGGTATACATGATAAAAGAAAGACCTCGGCTGCACACAGGAATCAGTGAATCAAAGTCTGTACACCAAATTAGATACAGGAATTCACTTTAATTGCCAAAGTGGCACAAAAGAACCCAGTGAAAACAAGTGTCAGGAGATGAAGCCTGGTAAGATAAAGCACTGGGGTAGTCTCCACAGTGTGACAGGTACTGGATCTGTATACTTATTTTGCTCTGGGTTCTCTTGCACTAGTTTGGCAATTAAAAATGAGTTCCTGCATCTAATTTGATGTAGAGACTGATTCCTAGCAGCCAAAGTCTTTCTTTTGTTTATGTTATATAAGCAATAAGACACAATGTGGTGTGCGCTAGACACTTCTAGCACACAGCCAGGGGTATAGTGAGTCATGAGGCCACAGGCCAAGTGCCTTGCCCCTGGCCATGCACTAGAAGTGTCTAGCGCACACCCACAAAGTCTATTATTACACTTATGAAATGGGCAGCTTGGCTGTTTATGTAAGCCAAAATTTAAACTCATAGGAATAAGTACCAAAAAGATATTTGTTTGTGTTATTTTGAATAAAACAGGTCCTCCGCCTGTATCACTGCACTGCTTTTTTAGTTAAGGACATTTGTCCTGCTAGTGGCCACCATGATTTCAGGTTTACAGTAGTGGTTGTCAGGGTTCCACCCCACCTCTCACACACACTCGTTATGGTATGACTGTTTGGAGATGGCACTAAATATGCCTTTAAAAAATTTAATACCACTGTACTGTTCTAGTGGCAGCACGGCTGATGAGATTCAGATGAAGTCTGCAGTACACAGGAGTAGTCACACTACTGGAGAAGCACTCTGCACAGTAGTTCAGTGTTGGAAGCTGACAATAATCTGCTGAAGGCTGGTGACTGTGTTAGGATGGTGAGCAGCTAAGGAGGAACCAGGGAGCAGCCGGCAGGTTGGTCATTTAGCGAGAGGAGAGCGGCTGAGTAGGTGGGCAGGGAAAGTATCATACCAGAGAGAGAGAGAGAGAGAGAGAGAATGAAAAGTAGTGAGTTTGTTCGCTTTGAAAAAAAAAAGTTTTTTACACTTTCCTTTTATCCTCTGTTACACTCCTTCAGACCCCTGATCATCCCTACTGGTCCCTCCTACAGAATCTGCCCCTAGAGTGCCAGGCTTACCCTTACCCTCCTGCCTCACTCCTTCTCCTTGAGTGCCTGCACAACGGGGTCTGTCCTATGGTAGGTGATCCAAGGTGGATCGGTCATCATCTTGGCCTGAGAGGGGTATTTTCCATTTTATCCCCTTAGTCCTCCTTCCTGAGAGTGTCGGCACATAGGACAATGTCCAGTCTCTGCGCGCGCTGACGGATGCCACAGTCAAGTGCCCACAATGTCCTCTCCTCCTGACTCTCAAAGAGCCACCTGTGCACTGATGCCCATGCTTCCACCAGCACTGGTGCATCGGTGTGCAAAACACCCCAGGATCCCACCCTGAAGGAGGTGAGCATCCACTGGAACACTCAATCCTCCTCCTCCTCTGACCCCAGCAACCTGAGTCTATTCCCAAACCAGGTCGCCGGCGTGGTGCGAGGTGTTGTGTCCAGTACCTCAACCCTCAGCACCACCAGGCCAGGTGAAAAAAGACTTTTAAGTGCTCTTTACTCAGTGAAATATTAAAAGAAGCATTCTATTCAGACATGGCAAATGACAAGGTGGATTTTGCGAGGTGTGTGCTTTACTTCTTTTCTGCTTTGGGGAACATGGCAGCGGTTGGCATTGCAAACGTTCAAGGTGAGCAGTTATATCTCATGCCAGTGTGCCAGGAAGCTTGCCTGCAATAGTTGCTAGTCATGTGCTAGACACTTTCAGCACATGGCTAGCAAACCAATCGCTTGCTAGAAAATCAGACCTTATTTCGTAACAAGGGTTAGCCACCCCTTTCTGCAGCGCCTCTGTTCATATCATTGTAGTAGAACTGCTTTGTGCAGAGCATACCTCATGCCCTCCTGTCTCAGTCGCAACACCAGCACAATGAGGACTTGTGAGAACACTGCTGATGCAGTTATCAGACCAAGCAGAAGAGCCTAGCACTGACAGTCTCATCCCTGAATCACAAATCCCAGGAATTTTTGATGTGACTGATGGACTGGGAAATGTAAATAGGTGTTCTTTTGATCAAGATCACTGGTTGTACCATCCAGAGGGTATACTGTAAGGGCTGGCTTCTTTCTGAACACTGTATGTCTGAGAAACGTGTTGGGGGAGCTGGTGAGATTGCGCTCTATCTGATCAAGTGGTCCAGAGTCTGGCTCCCTGCCTGATGCTTCACCTGAATTAGAGGGACCAGGGACTTAAAGAAACTTTCTCTCACAGGCCCCACAAGAATTCTATGGCATAACTCACAGCCAGAATTCCCAGAACCCGCCCATCTGGTGTCAGTTGGGGCCATCACTGGTAGAAATTCTGTGATCTTCCAGTAAGGAAGGGGGCAAAGATAGCCCACAAACCTTCGCTGTGAAGGCCCGCCTCCTTCCTGCACCTCCATTGTGTCTATGGGCAGAGGCACCTGTTACTGTTGCCCTTGACACCAGAGTAAGCTCCTCTGTCTCTGGTTGCAAAATTCCAAAAGGATAAAATCCACCCCTCAACTGTGTTGACTAGCCAAACCACCCTTGACGATGGGCTGGGTTTCTGTTGCTGCCTATATACTGGCAACCAACCTATACAGTCCTTGATGGCATTCCAATACAGTCCTGCTCCTGGACAAGGAGCACTTCCTAGCCAAATAGCATACTGAACAGCTTCATTTTATCTGCCTAATCTGCTGCCCAGTGGCGAAGCCACACACCCTACATGGTCACCATATGCTGGTATGCTGAATTAGCCAACATCCACAGACTGTCTACATCGCTTCCCCAGAAGACACTGGCTTTTGATATGAGCTGCAAAATATCCATCCCTTGGACTCTTGTGGGACAAACCTACTTGAGTGATTAGCCCCAAAGTTTAGTGCTCTGGAGATAATGAAAACATATACATCATTCAGACAGCAGGCAGTTGCCACTCAAAGTAAAAGCCTTTCTACACAACACATCTATTTCTTTGTTGTTAGTGGTCGACAGAACTGCCAGCCTTCTAAGGGTATGGCAGTCTGCTTCACGGCATTACACAAGACCTTGGTCACTTTTTTTTCTTCTTCTCCTTAAACAGTTGCAACAGACCCTAGTTCAGGTAGTTGCTTGTGAGTGGCTGCCCTGGTCCATTCTTGTTCAGTAATCTGGTCACAGTGACTGAAGTTGGAAAACACTTCGAAGAGGTCGATGCGGACAGGATGGAGTTAATATCAAAACTCTCAATGTCCTAAACCTTCTTCAACTGCATCGTCATGCAAGCCTCCATTATAAGAAAGGACAGTAACTTACATAAAATAAGAGGGGTGTTGGAATCTTTTTCTTGGGTTCTTTCCACTCCCTTCCACCTCAGAGGGATACTCTTCCTGTCTGACAAATCCAGTTCTGTTTGGTCATAATTCACCCTAAGACCCTCCTGCTTCCTCCTCTTGACCTTCGCTATTGTCAAGGTTGGAGGTCACCTGAAAATCTGGGTGAGCAGGGTCAATCTGCTCTGGCACACCTGGATGTGCCTGTATAGGCCCCCTGATCTCAAGGGCCTGCTTTGGGTTTGTTTGTTTTACAAAGACTACCTGTAGATCATCAGTATGAAGCATGAAGAATTTGTGTAACTCGGCCTCACCATTGCCGGATGGTACCACAGATGCACCCCATCCCCTTAGCCTGGTGGTTCGCGAGGGGGTGAGTACAGATACAGACATGTTAAATAATGTCAAACAGTACATGGGACCTCATAGAGAGGGCCTCACAGTCCTACAGAAGGTCTTGCATCTCTTAAAACAGACTGGTCTACTATACGTCCTGGTGCCACCAACCACCTATTGCACTATACTTTAGAAGCCACATATGATGTGCTGTATCTTAATAACTTCTACCTCTGCCTAGATACCAATCCTCTGGTATCAAGCCTGGACAGTATTTTACAGAGTAGCAGGTCTGCCGGTTTCCAGTTTCAAAGTAGATCCCTGCTGTAGGGAAATCCACAGGTAATGTCTGTATTTCAACACTTGCTGCCACCCAGATGCTGCACTTCAGCTGTTAGCCATAAAGATTGGGAGGGCACATACATTTCACTCAGAACACTGAATAATTTCTTCTGTATTTTTACTTTATTCCAAGTAGTTCAAATGGGCATATGGGTAATCCTCTATGTTTCAAACAATATTAAGAGCGTTCTCAGGAGAATGCCTTAAAGTCTAAAGTAAAACATAACACATTCTTACAAACATTGTTTAATAATCAGTGTTTTTATATACTCACTGTGCTCCCTTTAAATTTCAAATCTGTGGCACAATTTGGTTTTATTTGCCTGTGGTGGAGGGGAGCATGAGTATAAAAAAATTAAAAACACCATTGATTATTAAAACTATAAATGTTTTTGTTATAGGTTTAATAATGTGAGTACCACAAATTAAAAAGCCAAAAGGGATTTTGAGAACAGTGAATTTTGAACTTTAGTAGAAATGTAGTAGAAATGTGTGTTAAAAATTTTAATGTAAGAAATATATGTATAATGGTATAAACAATAATTGTAAAAAATGTTATGTTTTACTTTAGACTATAAGGCATTCTACTGAGAAAGCCCTTAATGTTGGGTGAAACATAGAGGATTAACCTCTGCCTATTTGAATTATTTTTTTAGTTTTGTTTTTTTAGTTTTGTTGACCGGTAAGTGCACTAGACAAATCCTGCCTATTTTCAGGCACAACCCGGGGAGGGGTGATAGATGAATACCAACAGACCTTGAACCAGATTAAGCTGTTGGTGGTATTTTAGTGAATGCAGGAAATTTGGCCAGGACACTAGGGGAATTCCCTACTGCATTGCTGGCAGTAGGGCGACTCGCTGCTGTGAGTCAGATCACTTGTGGCCAGACTTGGTGGAGGATGGACGCCGTGGAGAATGGAGAGCAGCTGGGCTCTACTATCATGATAAAGCAATCCACTGAGCCCACAGGAGTTTGTATCCAGATAAGGACTTGGAGGATGGTGAGATTTTTGTCTCAACTGCGGATCTGACGATATCTGCTGCACCAGTAAAAATGGGAACCTGTCTACAATGACTGTCACTGAGGTCCGCAGGAGCAGCTGCTGCAGCTTGCAGAGCTAGCACGGAGCAAGAACGCGCCAAAAACAGCTGTTTTCATTACACGCAGAGGATTCATCTGTCACTGCTTTACCTCGCTGTCAGCGATATGAACCTGAGTCTGTGCCTTCAGTTCTCTACAAGGAGCAGTCGAGTGAGTTGTTGCAATCATTTTCTACTTCAGTGCAACCCAAACAGCCTGTTTGTGATATGGTTTTGGCTGGCAGTAGAGAATCTGAAGGATTCAGTGTCAAAAGCCATTATCAGCTGCAGGAGTACTTTGCGGTCTCTCCCGGTTTACCGCAGGTTGCTATGGTAAACCCTAAGGTCCCGGATGTCTGCTTCGAGCACGGAGGTCTGCTTCCACCGGGTATACCACAACACTAACTAAAGAAGTGGATTTGTTTTTGTGCCCTGTTCAAACATCCTCTTCAACCCTACAAACTACAGAGGTAAATGTGCACTTCAGACAGATCCTCTTAACCAGGAGGAGTCTCTGAATTTTCTTTCACAAAACGTCGCAGTTAAACCATGAGAAACTTGGAGATGAAGGAAAGAGAAGAGAGCAGCAGTGATTTTTCTAAAAGGAACTTAGGGCACTAGAAGGGGTTCAAGCAGACTCTTCTCCCAATGATGCAGGGACTGGTTCGGTATCTTCAGTTGCTGTTCTTCCTTACAGCCCCTAACTGATGAAACACGATCCCCCAGCAAGCTTTAAGTAACACTGGATGGACTTTGGACAAAGGGTCTTGGCAACCCACACCTGATTGGGACCCCAAATTGAATTTCTCCCAAAATGAACCAACATGGAAGCCATAGTTATCTATTTCACCTATGACTTCTGGAACTACTAAAGGGGTAAAGGGGTGAGGGGACTTCTGTTTTTGCTCTTACAGGCCACTGTTCCAGTGGACGCTACTATTTTAGGAGCTGGGCAACCTGCTGACACAGTACAGGTAACACTGACACTGAAAACCCCTGATGTCAGAATTATTCTCAAAAATTAAAAAGAAGCAGCACCACATAGAAATGCTGTACGACTGCGATATAAGGGGGTCATGAAGTTAGGCCTGATAGGCTGTATGTAGGTAAATGTTTGTTAAAGATTCTTTGCATTTCTCTCCCAGGGAGGTGTTTTGCTTATAAATATACCTGGAGAAGATAACTTTGATGTGAGCTGCTCAGCCTATGCCCTGGATCTATTCTGGGAGAGATACAACCAGGTGAAATTTTCTCCCACATGGACTCCCTTTTAGTGATCCCCTTAACAAAACCTTTAATTAAATATGTTACAATAATGTTTAGGAATGAGGGAGTTCATGTGGATGATATTTCATATTTGTTGTCTCAAAATGTGAGATCTTAAGTTCTCCTGAAGCTATATTGGATTCAGAGCAGTTTTGGACAGGTGGATGGCGGTTCAAAGTTAAGCTCAGGAAAACTGATACTGGATAGAACATATTCCAAATTCCTTTTGTTAGGACGGGATAGGGGATTTGCTTTTATGCTGGGCAACCCTTGCTTGTTACAAATGTGGTTCCAGAACACATTTATCCAGTTCATGCGATAAGCCTCGATAGATAATTGTGGTGAAATTGGTCATATTGCTTTTCAATGTGCTAATTTCACCAAATGTGACCTCTGTGAGGAGACTGGTCTTGTTTTTTTGAATGTGTTTGGGCCAAGAAAAACAAAGCATCCAGTGGTAGTCCAGATCTTTAATTCAGAAAGCTCAGGACCTAGCTACAGGTGTTGCCAGACAGCCCCTATGTATACAGAAGGAGTACTAATTCCTTCTTCACATCCTTCCCAAGATACATCTGAGGTAAAACCCCTGATACTGCAGTAAGACTTCTCCCATCCTTTCTCCTGTTTCTTATTCGCACAAAAAGAAGGGTCATCTCAGGATTCTTCTATTAATCCACCAGTTCTTCAAGTGAGAAGGTCCTCAGGAACCTTAAACCTCCCTCTTGCCCTCCCCAGTAGAAATGGAAACCAGTAATCCCTATGCATTGTCGGCACAGTGGGGTGATTCAGAAATGGACTGTCAGGAGCCTGACTCTCAACCTGTACAGGGTAGTCCCACTTCTTTTCAGATTCAGGAAGTTTATAAGGGTAAAAAGAATAAGAGAAGGAAACAAGATGGTTGAAATTCAAGTTTCATAACTGACTTGTTTTAAACTAGGTTCATTGAATGTCCACAGTTTATTAAACTTTAGAAGAAGGCAGGTGATTTATGATTATGTCCATAGTAATTCTTGGATATATGCCTATTACAAGAAACCTGGATGTGTACCTTAGACCAGGCCAGGTTTTTCCAAAGAGAATGGTGTTGTGGTCCATCCTATTGGTCCTTTGGACAACAAACAGGGATGGTTTAGGATTTATTTTTAATTCTTATGATTTTTCTTTAATAAAATTAATGGATTTAATCCCGGGTGGTTAATGATCCTAGATGGGGTTTCATGCATCCATGACATGCAGATTTATTAATGTATACTGTTCACAGTTAAAAGCTGAATGGCTTGCACTTTTTCAGATGATAAAACCATTTTATTAACTTCCTTTGAAATCTTTCTGTGTGGAGACTTTAATTGTGAGTTTAAATCCATGGGAAGTAAACCCATGGGTGTTGGGAAAAGATTTACTGTCATTCTAATGCGTTATGTCAACTGATAAAATCATCTGGGCTGGTCAATAGTAGTTGCCATCAGCATGGTTGTCCAAAATTCACTTATAAAAGACACCTCTATACATCCACTATAGATTATATTTTTCTTTCAGATAATCTTCCCTTTAAATTTTACACTTTCCGGTTTCCTTTTCAGATCACATGCTCCTTCAATGTAATTTTTTCCCTCATTCTGTACCAATTATCCAGAAATCACAATGGAAACTTAGTGCACTTTGCTAAATCCTGAAGTATTATTTAATATTCAAGCATTACTTTTGCTAGACTTTCCATCTCTTTTATATGATGACTTGGGGCAATGGTGGAGAGACTCTAAAAAGATTTGCATAGTCTGTTAAAAATCAAGGGAGGTCTAGGGAAAATTTGAAATTTCTTCATTATTTAAAATTGTGTCAGCAGTTATATTATTTAATTTCTGTAGCAAATACCTCAAAAGGTAATTTTTCCTCTCAAATATTAGCTTTAAAAAACAAATTCAGGAGGTACAATATAGTAGAGCTAACACATTACAGGTGCTCTTTCAATATGGTGAAAAAGCAGCCTTATGGTGATCCTTATGAAACCTTTTAAAAATATAAAATAATAACATTAGTAAAACTTTTGAATCAGGAAGGACAACTGGTGCAGGATTCACAAGGCCTTCAAGCTGTTATAAAAACATTCTTACTTTTCTCATATGCAGGGGTGCCTCCCAGCATGGAAGATATGAGGAAGATTTTGAATAAGATAAAACTTCCAGATACACAATTTAATAAATCGCTGTTAATTTACTCCATCACATGTGCAGAAATAGTAACTGCTATTAAATTTCAAAATTAGGTGCTTCACCTGGGATTGATAGACTAACTTCTGAACTATATAAAGCCTTCCTTCTGAATTTTCTGAATGTTTAGAACTTGTATTTAATTTTTTTAGCCTCTGTGGAATTTCCAGTTTGGTTCTGAGGGGTTATTAATTTTCTGTATAAATCTGGGGATAAAGAACTCCTAGAGAATCGAGACCAATTACAATTCTGAATTCTGATTACAAACTTTTGGCTGGAATTTGAATACTAGGCTTAAAACAATTTGCTGCCACTGTACTTTCCTCGCAATACTGTGGACTTCCTAGAAAAATTCACCATGCTCATATGATCATTCGAGATTTGATAGAACATTCTAATCTGTATAAACATTCTGGATGTATTATTTCAGTAGCCCAAATGAAGGCTTCTCGATCGGGTTTATCACCGTTTCTATTTCTGAGTTTAAAACAGTATGGGGTTCCAGAAGTCTTTTAAATTGGGTAAAATCACTTTATAATAATGCTATTATTCACCCAATCATACAGACAGAAATTGGGGATGGGTTTCATGTTCCACGGGTGCACCAAGGATGCTCCTTAAGCCTCTATTATATGCTTTTATAATAGATACATTAATTCAATCACTTTTGCAATATCCACTATGGAATGGGGTCTTAGGACCTCCCATATTGGAGGAATTACATGTGCAGGATTATGTTGATGATCTGTGTGTTTTTTTCCAATTATAAACAAGTGCCAATATTTTTGGATTTTATGAATTCTTATTCTTTTGTTTCCAATTCAAAATTAATTTAAAAAAAGCCAAGGTTTGTTTATTGGGGTTGGCAATCTGTCAGCAATTATTATCCAGGGACTTCGATCTCATCGGACCCTATAAAAATTTTAGGACTATTATATGGGCTCCAGAATCTTCCAGAGTTGAATTGGGAAAATGCACTAACTTCTATAGATGGGAAAATTCAAATCTGAAACACTGAAATTGTCAAAATTAAAATGTACACAAGTAATTAAACAATTTTTAATTCCAGGTTTATTATACACGGCAATAATATTTCCATTACCAATAAGATTAGAAACAAGGATTTACAGTTTATTTTCCAGATGATATGGGGTAAATAGACTCAACCCAATAAAAGGCAATATACATATTTTGCAAAAGAAAAGGGGGATTAGGATGGTGGATCCAGTTATTTTTTTTCATACATTATTTATAACACAAAATATAAGGGTTGGGTTGTTGCCAACTACATCAAGATATGGGATATTAATAAAACAGGTGTGGTTCATTATTACTCTGTTTGGCTTACAAGCCCTCCTAAACCTCTTTCAAAATTATTAATACCACAATATTTTTGCCAATTGCAAAGAAGCTCTTTAAGTGGGGTTTACTTGGCCCAGGTAGTAAAGGACATTATACAATGGCAAGAAAGAATCCTGGTTTCTGATTGGTCAGTTATTATCACAGGAGGGATGTTATCCTGGCATAACATCCCTGCTGATTGTTTGATGATTTCGATCCCACCACCTCCATGATGATCTCCTCTTTCTTAAGAAACAAAATATGTTTACACACTAACAAAAACATTCTTTAAAATATTTTTTATTATAAAACAACAAGCCATTGGATAATTGAATAATGCCTCAGGTGGGAGTTATGCTGGGATAATATCCTTCTCGGTAGTTAGACGCCTCGCCGTGGCCTCGGCCCAACCACCCGAGGGATGTTATCCCAGCATAACTCCCACCCTGTCAGGCATTATTCCTTTAGTAAAGGACCACAGTTATATAACACAGTAATGTTGTTATTATATCCGAGTGAACCAGCCTTTAAAACTGTCCTTCAATTCGAACTGTGGAAGTGTTTCAGAGATTAAATAATCCTAGAGTGCCAGACTACATGTGGAAAATTTAATGGCTCACAGTTTATGGAAGGATTGGGGTTTGGGGCAACGCTAAGCATAAAGTCTTAAATGAAAGAACTTGCCCCTTTTTAGAGTGTGTGGCTCAGGAGGAAACAGTGGAGCATTTTTCATTTTTTTTGTAATATGCCAGGTCTCTTTGGAAATTCCTAGCCTTCAAATGGAAAATGAGATGGTTGTTGTATTTGGATTATGATACACTGGTTTTGGGTCATTCTCCAGTTAGGAAGACTTATAATTTAGAGACTTTGTACATTTTTTGCTGCTGTTTAATATATTATTTATGGCAGGCCAGGTACCAATGGGTTTTGTATCAAAATGGATGCCCTTTGATACAGTAGGATTATTGATTCAAGGGGCCATGGAAAGAGTTTTCCTTAAAGATTTAGGGTTTTCAACCACTAGGAAGGTGATGAATTGGTGGAGAGATTCACAAGGTTTATAAAATATAAATAGTAAAGGATAGTATTAATTATATTATTTTTAAGGGAGAGATGGGTTATAAGGGAAGAATTATGCTCTTATTTGTTTGTATGTTTATAATATTTATTTGACTACATTATTTGGATTTTGTTATGTCTTCTGTATGTTTCTATTTTTTCTTTTTTCCCAGGTTAAGTGTGTGTAATGTAATTTTACTGCAAACATTTGTTTTGATGTTATATTAATAAAAATTCCCCTACTCTTTTCAGTAAGCACCATGGGATCTTTAACATCCACCTGAACTACCACCAATCCAGGCAGATGGGACCTCGATTTAATGTCTCATCCGAAAGATGGCACCTCAGAAGTGCAGCACCCTCTCATGCTGCACTGCAGTGTCAGTACTGGGATATTAACCCAAGTGCCAGATGTGGAACTGAACCCACAGCCCTCTGATCTCCCAGCCTCAGAGGTGATTGTGCTACCTACTGAGCCACTGACACTGACAACTACTTGGAATAAAAATACTGACACTGTAGTGCAGCATGAGAGGGTGCTGCACTTTGAGGTGCCGCCTTTCAGATGAGACGTTAAAAAACTGAGGTCCCATCTGCCTGGATTGGTGGCAGTTCAGGTGGATGCTAAAGATCCCATGGCACTTATCAAAGAGTAGGGGAATTTCCCAGTGTCCTGGCCAAATTTCCTCATTCAGTAAAACACCACCAACAGCTTAATCTGTTTCAAGGTCAGTTGGCATTCATCTGTATCCCCTCCTCGGTCGTGTCCTGAAAATAGGCAGGATTTATTTAGTGCATTTACCCGTCAACAAAAGATAAATAAATAAAGTGAAAATACAGAAGAAAGTATTCAGTGTTTTGAGAGAAGTTTATGCCCCCACCTTTTCTGAGTTTCCAGGTTCACAGCTGGGTGCCCTGACCCTCTAGGCTCTACTTCTTCCCCTTATATTCTGAGAAATCACTCCCAGAACAAAGTGCAACTGCCCAAATGGCCATTACTGGCTAAGCAGGAATGTACTATAAGTACCAGACCTAGAGGAAGGAAACAATACCTCCTATCATAAAATCAATAGACACACAGCAACCTGCACTACCGATAAGAGCGGCAAATGCTCAGTGTATATGCATTGACATCACGGAAACATGCAAGACATCGATGGACAAGCACATGTGATCAGTACATTTGTGTAAGCCCACCCAGAATGTCAGGCACAGTGCAAAGCACTGCAACAGCCAGGAGTATATATTACTTCTATGGGGAATACATACTAGCACTGCTACTGTAGCATGGAGAAATGGCTGCTACAACCCAGACCTTGCAGACCAAATAATAAAGGCACGGAGAGAAAAAGAAAAGAGCCAGAGATATAAAATAAAAGAAAAGTGCCCCCATCATAAACACACACAGTCAGAAGTCCAACTCTGCAAAGAAACATAGAAACATAGACATTGACAGCAAATAAGGACTGCATGGCCCATCCTGTCTGCCCATTTGCCTACCTATTTCAAAACCACAGATCCTAGTTGATCTGTAGCTCATCCTTTCTTTCCTGTCTCCAGGGTACCCTTATGTCTATCCCATGCATTCCTGAATTCCCTAACTGTATTTGCCCCCACCACCTCCATAGGAGGTCATTCCAAGCATTCACTACTCTCTCAGTGAAAACTATTTCTAGCGCCCAGCCCGTCAGTGCAGCAGTTGGATTTCTGCTTGTGACACTGGCGACCTGGGTTCAGGAACAGACCTGGTGCATCAGAGGGCTGGCCGGGGAGAAGGATGGAGTGTCCTGAGGACTGCTCTCCTTCTCCGAGGGAGGGAGGGAAGAGTGTCTGGCATCTTGATGGACCCCCGGTGGAGGCCAGGGTATCACAGCAACTGGTGCAAGCATTATCTGGGGTGGGGCGGACGTTGATATCACTGCACATCCCCGCCTCAGGGCAGCAAAACCAACAAACAATGCTGCTCCCAGCATGACGGTCCATTCTGTTCTGCTGCCCACTGCCTCCAGCCCACCGAGGGGTCCCGGCTCATGGCCCCGACCAGGGAGTAATCCAGGAGCTTACCCAGATGTCCATTAGGGAGGAAGCCCCTTGATGGCTCCTGCCTGGGGTAAGCCTGGGCATGGGGATGGCAGATGGATGGGCTTGATGAGAGGGAGGCCGACTTCAAAAAAAAAAAAAAAGAAAAGTACTTCCTCACCTTGCCCCTGAATGCCCACCCAACTTCATCTTGTGCCCACTTGTTCTTGCACATCTTCTTTTTGAAAGATGCTACCTCTTGTACCTTTTTATACCTCTGAGGTACTTGAACGCTCCTATCATTTCACCCTCTCCTCCGGAATACATATTGAGTTCCCCTAGCCTCTCCTCATAGGACTTTTCATGCAGATCCTGGACCATGTTTGTAGTCCTGTTCTGACTTTCTCCATTCTACGTCATTCTGGAGATTCAAAGGATGCAGAACACCAGGGACAACTGACTGAAGAAGCCAAACTAATAAGCTCCCTGTTTAAACACAGATTATCTTTCTCCTGCCTAATAACCTAATAAAGGCAAAAAAATAACAAGCATCTATAACTAGGGAGGGCATTACCATCCTCAGCAGATGCTAAAAGGAGGGAAGATTACAATTACAATCCACCTTTACCTATCTGACTAGGGCCCCACAAAATAGAAGGAACTTCTTTACTTACCTGAGGGACCAGACTAGGCAAAAAAAATGTAGACCTACCATACAAAAATACCCAATAATGGCAAGTGTCCCCATTCAGACTTTGTAGGCCCTGAATCGGAGTTAGCTAGCAGGTCATTCAACTTGAAAGCATCAGCTTAACAGGCATGATTTCAATTTAGGGGTGCTCCCTGTCACCAGGTAGCTTCAGCCTGCCTTACAGTCACACAAACTCTTCAAAACGACAAACAGCTGAAATACAGAAATCTTTCAGAGAGCTCTAACTATGCTGCCTACCTCAGTGGTACAGCTGAAACTCAGGTAACTGCTGCACTCTGAATGTTCATGTCTCTGGATTTTATGTTGAAGGTCACAGCTTTGGAGATATAACACTACCCCAGTGGGGGAGAACATTACCAAAATGTACTATTAACTACCTTCCCACTGACAACATGGAGCGATACAGATATTACTATCTATTATAGCATGTGTAAAAATAAACCAAGCATCCTGACCTGACTGGCTAAAAGGAAAGTACAAGAGTATAATGATCTGGCCATAATTACATTCCTGTACTTCTGTAGCCTCTGCACTAGTTAAACTGCAATATCAGTGTGCGTGACACTGCAACTGAGTGTCAGCAATGACAGTATGAGACCGTCGCTGTCCCACTTCTGCAATTTTGTTCCCAACTACAAATCAAAGTACTGTAAAATCACCAGACATAAACACACAATTCCCACTGTTACAAAACAAAGCAGAGCCAGCAGGTGACATGCACAGTTTTAAAGCTGCGGTGCTATCCCTAACGTCAGTCTCTCACGCTGCTGTCTATATACTGCTCTGAAACTGCAAACCAGCTTCTGAATTTACAAGCCTACTAAAGAGAACACCTCCAGTGCTAAAATAAGATGGCATCAATGCCTAAGAAATAAAGAAATATTCATAGAAAACCAATAAAATATTAGTTTTCCTTCCCTGAACAGCTATGGCCATGCTGTTCAATCTGAAACTGTTGTCCTGCAAGGACTTTCTTTTTGGTATCCATAAGAAAATAACTTCAAACAGTATTTTGCAGCTTAGAACCATAACCTACTTTTTGTTTTTAGATTTTTAGGTAAGGGAAGCACGTTATAAGTGCAATAAGACACTTCAGGGAGCTGTAATTATGGTGAATAACTGCACTTTGCTCTTGTGTATTTAAAGACACTGTGTACAATTCTTGTGCCAAACAAAACCCTTGAGTCATGCAATTATTTCCCATAATTACACACCCTGGCTTGCCTTATTGCATACATATTACTCTTTCAACAGGCTTGAAGTAACAAAAAGGAAAAGACAAAGGGGGTAACAAAATGTCAATTGTAAACCACTTTAGAGGGTGCAATCTGAAAAAGTTTAAATAATTTAAGGTAGAATACCTTGAAAAGTATTGACATAATTCTGCCTAAAATAAGACAGGCTGAAGTCTGTCCAGCCTCTTTAAAAAATGGAATTGGCATCTGCAAACAACATCATTGGCTTTATATTTCTCTGAACATACAGCCTGTCAATGTATTAAATTATTGAAAGAACAAAAGACAAGAAGGACGGATTTTTGAACGTCAAGAATCACGCAAGCCAGAGTATGCCGAACATATGGCTCATGGGGCTTGTGGCCTTCTCTAGCCAACAATCGGGAATTTCTATCCCTTGTGCCACTCTTCACACCTTAGATCATATTTTTGTGGTCTGCGTCAGGCCACTCCTGGGGGCCTATGTTACGGAGTTTGCACCAGATATGTGGCTAGTAGCATAAAGTTACACAAATAGGCTGAACGCCTAAAGTGAACACTGCAGCACTCAACCAATACAGTTTAAGACTTTCAAATAAATAAACAAAGAATGGTCTTACCTCAGCTCTGAGGAAGGCATTGCCAAAACGTCAGCTGATCCTGTGCATCATCACGCACGGGGTGTCTGCCTGGCTGCAAGTCAAAGTTTGTGCTTCAGTGAACACCATGATGGTGTCTACAGTGTTTTATTTTAAACTACTGAAGTAAGCCTGTGGCCTCTTCACTCCACCAGCTATGGGAATGAAAGTTGCAAATACTTTAATGAAGTTACTGAAATGGTGAGGCCATTCTTTGTTCATTTATTTGAGAGTCTTCAACTGTACTGATGAGTGCTGCAATATTTTGTGCATTCAGCCCTTTCTGTATAACATTCTAGTCTCCGTGACTGCAAGCACCAGACTGTGAAGACTCACTATGAATGAGATGAGCCCTCACTATTGTCAAAGTGCAAGCTGCCATAAATCATGGAAGCCATCACAACTGCACCAGAGATTAGAAAATCGGGCACAGTTGCGGCAAAGGGGTTAGGCGACCACCAAAACCTCAGTACCACGGTGCAGGGTTTCTGCAAGCCTTGTGTCAACTTTGAAAATCCATCCCAGGAGATTTTAACACGTGAGATGGTGCCTCACCAAACACACAAAACGTTTTAAAAGGTCTTAAACTAAGAAGAGTAGGATATCTCAAAAGGAGACACAATAGCTCCATTTTCTCATTAAGGTCATGTGGCTCTTAGCCTTGCAATCAGAAGATCCAGCGGAATTTACTTTGCAACAGGTGTTGAAGGTTGCTGCTGCTATGTGAAGAGGAGGGCCTCTCCACCAATTCAGTTCATGTAAAAAATAAAACACAAAAAAAAGACCGTCTGGGTTATTGTGATATTCTTTAGCACAGTGAACAGCTACAGATTTAGGGTTACCTCTCACAATGTTCCTAACACGTTCTTGTATTCTGACCCTTAGCTGTCTCTCTCACTGTTCTTCCTATACATATTTTCTGCAAGGACTATAAGCGATTAGTGATCCGTTGGTTAACTGGATTTGAAGGGTTTACACTACAAAGTATTACAGATATTACATCCACTAAAAATGAAAAACCCACCAGTTTTGCACCCAGCCAAGCAGTGTTATTTGATATATTCTGAGATCTGCTGTCATGTAATGTGTGGCAGCAAATTAAAATATTTTCTCCAATTGTGACGTTGTAGAATAAGCAGTGACATTTGATGATGCTGCCAATTTTAGAGCCACGCTTTCTGAAGTCTGTAACTAATGTGATGGGTTGTGATTATTCCAGGTTTCTAGCCTTTGGATACAGCAAAGTTTCCCTATCCAGTTCCTGTGCTCTGTTGTAAGAATTTGTCAAGATTTCTTCCCAATAGTTCCCTAGCCACAGTATGGGACAAAGTGGCGACAGTTTGGTCAGTGTGAAATGATTATTTCCCATCCTACAATAACATACGAACATACTGAAATGTCAGCAGAAACAGGGCTCATGGTCTATTGAGTCCGCTTGATTGTGCAGTTAGCCCTCAACTTGAACTGCTTTTTAGCTCATTAGATCCCACCATCCATAGATGGGCCTCATCATTTATGCCACTTTAGTGAACTTTGTGTCTTTCCATACATATGCTGCAGCTGATGGAGAAGGTACATCCTAGGCATTTGGGGATGGGACGCTAAGGGAACTGGAACCTTCAGCTGCCGTGGTGGGCAAGCTGGGTTTCATAAGTCTGAGTGGTAGACATAATTTTCCCATTTTTTCAGCTTGCTCCCATGAGAGCATGTAACGAGCTGTTACAAGGTGCCAGCATACCAGACATGCCAATGTCCGCATACTCTTTCCACCTGCATCTGCTTGTCTTCAGCTGCACACCCACCCATGGTCTACTCACTGGCTGTAGTGCGGCAAGATACACTGCTCTCCTTGTTGAATGAGGAGAGGATCTCATGGGATGCTCAGACCTCCACTATCCCAGCTTTCCAACAGAATGAGCTTGAGGGATGAATCTGGGCCATCAGTATTGCAAGTGACAGCTCTGCTACTACCCGTAGCAATACCTTCCCAGTGATGTTTTATTCAGAAACAGGTGCACAATGATCCTGCAGTCTTCCTGATGCAATCATGGCTCTGTAGATAGCCCAAGCATTCAAAGTCAGGATTTAATTTGCTTCTTGTAGAAAACCTGGGTGCATCCTAAAGGGAAGGAAATGTTGCCAGCGCTACTAAAATTGTAAAAGCCCATGAAAAGATATGTCAAAGGAGGTAGTAGACTTTACTGTATGGTGTCATGAATCCTGAGATATAAATATCTAAATTGCCTGTAAATTAAAAAAGACAGCAGCCATTTCACTGAATCTTGAAACAGAAAGTAGTGTGTTGTTGCCACTGTATCACTCACTGGTGAGACCCACCTGAGTACTGTGTCCGGTTTTGGAGACCACACCTCACAAAGGACACAGACAGGTGGCATAGAGAGCTGAGACACTGAAATGCACCTTGCTTATCCCATGTGGCAAGAGGTTATAATGCTGAGAGACAAATGTAGAGCAGTCAAAAATGCACATGAGAAATGGCAAGCCAATGGTAGCACTCTGGAAATCAGCCAGTGCTACCATGGCTAAACACAACATATTGGAATGAGTGTGCCCACGCACCCCACCATCGCGGGGGCTTGCCCCACTGCACCACCCAAATAAAATAAACTCCACGGGGTGGCAACTAGGGATGAGAAGGAATAGACTGGGGGCAAAGGTGCGGGTGGGGAGAACAAATGAAAAGTCAAACTCAGGAGGGGAGGGAGAAAAAATATAAGAAAAGATGGGAGACCAGGAATAGAACCCTGGTCTCCAGGATGTTGCACTGCCCTAGTTGCTCATGGCTGTATCGTCTGCACCAAGGCAGCAGCTGAGGAAGGCACCACACAGCTACCTAATTTTACGTTGAATGCTGCACAGATTATAACGGTGCTACAATCTGTGCAACATATTCTCCAAGTACTCTCCACCCCAGTGACTCATGTTCAGGAACTAGTTTTGGTTGTGGGATGTCAGTCAATGGGGGCTAGGAAAGGATCAAGTGGCTGCCTGACTGCTCTCCTCTACCGGACTGGGGCGGTGAACCATCCTGGCTCTTGGCTGCCACCAGGTGGGAGGCTGGTGCTAGCACCAATGCTTGGGTGGCCGATGAAAAGTCAGGTTGGTAAAATGGGGCTGGCAGTTATGAAGCATATGCATGCCTCCACATGCATGTAACATCCATGTTTGCCATAGCCTTGGGAGGGAGAAAACTTAGGTGGAAAATGGAGGGAGACCAGGCTTCATGAAGCCCTGCCCGAGGTGCCATGGCCCACCCTGCTGCTCAAAGGAAGGGGCAGCTGGAGACAGACAGAGGTAGCAGGCTGGCCAACAGCACCTGGGGACAGGGCTAGACAAAGCCACCAGTCTACCAGGAGCACAAAATACCTTTATGTGCAAAAGAAAGGAAAGGACATAGGGTGGAGGCAGAAGACGAGGATAGTTAAAATTGTGCAGGGTTTGCATGAGAAGCCCTATGAGGAGAGACTGAGGATCTCAACATGTGCACCCTGAAAGAAAGAGGAGAGAATAGGATAGATGACATAATACAGACCTACAAGTACCGTATAGGGTAAGCAGGATGCGGGGGTGGGGTCTCTTTTAAATAAGAAAGTGCACCAGGACCAGGATTCATGCAATAAAGCTGAATGAGGGATGTTTAAGTTAAATGTGAGGAAATATTTCTTCACTGAAAGGTGGTAGACTCCTGTAGCAGACTGCCAGCAGAAGTAGTGGAGGATAAAACAGTAGGGGCTTCAAGCATGAGTGGGATAGGCACAGTGGTATATTAGAAAAGAGGCAGGAGTAGGGAGGGTCACCAGCAACCAGATGGGGTCTGAGGAGGTAGATTAGGCAGAGAACATCGGGCAGACAGAGTGGGCCAAGTGGTCCTTTTCTGCTGACAAATTCTATGTTGCTGAGGAGAAGCTGTAACTACAGCTTGCCCTCAGTAGTATCACTTTCTGTTTCAAGATGCCATGAAATGGCTGTTGCCTTGATTTAATTTACAGAACATTTAGATATTTATATCTCAGGACTCTGACACCTACAGGTAAACCCAATGCCTTGTTTGCAAGATCGCTTCATGGGCTTTCACAATTTTTTTAGGTTAAGATAAATAACAGAGACCTCTGCTATCATCTAAAGAAGATTTGAGATGAAAGATCAAATTTATCGTCATGACCTGGGGTCCAGGAATCACCTCAATATCTACACTATTTGTGTCTATTAACTTACGCTTCCTTATGGTAGCACATTTTGAATATAAACCCGAAGAGGGTCCAGATTTTGTCAAATTTTTTCTTTGATCATTCTTTATATACCAAATCTGTTCCAGTTTAGAGACATCCACCATCAAATGTATCCATGTTTCAAAACTGGTGGGCGTTATTTAAGCAATATGCATTTTTCACTATTATAGAAGCTAGTGTGATAAATTTTGATTGGTAGAAGTCCACATAGTCCTTTATCAGGTGTATGCCAAGTAATGTAATAAGAAGATTTAATATTAATGCTTTATTGATTACTGTAGACAGGACCTTACATATTTTGCTCCAGAAATTTGTCAAGTATGGGCAAGAGTGTATCAGGTGAATAAGTATTTCAGTTGTACATGTGCACCTAGGACACTTATCCAAGATTGTATTATTGAATTGTTGTAATTGTGAAGGAGTGTAATACGTAGGTAACTGGTATTCATTTGTATTTGTTGTAGCTTTGAGGATTGTATATTAATTGTGTATGAATCAATTATATTTTGTCATAATTTATCCAACATTTAATCCCCATGTCACTTTCCCTTTAATTTATATTTTCTTTACATTATTCTTCCTTTCATTCATAATTGTCTGTATAATGCAGAAATTAACTTTCTGCCATCTCTATTATTCTGCAATATCTTTATTATTGTTGAGTCTTCAGTTATTTTGAATAGAGATCTATTTCTATTATCACAACTTTTAATTTCCATATATTGAAATTTTTGATCTAAAGGAAGATTAAACTGTTGGTATAATTTTTCAAAAGGCTTGATGTTTTCTCATTAAATATCATACTTAGATTAATAATTCCCTTCTCTTGCCAAACCCTGAAACTACTGCCTATAGTAGAGGGAACAAAATTATAGTTTTATAAACTGGGGTGAATTCGTTATCCATTTATGTTCCCCATCATTGCTTAGGCTTTAATCCAGCAAATATATGTGGTTTCGGTTGTAATGCACATTTGTTCATTTTTCAATTTATGGAAATATGCTGAGAATAAAAGGTTCATGACAGAAGAGTAAGGTTGTGCCTGAGCTTTAATTTATGTTGAAGTGGGTATATGTTCTTCTGCCCTTAGCCAGTGCCAAACTTGGAGTAATCTGTGTAGTCAGATAATATATATATAAAGTCTGGGAGAGCCTGTCCTCCTTATCCTTTGGGAGTGTAAGTGTGGCCTAGGCTCTCCTAGGTTTAGATTATTTCCAGAAATTTTCTTATGATTAAATTTAATGTAGTGAAAAACCTGTGGAATCGAGACTGCTAGCATTTGAAAAGAAACAAAATCTTGGGTATAATTTTTATCTTTCCAATATTAATTTTTCTAATTAAAGTTAATAGCAGAGATTGCCATCTCTTTAAATCATCTTGTATTTCTAGCAATAATTTTGCAAAATTTGCTTCATAGAGATCCTGCACATCTGGCATTAGATTAACATCTACTGTAAATAACCTGTGTTGAGGTCTGTAATGCACGAATATTGCGCTGGAATTTTAATAGTAAAGTTTGTAATGGTCTACAATTTGAGTGACACCGTAACGCTTTCCAAATTCCTTCCCATTTAACTACAAATACCTCCTGCTGTGTACCAGTATCACTGAGTGTTGTCTTGCAGGCACAAAGCAAAATAAGTTTCTATGCAACCTGCAATGCATACTTAAATC
The DNA here is from genome assembly GCA_016271365.2 of Neoceratodus forsteri. NCBI lineage: Eukaryota > Metazoa > Chordata > Ceratodontiformes > Ceratodontidae > Neoceratodus > Neoceratodus forsteri. The sequence continues at coordinate 426,256,629 of CM057459.1, read as the reverse complement.
AATTGCAGACTGTTTCAAAGAAGAACAGGGAAGTTAGCACTAAGAGCCTGACCAAAACCCACGTAGGAAACTGCTCTCCATCATGAAAAGTGGTTCACTATAGAGATAAGACATTAGTTTTTGACAGAAACACGCAATTATTCTCCTGATTAGTGTGCTCAGCTTATCTGTGATCCTCTACTAAAACTTACAATATTTTATTCGTCATGGGGGCACCTAACAGCAGCAATTTCTATCAGCACTCTAAAGAATGGTATAAGACACCAAAGTCCCAACAAAGGATTTATTCTTTTAGTGCAGTTTAAACAACGCTTTTTTTTTCACAAAATGCAGTTTAAGCACTAATGTTTTGGAGTAGTCTTACCTGTACCAACCAAACTACCAACAGAATTTTATGGTATCACATTGGATTTGTTCTGATTTCATTGTGATGCCGTTGACCTGCTGTCCTACCACTGCACTAAGAACAAGATTTAGCAAGAGCCAATAGGGTTGTGACGAGCTACCAAATGTCCAAAGTTACACATGTGCGAGAAATTATACAATGCCCAGGTGTAACTTGCCCATTTTCTGGAGTTGTTGCACCAAATTTTCAACATGGCCTTTTGGGACCCCTCCTCATGAAAAGTACCAGTGTCATTTTGTTCACTTGTCCGAAGGTGATTTTGCAGAGCGAACGTGCTATTCTGTGCCACAGATGCGAAAACACATTTTGGGCAGGTTGTGGAAAATGACAGCTGTATTTGTTTTGAAGGAGGTGTGCAAAATGGCAATGTTGAGAAAATGTGGAGTGAAAATATAAAAAATTGGTGCAGTTAGGGCGTCGTGAAGCTGCATAATGCACACTCGTAACATAGTCATTTTTAGGAACTTTTCACCAGATTTGCAACATGAGTTTTGGGACCCCACCTCATGAACAGTGGCACTGTCATTTTCATGAATCAGTCCCAAAAGGTGATTCCACACAGCGACCGTGAAATCACCTTTCGAGACTGAGTAACAAAATGACAGTGACAGTTTTCATGAGGTGGGATGCCAAGAACCCCATGTTGAAAATTTGAGGAAAATATTCCAAAATGGCTGATTTATCAGCATAAGTCAAAAACTCTTTGAATGGCATTATAGCACACTTACCTTTGATTCTTCAGTTTGAAGTTTGGCATTGAAGAGTGCAGACATGTCCCAGTCCAGAAAAATAGACAGTGCCAACCTCCGGAGGTAAGTATGGGGTAAGGGTGTGTGGGAGGTGGGTGCTCAGTGGGAGGATGGGGATGGGGAGGGGACTGGAGCAACGACAAGGGACCGTTTTCTTTTTACAGAAAAAAAAAACATTTGGGCACACCGGGTGGGCTCCCAGTGTGCCACATGACTGGGGGTTGTACATTATTCCGACATGGGGGATTGGGCACCCTGATGTCAGCGGGGGAGCAATGATGAGGATCAATTTCTTTTTACAGAAAAAAAAAGAAACATTTGGGCACACTGAGGTGGGCTCCCAGTGTGCCACATGAATGGGGGGGTTGTACATTATGCTGACACTGGGATTGGGCACCCCAATGTTGGTGGGGGGTGGGGCAAAGAAAAACAGGCACACTGGGGTGGGCTCCCAGTGTGCTACATGAGTGGGGTGCACATAATGCTGACATGGGGATTTGCCCCCGATGTTGGTGGGTAAAATGAAAATCTTTGGGCACACTGGGAATTTGGGCTCCCCATTGTACGAATTAGTTGGGTGGGGGCCACAGGAATACCACAGGCTGGCGGCAACAATGCAGCCTAGCGTACTGCATGGCACTCCGCGCATGTGCAGTGCAGTGAATGACGGTGTGCCATTCACAACATGACGGTGCCAGCAGAACTGCGCATGCATGTGAGTCATGCATGTGCATTTCATCACCAGAATGCAGAAGTAACAGCTGAAATAGTGCAGCTGTTATTCCATAGTGGCTTGATCGTGGCAGAGGGTTCCAGTCTCATTGACATTTGGAAGGATACTTCAAATGTCCAATGGAAGGTCTTAACGATCGGCTGTTTTAGAGCTACAGTCCAATCTCAATAGGGCTGTAGGCTCTGCCCACAGCCCTAAAAATGGAAATGTAAACTATCCACTTTAATACCAGGATACCACTGGCTTGTACCACTGCACATTTTGTATCCCACCCATGTTGCCACTGTGATGCATTTGTCATTACAGCTGTATAGGACATTTTGGTGGTCAGTTACATTTAAAGAAACTGACAGAGTCATGTTGGAACAAGCATAGTTAGTAAGGTCAGCTTTCCATAGCAAGCTGCTAATCCCTTTAAGTTTCTTTGGCCTCCTGTACTCTGAAATGTAGCCAGCAAGCCTCAGAAGTACAGCAGCAGTGGAAAGGAATAGGTGAAAAACTAACTTTCCTTCTGTTTTTATTCTAACATATTTCAGTGCACCAGTAAACTTATCCCATATTTGGTTGTCTCAATAAAGCAACACCTTATAGAACTGAACTTAATAACCAATCCATGTATACAAAAGTGATTACCTTATGTAAGCAATAAAGCACAACAGGGTGTGTGATAATGGGACAATACTCACGTGTCTCTCGAGGTTGTTGTTGCACAAGGTGCTTACACTAGGTGCCTTAAACACCCAAGACAAAAGGGTCATCATTAATCAAAATCACACATCCTGGGGTGTTTTACTGCACTTATAACATGTAAAACATCACAACTAATTTTTTCACATTATATAGTAAGAAATTGCCTGGATGGGCAGCCATGAGTAAAAGTAACAAAAAAAAGAAAGTTACTGTCCTGCACCGCTGGCTCCCTTGATCAGGTGGCTCCCTTGATGTCCCCTAACACTTCTGTTGTTCCCATGATGGGTGGGAGCTTTATTTTTTCTTTTTCTTTTTTAACTTTAAAAGGATCATCAGTGATAGTGGTGCAATTTCTGCAAGAGACCCTGTGGTGGCAAAAGTGAGTGGGAGTTTAACGATAATTTAGTTTCCAGTTGCAGAGATGACTGCTGTGGCATCTGCACTTAGTAGTGTACTGATACATTAGGTACAAAGATTACCAGCCTGAAGAAGTCCAGGCATGTAATTATGAGCACATAATTACATGGCTGAACTGGTGATCTGAACAATCAGAACACTTGATTGCTCTTACACTTGTTATAAATAGTTTTAACTGTAATCCAAATAGAATCATGGATGCAAGATATAATAAGGAAAAACTGACACATCAGATAGTTCTTGCATGTGTGACCAGAAGTAAAAACATTAGACAAAATGACTTAGTATTTTAAATTTTACGTACTTGCCCCGTATCACTAACTGAGCATTTACTTAATGCTACAAACTACAATGTACTTTTTAGAGTAGGATCTCATTTACTGAACTGTATTGAAAATAAGACAGAAAATGTGGGTAATTAAGCTTTTCTACTTAAAGCTTGTAATTGTAAAAAAATGTCAACAAATTGCACATTACTGCCTTTTGTTTCTTTTTATGGCTATCTGTGTTAATATTATTGTGCACAAACTATAAAAATTTGGGAAGCAGTATAGCGAGTGGTTTAAGGCTCTGAGCTACAAATCTAGTAACATCTAGCAGACTAAATGTGGGTTTGAATCCCACAGCCTCTACTTGCATATTGTATGACCCTGAGCAAGTCATTTAACTTCCCTGTGCTCCCAGGTCGTACCTGTAAAAAGCCTTTAGCTTAGTGTGCTACTCCTGGCTAAACAAATAAAAAAAATGTAATGTTTTAATTAATTATTTTTTAAGCTGCTGTTATGTCTTATCAAGGAATGATAGTGACGTTTACTACTATGTAAATATTTAAGATATCTGCACATTTGAATTATTGTGGGTACTTATTTATTTAAAATGTTGACAGCTTGGACAGCCCTATGAGATATGACACTGCATGATTGGTTTCACGGTATTTAAATAGTTTTAATGGACCCTGCCAACCCCTAGAATACTGGTGTTGTCAAACCAAAACAACATCCCATTCAGTTAAATAGAGTGCTTCTGCAATGTGAACACTAACAGAATTACCTGTCTTTTAAAAAAGTTGCACAAAAATACATACTGTAGTCTGTTTAAAATATTGTTAACCCACATGCTTTATTACATATTTGCTCTGGGATGTGTTCTCTAATAACCTTGGACTATTCTTGTCTCTAGCTGTAGTACAGCAGTATAGCGAGTGGTTTTAAGTCTCTGAGCTGCAAATCTGGAGACCTGGGTTTGAATCCCACAACCCCACTTGCATCCTGTGTGATCCTGAGCAAGTCACTTAACTTCCCTGTGCTCCCCAAGTCGCACCTGTAAACAAGTTTTCAGCTTAGTGTGCTACTCCTGGTTAAACAACTGGAAACAACAAAAAACCTCTGTTATCAGAAATTATGGAAAGCACGATTCTCACATTTGTGATGGTAAATGATGGGTTTTGAGCACACTGGTTTCTTTAGATGTTGGCAACTTTGTATATACTATTATAAGTTTGTTGTTCCAAGTCTAATTAGAAACATGCCTTTATCAGTAACATGTGCATGTACTCACTTATTTCTGACAAACTGACTTCTTTGGCCATTGTGCAGATATGATCTTTCTTGGTACTACAGTACTGTAATGCAATGGATGGCTCAGTTTTATTTCCTGGCTCCCCAAATCAGTCACTTTCAGAAGGCCTACCTGTAAGATAAACATGCAGATTTGTTCAGTACTCTGTGCTACAGTATTTATTCCTGTATGACCAAGGGAAAGCCACAATATATCATGACATCTGTAATTCACAACAAAATCAAGAAACAGCACCAAAGGACTATATCTGTATAAACGTGTTGCTTTGAGTGTGCACCTGTGCCCTCTCTCCTGACAGTAAATGTAGAAGCCTCACTATTCATCAGTCTCTCTTGCCCTTGATTACAATTTAACCAAGCCAGAGAGAAGCTGGGTTATTTGCAGTTTCAAAAGGCCATACCTTTGTCATGAATGTCCATCCCTAATGCACATCTTTCTCAACAGATTCAGAGGGTTGCCATACGGAAAGGACTCCATTTGGGATCTACCCAACACACATCACCCATGTATCTTATATCAAAGAGATGACCCATCTAATTAAAATTTTGTATAAAAGAGAGAGAACAGGAAAATAGTGGAGTACCCTGTAAGTGAGAGGTCAGGGGGTAATGAGCATCAAAAACACTTCACTCAGGAAAGGAAATGAGGTCTCCTGTCAGAATAAATCTCCCCCTCCCCATTATATATCTAGGCATACAGCAAAACTGAGAGTGGGGACCACACAGAATGCCAAAGAAAAGTATGAAACTGATTAAGGGATGGAGGAAAGCCACCCAATGAGCAGCTAGCAAAAACAGAACTGAACAGAGGCAGTGTGGTCCAGAGGTTAGAGCATAGGCTTGGGAACCAGGAGATCCGGGGTTAAATTCCACTACAGCCGCTTACTCACTGTGTGATCTTGAACTATCTCATATCCTGCTACTCCAGTCCTCTCAACTGTAAAACTGGGTAGAAACAGGGCTCAATTGAAAAGATTTTGCATCTCATTTGGACTGTCCTAAATAAATTGTTAAAACAAATTGTGGACTAGCTTGCCGCAGTACCACAGTGGCAGCATTACCAATCACTGTGCCAGTGACCTGGTTCAAGAATGCACCCAAGGACAGATATCCACCCTCATGTGGGGTACAGCATCCTGCTACTTGTCTGCCACATGGCGAAGGCCAGGGGACAGCACTGCAGGAACAAACCAAGGAATGCGGTTGACACATGCTGCCGAGCATGTGTGCATGCCATCAAGTAGAAATGGGCGGTCGCTGCACGCAGACACCATTGGGAGAAAAGGAGTGGACCGCCCTAGTCCACAGAAAGCTTAGGGCAGCATCCACACAGGTCCATGCACAACCAACATAGAAGGTCACCCACCATTACAGCAGTACAGGGTGAGTAGCGATAACTGTTAAGTCCATGCATGAGAAGTTCGATGTCAGGCTAGGGGTATCGGCCAGGAGGAGGGGCAGACTGGGGACTGTAGAAGAAAAGCTTGACTGAAAAAAATCTGCAACACTATCCATTATCTACCCGAAGACCAGAAAACTGTCCATCAGATTCAAATTCAGGTTAATTTACTTAAATTACTCCAAAAGGCTGCAATTTGCAGTTCCCTGCTTTAGAGAGCTGTTATAAGAATATACCCCTGTAAACAGTAGGCCTGGCAGGACATCTGCTGTGGGATTGGATGTTGTCTGCTGAGCTCTCTACCATCTAGTACATTCCATACTTCAGGGTTGACCATGGACTCCTTCTGCGGTAGTAAGAACAAAGTATTGCCGCATTCTGGTGGTCATTTACTGCTGTCATACATGTAATGGCATTCATGTAACCCTTTACTTTTTAGGTAAGCTGGTAGCATCAAGACAGCTTTGTACTGGAAAAGGTCTTGACTCAGAGATGAAGAAGTGAACCTTCAAAAGAACCAGATACATGTGGATATGAAAACAAAGACCAATAGATATACTGTACTAATATGGTCCAGTCCCTTAGAAGCATCACTTGCAGTACCACCCAGAGTGTAAACATACAGAATTATTGCTATTACGAAAAACTGCTGAGACCTCTTAGATCTAAAATAGGACTGATTTCTCTCAACATTTTGATGACTAGTGGAGAAAAACTGGAATGCCTATTGTCCACATGGTGTAGAGTACAGCAGGGTATGTAGGTGCTTCCTCCCTAGACTTTTGGTTGGGTAAGGCACACTAAGCCAAAAACTTCGCTTCCAAGTGTGATGTGGGAGCACAGGTGGTGGTTGTGGGATTCAAACCCATGTCTGCTGGGTCGCCCACAACTTAGTACTGTAACTTCTTGGCTATACTGCCTCTAAGGTATTGAGGAGAAAGTTCATACAAACTGGGTTCTCCCAGGAACTACACAGGGCCAATACCAACCAGTAAAAGACAGAATGCTGACAGTTTGCTGAAAGATAAATAGGAAATGTTACTAAGAGGCATCGAGTCTTTGCTGCCTGCCCATGTTGCTCTACAGATTTGCGCAATGGCTACAACAGACAGACAGGCAGGTAGGGGTGAAGGATCCAAGGTACATAAGGCATAGCTCCTGTCAGCTGAAGTCATGACCACTGCAAGGAGAGAATACTTTTGAACTCCAGTTTTACCTTGCATTGGTATCCTGAAAGGAAGAAGATTTATATGTTCACAAGAGGGAGACAAAACTAAGTTAATAGGACTCAACTACCCCAACTCTATTTCAGAAGACTGCTGATGTGATTTGGTGGGAGGTGGGGACTTCAGACAAACATAGTGAACTTAACGTGTGTGTAATCAGGGAGGTGGCATTAAGAAATCCATGGAGTTGCTTCTGTCACTATCCTCCCTTGTACAGGTATCCATACCTCTGTATTCCCCCACACACACACACACACACACACACACGGGAGAATTCCAGGTTTTCTTTATGTGAGTTTAACACCAGTGGCAAAAGCATTAAGAAAACTTTGCAAGCTATTATTATTTTTTTAACTCTATTTTGCTCCGGTCACCAGTCACTGGGAACCCCTCAGACATAGCCCAGAGGAGTTAGTCTTTTCTTCTGCCCTCCTGAGATCCTCCCGCACCAGTCCCTCCCCAAAGCTCCCCACAACACTGACTTACTGACCCCATGGCTTGCATACCCCTCCTGTGGCGGGCTGCCACCTCCTTGGCACCCTTTCTCAGCATCCAGAAGGTGTCAGGTGGTGAAGGAGGAAGCAGCGCTGAAGCAAGCAGGATCCGTGGTGGGCATGGAAGACTAGCTCATGGGCCCATTGTCATCCACCCAGTGTCCAGGGCTTTTCCTTGTTTTCCCTTTCCCGAGGTGCAAACATGCAATGATGTCAGCGCAGCAAGTGCACTCCTGCTCGCAGACATCCACCGCCACCTCCCCAGTATGTATCCCTACTGGTGTAGGAGCTGCACATGGTGGGATCCCCTGCCCACCCTCCCAGGAGAGAACAGCAGTCCTCTCGAATGCTCAATCCTCTCCTCCCCTGCTGACTCCTAGCACCCCAGGTCTGCTCCCAAACCCAGGTCACCGCGTAGTGCAGCGTAAGGTGGATACCTCAACCACTTAGGGCTGGCGGCAAGCTTATTCTTGGATCCTTTCCTAAAAGTTGTTACATAGGTTGAATTACTTATTCCTATGGAAACAACATCACAAGAAAATCAAATTTTCATTGATCAATAACTGCCCCTCAGACACCACTTGCTTCAAAATCAGGGTGTGTTTCTATTCTGTCTAGAATAATAAAACATAACTGGGATGACTAAGACCTTCAGGCTTGACTGCCACCTTGGTTTTCTCAGCACATAGATGCCATATACAAAAACTCCACCCTAAGCTCGATGCACTTTATAGGAACAAAAGCTGTATCCCTATATCTGCCCGCGACATCATCACTAAAATGATCCTCCCCATTTTTGATTATGGCAACTTAGTCTATGGTGCTGCACCTAAATCCACCCTGATCAGACTGGATCCCTCTTCCCCCTTTGCCATTTTGCCTTGGCCAGTACCCTGGACTCACCACTGTTCTCTGTACATCGATCTCGCCCTCCTTCCTTGAATGACGCCATCTCATCCACTGTGCTTACTTTATTTCTAAATTCTGGTTGGCTTTGATGCCTCCTCACTCAGCTCTCCCCTATGCCCCTCCTTGTACTCTCTCTCTAACTCAGGTTATTGTTCTTTGCTCCCTCTTGTAAATCCCTTGCTGGACAGTCTCATTTCTCCTTCCGCCTTCCTAATCTTTGGAACTCCCTTCCACTAACAATTTGCTCTGCCACTTCAAATGCTCTCTTTCCTCTCTTCTCCAATGCCACACTGCCCTCCTGTAAATACCCTTAGCCCATTATAGCTCTATACTTCTCCTTATCTATTCCGACCTCTATACTTCTCACCACCCACCTCATCCCACCTTCCTCTCCCTTCCCTTCCATCACTTCCTCCCCCCTTCCTTCTTTCTCATTCACTCCCATCCCAGTAATCACCCTTTCTACCCCTTCCTAATCCTAAACACTCTGTTCCCCACCCAACTCTCCATAATTTGTTCTCTTCTCCTCTTCCTTTACTCCCACCACTACTTTACCTTTTCCCCCAGCCCCTCCTTCTCACCATCTTCTACTTACTCACTCTCTCTCTCTCCTACCCTTTCCTATATTTCTAACATTACTTTCTTGTGTGTGCCAGGTACTTCACACTTCTGATGTTTAACCTGCATTATTGGTTGCTCTGGTAATGTATATTATTGTACATACTGTGTATTGTTGTATTGTTATTACTGTGCTTCTACTTATTTATACTTATTCCTTACCCCCTCCCCAGGACGCATCTGGAAATGAGCTCCACAGCTCAGTACACTCAGTATGTCTTTCCTGGTTAATCTCTTTAAATAAATAAATTCATGTAAGTTAATGCATTCTGTCTCTTTCCAGATTCAAATAAAACTCCCACTCTGAGAGGGCTGTTGCCAGGATTTTTGCAAGGGGTGTCTTTTTGCAGTTTGTGACCTTCTCCAAAAATTCAGGGTCTGGGGCCAAGCCACAGAAGCCTGAGGTCCTAGATGCTCTGTGGCGCATTGTGTGGCTTATTTTGAAGCTAACTCATATTTGAGGTCCCTCCACCTCTTACCTAAGTAAAATTATCATTATCTGGCTGTCTGCAGTGTGATATGTTCTCAGCACCTGAGGCTAGCAAGATACTGATAATGTAATATGAATGAGACATAGCATCTGCAGCTGTGTTTGCTGGCTTCTTGGCCAAGGGTCTGGGGCCTATGCTCTGGACTCATTTTGCAAATGATTTTAAAGCTAAATAACTCATCTGTGAGCTGTTCTCCATCCCTACTGTTCCGCCCCCAGCTCTATCCGATCCACCTATGAGGGATTGCTAGAGATTCCCAGGGTCCATTTGAAGACCTCTGGGCTCAGTCATTTAGTTTTGCAGCCCCAACTCTGTGGAATTTCTACCTCATCAGGTGCCTGACCATCAAAGTTTTAAAACTGAATTTAAGACTTATTTATTTACCATAGCAAATCCTAATTTTTAACCACTGCCATATTTATAGATTTTAAATTGTGGTATTTGTTAATGATTGATGTATTTTATATTTTTACTGTATTGTACAAGCACCTTGATTGCTAGAAAGGCACTTTTTAAATAAAAGTTTGCTTGCTTGCTTGCTTGCCTTGATCTAAGGACAATTATTACTCCTTGGGTGGCTTAGATTGCATACATATACTGGATGTATTCAGTGATGTCTGACTGTAGCAAGATGCTAATGTACTCTGTACCTCAGGGCAGAGTTTGCAGCTTAGTGGGTACTGTACAGTACTAACTTGCTGCAGTGCCTGCTTGTTTCTAGTGCAGGGTCTGGAGGCCTCGCACCTAGAAGCTGGGGTAGGAGATGGTCTGTGTGCATTTTGTGGCCCTAATATATCATGAGTCACTGGACTCTTCAGAGTCTTTCTGATGTTCTGGAAGAATGTAATAAGAGTAAAACAAATATTTGAAACAAAATAAGGTTGGGTATAATTACACCATTAGCATGCATTGCATTTCAATAAGAAAGGAAGCAGACAAAACAACCAGCAACATCAATTAATTTTTAAAGAAGGTAAGCAGTCATAAAATGTGAGGTTTACCTAGAAATAACATGATGCAAAAGCTTGACAGTGTCCCGTAACTGCTTTATACCCAGCAGTGGCGGAGCTAGGTTTGGGAGTGTTTGGGGAGTTAGTATTTAGTCAATCACGGCTCCACAACGGCACTAAACAGTGAATAAAGATGGTGGTGGGTGCCACTCATCACACTGGGCAGCCAGGAGGGCGACTGCCCCCCAGCCCCCAGCTCCGCCTACTCAATACCCAGGCCAGCATCCCACATGGATATACGGACATTAATATTGTGTGTCCCTGCCCCACGCCTACTGCATACCTCCATTTATTTCACACATGCAGCGCCACTTTCCTGGCTAGAAGACAAAGTACAATTAATATGGGACCTGTTAGCACTTCAGAGGCCCCACACCCAAAGGGACTGCAGTTCCCAAATTTGCAGGGTTTTTTTTGTTGGCCTTAGATGTGAGGTTTAACTATAAACAGCCAGTACTGTGAATAATATGGCACACTTTGAATTATTGTGTCATAACAAAAAAGTGTCTCAAACACAGTGACACAGAACCCAGTTTTGACCTTCAAAGTTCTTAAATTGCAGAAGTATCTACACAAAACAGTTCTGGCACAATAACTTAACATTGAGAGAATTATATTTACTCAGTGCCACAATCCATTTCTGCAGAGATTGCCTTTGTCCACTTCAGGTGGCCACATGGCAGTTGGAGTTGGAGGGCAGCTGGGCATGCTGTATTATAAATGTTAAATACATTTTAATCACAGAGTCCATTAAGTCCACAACAGTGCCATGTTTAATGTTTTGTTTTTTCTGACACTTACTCATCCTCCTGAATGGCTCCGACCTCGTCCAACTGCGGCTTTAACTTTTCCAAGTTTAACAGGTACACACACAACGGCGACCAGAGAAAACGTACCTGACGTGTAGGTGGTTATAGGCTGACATCCTCCTGTCCTACTTTTTTTTTTTTTTTCGTAAACCTGCGGGAGTCTCAGAGTCGCCCGCTATGCTCTTCCACATTGTGGTCCAGCAGCATCCTAATGTGCGGGTGTCAGGAGGCGCTGAAACACTCACAGGGCAGCAGCATGTCCGAATGCTGAGGGAGATGCTGATTGAACAGTGGAGGCATATGGGGTGGGGGCGGGGGTGTGAAGATGGAAGGTGCTGTGGGTGGGGTTTAGCACTAAACGCACACTAAGACTTTTTAGAAACAAAGTTCCAAAACAAAAAAAGGTGATTTAAAAAAGGAAGGGTGGTTCTTTGAACCTGACGAACCCCAGCTGGCAACAGCCCTGTCTCCGCAATCGACTTTGCCCTTTCGCTACTGCCTACCTTCTATCCCGCTTCATCTCCCTCAGCGTTTCGTCTGGCACGGCTGAAAGCTCCGCCTCTGTCCACGCCCTCGACCAGCGCTACTGCACCTGTGCGTTTTAGCAAGCCCGCCCATCTCCTGACAATGCTCTGCTGAGTAATTTCATCCTGGGAATGTGTCCCCGTGTCATACCGCGTCTCATCTGCTATGAAGTTCGTATAGCACTGATTTCACACTCAGATTTGCCCTTGCTCTCCTCCATAGGTCTACTGATGTTCTTAATAATGTTAGCGCTTATTTCTGGACACGACTACTGTTAAATCATTGAACTAAGCTGGTAGAAACATTCCGTATCACTATCTATATGGAGCCCACTATTTGTAGACACATTATTGTATAAAATAAGAAGTGCTAATTCTGGCCCTTTGCCATGATTTTTGAAGGCCAGTGCTGTGATTTTTAATGCCCAGGAGGTATGTAGGTGTCAAAGTGTTTTTTTTCTCAAGAAGTTTCCTAGATGTACATGTATTATTCTTTCAGATGTATTATGAGGATTAATTATTGTGTTGCCCCTGTCTTCCTGTTGTAGATAGGTGAAAGAATTAACTCAAGCTGGATCATTTCCTGGACTCCTTACAATCAATGTGGAGGTGTGAAGTGTAGTCTTCTCATCTGCGCCCAACAGTTTACACAATAGAAAAACACCCACCATTGTTAATGATCTGTGGCCATTGCATGGAAGCGTGTTATTAGTTAGCGGAGAAGTCCACCCAAAACTTGAAAAAATATATGTTGTGCAGTGAGTTTTAATTTGTATGTGAAGTTCTAGTATTTCCTTCTCTCTGACTGGTATTATGAGTTTTTCCTAAATTAGCCTGCTAGATTTAGGGTAGTTTTATGACCCTGGAGATCTCCATATGAAACCGCTTAATTGTATTTCTTTGCCCTACAATGCACCTTGTTTCATGTGATGGTGATGTAGCAGAGACCATAAAACAATAGAAAGCATTGCTTTGCAATCAGTTCACAACGGTAGAGATGGCTATATTTTAAAAGCTGTAGAATTCAGCTTGGTGACCACCCTCATCATAAAGGTATTACGTCCTGAAAAACTTTGCTGCTGGTAATTTTTGTGCAGCTTGTAGAAGCTTCCAAGATATTTAGTTTGTTTGGCATGTGTGTGCTGAATGTTGGGTCTCTCTTACATCACTGTCACATGAGACAAGATGCACTGTGGGAACAAGAAATACAATCAAGCTGTCAGGGATGAAGATCCCTAGGGTCATAAACTAGCATAAAGCTAGCAGGCTAATTTAGGAAAACTCCTAATACTAGTCAGAGGAAGGAAACACTAGAACTTCACATACAAATTATAACACTCTGCACAACATATTTTTTCAAGTTTTGGGTGGACTTCTCTTAGCAATATACCCCAACAGAGAGTAGGGTATACTGGTGGATTTACCACAGCTGGTGTGGTTCGGTCACGAGGTGCAGCCGAGGACTTAACCACACCAGCCGTGGTAATCCACCAGTATACCCACTCCCTGGAGGGTATATTGGTATTATACAAGGGCATTATTTTTTGTGTTGATAAATAAAGACATATCTGCATTTGTTTGAGTTTTGTGTTATTATTAGTGAATTTAGTGCTGCGCATCAAAAATAGTGCTGGGCGACACTGTTGTGCTTGTGCTGTTTTCTGACAAGCAGCCTCTCATGGTTTGTCTGGAGTTGGGAACATCTTTTATTCTGTCATTAATGTGCTGAGCTAAGGTGTTTAGCCTCCATTTTTCCTGTTAGGAGTTTGGATAGGTAATTAGTTGCGCAGTCGATTTCATTTATGGAGGACTGTTTCCATAGTTGATTGTGCGCATGCACTGGATCGTATTTTGGTACCGCGGTTTGTTGAAATTGTCCCCAGCACTTTTCTGATTTTGGGTATTGTAATGATAGGGAACTGTGATTTTTTTGGGGCGCTATGTGTGTCAGCCATTAAAGTAGTGGAGCGTGTGTTTAGTGTTGGTATTTCAGAGCAGGAGTTAAAGAACTTAGTTTAGAAGAGTTATCTTGGCAGGAGCTGTATGCGATGATTTGCACTGGGTTAGCGGTACTCATTTGGATATGGTCAGAGTGATTTGAAAGGGGGTTCTGCGGCTGACTGGTGGTTGGCACCTTTTCAGTGGGTACACTGGAGGATTTATAATGCTGAAAAGGTGCCAGCCAGCCAATTGAAATGCAGGATTTGGTGTGTTTTTTTTGTGCCCATTGTATAATTGCCCATATCCATTTCGAATGAGTGTTAACAGGACATGCTCTGTTAACCAATGGGCTCTATTGGTCTTTGTGTACCAGCCACAAATGTATTTGCATCCTTACCATGGTACTAATAGCCATAAAGCCCTTGTGAATACTGTTTGTGGATTTAGGCTTCTAAGCTAGCATGCTGACTGTGGTAATCACCACAGGACTCCAGTGCATCCAATCCAAGGAGCTAGTCCTACTGTTGATATGTAGACTAATGAACAGTTCTGGGTGGTACCTTCTCAAGTTCTGTGGTCAATAGTTAAAACTCGGGCCGTACAATGAGAAGGTTAAATCTCAACAGAAGTAGTAAATAGCTGCACTTAACTCCATATTCGATAAGCTTTATTCATAAAAGAATATAAAGCAAGATTTCCATATCGAAGCTCTGGCTGTTTGCCCTTGTGGGCTTCATCAGGATGAGGTTCTATAGATAATCACATAGAACTGGTATCAAATTATCTAAATGAAAATACTCATTAACATATCTACCAGATATACTCGCGTATAAGTCGGATTTTGGGAGTTGAAAACAACATGTTGTTTCACCTTCTGACTTATACGTAGATATAGCGCTGGTTTGTTAGAGACTATGACTGGTCAGAACAATGTGCACTTTGCTGCCTGTGTTAAGACACTGACTCTAAATGATTAACACCTCCTGATGTTTAATTGCTAATTGCTGGTTGATAATTGCCTGTGATTACCTTGTCGTAGTTAAATCTTCTGTCCCTCCTCAGTTCACTATTGTTGCTCACTCTCTGCCCAAGATGCAGGCTCACAAACGAAAACGCAGTGCATATGATGCAGATTTTTAATTAAAAGTTGTTCGGTATGTGGAGACTCATACAAATGCTGCTACTGAGTGAGAATTCAGTATCAATGAAAAGTTAATCCGCGACTGGAAACTGAAAAAGATTTGCTGCTGTGTGCCGACAGAAATGTTAAATGCATTCATGTAAACCCTTCTCCTGTATCAGCTATTGAAGAAGAACTGAGCTCCTGGGTCAGCGAACTAAGGTAGCAAGGTTATATTGTAACCAGAATGGCTATCCAGCTTCAAGCGCTTTGCTATATCAAAGTAGCAAGGAGTGCTAGCAACTTCAGTGCATCTGCGGGTGGTGTACCAGATTTATGAAGAGACTTGGTCTCACACTGTGACAGAGGACACATAGCACAGAAACTCCCTGCAGATGTGCAGCTAAAGGTTTTCAGCTTTCATGAATTTATTATAAAAGAAAGAAAGCTGTACGATTACCCCTAATGTCAATCGATAACATGGACGAGACACCGTCAGCTTTGATCTTCCTTCAAACCGCACAGTTCACTTTAAAGGTGAAAGGACAGTCACAGTTCGAACTTATGGAGGAAAAATAAAATTTTACTGTAGTGCTTGCTTGCCTAGCAGATGGCACCAAATTAAAGCCAATGATTATTTTAAAAGAAAACGCTTCTAAGGAAAAGATGCCTCCTAACATCCTTGTGGAAGCACATCCTAAGGGCTGATGGATGAAGTCCTTGTAAATAAATGGATAACTGAGGTTTGGGCAAAAGACCAGGTGCACTATTAAACAGAAAAGCCTTCTTATCTGGGACATGTTCTGTGGTCATTTGGTGGACTTGGTCAAAAAATTTACGCCTTCACTGCACCGCAAGCTGTAATACCAGGAGGCTGTACATCGCTTCTTCAACCTCTCGATGTAAGTCTCAACAAGCCATTTAAAATAATATGAGGGAGCTTTGGAGGAGTGGATGCTCAATGGCAGCAAGGAATTCACCCTGGGGGTAATATGAAAAGCTTAATTATGGACTGGTGTGTAACTAGGTATGGGAGGCATGGGCGCTGTCCCAAGCACAGCTGTAGAGAAATCTTTTAAACATGTGGCATTTCATATTTAATGGATGGGACAGAAGATGAATTGATGTTTGTAGACCTCGTTGATGAAAGCGGTACCTCATCCACTGAACTAGCTGATGATTTAATCGCATCTGAGCCCGGAGAACTAGACGATGTATATGATGACATACTGCTGTCAGAGCTACATCTCCACATGCTGTTCCAATCTGATGACAAGGAGGGTGAGGAGTTTTTGGATTTTAAACATTACAGACTTGAGTGCACTTTATTTCATGAACTGGTACCCTCCCCAAGATGAGTTAATGACTGTGCAATGACTGTATACATTAAAGGAATAATGCCGGACAGAGGTGGGTGTTATGCTGGGATAACATCCCACCTCAGGTGGTTGGGGTCCAAGGCCACCAGCCAAGAGCGTCCAACACCGAGAAGGGGTGTTATCCAGCATAACACCCATCCTGAGGGCATTATTCCTATTATAAATGGCTTGTTGTTTTATAATAAAAAACATAATTTTAAAGAATGCTTTTGTTAGTGTGTAAAAATATTTTGTTTCTTAAGAAAAGACGGAAGCCATGCAAATACTGTTAGAATAATCAGCAGGATGTTATGCCAGGATAACATCCCTGCTGTGATGGCCAACTGACCAATCAGAAGCCAGGGTTTTTCTTGCCATTGTATAATGCTATTTATTCCTAATACTCAAGTTGTCAAAACACATCACCGAGAGAACAGGTTGTTACCCTGTTCTAACTATGTCATAAGATTCACATAATACAGGGTATATCACAGCAGTAAATTGCTAAACGGCTTAACACATGGGGCCAGATATTCAAAATTCAGCCTCGAGCAAAATTAGCACTGCCTGGCATGCAAAATTAGCCCAGAACCATTAGCATGCTATATTCAAAGGAACAGCCCCAGGGGCTAAAGCTGTTGAATATAGCATGCAAATGAAGTCATGCAAACAGGGTGTGAGTGCTGTGCAAAATTGCCCAGCAAAATAAGACAACTCTGAATACAGAAACCAGGAAGGCCAAACTGCAATAACAGCCCAGCGACACAGAGGTGGAGTAAGGCAGAGTTGCGTAGGTAGCCCTATGTGGTGATAACAGCGAGTGTTGCACAACTGCAAACAACATCACAGGCCAAACACAGCAGAACTGCACTATGGTTTTGACAGGTTAGCCCGTGTAAACACATTAGCCCAGTGCTAACACATTTGCACTGGGCTAGCTACATTAGCCTGCGCTAAATTTTGCTATATTCACAGAGCTCCTATGCAAATGAGCCTACTCAGGACAATCCATGTGCAAACAGCCAAATTAGCATCTCATCATGACCTGCTTTGCATACATTAACATGTAGTTGCCTGGCACTATTGCATGGTGCACACAGCTCAACCTGTATGTCAGACTGGAAGTACAGGTCAGAAACCACTGGCTGGGTGAGCACACAGCTCCACCTGTATGTCAGACCTGGGAAACAGTGCTGGAGCTGCAGGCTACCAGTTTACACAACAGCAGAAGTAATGGATCCCCAGAATATACAATCATAGTCACTGGTAGCATACCTCTCAAGTGTCCCTGATGTACAGGGATGTCCCTGATGTTGCCTCACAATGTTGTTTTGTCCCTCATAAATGCTATGTATTTGGGACAGAACAGTGGGGATGACATGCAGAAATAATATCAAACATGAATGTGACAGACATGTTTTCCTCAGTTAATGCAGTTTAACACAAATCCTGTTAGTCTATTACCTGTCCAAGTGAATAGTAGCAATATTGAAGATGTGTCCTGCCTTGGGGTGTTTGTCCCTGATAGTTGTCACGATTATCCATGAGGCATGAGGTTGAGAGGTATGCCTGGTACTCTAGTGGCCCCCATCCATGATCCCCAGATACGTACATTTAGTATACATCATATTCCCTGGTAGTCCAGCTGCCCCTCAACCCTGATCACTGAACCCCAAAACATATTGTAATACATTCCTTCATTTGGCACTGTACTCTACCCCCACCCCAGCCCTGATCTCCCCAATAGAACATCAGTCATCCCTGGTGGTCCAGTGGACCATTCCAGTCCCGATCCCCATAATTTACAATTCCTAGTGATTGTGAAGGACTCTGGACATAGAATGCGTTTTTTTTCTCAAGGTCCTGTACAGTACTGACATTATGAAATCACTAGATACTGTCCTGAGCTTAACAAACAGAGAAACCAGAGGAAATGAAGACTGAGCACCAGGACTGAAACCAGTAACAAGGCCAAGCATCGGGGCCAGAACCAGTAAGCATGATACCGACAATATTCAAAATAACATCATGTCAATGAACTGGGCATTCCATCAACAAGGCATCTCATAAGCAATAATACCTGACAGGGTGGGCGTATTGGCTATACCCACCGCCCAGGGGCATAATGAGGTCCAACGCCACAGGTGGAGGGTCTTATAGCTAGGATATAAGTTTGTCATGGCAGTCATACACATCATTGATTCCATGACGTTTGATCTTTATTCAGGAATTCCATGACTTTCACTAGTGTCATCAGAATGTAGCAATGATGACAGTGCTACAACATTTACTACTGTTTACTAATGATTTCATGAACAAACAATGAGTCATTAAAACCTCATCCATGACAAACTTACATCCCTACTTATAGCCCCTGGAAGGGCGGGTATAGCCCATACCGCCCACCCTGGAAGGTATTATTGTGCTTAGAAAATGGGCTTGTTGTAATATTTTAATATGTGATTTAATACAATTTAAAAAAAATAAGAAAAATGGTATTTAAATCTTTTATTGTTAAGTAGTCCCTCTGTTATTGTGTTGTTCTGTCTCGTTCTCTCTCCCAGCTATTCTTTTCATTGGTCTCCCTCCTCCCTCCCTCCACTCCACTCCACTACCCAGAACTGTTTTTTACCCGTGTCGCTTTTTTTTTTTTTTTTTTGGTATTTTAATTTCAGGAGCAGGACACTGAGAAGGTGTTGTCTTAGTTTAGCTTTTTTTTATTTTGGTGCTGGACGGTAAAATTGATTTGCGGGCGGTGAGGTGCATGACCGTGTTATGCTGTGTGAGGCAGTTTAAGAGGTGTGACTGCGAGGAGAGATGGCAGCGCCTAAATTTTTTTCAGTTTTTACGCCTTCAGCATAGATATTATGTTTAATTTGAGGGCAGTAACTGGTGAGGAGACATCTCATTTTCCTGGTAGGTCATTTCCAGGTTTGGGGTGTTGGATGATGGGTGGCAGAGAGGAATGCATGTGAGTCGCTGGAGAGAGACACAGATCAGTAAGTAAAAAAGTTACAATGGAAAAAGAAGGAAAAAATGTACATTGGTTTGTTTTGGGCAGTTAGTGAGTTGTTGTCTGGGCTAATACATACCGGGAAAATATTGTACATAAACAAGTATTCAGGCAGGCTCTCACTAAGCGAGACAAAAAAATGGGGCACATTTGAAATGAAAACCAGGGTTTTAGCCAATTAGAGAGCTGGCTGGGCACCAAGATCCTGGTGATGGGGCAGGCTAGACTGGCACTTTTAATAGGTGGACATTTGTTGTCTGATAGGTGCCCACCTAGAGAAGTGTCTCAGCCAATCAGAAGGCTCAAATAGCTTCCCCATTTTCTAAAATACATTGCATTAGGTACTCCCTGCGCTACCTGTCCAGATCTCTTAAGATACATTACATCACTTACTCCCCACCAAAGACGGAATTAGGTGAACTCTGTTCATAACTTGGCATCCCCACCACCACCATCACCATCAATATTTCACACCATTTCAATGAACTAGGCAGCTGGTACAATACATTATTTTGCCTACTTACTTACCAGTCTGCCCTCCAATGCACTGCCCCCCACCTGAAATAGAAACATACCATAAAAACAACACCAGAGACAAAACTCAAAATCATACAGTCTTTAGTGAATATGGCAACATGATTGAGTTGGGGGGCTCTGCCTCATATCTCCACACCTGCTGTAATCAGGTAGCAACAATATTCATATGTGCTATATATTGAAATTAAATGCTCCCCAGAGCCTGACAGAGCACAAAGTCTGCAATAAGTGTGTTTCTTTATTTGTTTGCTGTGGGGTGTGCAATGAAATGAAACACATAGTCAATACAGTATTATGAATTGCTGCATATTATGAATTGCTGCTTTAAGGTCCAGATTTACAGGACATTCTACTGGTGTGTCATGTGACACAAAAGCTCACATATTTATGATGTCCTGTATTTGTGTTGTTGTTGTTTGTTTTTGTTATGAAGTGTGGTGTGGAGCCCCAAATGTAACAACCAAATGAAGCACAGCTTATGAATTGCTGCTTTAGAGTCTGGGCAGTCTGAATTTACAGGAAACATAAAGGGTTGGAAAGAACTGCAGAGCCAATATTAGAATTGTTGCTTTAAGTCTGGAAAGTCTGCATTTACGGACATTCAGGTGGTGTTGGAGCACATAGGACCGGACTTCTTGTAATCCAATAAGAGAATAAGCTGCATTAAAGTCACAATTGGTTTCACACATATGACCATGATTAGTGCTATGGGCTCTTCTGTCCATGTACTGTACCGTAAGTATGCCTGTGAAGAAAGTAAGGTGCACCCTGTCCAGAGAGCTTCATAACTGCCTAATTCCTCTGAATACCAGGTGGCCCTGACCTTCACCTCAAGTGCCACCATCGCTCTCCCTACCCTGTAACTCAGCGCCTAGTGACTGAGCCTTATCTCACTCATTCACCTTCCATGTTCAGCCACTGACTGAGCTATGAATGAGCACATTCTGTACAGTAAGCACTCATTCAGAGCTCAGTCAGTGACTGGCCAGGAAGGTGAATGGTGGCTGAGCCAGTAACCCACTTGGTTACAGGATTAAGGGAGGGGTGGTAGGCATTGTAGGGTGGGGGTTCCACTGGACCATCAGGTAGTCAGGACATGGACTGTGCAGGGGATTGGGCTTGAACAGTCCACTGGACCACCAGGAAATTTGTATTACTCATGTGGGAGATCAGAACTGGGGTGGGGTAGACTACACTGATTATGAGGTATAATACAACGACATGCGTGGTGATTGGGGTTGGGGGCCACTAGACTACCATGGAAATTGACATGATAATTTATTAGCTGTGGCCCTGACTGAGGATCGAGGAGGGTCACTTGGACATGTTTGTCCCAGGTTAGCGCCACCTTTTCAAAGCGATATTTCATGCTACACTACAGGTCATGCTAACAGCTGTAGCATGGCACTATTGCTTTGAATATCCTGGTACGCTGGTATCCATGTCCCCGCCCTCTGTCAGTCCCTGCATACATTATTTTTAACGCTGGCACTATCATGTTGTGGGCGCTATTTGCACTTTGAATATTGTAGCCAGGCACAATTGTAGGAATTTGTGCCAAGCGCTTGCTCCGGCACAATACTTTAAATATCTGGTCCCTGTTTACTAAGCATTCAAACTTATGGCAGTTTTGATCAATTTACATTATAATTGTTAAAGAAAAAATATGGTATATAATATGCCTTTAATTCTCATCATGCACTCCATCTTTAGAACACCTAAACACCATGCTAATAAAGAAAATGAAATTATACTGACTAATTAGGGATGTGTACTCTATCTAGGAAAAAGAAATAATAAATTAAATCCAAGTCTTGATTGTTGGGAACCAAATCGCTGAAGTTTATAGGTATGTGAACTTTGGATATTTATGGAGTCTTATTTTACAAGTATGATATGTGTATGGAATTGTGGCTGGATCGATATATTTGAACTGGAAGCCGCAAAACTAAGGCATATTTGAACTGTGGATTCATTAAAAATGTTATGACTGTTAGTAAGAGACCAGGGGTGATAGGAATTAGTAAAAACACCACATGCTATTGATTGTGAATTTTTTTTAATTAAATAATCCTGGTGTTTAGGTGTTATAAAGCTGGGGTGCATGGTGAGAATTAAAGGCTTAGCATACACTATAATTTTTCTTTAACCTTTATAATGTAAATTGATAAAACTGCCATAAGTTTGAATGCTTGGTAAATATTATGTGTTAAGCCATTTGCAATTTACCGCTGTGATATACACTGTGTTATGCAAATCTTATGACATAGTTAGAACAGGATAGCAACCTGTTCACTCTACAATGATGTGTTTGGACAGCTTGAGTGTTAGAAATAGACAGCAATGTACAGCTATGTTTATGATTATTTTATTCAGATAATTTGATACCAGTTCTATGTGATTATCCGTAGGTCCTTATCCCTGATGAAGCACACCTGGGAAAAACATTGGGCTTTTGATATAGGGATCTTGCTTTACATTCCTTTATGAAGAAAGCTTATTGAATATGGAGTTTGGTGTGGCTGTTTACTACTTCTATTCATTGTAGACTAGTCATGACAACTGGGATTTTCCTAGAACATAATTTGACGGAATGTTGAGATTTAAATGAGAGGAACAGAGGCAAAAGATTATAGGCTGGTAGCTCTCTTTGTGTGCAGCACTGTATATGTTCTCTCTAAATACCACAAGTCACAACAAGCGCTGCAGTCCCTTTATAGATCTTTGGAACCTATATATGGTCCTTCCCGCTCTTTTTGACCTCTTCTTTAAAACTGCAAAGTGCAACAACTTTTCCTGAAGCTTGAACTTCAACCGTTAGCCAGAGCACATCAAGTCAGTGCTGGCCTCATGAAGCAGGAATCAGGAAGCTAAAACATTATGAAACACATGGAGAGTGAAGTGGGCCTTTAACTTTTGCTAGTGGGCCTGTAATCTTTCATGTCCATCTCTCTTATTAAAACCATGACTTTCTGTCGAGCTACACTCTAAGAAAATCCTAATTTTATGATGAGACATGGAGACTCTGCTTACAGGCTAGTTCAAATACCTTGCCAATACCATGCTAGCTAGAGATTCTACTGATTTATAACAGAATTGTCAAAACATTGAGTATCCTGTCTAGTTAGTAGTTTTGAGGATGTCTTCCAGTCTAACATTCACCTTGAGGTCTTGATGGCCATGGTTCCCTAAATGAGACAGCCTGAAATTGGTCAGATCTACACCAACCAATTTCATTGAGGAAAGAACCAATGTTCAGTTGAAGCCTTCACTACTGGTTTATGAGGCATATTAAAGCTTATCAGGAGTTGATCATGTCCTTTTCCCTAAGTGGTTGCATGCATGCAATGTATTCAATAATATAATTCACTACACACAATTCTGGATCTTGATCGACCCTGGGTAGTAGACCCCTGAGCAAGCAGTCTTAGTCCTTACCACTGAGAAACGAGTCATTCAGGTGTATGGGAGAGACATGATGGCCCCAGAGCCTTGAGGTATGAAACTGTTGTGACTGAAATCAGACGTAATAGGAAGGCAACTTTATAGAAATGTTTTTGAGAGGGGACCATAGTATCCCTTTATGACCTAAACAAGGAAAAATTACACATTACAATTAATATTCCACATTACTTGATACCTGACGCTTGGTGGCTACACTACGAATCACTTTTTGAAATTTATAGATGAAAGGATGTTGTCCAACATACTTACTCTCGAGCAGCACGAGTCCTGCTGGCAAAGTCAATTGCATCACATTGATGTGTCTATAGGCAAGACCCCTATTATCTGCAGCACTAGAGACAGACAGAAACTTCTGTGATAGAGACTCTGAACGTCCTGCAGAACAGATAGGTCAGGTTCTGCAGATGAAGTGCTGTGGCACATTGGCATTTCAGTATTATAGATCCAGCCTTACAGTTCTGGGTGTGCAAGCAAGGCTGGCATGTAAGAAGGGCCCTGCTTCATGCACACAAATGTAGCCATCAGTTTTGTTTTTGCAATTTTTGATCCCATAAAATGCACAACTGGTGCTCAACTTTAAAAATTATTTAAAAAGACACAAAGGGTCTTACCTCCCACTATAGCAGGTAGTAGAAACCAAATA